>CM075348.1:143282608-144532608 GCA_037693485.1 Kitagawia praeruptora | reverse complement strand
ATACGAAGAGTAGCCTCCAAGGCACATACTCATACAAGGCAACAGACTCCTACAAGGAAGGAGTCTAGAACTTTCCTCAAGGTTGACTTACCCACCAAGTCACCTAACCCTACCATAACTCTGAGGCTTCTCAGCCTATATAAAGGGTCTGACCCCTCATTCTCAGAACTACGTCTTGGCTTGATTCTAAATAACGAGATACATAGGCACTCTGTGAGGACCGATTAGTCTCGAACACGGAAACAGCCATTAAAGCACGAAGCTCCCTAACCCTAGCATTAAATACAATTCGTAACCTAGTTTTTATTCCACAACATTTGACGCCGTCTGTGGGATGAAGACATCAACCATGGTTCAAACACGAAGGACACCGACAATTACCGAGCCTCTGCCACTCAGTTCTTCACCGCCCACCACGGATCCGGCGCCTCCGACGACCGGGGCAATCGTTCAACATCAAGTTTCACAACCTTTAGGGACAACGTCCCATGTTGAGAGTACGTTATCTCCGATCATCCATACAAATCAAGGGACCAATCCTCTTCAGGTAGTGGTTTCTCCCTTGGTTGTCGATCCTAACAACCCCCCACATGGGGTCCAGATCCATACTACGGATCTCCCTGTGAACACCAACCCAATGTATGGATTGCCTAACTACCCTCCTACTCAAGGAGCTGGACCTAGTGGCCACGCCTAGCAGATCCGAGATCGAGAATACTATGACTACTCCGGCCCCTATACTGAGGATTCATCGTCTAACGATGATGATCGTGATGAAGCCCCGAGAAGGCGACGTGTTAGTAGAGAACCAAGAAGGAGAACACAAACTATCCATGATGGACCCCCATTGACAGCTGCTGAGAGAATCAAGGCTCATGAGGTTGAGATTCTAAGGATAAAGGAAGATATTGCAAGGGAACAAGCTAGGCTGAATCAGACTCAACCTCCTCCAACATCAGGACCGATTCCCTTTATAGATTTGGAGAGGTCTTCAAGAAGGCAGAGAAGGGATGATGCCCCAACTGGAAGAACAACGAGGGTGGAAACCCCCAAGAGCAACCCCAAGGACATGATGCCACTTGGGGATCCTGACGATCCCACACCCCCGTTTACCGAGGAGGTGATGAATGCTCGTATCTCGAAGAAGTTCAAGATGCCGACAATTAAAGCTTATGATGGAACGGGTGATCCCGCAAAACACGTTAGAACATTCTCAAACGCACTGCTGTTGCAGCCTGCAAGTGACGCTTTGAAGTGTAGGGCGTTCCCTCAAACCCTGTCGGGTATGGCTCAAAGATGGTACAGCCGGTTGCCTACAAACTCGATCGCCTCTTTTCAAGAGTTAAGTGCTGCCTTTGTTAGCCAGTTTATTAGCGGGAGAGTGCATGAGAAAAGTTCTGCATCTCTTATGTATGTGGTGCAAGGAAAGAATGAGAATCTGAGAGACTACCTTAAGAGGTTCACCAAGGAGACTTTGAATATCACTGATCTGGAAAATAAGGTGGCAATGGTAGCCTTGGAGCATGGCACCACCGACCTATACTTTAAAAGGTCATTGGTGAAGCATCCTCTCGAGAATATGGCTGAGCTCCAGCGAAGGGCTGACAAGTATATCAAGGCTGAGGATAGTATAAAGAAGGAGGCCACAGTGAGCAATGGTCGAGGTAACAGTGATACAAAGAAGAGGAAGCAGGATCAGGAGTATGATGCTAGGGACAAGTATCCCCGTACTAAGAAAGACTCTGAATCAGTACCAAAAAAGAATTTTGGACCGAGGTTTTCTGACTATGCAAGGTTGAATGCTCCTAGGAGTCAAATCTTGCTAGAGATTGAGAAAGATAAGGATTTTTTATGGCCGAAGCCACTCAAGGGTGACCCCGCAAAGAGAGATAAGGAGCAATACTGTAGGTTCCACTGAGATGTGGGGCATGATACAGATGATTGTAGGCAGTTGAAGGATGAGATTGAATTCTTGATCCGCAAGGGAAAGTTGAATAAATTCACTAAGGGTGAAGATCGTGGAACCCAAAGAAGGGACTACGATAGGAGAGACAATGACAGAAGAGATAATGATCGTGTCGTAACACGCAGCCCCGAGGGCCAGTTATCAACATGATTTGGGGAGGCCCGACAGCGGCCGGTACAACTCGAAACTATCGAAAGGCATATACCAGGGAGGTGATTCACATCATGGGAGAGGCCCCGAAGCGTGCTAGAACTGAAATCGTAATTGGTTTTGATGATTCTGATCTTGAAGGGGTGAAGTTCCCCCATGATGACCCGTTGGTTATAACCCCTGTGATTGGGAACTCAGAAGTGAAGCGAGTCTTGATAGACAATGGAGCTTCTGTTGATATTCTGTTTCATGATGCGTTTGTAAAGATGGGATACACCGACTCTCAGCTTACCCCAACCAATATGCCAATCTACGGATTTAATGGGGTAGAGTCCAAGGTTGAAGGAACTATTCAGTTACCCATGACTATTGGGCAAGAACCTAAGGAGGCTACCCAGATGCTAAATTTTCTGGTGATTAAGGCATTCTCAACTTATAATGCAATTGATAAGTGGATTTATATCCACTTGGAACGCTTCGTTTTGGCTTAAATTGATTGTCTTGTACTCAAGTTTGTTGTAGTTTTGATGTGTTTGTGTTTAGTTGTGCAGGGTTGCGAAATATCGTTTAGGGTTGGTGTTTCTGTCAATTTTGGAGATGATTTCAGCAATGGAATGAAGGATGGCGTATTTCCCTAGGTTATCATGAGGATTTATAAGGTAAGAATTGAAGAACGGGAAGTGGCGAAAGAATCGGAAGAGAAAACGGATGAGAATTGAGCAAAATGTGGAAAATTCAGATTTCAGGGTATGTTGCGCAGTCTACACTGTTTTGGTCATATCTGGAGTTCTAGAAGTCCGTTTTTAGCGATCTTACTGCCCACGCGAAGCCTGGGAAATTTTCTATAATTTTGAGCAGATTGCCCCAGCGCCTCAGGCGCCCAAACGGCGCTCCTGCGCTGGTGGTGCGCGGGTGAAAAATCAGCCAGAATTTCTGATTTTGTTTTGGCCATATCTTGAGTTCTACATCTCCGTTTGAGGCCCGTAAGCAGTCCACGCGAAGATAACGAGATTTTCTATCATTATAAAGTGGTCCAGAGGCCCAATTACGTCTGGAACGGCTCTGGAAAATAGAAGAAAAGTCAGCTACGAATTTCCCTTAAAAAACAGAATCAGTTTAGGAAACGTATCTTGCAGAAATTCTATTATAATTCTGTTTTGGTATTTTCTTGCTGGGCAAGATGTCTAGAGCCTATATAAACACATCCAACCCTTGTAAATTGTATTAGGAAGATCATCATTAGTAGAAGAACAATTACATATCAATTACTTAGGTTTATTTGTATATTTTCATACTTTGTTTTTATCATGGTTTCATCAGATCCCATGATGACGAGAGGTTCGATTATGAACTAATCGTTGTCATGGGATTCTAACGGATTTATTTATAGAGCTTTAGTATCTTGATGTTTTACAGATCTGTGTGTGATGTATATCTGATATCCTCGTATGGTTGTGATTCATGTGTTTAGATGCGTCATGAACATCTAATTTGTTAATCTCTTGCTAAACGAGAGTGGATCTTGAGATTTAGAACTTGCCATGCTAGCATAGGATAGGTTGATGTTTTAACATCATGATTTGTAGCGTAAATAGAGATATTATGCTGCCCTATGTGATCAATGTGGATAACTTGTTCTTCAACCGTTATGTTTTCAAATTCTATAGAGATATAGGGTCTAAGCATAATTGGTGTCTATTCATCTTCTATCTCTTTTGTGGATGTATGTTTAGTTTGGTATTCGTATACTGAGAAGTAGCGTATACTTGTTTCGTGTTGTCCGATCAGATATCATAACCATTGCATATAGTGATTAAAGGCGTCAGATCTAAGCAAAGTATTTAATGAAGTTAGGATTCCATGGTTTTTCTTGCAGACGTAATTAGATTTTAATTCTTGTTAGTTAGTTAATTCTTAGTTTTGTTAATTTGTGTCTTAGTTAATTTAGTTTAATAAACCCAGAATTGTTATTGTCTTAGCAGTGCATAATAACCATACATTGTTGCATAGGCATATTTACTGAATAGAACCATAACTTGATCCCTGTGGGAACAAATTTGGACTTAACCTTATATATTACTTGTGACCACGTACGCTTGCGTGATTTAGTGCAAACAAGTTTTTGGCGCCGCTGCCGGGGATCATTACTGTTTTATTTTTGGTTTATGTGCTTGTCAATAGTGGTCGTTAGAGTTCACTGACTCGGATTTCTTTTTCTCACCTATCTTGTTTAGTTCGTTGGTGTTTCAGGTACTTGTTAGAGAGCGTTGACGTTGAAGATGGATTTTCTATCTTACTATGGAGTTCAGCAGGTGGCTAGTGTTTGTGAGCTATGTGCGGGCGCACATGAGACATATCAGTGCTGGAGCAACCAAGGTGGTATTCAACAACCTCAGCAGCCTTATCAGCAGTATCAAGGTCAACAATATGGAGCACAGCCTTACTATCCTCAGAATATTCTGCAACAGCAGAACCAGAATTTTCTGCAGCAACATGACCCGTGGCAATCTCAATCTCTGAGTTATGAGGAACAACCATATTTTCAATACTATCCTCAACAGTACCAGCAAGATGTTCCAGATATGTCATATGTCTTTGGTAGTGAAGAGTTTCAACATCAGCAACCTACTCCTACTTTTCAGTGAGATGATGATTTGAAGGAGATTAGGAAGGAGATTAGGATGCTTGCAGAGAATAATGAGAAGCTTATCAAATCTATGGGGACATTAGCTGCTCAAGTTTTGAGAGTCTTGGAACAAGAGAATCAGCAATTCATACCAAAAGCAATTCCAGAAAATACCGATGACTTGGAGCAAGGTACTGTATGCTTAATTGAGGAAGACAAATTCCAAGGTGAGGTGAGTGTTCACAAGCCATGTGAGGAATTTAATCATGTTAGGATGGTGGATGATTTGGAAAGGGCACTATTTGGGACAGACACTGTTGAGCTGCAGAAATTTCAAGAATTGGTATGTGCGTACCAAGAGGTTGATGATCATGGGAAAGATGCAGATTTTCTACTTGTCTCAAAGTGTGAAGATGGAGGTAGCGCATTAGAGCCAATGGAGGAAGTTCTCTTTGAGGAACCAAAGGCTTCAGCAACTTACATTTACCCTCCTCCATTATATTCAAGCGAAGCCCGCGAGTGTGTGTTGTTCTACAAATTGACCGATTTTGGGTCAACAGACGAAGGCATTGGAATTGGATATAGCTGTTATACGAATAGGCCAAGCGAGGTTAAGGGGCAGAAAGTGTGCCGCCGTGATGATGATGAAGTATTGCGAAGAGATGACCAGGCAAACTATTATCATCCTTAATGGAGGCTTGGAAGTAACGTCAAGCTATTGACGTTAAAGAAGCGCTTCTTGGGAGGCAACCCAAGGTATGTTTTCTACTTTCCCTCGTATTTACTTCCATTCAATGAGGACATTGAATATTTTAAGTTTGGGGGTGGTTTGAGGGATAAGTAGTGTATATATATGTGATTGTTAGTCATTGTGTTCATGTAGGATTTCATGTTTTGCGTATTAGTAGTAGTAAATTATGCATTTATGTTCGTGTTATCTATGTTTGTTTCATATAGGACATTCTGTTTTTATTTTTTGTATTTCATGAGAGTTCATAATAGTTTGCATTTGCACCCATGCTTGATAGGAATTTTGTGTTGTTGATGCTTTTGATTGAGAAGTGATATGCTTTGTTCTTGTACACACACATACACTAGTAAGTTGAAGCTAGTAGACTTATTGAATGTTGTAGTGATTAGAAGGACATGAATATGTGCAAGATGATTTAGTTTGCATGCTTTAAATATAAGTAGGTGCGTTAGAGAGATTTTTGCTTGGGATTGAGTATGTTTTTTCTACCAAGTGAGCTTTTGAGCCTTATTGCATATTTGCAAATTATTCGTTTGCTTGAGTGTCCACGGATTGTTTGCATTGCTAGCAGTTGTTTGAGGTCTTTCTTGAAACGCATGACATTATTTGACGATTAAAATGATAAAGGCATTTAGGAATAACCGCATATTTTCCCATATTACCACACCATATTTACATGATCAATTAGTTAACCCGTTGAGCTTAAACCTATTTTTTCGATGACATACCACATTACTTGCCTAGACCTTTTTCTTGTATTGGCCTTACATTAATTTGAACCCACATTGTCAAAGGCTAGTAGAGTGCTTAAGGGAGTAATAAGGTGTGCAAGAAGGGTTTATTGTTGGTCATAATTTTGGGGGAAATATTGAAAATTGGGTTTGTTTACTTGATAGTCGGCATTTGTAATAAAATTTTGGGATCATTGTTATTGTTTATATTATTGTTTTATCTAGCTCTGGGAAAGAAAAAAAAAGAGAAAAAGAGAAAAAAAAGAGAAAAAAAAAAAAAGAAAAAAGAAAAAAAAGAAAAAAAATATTATGAGAGCATGTTTGTGTTGTTGTGATCCTACTTTAGTCGACTCGTCGATTGTTTTTGTTGGAAGAAAAATAATAAATTATGTGGGGGGGAAATAGGGTGTTGTGTATGATTTATTATGGTACTTACTAGCTTTTGACACTTCACCTGATTTGGCTTATTTGACATACCTTGTCCCTAGCCCCGTTACAACCCAAATAAAGACCTTTTGATTATCGTCATTGATGTATGTTGTGTTAAGAGTTAGATTGATACCAAATGTCAAGCATGTTTATGATTTTGTTGGAATTGAGTGATACACTTACCCTTGTTCTTGAGTGAATATTCTTTTGTGAGTGGATTGTGAGTGTTTGCTTGTTTTTGCGTATGAGATCCCGAGTTTTGTCTCAAAGATGTACTCTTGTAGGCTTAGCATGTTTACTAACTTATTCTTACACTTGACATAGACTTGTGAGAACTTATGCATGTTCATTGAGTAGACTATGTAAATGCTTGCACTTTCGACACCAAGACATTGCGTATTTACTTTGATTCTTAAGTTGATATGACATGAGAGGATTTGAAGGTATGGTAGGATATTAGTACTAGATTATTTGCATTTTCATAATAGTTGCATTCATGCATTGCATTGCATTAGGTTAATTGGATTTTGTGGGTACATTCGCTATAGGCCCTCACGAGACCTTACTCGTCCACTAGGGCTGCCTAGGGGTTTAAAGGGCTTGTTGCATATGCCAAATGCAACCGTGATCACCTACGGAAGTGGTACTAGTTAGTTAGTTAGTTAGTTGTAATTGTTTATGCTTGAGGACAAGCATCGGTTTAAGTTTGGGGGTGTGATAAGTGGATTTATATCCACTTGGAACGCTTCGTTTTGGCTTAAATTGATTGTCTTGTACTCAAGTTTGTTGTAGTTTTGATGTGTTTGTGTTTAGTTGTGCAGTACAAGATCTATATATGAAATATAAGATATAATTATAATGTATATATGGAGAGAGATATAAGTAGGAACTGAAATATATTAGAAATATGGCTCGCTTGTGTCTATCCAAGTCTGCCTCTAAACAATACAAGGCTTCCCTATTTATAGATGAAGGGAAAGCTTATACGACACACCTTACACGACTTATCTTAATGCATAAGATAAGCATCCTACTTTACTTTTACTTTACTGGAAGCTTATAGAATACGCTTCCGACAAACTTACAAAGCACACCTTACTTTAGTGGAAGCTTATAGAATACGCTTCCGACAAACGTACAAAGCACACCACTCACAAAGCTTACAAAGCACACCACTCACAAAGCTTACTGACTAAGCTTCTTTACACACTCACACACGAATCTTGCATTATTGATGCCGGGTACGCTTTGGGCCCCATCGACACATCTGATAAAGAGATTCCCATGCTTTCTTTATTCTTTTGATAAAGCGATAAAGATAATAAACCAATAATGATAATAAACCTTTCTCCCCCCTGTCAAAAGAGGTCATGGCTCCATATCTTCGTCACTGCTAACATCACTTCCTGAAGAAATTGTAATATAACAATCTTCTCCTGGAAGTTTCCTGTAGTATCTCTGTGGTGGTCTTTTATGGAGCCTGATATCTGGATGATCTGGGTCATTTGGATCCATAGTGATGGTTTCCAGATTTAATTTGAACTGACAGTCCCGGATTTCTAAAACATACTTGGGGGAAAGAATGACAGGTTTAGTCCAATAAGTATGTGGGAGTCCAGGAGGAACTTGGCTAAGCTGGACCTTGTTCACTTCGCACATTTGGGCTTTATGTTGCTCTGTTGGGCCTCTTGTAGCATAGGCTTCATCATGATAAACTGTACAGGAATACTTTTTATCGATAACTAGCCCATCTTCCTCAGTTATGAGCCTTCGAGCACATTTGAACTGGACAAAAACGTAGCGCTGATCTCTAACACCATTTGTGCTGTTTCCTTGTGGCCTTAAGTTGCTTCTCCAAAATCCAGAGGACCCAAATAGGGTTAACCATTTATAAAGCTGCCTATTTTTCTTTTTTCTAGGCCTTATATCCACCAGAGCTAGATATTGGAGGAGACTATACTTATCGAATATCATCCCGAATGGACATACCTCAACAAAATACCATAGCAGCATATATGCCTCCTTAGGGAAATGCCAAGTAAACCTTTTTTCCATGACAAGAATTGTCAAGAAGGGAAATGATGGATGTAGGGGAAGATTCATAAGAGGCCCTTCAGACAAACTGTATCTCCTTATGTAAATCTTCTGAAATGCTAATAAATTAGCATAAGCCATTTTTTGAAGAGTAAATAGGAGAACCTTATCTTGAACAAGAGGAGGAAGATCCTCTGCTTGAATTGCGTAAATGAGTGGAAAAACTGACGAGATAGTTCTTTGAGTCCTGGACAGAAAATCAGGAAGGAAATTATTTTTTCCTTTGATATGTTTTGCTTCGAACTTCCATTGCGAAAACCAGTTGGCCCATCTGAGAAGCTGGGCTTGGGGCAACATCTTTTGCTTGAATTGTAGCATCTTTGGAAATGCTGACATATCCATTTCGATTAGAAAATGTTGTCCTATTAAATGGAACTGGAATTTCTCAATACCTCTTTTAACTGCAAGGATCTCTTTATAGGTAGAGTGATAATGAAGTTCTCCACTCTTAAAGGCTCCACTCTTGTATCCACAAATCTGTCTTTTCCCATTCTTTTCTTCAAGAAGAACTGCTCCCCAGAAAGTATCACTTGCATCTGTCTGAAGAATTCTTTTACCAGTGGAAGGAATCTTTAATGAAGGAAGACTCTTTGTTAAAGACTTTAATTTCTTGACTGCATCAGTGCATGCCTGACTCCATGGTGGGGCATTTTTCTTCAACTGATTAGTAAGAGGAGTTCTATACTTGACTAAGTCATGAATGAAATCAGCCATATAATTCACAATTCCCAAAAACTGCTGAACTTGCTTAAACGTTAGATTTTCATCTGGGAAATGATCCAGTTGAGTGGCGATATGTGGCTGAAGTTGATACTGACCCTCAGAGATATGCATTCCTAAAAAATCAATGTCCGTTGTACCAATGATCATTTTCTTTTCTGCAAGCATTACTCCATAACTCTTGACCAAATCATGAAACTCTGTTAGCAGAGTATGATGCGAATCAATATCTGCTGAGAATAAAAGAATATCATCAATGTAGACTAGAGCACTGTCCATGATTGGTTGGAATATCTTAGTCATGGCCTTTTGGAATAACGATGGAGCGGGCTTTAACCCAAAGGGTACCACTGTCCAATGATAGTGTCTTTCTGGAATGCAGAAACCCGTCTTTGGCCTTTCATCTGGGTGAATTCCAATTTGCCAGAAACCCGATTTTAGATCAAACTTTGAGAAGATTTTGGCCTGGGGTAGTTTCTGGAATAGAACTTCTCTCTTTGGCAAAGGAAACTTATCGTCTTCTAGGAAATGATTTAAAGGTTGATAATTGATAACCAACCTTAATTTTCCTCTTGCCTGCTCAGATCTTTTGTTCACATAGAAAGCTTCACAAGCCCATTGTGACTTTGTATTTTCTATCAAGCCTTCTTGTTGTAACTGGTCAACTTCTTTGATCGCAAGAGCATAATGATCTGGATTCATCCCTTTGTGACTTGCCTTTGTTGGATTGATATCTTCATTTTTCTTGAATGGCAAATGAACAAAGAATTCAGGATTTTTCCATAAGGGATGAGAACACTTCTGTAAGAAATCTGTATGACTCTCTGCACATGAAGACTTTATTATGTCTTCTCTGATTGTAGATAAGATCTCTACAGGATATAGATGTAGCGTCTTCGTCCAGGGCAACAAATGATTTTTGTGCTTGAGTCCTTCTTTGCTCCATGATACTCTCTTGAGATTGTGTAGGATATCAAACCCAATAAGAAGATCTTTTCCGGGCAATTCTGAGCCATAAATTCGATGCTTTATCACATACCCGGGGAAAAGTTGAATATTGATAGGTTTGCTTATCAGGGTTATGGCAAAATTATCACCATTTGCTGCTCGAAAAGATCTGTGGCAATTTTCCCAATACTCCTTAGGTAAGATGGTTGGCTTCATGATGGATGATGTTGCTCCAGTATCAAAGTATGCTATTACAGGGATTGGCTTATCCCATTTGCCAGGAAAAATATGTATTTTTGCTGAAGGCGATGGCTGGCATAAGAAGCTTTCCTCTAGAGGATATATGTCATCGAATAAGACCACATCATCATCAGAATCTTCAGTTGAATCAGAAAGATTATCTCCAAGAGCCAGAATGGTGTCTGGACCTGGTTCTTCGTCCAGTGAGAATAGTGACTCCAAATCATCATCTTTGATATCTTCAATCTGAGAAATCTTTTCAATAAGTTTGGAGCTTTTCTCTTTGTCAGGACAATCCTTAGCAAAATGTCCTTTCTTTCTGCATACATAGCATCTGGATGATTTAGTGTTTCCTCTCTTCTTCCGAAGGAACTTCCATTTCTTCTTTTTTGAGAAATATTTATCTCCTGCTTTTTTGCGGAACTTAGCCAGCTTGGAGAATTTCTTGGCAATCTTGTCTTTCTTTCTTGTACAAGTGCACGAGCTGCCTTTTCCACATTTGATCTGAAGCTCATTTCTATCACATGCTGATCCAAGATTTTTGCTTTGCTCTTCTATTTGTTTGAGAAACTTCTTCTGGTTGCATAGTTTTTCCAGAGCATGCAACACATTCTGATAAAGTTCTCCGATAGAAGTACTATTGATAGGAAGATTTTTTATCTGCAATAATCTGGATGTTTCATTCCCTAGAGGTTCTGGAAGGGAATTAAGGAATGTCTGTTTTAAGTTGACATCATCAATGCCGTTGATTGCATAGAACCGTTTGGACATCCTTTCATAATGAGTTTCTAGATCCTTTCTTTTGTAAGAACAGCATCTCATACTCAAGTATTCTTCACGAGCTTGAGTTGTGTAATGATCCCATGCTCCAAGGAATTCATTGTGGACATACATAATCAAGGCATCTACGTTTGGACTTTGCTTGACGATTAGCTGCCTATAGCCTCCTAGAGCAATCCACCACTGCCTCAATCTGCCATGAAATTTTGCAACAAATTTATCTGCTACAGAGGGCATGGTAGCTCCTGGCTGGAGTAACTCCGATGTACACCAAGCATGCATCTCATAGATTCTATCTCGCCATAGTGAGGGTGAGATATTGTCAAAAGAAAATCCTTTTGTTGGATCATTCTGAAATAAGTTTGAGTTTGGCTGTTCTGTTTCTTGATGATCTGGTACAAAGGTTTCTTCTTCCTCTACAGTAGGCTCTTCAGTTTCTTGTCCATCTTGGCCTGCCATAAGGATTTCCAGAGACATGCTATCACTTTCTGAATCTTCTTCACAGATTTGCCATAGAGAAGCGTGTTTTTCTCGTGGCTGAGATTGTAGAGAAGCTTGGTTCTCTTGTGGCTGAGATTGTGCCGCCATCTTGGTTAAAAAAGATGAAATTGCATTGTCCACCATTAATTGGGACGAAGATGGTTGGCTTTGCACCTTTGCAGGAGGTTCTGTGACTGGAGGTTCCCTGACTGGAGAGTTTTCTGGTTTCCTTTTCTGAGGTTGTGGTACCTCAGGTGGTTTAATAGGCATGAAAGCTGCACTATTAAATGGATTATGATCCCAGGGAGAGAAAGTTGCAAGAGGCTGTGAATAGTTTGGCAAAGGTGGTAAATATGATGAGAAAGAGGGTGGCTCATAATAGCCAGTGTATGGTTTCTGAGTCTGAATAGAGTGTAACTGGATTTTTAAGGATTTTAACTCTGCTTCTTTCTGAGCTAGCAAGGGAGAGTTGAAGGATGCAGTTGCTACTAGCTGCAAGAGCTCATGGTGAAGAGTATTAATCTTGTTTTGAAGTTGTGATGTCACGCTTGAAATTGTTGACAGACTATTATCAAGCTTTTTCACCATAGTTTGTTGTGTCTCCATAATCTGATTAAGAACCTTGTTCTGAGCTACAGCATTCTCAGACTGCCAGTTTAATGTTGCCTCTGCTGGAGTGATTTGTTTACTTGAACCATCTGGATTCTTTGTTGTTGGATTTTTGATTTTCCATGCATGAGAAGCTTTGTCATGCTCAAAATTCATAGGAGGAAAATTATCATCATATGAAGATGGTTGTAACATATTACACTCCTGTGGTCCTTTAGAGTAAAGGACATAGTAGTCAAATTTGCCTGACTCTTCTCCTAAGAGTCCAACTTCTGGATCTCCTTTTTCATAACGTTCTTGTAGAATCTTTTGGGAAGACTTCTTTTTGTTTTTATTAGATCTCCTGGATGAATCATCATCACTGTCATCCCACTGATCTTCAAGACAAGCTTTACAGTTGCATATTCCCCAGAAGATATGGCCATCTTCATCCTTAAATTCATAACTGGGTTTTCCTTCAGCATTAAAAGAATGGATGGGAATATTTAACGACGTTTCCTCAATCATGTTGATTTCTGAAGAGAAGATTGGTGCATTTGAGGAAGAGGTTGAGTCATCCCTTTTGAAAACAATTTCTACTGCTCCGTCTTTCTTTTTGAAGAAAGATGACTGTACTGAATGTATGGGCTGATTCTCCTTTTGAATTCTTTCATAATGTGTCACCCATGATTCTGGAAGAAGCTTTACGAGCTCATCTTTTGGAATTTGCTTAGGCACATGGATACATGATGAACTTGATTGTGCATCTATTTCCAGAAATAGAGCTTCATCGGTTTCTCTAGGAAGGCTGAGATCAAATGAGTGATTCTGAACCCTGTAGGCCATTTGATAATGGAGAGTGGCTATATAAGTTCCTGCCACCTGGGGTGCTCCAACAATCTGCAGCTGAACCTTGAGATTGTCATAGATATGAGGATCATCAAGCCTCATATTGAAGTTTGGAAACAGTGTTATAAACACTGTACCAGCATTAAGAGTAGTCTGAACAGTAGCGATACATGCATGAGCATATTGTTCAAACCGAGTATCTAGAAGTGCCATCCTTGCTACTACAGGTAAGCCTTTTCTTCCATGAAGTGTTAAAGCCATTCTGACAGCTCCAAAGTGCAGGTGAGTATAACCATGAGTATACCACTGAGCTGGTAAAGATTCTTCTAACCGTATTGGAAAGACTTGTTCTGCTTCGGTAGAAGGGATAGGTACTTGTTCTAGCTTTGATGCTAAGACAAGCTCCTTGGCTTCAATTGATTTGCTAGGCGAGAGGACTTGTTTTACAACACGAGACACAGGATTGTGTTTTTTGGTAAAAGTCTTATATGGGTTTAACAAAGGAAGTTCAGTAATAGGAATTTTACTATCGTCTTTATAATAATCTACAGAATATAGGAAATCATTATTTTTAGACTTGGGATAGCTAAAAGAACTACGGGAAGATGAAAAAGAAGGAGAAGGTGTAAGGTGTTTAGGACTAGCCATAGATTAATAGATCCTTATTCTTCAGGAGTCACCTTTGGTGTTATGGTGTTTTACGAACACACTAAGCGTCTAAACAATTATGGAGATCTCTGCAATACATTGATCAGTAAGCCCCAAACGCCGCACCCTCATAGCAGCAACACAGGCACGTCGATCATCAGTATTGCAACTATCTCATAATATGTTTCTAGTCGCCAGATTTCTGGTGTGGAGGATCCCCTGAAGGGCAACCACAGAGCATACTTTCCTTAGACCATATGCAAACCACCATAACAACGCCGGGTCGTCAAGAAGAATAAGGGGAGGTGTTTAAGCTTCCATGGCTCTGATACCAAATTTACAACTCACGTAGAGAGGTACAATCACACAGAAGGTTAAGTATATACAAGATCTATATATGAAATATAAGATATAATTATAATGTATATATGGAGAGAGATATAAGTAGGAACTGAAATATATTAGAAATATGGCTCGCTTGTGTCTATCCAAGTCTGCCTCTAAACAATACAAGGCTTCCCTATTTATAGATGAAGGGAAAGCTTATACGACACACCTTACACGACTTATCTTAATGCATAAGATAAGCATCCTACTTTACTTTTACTTTACTGGAAGCTTATAGAATACGCTTCCGACAAACTTACAAAGCACACCTTACTTTAGTGGAAGCTTATAGAATACGCTTCCGACAAACGTACAAAGCACACCACTCACAAAGCTTACAAAGCACACCACTCACAAAGCTTACTGACTAAGCTTCTTTACACACTCACACACGAATCTTGCATTATTGATGCCGGGTACGCTTTGGGCCCCATCGACACATCTGATAAAGAGATTCCCATGCTTTCTTTATTCTTTTGATAAAGCGATAAAGATAATAAACCAATAATGATAATAAACCTTTCTTGCGAAATATCGTTTAGGGTTGGTGTTTCTGTCAATTTTGGAGATGATTTGAGCAATGGAATGAAGGATGGCGTATTTCCCTAGGCTATCATGAGGATTTATAAGGTAAGAATTGAAGAACGGGAAGTGGCGAAAGAATCGGAAGAGAAAACGGATGAGAATTGAGCAAAATGTGGAAAATTCAGATTTCAGGGTATGTTGCGCAGTCTACACTGTTTTGGTCATATCTGGAGTTCTAGAAGTCCGTTTTCAGCGATCTTACTGCCCACGCGAAGCCTGGGAAATTTTCTATAATTTTGAGCAGATTTCCCCGGCGCCTCAGGCGCCCAAACGGCGCTCCTGCGCTGGTGGTGCGCGGGTGAAAAATCAGCCAGAATTTCTGATTTTGTTTTGGCCATATCTTGAGTTCTACATCTCCGTTTGAGGCCCGTAAGCAGTCCACGCGAAGATAACGAGATTTTCTATCATTCTAAAGTGGTCCAGAGGCCCAATTACGTCTGGAACGGCTCTGGAAAATAGAAGAAAAGTCAGCTACGAATTTCCCTTAAAAAACAGAATCAGTTTAGGAAACGTATCTTGCAGAAATTCTATTATAATTCTGTTTTGGTATTTTCTTGCTGGGCAAGATGTCTAGAGCCTATATAAACACATCCAACCCTTGTAAATTGTATTAGGAAGATCATCATTAGTAGAAGAACAATTACATATCAATTACTTAGGTTTATTTGTATATTTTCATACTTTGTTTTTATCATGGTTTCATCAGATCCCATGATGACGAGAGGTTCGATTATGAACTAATCGTTGTCATGGGATTCTAACGGATTTATTTATGGAGCTTTAGTATCTTGATGTTTTACAGATCTGTGTGTGATGTATATCTGATATCCTCGTATGGTTGTGATTCATGTGTTTAGATGCGTCATGAACATCTAATTTGTTAATCTCTTGCTAAACGAGAGTGGATCTTGAGATTTAGAACTTGCCATGCTAGCATAGGATAGGTTGATGTTTTAACATCATGATTTGTAGCGTAAATAGAGATATTATGCTGCCCTATATGATCAATGTGGATAACTTGTTCTTCAACCGTTATGTTTTCAAATTCTATAGAGATATAGGGTCTAAGCATAATTGGTGTCTATTCATCTTCTATCTCTTTTGTGGATGTATGTTTAGTTTGGTATTCGTATACTGAGAAGTAGCGTATACTTGTTTCGTGTTGTCCGATCAGATATCATAACCATTGCATATAGTGATTAAAGGCGTCAGATCTAAGCAAAGTATTTAATGAAGTTAGGATTCCATGGTTTTTCTTGCAGACGTAATTAGATTTTAATTCTTGTTAGTTAGTTAATTCTTAGTTTTGTTAATTTGTGTCTTAGTTAATTTAGTTTAATAAACCCAGAATTGTTATTGTCTTAGCAGTGCATAATAACCATACATTGTTGCATAGGCATATTTACTGAATAGAACCATAACTTGATCCCTGTGGGAACGAATTTGGACTTAACCTTATATATTACTTGTGACCACGTACGCTTGCGTGATTTAGTGCAAACAGCAATCCTTGGAAGGACTGGACTTCATGCATTCAAGGCTGTTGCCTCTACTTATCATATGAAGATTAAGTTTCCAACTCGAAACGGAGTTGGAGAACAGAAGGGTGACCAGAAGATGGCAAGGAGTTGTTATGTATCTACTTTAAGAGCTAATGGAGTCGGGGGGTAGGTACTCCCAATTGAAGACATGGATGTCCGTGGTGATGATGAACACCGAGGGAAGCCAGCAGAAGATTTGGTCCCCATACCTCTAGAGCTAGGCGATCCTGAGAAAGTTACTTATATAGGAGCTTCTCTAAAGGAACCCTTGAAGGGCAAGTTAACGACGTTCCTGCAAGAGAACAGTGATGTGTTTGCTTGGACAGCTGCCGATATGCCAGGAATTGATCCCCAACTCATAACTCATAGATTGAATGTTGATCCCAAGCGGAAGAAAATACAGCAAAAAAAGAGGAATTTTGCTCCTGAAAGGCAGGAGGCCATTAAGCAAGAAGTTGACAAGCTCTTAGAGGCTGGGTTTATTGAAGAGATTCAGTTCCCCGAATGGTTAGCAAACCCTGTGATGGTCAAGAAAGCGAATGGGAAGTGGAGGATGTGTATAGACTTCACTGATTTGAATGATGCATGTCCGAAGGATTGTTTTCCCCTGCCAAGGATTGATATGTTGATAGATGCCACAGCTGGACATGAGATGTTGAGCTTTATGGATGGTTTTAGCGGCTACAATCAGATTAAGATGCACGAGGATGACATCCCTAAGGTATCTTTCATAACTGACTTTGGTGTTTTCTGCTATCTTGTTATGGCTTTTGGTCTAAAGAATGCAGGAGCTACTTACCAACGGCTGGTGAATAAGATATTCGCCCATCTGATTGGAAAAACCATGGAGGTCTATGTTGATGACATGTTAGTCAAGAGCCTACTCAAGGCAGATCACATTAAGCACCTCAGAGAGGCATTCGAAGTGTTGAGGCACCACAAGATGATGTTGAATCCAGCCAAGTGTGCTTTTGGCGTTGGATCTGGGAAGTTTTTGGGTTTGATGGTTTCGAAAAGAGGCATAGAGGCCAACCCCGACAAGATCAAAGCAATCTTAGACATGGAACCACCCCGTTCTGTGAGGGACGTATAGAAGTTAACCGGCAGGGTGGCCGCTCTAGGGAGATTCATCTCCAAGTCTGGTGATAAGTGCTTGCCTTTCTTTCAAGCACTAAAGAAGGTGAAAAATTTTGAATGGACTGATAAAAGCCAAGAGGCCTTTGAACAATTGAAGAAGTACATGGCCGAAGCCCCGCTGTTGGCCAAGCCAAGTCCCGGAGAGACTCTTTATCTGTATCCAGCAGTATCTGAACAAGCATTGAGTGCCGTCCTCATTAAAGAGGAGAACAAGGTTCAGAGACCTATATACTATGTGAGCAAGGTTTTGCATGGAGCTGAGTTGAATTACTCAACCATAGAGAAGTTTGCATTGGCTTTGGTAACGGCCTCGAGGAAGCTACGACCATACTTCCAGTCGCACAAAATTGAAGTCCTGACAGACCAGCAGTTAAGGAACATATTGCATAGCCCAAAGGCCAGTGGAAGGCTAATCAAATGGGCCATAGAGCTTGGAGAGTTTGATATCAAGTATAAGCCTCGGACAGCCATCAAGGCTCAGGCATTGGCTGACTTCGTGGTTGAATGCACCATTAACAACCAAGAAGTCGGGGGGCAGGAGATGATAACCACCCCTGAGAATGGTTATAAAAATGAAGAACTGGTAGCTGATCAGAAGGAATATTGGGTGCTCTATTTTGATGGAGCGTCAAAAACAAAATCTAGTGGTGCAGGTTTAGTGTTGCAAAGCCCCGATGGGTTCATAGTTGAATATGCTTTGAAGTTGGACTTTCCTACTACCAACAATGAAGCTGAATATGAGGCATTGATAGCTGGCTTAGTCTTGGAAAGAATCATGAGGGTCAAGAACCTCAAGGTCTGTGGAGACTCAAGGCTTGTAGTGTCACAAGTAAATGGCGAGTTTGAGGCCAAGGATGAAACCATGGCAAAGTATCTCAGGATTGTGAAGGGTGTTATGACCCAATTTGAGGAGTGCTATGTGGAGCACGTTCCAAGAGAGGAAAACGTTAAGGCTGATGCCTTGTCCAAATTTGCTTCCTTTGAAATAGAGAATTATGCGGGGAGTGTTTACTTCCAGGTCTTGAAGGCCCCGTCCATCAACTCTAAGTTGATAGCACCAATTAATCTGGGGAGCTGTTGAATGGATCCCATCAAAGCTCACCTTGAGACTGGATGGCTCCCTGACGATGCCTTGGAGGCACGAAAGTTGTCGGTAAGAGCATTGAGATACGCCTTGATCGAAGGCCTTCTTTATAAGAGATAGTTTGTCATCCCATACTTGAAATGCTTAAGGCCCCATGAGGCAAGAGAGGCGTTGGAAGAAGTTCATGGAGGGATCTGTGGGCAACACTTGGGGGGCAGAGCCCTAGCTCACAAGATCACTCGATTAGGATTCTATTGGCCAGAGTTGTTAGATGATGCAAAAGATTATGTTAAGAGGTGTGAGAGGTGCCAAAAACACGCTCCGATTGTAAGACAACCGCCTAAGATGTTGACCTCGATCAGCTCTCCTATTCCGTTTGCAATGTGGGGAATGGATGTACTTAGTCCTTTTCCAGTAGCATCTGGACAAAGAAAGTTTTTGATAGTAGCCATCGACTACTTCACTAAGTAGATTGAGGCCAAACCCCTAGCCAAGATAACCACCAAACAAGTTGCCCAGTTCTTTGGGGAGAACGTGATTTGCAGATATGGAATCCGACGAATCCTTGTGACGGATAATGGGACGCAATTCAACAATGAAGAATTCAAGAAGTACTGTGAGGAAAATGCTATTGATCTTCGTTTCACTTCAGTAGCACACCCGTAAGCTAATGGACAAGCTGAAGTAGCCAATCGGATAATCCTTGATGGACTGAAGAAAAGGGTCGAACGCTCAAGGAACACCTGGGTGGATGAGCTACTGCCTATACTTTGGGCATATCGTACCACTTGCAAAGTGACAACTAGAGCCACCCCGTTTTTGTTGGCTTATGGAGCCGAGGCAGTTGTGCCCCTGGAGATCATGCATGCATCACCTCGAGTTGAGGCATATGAGCAAGAGATTAACGAAGAAGGCATGAGGCTTACCCTAGACCTAATTGATGAGGTTAGGGATGAAGCAAATGCCCGGAATGCAGAGCATCAGAAGAGAGCATCCTTCCATTACAACCGAAGGGTTAAGGAGAGGTTCTTTCAGCAAGACGACCTGGTTCTGAGGAAGATAGAAGCTTCTGGAGTTGGTCAAAAGGGAAAGTTAGCCCTTAATTGGGAAGGGCCGTATCGAGTCAAGAAGACGTTGGGACGAGGATCCTACAAGTTGGAAACCTTGGACGGGGTTGAGGTGCCCCGAACTTGGCATGCTGTGAACCTCAAGATTTACTATGTTTAAGCTGTTATGGCAAAGGCTTGGCTTTCTATTTGTTAGGAGTAGAAATAAGGTTCAAATTAAACCATTATAGAGCATGTTGCTCCCAGTAGGAGATAGAGTATCTATGTAAGGGTTGAACCCATTTTATCAACGTTCTTTGGCAGCTATATGAAATCTGTTTCGCTTTCTTCGAGTTACTTCTTTTGTTTTGTTATTATAAACACGAAAAACAAATGACGAGTTAATTCACGAATTCAGTACAAGCCAAGGGCCTAAGTACTTGGAGGATTCTAAAAGCACAACAGTTTATAAGCGACCAGTATGAAAGCAAAAGTTACTGACTACATAGATAATTAAGTTAAAAGAGTTGCATGAGATAAATAATAAGCCTGGAGGCTATAAGTTAAGTATACAATTCAGGAAAGCAAAACAATAAAGATGATGTCACGCAGGACTTAGAATAAATAAAAGCTCAGGGAGCCTTAGGGGTAGCCTTGGTAGCCCTGGCTGAGCTCTTCGAAGCTGAAACCCTATCAGAACTGGTACGAGTAGTCGATTCCTCGGTGTCCGCCTGAAGGGGGGAGTGCTCGGGATCTAGAATCCTGTCAGTAGCATCCTCTCCCTCCTCCTCATCCTCCTCCTCATCCTCCTCATCCTCCTCCATAGGAGTAATCCTCTGTGACTCTAACAGCTTGGCCAGCTCTAAAGGGGCCTCAGGGCAAGGAAAATCCCCATACTGGAACAGCCCAGGGTGCCTCTCAGAAACAGCATCTAAATCCCCTTTCCAACCACTGAAGTATTTAGCCGGATAAGCAAGATCGTCATGTATGGCCATAAGCTTCTGAAAGTCCTCAGAATCCATGTAATCGTCAATAATATCCTTTTTGCCCTGATGAAGCTCAGCAATGCTGCCATAGGCTTTCTCCAGCTCCTCCTCTTGGCTTTCAGCTTCTCCCCCAAGTCGGCGACAGTGGCCCTAGACTGGTCAAGATCCTTCTTATGAGTTCCAGCCTGAGTCCGCCAAGATTTAGCATGGTGAAGGGCCGACTGGAAGTATGCATTACCCTGAAAAGCGAAAGGTCAAAGGATCAACAAGTAAGAAATAAAAAGATTAAAAATGGAGGTATGAAATAGAAGGCTTACAATAGCTAGGGCTTGAGCCCCCATCAACTCAACCGCCTCCAAGTCGCGAGAGACAACTATGTCACGATAGTCAGCTGGAGTGATTGAGTGATAAGACCAGTCCTTCGAATATTTGGTGTCTCCAACAACCGAATCCTGTTTTCTGATGGCCCATGCAGGCCGAAAAACAGAGGATTTAGCAGAGGAGGCAGCCCCACTTCCTCCTTCCACACTGACAGGTGCATGAGGCCTCAAGAAAGCAGGTTCTGTAGGCTGTCCCCTGGGGTCTTTGATTGCCCGCTTTCTCTTCATGCGGGAAGTCTCACCAGATAAATGCTCCTGTAGCACATTTATGGCCTTTGCAGTTGAAAAAGCAAGAGCAAGATTAGTAAGAATAAAGTGCGACAGGCAAAGCTAAAAGATGAGATAAATGAGGTTTTTACCCTTATCTGATACGGAAGAAAGACCCACTGACTTGAGGGAAAATTCCTCAAGAAGAGTGAAGAAGTGAGTTTCCCCTTTATCCGAAATAAGGGTGGTGAAAGCAGCTTGTTCTGCGTCATCCAGCTCAATATCGTCTGGATTTCCATCAATGACCTTCCCAAAAGAACTACGGAAGAGGGTTCCCCAATCACCCCCTTCCCATACAAGGTACATGAATTCCTCTTTCCACTTAGAATTATTATCAGGAATCGAGGAAGGATCGTAGATGTTTGGGATTGTGGCACGAAGGCTTATGTAAACCCAGCCAGGGTAAGTAATTGCACTATTTTTAAATTGAAAGATTTTCCGAAAAAGGGAAACAGATAGTGGGAATTTGTTTTTTAAACAAAGAACCATGAAACAAAGGATGGCTCTCCAAGCATTGGGAACAAGTTGGCAAGGATTTATTTGAACGTCTGCCAGCAACGTAGGGATGAAATTGTGAAAGGGGAAACGAAGCCCAGCCATCATTGCATCCTTATAGATGCAAAGGGCATGGGGCTTCCAGTGGCAAGAACGATCTCCCGGTTCAGCTGGAACCAACTTTAGAGGGGAGCGAATATTAAAAAATTTGTTCATTTTTTCAATCTTTTTAGCATCGAAAAACGTGAATGATGGTTATAAGAATCTAATGTAGAAACAGAAGGATACTCATCCCCCCTCTAATTAATCATATCAAGTAAAGAGGTGTATTTCGAACGGATAGGAGGGAAAGAGGTACCTCGAGAAGAAGAATTCATCTTGCTCAATCTTCTAGCCTCTCTGTCATCTGCCATGGATGAATGCTTCAAGGGTGATCTTCAAAATAAACCCAGAAACCACCGTAATAAGCGGAATTTCACCGGGAGACTCTTGTCGGAAATCGCCTTGAGAAAGGAGGATTTGAGTGAAATTTTGGTGAGGTAAATTGAGTGAAGTGAGAAATGAGTTCACTCTTCTCACTCTTTTATACTCAACACAACCGGTCATTTAGCCGGTTGGAGTGCTTAGTTAACAGGTTAAAGTCGGTAAAGGCCCATAGGCCCAAATAGAGGCCCAAGATCTAGAAACTCGTAGAAGCTTCTGGAAGGATCGAGAAATAAAATAAAACCTGTGACATGAAACCAAGTCATAAATACCTCACGAACTCATTCCAGTTCGAAGGTCGAGGTTGTAAAGCCCACGGGAAGGCCTATTATTGCTCCTTACACGAACTCGATTCAGTTCGTAAATTGAAGATGAAAACAGTACGAGCAAGCCACGTTAAAGATTTTACACGACCTCGACTCACCTCATAGGATGAGATCGTATCTAGTTCGACGAGGCCAATTTATGGACCTTGGACGACCTCAATCCACCTCGTAGGTACAGGTCGAAGGATAAACGAGGAGGCTCATGGAAGGACCTAACACGACCTCGAGTCACGTCGTGATTTAAGGTCAAAGTGCTCACGACCTCCCTCACCCGATGGCCTTACACGACCAGGTTCCTCGTCGTGAGACGAGGTCGTAAACTGCACGACCTGCCCCATCTGGCGCCCCTACACGACGTGATTCCATCTCGTGAGTTGAGGTCGAGCATCCCACGACCAGGCACCCCTGGTAACCTTGTACGACCTCAATCCTGGTCGAACCACGAGGTCGCCAGACTCACGACCTGGGCACCTCGTGGCGACCTCGGTCCAGGTCGAAGGTTTGAAGAAAAATCCCAGAAAATTATTAAAAATGGTTACGTTATGAAGAGAAAATTCCGAAAATTCCAGAAATATGGAAAAATAATTTTATGCTCGAAGCACAATTTAATATTTTTGATTGATAAAACAAACATAAGGAAAAATACCTGTGGGTATTATACAAATCCTGAAAATCAGGATGAAGAAAAATATATGCGAGGAATTTTTTAAATAATTCCTTGAAGCAAAATTCAGTAACTAAGGTTAATAGAAAATAGTTGCTTAGCCTCGAATAAGGCAAGTCGTCGTGAATGTGTCGATCGCTCCACACTTTACATTAAGACGATACTCGTGAAACACTAGTGTACAAAACGAAACCCTGACCCAAGTCTTGAATAAGGCCAATGGAACTTCAAGGAAAACCTGATCAGTTTTCCTAGAAGTTGGGGGGCAAATGATGTGGGCTAAAAGTAAGCCATTAAGACATCATTAATATTGCATTAATTAGACCCGGAATGGTCCAAACGTAGGGCCCACCAGATGGTCCCAAACCCTAAATTTACATATTAATTTCGTAATTAATATTAAGGGTAATAAACAGCTCAGCAAATAAGAGTCAGATAAGGACATTATCTATACGAAGAGTAGCCTCCAAGGCACATACTCATACAAGGCAACAGACTCCTACAAGGAAGGAGTCTAGAACTTTCCTCAAGGCTGACTTACCCACCAAGTCACCTAACCCTACCATAACTCTTAGGCTTCTCAGCCTATATAAAGGGTCTGACCCCTCATTCTCAGAACTACGTCTTGGCTTGATTCTCAATAACGAGATACGTAGGCACTCTGTGAGGACCGATTAGTCTCGAACACGGAAACAGCCATTAAAGCACGAAGCTCCCTAACCCTAGCATTAAATACAATTCGTAACCTAGTTTTTATTCCACAACAACGTTAGGTCCGATTTTTTTAAGTTACTAAATTTAAGTTCGGATTTTGTTTTAATCACTAAACTTAGGTTCGTATTTAATTATTAGCATTGTGTTATTTTTTTTACTCACTAACATTAGGTTCGAAGTGAAAAAGTTAGTTGAAGCATTAATACTTAAAAATGATGCATTATAGTGAACAATTTGTTAAACTTTAATACTTGAAAATGATGCATTAAACTTTATCTTGAAAAAAAATCGATTAAATTTAATAAGATAAAGTCTTCATTAAACTTTATCTTGAAAATAAATCGATAAATTTTAATAAAATAAAGTTTGTATTAAACTTTATCTTGAAAACAAATCGATAAAATTTAATAAGATAAAGTTATCCTATTTAATGATTTATCTTTACAGTTAAAACTCGATAAATGAATACGTTTAGGACCGAAAATTTTCATTCATTAATTGAGGTTAAAAATACATTGTCTCTATTATATTGGGACCGGAAAAAAAATATTCATTTAACTAGGTTATTCGTTTAAGGAATATTCATTTATCGATATTGTACTATATCTTAAAAATTATAATAAAATAAAGTTTATAAGATATAAAATTAAATTTGAGGGGATGTTAGAGTGAACAAATAGATTGCAACTTTAATACTTGCAAATGATGCATCAGATAGGAAACTTACCACTTAATACATCAATAAGTTAGACTTTATCTTATTATACTTTATTGATTTATTTTCAAGATATAATTTAATGGAGACTTTATCTTATTAAATTTAATCAATTTACTTTTAGGATAAATTTTAATGCATCATTTTCAAGTATTAAAGTCTAACAAATTATACTCTGAACCTAAAGTTAGTTAATAAAAAAATTAACATAATGCTAATCACAAATCCGAACCTAAGTTCAGTTTATTGACTAAAAGCAAACCAAATCTAACATTAGTGATTTAAAAGAAAAATCTAGTTGAGTAGTATATTTCTAAAAAGGTCAATAGTTCATTTTCCCTTTTAAATTTGGCAGTTGGGACATTACACTAACAAACTGGAAAAAAGACTGCATTGTACATGAAATAATGAAATAATGGACTCAAACTAACAAACTGGAAAAAAGACTGCATTGTACATGAAATAATGAAATAATGGACTCAAACTAACAAACTGGAAAAAAGACTGCATTGTACACGAAATAATGAAATAATGGACTCAAAACTCATTAGAATGGTAATAGCTGTTGTGCCCAAAATTTGTAATGGAATTAATTTTAGGCCCATGGATATTAAGAGGCCCAATTAAGGTGGTTTGGGTAATAGCTGTTGAGGTTCAGTTTTGGAGTTATTTGTGGAGGTGCTGTTTTGATGGAAATTGTGCAGGTGTTGTTTTGAGGGAAGCTGTGCAGGTGCTGTTTACAGCTACAACTCTGTCTAACAGAAGTAAAGTTGGATAAGGACTCTTGTTCCTAAATTTTAGGAGCACGGGAATGGACTCAAAAGATGTACTTTGAGATGGATTCTACTACATCAAATGGGATATGCACGTTATACACATCATATATGTATATATATATGGATAATTAAATGAAAATATATGCACGTTATACCCATTTGATGGATTCTACTACATCAAATGGGATATGCACGTTATACATATCATATATGTATATATATGTGGATAATTACATGAAAATACATGAATAAATGGACTTCTAGTGGTATACTAGAAGTAGGACTCTTATTTCTACACAAACACTTCAAGATCAGCATTGGAGGAAGGATAAAATACATAAAAAACGTGGCTTATTGCTCAAGAAAGGAGTGCATAACCTAAAGAACTAAATCGGGGCTTGATTTCTATAAATAGGATATGTAGGCAGTTGGCAAGGGGGTTCAGATATTCACTTCTCTACACGTAAGGCATGTGTACCCTCGGTGACCATATTCTGGACATATTTGGCCGGAGATTATAGCCATTTTGTCCGATGACCTTGCTAATTCAGCCCCAAAAATACCACAAATCTCCACCCACTTCGGCAGTTGGAGCTGGAGCTAAAGCTGAAGCTGCGGACGTGCAAAGCTGAAGCTGCGGGCGTGCGAAGCTGCTTCAACGTTCGATATCCAAGGACAAATTCAATTATTCCAGAGATATTCTCTCGAGGTGTTATTGCGAAATTTTCTCACAACAATAGCCATAATAATTTGTTAGGATAACTATGTGATTTATTTCAATGGCATTACATTGTGAATATATGATAAATTGATTATTTGTCACAGTTAAATAAGTAGTTTGAAGTTACTGGACTATGGAAAGGGATGAGGGATGGGGTAATGTTTTCTAAAATGAATAAATAAATAAACACAACTAATATTAAGGATTACATAAGATCACCAAACTGTACCTAGATTACAAAATAACACCTAAACAATTATTTACATAATAATAGTCAACATTGCCACTACATTAAACATCCCAAGTCCTTCCTATAATATTTTTTGCTGTTGAGAATCACCTGGGTATGCATGTGCTACAAGTCCAAGCTTCTTCATTAGCTTATCCACCCTTCCTCTCCCAACCACCACTACTGACTGATTCTTACGATTCTTTTCTCCTAATTGTTGCACTAAATGCCAGATTAGCACATCCTGCAGTATAAGTATTTCTCTGCTGGCAGTTGATCCTACTTCATTCACTGACTAAATTTATTAATTGGATTTAACAGCACCAAGAATTCCTTTGTCTTTCTTATTAGGTTCAACCTTGTGCGCAACAGCATCATGTTCAAACTTGTGTGCAGCAGCATCAATTGTCAAAGGGGTTCTAACAACATCTTCAGCCACCACTTATTAGATGGCCGTCAGATGCATGGCTCTAAATCTGTTTCCCTTCTGCGAACTTGTTCCACTCGGCGTCAGACAAATCTCCTCCTTCCTGTGATCCAACCACTGTTTACTTACAGTCCTTTCCAGATTCAATTAGGGGTCCAGTAGATTCCATGTGATGCTTAAGAGCATTCAAGGGTGTAGAACTAAGCTTCTGATATGGTTCCTCCTCCAAAAATTTCCTTTTCAAATTCAAACCTCGCCCTTTAGAAACATTGCACTTCTGCAGAGCAAAGTAAACTGCCTTGATTAAACGAACGTGCATGCTTTAGAAATGAGAGCTAGAACAAATAAAAGCGATTTTTAAGGCAAACAAAGATTCTCAATAGTACATACCAAGGTAGACAACATTAACCTAAAGATTCGGACAACTGAACAGTGCTACAAACTCAAGCCAAAGGAGAATGGTTGCTACAGCAAACAAAATATAAACAAATGGTATCTACCATTCAAAAAGATGATAAATATTTCATCTATTCAGATTTTATCTAGCTATCTGATAATTGAGCTATATAGAATTTGGCAATTTTCTATATAGAACTGTACACAACCTTGCATCTATAGAGGCTGAAAAGAGGGAGGGGGGGGGGGGGGGACAAGCACCACAAAACAGTATATCTTCTACTATAGATAGATGGTATAGCAAACCTTTTTCAGATCATCTATTCCTACATCCCGTGAGAAACACTTTTCTAAAGAATCAAAGTGATCGGAGATCCGAGAACATTCCTTCTTTATGTGCCATATTTCTTGTTGGAGTAAAAGATTACGACCCTTTTCGAAGCTAGCAACTTCTTTAGCATGCTTGACTTCCATTCTACCAATCTTTAATTCTTTTTTTAACAGCTTTACTTTTCTTGTATCCAGATTTGTGCTGTTATTGACAAGAGGATTAACCAATATTTCAGAGGACATAAGTTCATGTATCGCCTTCTTTAGTTCATCTGTCTTACATCTGTTGTCTTCTAGCTCATGAGTTAAGTCCTCAAACTGCCTTTCATTCAGCATCGCTTTCCCACCATATGTTTCAACAACCTTTCTCAGCTCTTCTGCTTTAGCCATCCCTGTATCTGCCAGCTTCTTTTCTCTTTTTACCTTTAGTTTTACTTCCTTGAGTTTTTTACTCAATCCTCTACATTGCACACAATCCATAAATAATTTTGAAACACCAGATTCTCTATTTATCACCTCTAGTTGAGGCAAAAAATTTAGCATTCCTGTTCTAAAACCTGTGTTTTTAACAGAAACATCACCCAGAGCCTCGACATTCTTTGTAAGGGATGCATGTTCAGCTATTCCCTCCTGTAATTTCTTAAGGCCATGTCTATTATCTTTCAGTTGTAGAGATAAACAATCAGCATGAGATTTTTCTTGCACGAGATGCCTCTTCGTCATTTCTAAAACTCTTCTGTTTTCTTCGGCTTTAGTCATTTCAATATCTGTGAGTTGTTTTTCTTCTATAACCTTCTGTTTTTCTGTCTCAAGTTTTTTGCTTGTTTCCTCAAACTTCAATGTCTCTGAAACCAAATTTGATCTTAGGACCTCAACCTCAGCCTTTAACCTCTCCAACTGAAGCATAGCTTCCTCAGCCCTTTTCCTCTCCATAGCAGCAAGCCTTCGTTCTTCATCAGCCCTACTTTTTTCAGTCTTTACCATCTTCTGTGCTTCACTAGCTTTCTGCAACCCTTCCTTTGCTTTTTTCATTTCAGAATCTGCTCTGTTTCTCTCTTTCTCAAGAAGTTTCTTGGCCTGATTCAATTCAGTCTGCTCTTTAGATACTTGCGCTTGAAACAATCTTGGTACTTTTGTCTCATTTCGAACTCCTTTTCCTTTCTGCAGCAATACGATTTGAGACTTTAGTGCAGATATTTCAGCTTCCAAACCAAGTCTAATAGTCAGTTCCTTTTGTTTCTCTTCTACCTCTTTGTCCACGTCCATTTTTCCAGCACTACATTTTTCTGCATCAGCCTTTTTCCTCTCTTCATCAATATTAGTCATCTCAGAGTATGGTCTAGTATTCTCTTTCAACCGATTTATTTCTATGTCGCTTTCAGAGATGTGTGACTTAAGAGGAAGTATTTCTTTTTCTGCATCTTCAGCTCTGGATGACTCTTGAGCCCCTGAGAGAGCATGTTGCTGCAAAAGTGTTACCTGAGACTCCAATGAAGGCATTTCATTCTCCAATGGAACTCGTATAGACGATTTTTTTATTTTTATCTCTCTTTTATTCCCTGCAAGCACGTTTTCAGCCCAACAATTCTCATTGGCTTTTTTCCTTCCTTCCTCAGAGTTCTTATATTCAAAATCTGCTTTGTTTTTAACTTTCTCAAGAAGCTCTGTTAGGCGACGTATTTCTGTTTCTCTTTCAGAGACGCGCTCTTGAAGAATAGTTACTTCATCCGCATTTTGAGCTACTAAGTCCTTGTGCACATCTTGAGCAACTGGGACAAGCTGTTGCTGTAATGATGTTATTTGGGACTTTAGTGAAGAGATTTCTTCCTCCGCAGGAACTTTGATAGCCAATTCTTTCATTTCCAACTTTCTATCTTCTGCTTGCAATTTCTCTGCCATAGCTAATTCATCTTTCCCTATATTCCATACTTCGGTACCATTATAGACATGCTTCTTTCCTTCAGACACACTTGCCTGGAGAATTCCAGCTTTTTCACTCAGACCTTTGGATCCTAAACTAACCTTTTGCTTCAAAGCGGATATCTCTGACCTCAAAGAAGACATTTCCTTCTCTCTGACTTCTGCTCGTTTTTTCTCTTCCTCACATTCTGAATTAAAATTTGCAGTCAGGATTAGACATAGCTAAGTAATAATCACTAGAGATAATGAACAAAATGGCAAGAAATTCATTATACAAGAATTTCAAACAGTGACATCCATGTTCCACTAATGGATATGGTTAAGTTGAGTTCCTGATGTAAAAAAATACATGGACGAGACAAAACAAACCAATTATAGGAAGTCACACAAAAAGCACCAAAGTTTTAATGTCATTCGATATGAAAAACTGAAAGATTCCAATGCTTGTAAAGATATTCACTACATGAAATCTATGCAAAGTTTTTATTGAAAAGGAAACTAGCTAGTAAAAGTTATCTACCTTGTAATGATCTACTGGTATATGATTAATAAAAGAGCACAACTCCTAAAATAACTCTATATAACTCTACTATCATTTCTAAGTACCAAAATATCCTACTAATCTACTCACTATAATATGGATAACAACACAATAATCTAAGCTCAAAAATAATTCACAGAAGTTGACTTAAAACATTAGAAGTCCAATTTTCATAAAAGATAACGCATAATCCAAGTGCGAAAATTCGTTGAACTCATGTTAGTTTGAACTACCGTATCCAAGCATCCCACTTTGGGGATCCCCCCTACACATTGTTCTTTTACAAAAAAAAAAGTGATCTTTTTACATTCTTATCACATTTCGAAAGAAATCATTACTAAAACAATTACTAGCTCATACATTAACTAATTTTCTTCAATCACCCACATATATAAACTTAAAATCACAGAAGTACCTTTCTTGAGCATCTGATTCTGCGGTTCCAAAATACGTATAGCCTTTCGAAGAGCTTTTCGAGCTTTTGTCGACTCGTTGAGCTTGGCTTTTGACTCGGAAAGTTCCCCTTTTAGCCTGGACACTTCCTCTTGCCACTACACAATGCAATTCAAAACAAAAGATCAGCACACAAAGAATTATAATATGTAATTGCACAACAAAAAAAAAACAAACAGAAGTAGAAATCACACATAGTGTGTGTGTGTGTGTACCTGTAGACAGCAGGGGTTAACAGGAGGGTGTTTCACCAGAGTCTCCGACATATCATATACGAGAATGGAAGTGAATTTACGAGATTGAGATTAGAGTAAAGTTGAAGTGGATAGAAAAATAAGGAAAGTGTGTACAGTAGACTTTCTTTAGAACAAAGTACAGGTGGCTGGGTCAATTATTACTAGAATTTTTATTTTTCTTCTTTCATTTGTCGTGCACTTTACAGTTTTAAATTTTTAATGGTCACATAATTTATTACTTCTTGTGTCCCATCTATTTCTTTACAATTTTCTTTTTGGTACGTCCCACCAATTCTTTACATTACTAAAAATAGTAAATTTTAACAATAAAATACATTATTACATCCACTACTTCACCCCACTTTTTCAACACTTTACACTATTACACTCACTACTTCACTTATTTTAACAATAAAATCACTATTACACCCACTACTTCACTTATTTTAACAATAAAATCACTATTACACCCACTACTTCATTTATCTTAACAATATTTCTTAGTCTCCGTGCAAAAAGGCAATGTAAAGAAATCGCCGGGACGGAGAGAGTACTTTTATATAATGGGTCGCTCTTTTTTTAAAAATCTGAGTTCTTTTCACAAATTAAACTAGTGAAATAATATTACTTAATTTTTTTTAAATACAATTTAAATATTAACTTGTTTTTACCAAAAAAAATTGAACTTGTAGAGCTATGTTATATATATAAATACATGAAAATGTTAGAATGAACAAAAAAAAGCCGGTGTTTGTGTTTATTTAAAATTTACAATATAAAGCTATCAAAATAAAAGGTTTGAATGTAAAAAATCTATTCAAGTGTTAAAAGTGTTAGAAAATGGAAAGTTTGAGACATATTTATAATATGTTCCTGATGTAATTTCCGGAAACTAACAAGTGGAAGTCGTTCCTTGTGATGAGGACTTAAACTTTCATGTTTGGATCTAAGACATTTTCTTAGTGGAGTCCATAAATAAATTGAGTTGAAGTTCCTTGCTTAAAATGGGTTATGTGGTTATTTAGTTGAAATAACTTGAGTCCCACATAGAATTGGTAATGAAATGTTGGTGGCTTTATATAGCTCCATGTGCAAGTGTAGTCCACAACTACTAAGGCATGTGGGCGTGCATGGATGTAGAGTGGGCCTCGCACACACACACACGCGCGCCGCCGCCGCTCGCCACGCCACGCCACGCCACGACTCGGGTCGGGTCGAAGGGCGATTTGGGCGAATGTCTCGTCGTCTCGCGTACGCGAGGCGACCTGGGCGAGGAATTTTATTACCTGTAATATTGATTTATTTTAACAGAACATCAGATTTTATATGTTACTGCTGTTGAATCAGTACTTGGATTATTGAGCTGATCAGACATCAAATCCTGATGGACAGACTCTGAACATAACCAAATACTGATGGGCATCAGATCCTGACGGACTAAAATATCAGATACTGATGATGACCAATCCTGATGGATCTCAGATCCTGACGATGGTTAAATCTTGATGCAGCTGAAACTGAAAAATAAATACTGATGCAGTTAATGAAATTAAATAAGAATATTTACTTTCCTTTTAAGGCATATCTCTTACGTTTTATTTTTGGGTATTATATATATCGAAGATATAATGTTGAGAACTATATACGTTAAGGAAAAACCCTTGTTAGCAATTACCCTCTGTTCTCCCTCAATACATACAGTTAGATACATAATTCTCAGGAGAACTGAGGTGCTGGTCGCTGTTGATCATTGTCGGGTCTGTGAACGGATTTGTCTGTGTTGTTTTATCCTGGAAGTAATATTGATGCATCCCAACACAGCGTAAGTGGGGCAATATTCTCTTCAAGAACAGCCAAGTCTTCTCGTAGGGCTTGGTGACTCAGCTGTTCTTCTCTCTCTGATCAGTAGTTGCTAAATCTTCTGTGAGAGATAAGTATTCTTGCCTTTCTTGTTAAATTACAGTCTCTGATTATATTCTTGTTTTGCCTTCGTGATTTGTTTTGTTAATTGGTTTTATGTCTGTTCTTGTTTTAAATATATATATCACTGCCTCATTGTTGTTGTAGTTGAATTATACCCAACAATCTTGAAGAGAATATTTGTGTTATATATTGTTAATTAACAAGATGGTTAACGAAACGGAAACTCCTGTTGTTGAGACTGGCTCTGGGTCTAATGTTACTGCCCCTACCATCGACTGGACCACGTATCGTTTCCCACGTCCTATTGATTTGTATGGAATGCCTGATAAATTCGATGGGGGTGTTGGTTTTTCTCGTTGGCAGAAAAAGATGAAACTGTGGTTAACGGTAAAGGGTCTATGGCCGGTGGTGCAATATGAGAAACCAGTTGTGGTTAAGGAGAAAGCTTAAACTGTTAAGGCTTATACCATGTGGGAGGAGAAGGATGGGGTGGCTAGGGTTGCTATTCTGGCAGCTTTAGCGAACACTCTATTCGATGTTTATTCATCTGACTCCTACACTGCTAAGCTCTTATGGGAGAAGCTTGACCAGACACATAATACTGACTCGCAAGGGTTGGAAAAGTATTCTGTGGCTAGGTTCCTTGACTTTAAACTGGTGGATACTAAATCCATGACTGAGCAAGTGCATGAGTTTGAGATGTTGGTTCATGCTTTGAAGGAGTCCGGAATGGACCTACCTGAAAAGTTTCAGGTTATGTCTGTGATTGAAAAGCTCCCTAAGTCTTGGGAAGAGTTTGCACTCTCCCTGAAAAGATAGAAATGAGAGATCACTTGGACAAACCTGATGTTGGACATCTCTGTGCAGGAGCAACACAAGTCCAAGCAAGGACATGTGATGCCTGTTGAACATGCTGGGAGTTCAAAGGTGAATGTAGTGACTGTAGGACAGAAAAGAAAGTCTGTCACTAAGAAGGAAAACACTAAGTCTAAGGACAAGAACAAGGCTAAGAAACCAAAGGGAAACAAACCATGTTGGTCTTGTGGACAGGTTGGTCATTGGAGCAAGGACTGTCCTGTAAAGAAAACTAAGAAACCTATTGTGGGAGCACAAGCTAACACTGTGCTTGGTACCACTGGTGGGCTTACGGTTAACATGGTTGTTGGTGAGGCTATTGCTTCTCAAACTGACAACGGGTATGTAACCTACAACCCTGTACTTCTTTCTACTTATTCGTCTCATGAATGGTTGATTGATACTGGATCTAATGTACATATTTGTAATGATATTACTCTATTTGTATCTTATCAACAGACTCATGGAATGACGGTGACGATTGGGAATGCTAGTGCAGCTCAAGTTCGTGGAATAGGAAACGTGGAACTGAAGTTCGCTTCTGGGCGTGTTCTATCCCTCACTAGAGTGCATCATGTTCCTGACATTCGTAGAAATATAGTAAGTGGAAGTTGTTTAGTTAAGAATGGTTTTGAAGTTTCTTTGAAATGTAATAAAGTAGTTATTACACATACTGGTGTATTTTTTGGCAAAGGTTACTTGTCGGATGGATTATTTTTAATAAATGTTGAGCCTGTTTTGGGCAGTTTTATTAATAATAATGTTGCTCCTTCTGTTAATTGTGTTGAATCATCTGATTTGTGGCACGCACGTCTTGGTCACTTGAATTTTGGTGCTCTAAAGAATATGATGAACTTAGAGTTGATTCCAAAACATGTCATTGATAAGAAATCTAAATGTCAAGTATGTGTGACTGCTAAACAAACTTGGAAACCCTTTCATAATGTGGTTAGGGATTCGAATGTGTTAGATTTAGTGCACACTAACATATGTGAATTTGGTGGTGTTTTGACCAAGGAACATAATAGATATTTCATTACCTTTATAGATGATTGTAGTAGATATTGTTATGTTTATTTGATTAAACATAAAGATGAAGCACTAGATAAATTCATTATGTTCAAAACTGAATCTGAAACACAAACTGGTAAAGTACTTAAACGTTTGAGATCAGATAGAGGTGGTGAGTATACGAGTAACTCGTTTAATGAATTTTGCAAGAGCAATGGTATAGTTCATGAGGTAACTCCACCATACACACCTGAGTCTAATGGGGTGGCAGAACGAAAGAACAGAACCTTTAAAAATATGATCAATAGTATGTTAATTAATTCTGGGTTGCCTAAGTACATGTAGGGAGAAGCTCTGAATACGGCTTGCCATATTCTGAATAGAGTACCTCTGAAACACATGGACAAGACACCTTATGAATTATGGACAGAGAAAAGGACTAGTTTAAAATATCTTCGTGTGTGTGGGTGCCTTGCAAAGGTACTTATCCCTGAACACAAGAGAAAGAAACTAGGACCGAAAACTGTTGATTGCATCTTTCTGGGCTATATTGAAACCACTATGGCTATGAGATTTTTAGTGTTAAAATCTGACATAGACGGAATAGTGGCTAACACTATAGTTGAATTTCGTGATGCAACATTCTTTGAGGATGTGTTCCCTATGAAGACTGGTATACCTCAGGATATTCCTGATGATTATCCCACTCACACATCAAGGTCCATTCCTGATCATGTGGAAAGGATGACAAATATGGGGGCAGGTCCTGATAATAGCTCTACTCCTGATGAAGTAGAGGAACCTAGAAGGAGTAAGCGTGCTAAGGTAGTCTAGGATTTTGGAAGTGACTTTGTCACTTACAATATTGAGGATGAACCTTTAACTTTCCGACAGGCCATGGATTTTTCAGAATCTAGGTACTGGAAAGGTGCTGTAAAAAGTGAAATTGACTCTATTGTTTCTAATGGAACATGGGAGTTGGTTGATCTACCTCCTGGGTGTTCTACTATAGGATGTAAATGGGTATTCAAAAGGAAGATGAATCATGATGGCTCAATAGATAAGTATAAGGCTAGGCTGGTAGCTAAGGGCTTTAAGGAAAAGGAATGCATTGATTACTTTGACACATACTCTCCAGTTGCTAGAATGACAACAATCTGAATGCTTATAGCATTGGCTTCTGTACATGGTCTTATCATCCATCAAATGGATGTAAAGACAGCTTTTCTTCATGGTGAACTTGAAGAAGAGATTTATATGGATCAGCCTGAGGGATTTGTTGCCTCTGGTAATGAAAGGAAAGTATGTAAGTTAATCAAGTCTATATATGTCTTAAAACAAGCTCCAAGGGACTGGCATAAAAAGTTTGATGGAACTGTTTTAGAATCAGAATTTGTAGTTAATGAAAGTGACAAGTGTGTCTATTACATGGTTAAAGGAAATGAATATATTATTGTGTGCTTGTATGTGGATGATATTTTATTGTTTGGAACCAATATTGAGATTATTAACGAGACAAAAAGGTTTTTGAAAAGGCATTTTGAAATGAAGGATATGGGAGAGGCTAGTGTGATTCTTGGAATCAAGTTGACTCAGTCAACTGATGGAATAACCTTGTCACAATCTCATTATATAGAGAAATCTATACTTGAGAAGTATGGTTATTCAAATTATAGAATCGCTAGTACTCCGTATGATCCTAAAATTGCCCTTGTCAAGAATAGTTCAGGAGTACCTGTGTATCAGTTAAGGTATTCTCAGATTATTGGGAGTTTGCAGTATCTTGCTAATGGAACTAGGCCAGATATTTCATACTCAGTGTCTAAGTTAGCAAGATATACAAGCTGTCCAAACAAGACTCATTGGGATGCTCTTGATAGAGTACTTAGATATCTAAAAGGCACCATATATCTTGGTTTGCACTACAGGAGGTTTCCTGGAGTGCTAGAAGGATATAGTGATGCAAGTTGGATAGCTAAGAAGTCTGGTTCCAAGGGAGTGACTGGATATCTGTTTACCCTAGCGGGTGGAGCAGTGTCTTGGAAGTCTTCTAGACAGACTATTATAACTCGGTCTACCTTTGAGGCTGAGTTGTGTGCATTAGATGTCACGGGGACTGAGGCTGAATGGTTACATGGACTCATGTCAATGTTACCTGTAGTAAGTCGTCCACTTCCTGCTTTTGCTGTTCATTGTGATAGCCGTACAACTATCGACAAGATAAACAGCAAGAAGTATAATGTGAAAACAAAGAGACATATCCAAGTTAGACTGAAGTCTATAAGGGGTCTAATGTCTAAAAGGATTATTGCTGTTGAGTTTGTTGGAACTCAAGAAAACCTAGCTGATCCTTTGACTAAGGGGCTTGAGCATGCTGTAGTCCTTAAGTCTAGGTTGGGGATGGGACTGCTAGCCCATAATAATTCATCTACATCGGGAACCCAATACACATGAGAGGAGATCCCTTGAAAGTGTATTCAATGTGGTAATAACAAGTTGTAAGGGAGAATTGGTTGTACCTTTAACTACATAGATTGATACTTATGTATCTGGAGTCTATCCCCTGTAAACCTAAAAGGTACTGTAACTGCCAGAATAGTAAGAGTTATATGAACTCTGAATGGGGTCAAGTCATATGATGAGATGCTAGCAGTACATCTCTAGAGATGCCCAGCTAAGCGAATGTAATTGTGTGGTCGCAATTAGAGGAAAGGGTTATTCCTTGAAGCATTCGACGAACAGGATCGAGACATGACCATTAACGTCTCAAAGCCGTAGATTAGCACCATAGCCTTTGACTTGTCGTCGTCTATGGAGTGTGGTTACACCAAACGGATAAAGATTCAAGGTGAAACATTCCATCTGAATCCGGTAGCCATCGAAGTAGAGGACTTAGGAGGGTTCAAATCCGGAAGGGTACCTACTCTGAAAAACAAGTCATGATGAGAATCGATATGCATTTCTGTATGGATTCGTGGGGGATTGTTAGAAAATGGAAAGTTTGAGACATATTTATAATATGTTCCTGATGTAATATCCGGAAACTAACAAGTGGAAGTCGTTCCTTGTGATGAGGACTTAAACTTTCATGTTTGGATCTAAGACATTTTCTTAGTGGAATCCATAAATAAATTGAGTTGAAGTTGCTTGCTTGAAATGGGTTATGTGGTTATTTAGTTGAAATAACTTGAGTCCCACATAGAATTGGTAATGAAAGGTTGGTGGCTTTATATAGCTCCATGTGCAAGTGTAGTGCACAACTACTAAGGCATGTGGGTGTGCATGGATGTAGAGTGGGCCTCGCGCACACACACACACGCGCCGCCGCCGCTCGCCACGCCACGCCACGCCACGACTCGGGTCAGGTCGGGTCGAAGGACGATTTGGGCGAATGTCTCAGCGTCTCCCTTACGCGAGGCGACCTGGGCGAGGAATTTTATTACTTGGAATATTGATTTATTTTAACAGAACATCAGATTTTATATGTTACTACTGTTGAATCAGTACTTGGATTATTGAGCTGATCAGACATCAAATCCTGATGGACAGACTCTGAACATAACCAAATACTGATGGGCATCAGATCCTGATGGACTAAAATCCTGATGGATCAGATACTGATGATGACCAATCCTGATGGATCTCAGATCCTGACAATGGTTAAATCCTGATGCAGCTGTAACTGAAAAATAAATACTGATGCAGTTAATGAAATTAAATCAGAATATTTACTTTCCTTTTAAGGCATATCTCTTACGTTTTATTTTTGGGTATTATATATATCGAAGATATAACGTTGAGAACTATATACGTTAAGGAAAAACCCTTGTTAGCAATTACCCTCTGTTCTCCCTCAATACATACAGTTAGATACATAATTCTCAGGCGAACTGAGGTGCTGGTCGCTGTTGATCATTGATGTGTCTGTGAACGGATTGGTCTGTGCTGTTTTATCCTGGAAGTAATATTGCTGCATCCCAATACAGCGTAATTGGGGCAATATTCTCTTCAAGAACAGCCAAGTCTTCTCGTAGGACTTGGTGACTCAGCTGTTCTTCTCTCTCTGATCAGTAGTTGCTAAATCTTCTGTGAGAGATAAGTATTCTTGCCTTTCTTGTTAAATTACAGTCTCTGATTATATTCTTGTTTTGCCTTCGTGATTTGTTTTGTTAATTGGTTTTATGCCTGTTCTTGTTTTAAATATATATATCACTGCCTCATTGTTGCTGTAGTTGAATTATACCCAACAAAAAGATGTGTTGCAACAAGCAGCAATTTAATTCTCAATTCTGGATTTTAGAATGTGATAATTCTAAGGCTTAATCATATTGGTCATTCAAATTTGCATGTTTGTACAACTTAAACAATTAATTAATAATCGGATGATTATGTTATATCTATCAATTTGAAAGAATGTAAAATGTGGCCATCAAATCCGATTTAATTAAAAAAAAAGGGGTAAAGTGCACTTTGTGTATTTGCAGTTAGGATGTCAAAACACTTGAGATACCCCACTTCAAAAATTACCACGTGTTATACTGAATTTAAATTTTCATTATACTTTGCGAGATTTTGTATTTTGTTAAACACCTTAACGGTATTAGTAATAATGCTAAAATTCAGGGGTGTAATAGCATTTTAACCACCATCTTCTTTCCCAATATCAAATCCACTATTGTTGAACTTTTCTAAAACTTAAAACTCACATGTCTCATTCATCTTTTAATGAAATCAACTAATCTAAAGTGAAACAAGATCATTTGTTTCTCCTCTATAAAATTATATTTATTTAAAATATACACACGCTAATTTCGTATATATATATATATATATATATATATACTTTTTTGACATATAATTTTTCTAAAAATACAAATTTCTTGAATTATATCTTTGATATTTAAAATCACTATCAATTTGAAGAGGAGAATGAAATGATTTTGTTGCAACTTGAATAACTTGATTTCGTTAAAAAAATGGATGAGATATCTAAGTTTTAATTTATTAAGGTTTTATCAATGGTGGATATGAGTTTGAAGAAGAAGGTAATGACCAAAAGACGGGTTTACCCCTACATTTCAGCTTTATTTACTAACGACGTTAAGGGTATTTCAACGGAAGTACATATAATGTAACGAAACTGGAAATTTAGTATAGCACGTGGTACTTTCTGAAGTGCAGTATCTCAAGTGGTCCGACACATAAATTACGAGCACACAAAGTGCACTTTACTCTTAAAAATATCGGAATATTGTAATCTGTACTTGATTTGGGGAAGTAAATTCGAGGTTTTTTTTATCTTAGCTCATCTTTTTTCCTATCCTCTTCTTTCTTCGTATCCTCTTCGCTCCTCTTTTTTTTTTCTCAAAATTGCGCCTCCTCTCTCTCATTTCCATCATCTTTTTCATCTCCATCGCTTGCGCTACTTTCAATTGATTTTTTTAGATAGAAACCCTTATTTCATTCAATTTATAAACATAAAGTAGATATATAATGAAATCGAGTTAGAACCCATAGTCTTATCGTTTGAATCTCGATCTTCATCTTCTATCTCAAAATTTTTATTTCTAATATTTGGTACTGAAATTATGTTTCGATTCAATTTATTAAGAAAAACTTTGACTTGAAGATGATGGATATATTAATTAGACATGCATGTGTATCTATATGTAAAAATCAACTTTGAACCCATGAACATAGTGTTTCCATCATTAGCTCATACTCATCTTCAAACTCTGATTTTTTATTTATAATATCGACATCAAATTTATGTTTTGATTGAATTTATTAAGAAAAAATGAGTTGAAGATGAGGATGAGATGAAACTATTTTAGTATAGATCTTATGATTTCAACTCTTTTTTTTAGTGTTTTCGTATGTTGCATTACATTTAGAGTAGTGAACTGAATGCAACACAGTCAATTGGAGGTATTCATTTTCATGGATGAGGTATACAAATGTTTTTTTTATGCTTAATTAAATTTTTTGACATTAGTTCATTTATTATTCAGTTTAGAGTGATTATAGTAGTTGAATTGCTTAAATGCTTGTAGTTAAGTAAATTTGTTCATCAATTGATTTAGCTTGGCACATAAATGATTTGGGTTTAAAAACTATTGGTTTGAATAAGAATAAATAAAGACCATCAATTGATTTGAAATATTATTGAATTCAAGAGACATAGAACTGAAGAGACATGAAATTCAAGAGATATTTAAAACTGGTTCATGTATTGTCTCTGAAAATGAGTATGTGGATTTGGAAAATCTTGGACAGTCATTGTCTACAAAAAACACATAGCAAATATGGCATATGTCAATGATATCAATAATCATTAGAGTCTACCAATGACAGATTATGTCAAGATTATCAATCATGGGTGCTTCTCCAATGTTTCATTAGACAATGGAAACACCATATGAATTTATGTACTTATTAGAAACGAAAGAGGGAAGATATTGAAATTGTCATGCGGATCACTACTGGAGAGGGATGAAAAGGTGCAACCAGTTTTATGTTTTGCTCATGGGACTAATACGTGTATACTTGCAATCGAAGTTGATTATGAGGAAATTTTGTTGGAATCACACTAGAAAGAAGCAATATATTATCACTATGTGCTTCAATAACTACACATAAGGAGGAAGGACGTTGCCTATGATGAATGAATTAGCAATATACCTTCCATAACATGGCCTCGAGAATTACACAGAGATGGTGATCACGACAAAGACTTTTAAAGGATAAATAAGTTGATGATGGAGAACATGGGTCTTTGTCCTACAAAGATCTAGTTTCAGGATCTTGATGAAGCTGAAAATGAGGGTAAGGATGCCTAAAATGGTGTTTGAGAATGATTGCAGTGGAAGGAGGGGGAACAGGGGGGCATAGGAAGTTTGCAGTGGAAGGAGAGCGTTGTTTATTTTTAGGGTTTCTGAAGTCATGTTATGTAACAATTTAACCTATCTTGATATTATATAATGCATTATAATAATGTCTATTTAAAAAATGTCAAATTATGAACTTCCTATTTTTCACTTGATTCATTTTTACATATTTAAGTTTAGATTTCTATTCTAAGTTGTAATTTATGAATGGTTTATGTTCATGTTTAATAGTTGGTGTGTTTCGAGTTATATCCTTTATCATTCTTAAATGGAGCAAGTGAAGCTCACTTTTGATTTTTATTTAAATCGAATCGGGAACATCTCAATAGTGCAAATTTTTGTATATAAAAATAGTTGAATCGTATAAAAATGAACTACAATTAATGATTAAGCTGTACAAACGTACAAACTTAAATGGTGAAACTATAATTAAGGCCAATTCAAATGTCTAAGTTCCCATTGCTACAAGTAAGGCAAAGACTCCATTAATAATACGACTTAAAAGAAAGTAATTGAAAAAGAATGCGAACTAAGAGCCAAAAAGTTGTTAAATATCACAGAGTTTTAGAATTCAGGTCAATATGTATTGAGACACGAATGGTCATGCTTGGCGTATAGATGATAAGAAATCAGTGCTTAAAATTCATTACACCCCAAGTTATAAATTTACACTTACCTCTTCATTTCATTGGACCCTTTCTCACCATTTTCATAACCAAAAAGTAGCCATTCAATAATAACAAGCAATGTCTGCAACGTTATCCGGGGTCAGCCTTTCAACTCCAAGAGTCATAGCCAGGGCTTCTGAAGCACCAACAATCAAGTCCCCGTGGTTGAAACTCAACCAACCATGGAAAAACTGTACTCAGTTTCAGTCAGGTCGGATGATACTCCGACCCGTGGCAGCAAAACCTGCAGACTTCTCCGAAAAAGTGGCTGAGAGCATCAAGGATGCAGAGGAGGCTTGTGCAGGGGACCCTGTTAGCGGAGAGTGTGTAGCTGCCTGGGACGAGGTTGAGGAGTTGAGTGCAGCAGCTAGCCATGCAAGGGACAAGAAAAAAGAATCGGACCCGTTGGAGGAGTATTGCAAGGAGAATCCCGAGACTGATGAGTGCCGTACTTTCGACGATTGATTTGCAGAAACTGTCCGGTTACTGTGGAATATATCCTGGTGGCAACTTGTTATATGAACTTGGATTATTGTTAGATGCTTTAATTAAGTAAATAAGTTTATGTTGTGTAATCTATCACGCATGTTAGTAATTGCTGCTGTCTGGCTTTACGAATCATAGCCCGGCTTGTAAATCTGAAAATATACACACAGTCAGACAGATAAACTTGTTGTATCAAATTAGTAATTACTATTAATATTAATATTCACGGAGTAACATCTTACTTCCTAGTACATGTATGTTTTCTCGTATCGAATTTTCTAGTGTGTGCTGCCCTTGCTAAGAATGCGTGCTAGTTTAGTTGTCAAATTTTGATTGGTGGAGATTTCATTTAATAATGATGGTCTCCTGCATTCACATAAATATCCGCCAATCAAAGTTTGACAACTCATCAAACACCGATTCTTAGCCTGTGCCTTGGGCACACACTAGAAATTTATCAATATAAGAGGACGACAACACTGATTTCACCAAGGTCTAGCATGTCATAATTGTTTCTCTTTAATTATTCTAAATTTCCCAGTGAATGTTCTTCAGTTCTTCCAGACACCAAATCCCAGGACAGTAGCTATAAATTTCTCTTTTATCCAAAAACTATACATGTACTCAAACTGGTTGCATCATCCGACATACTGATTGCATAGGCTACCAAAGAAATCAGACATCCGAAATCTAATTTTAATGAGTCCGACATACTGGGTTAATGAGGGTTGAAATCTGGAGAACCATGTTTGGGAAGTTTTTAAGACGCAGGGGTTGGGTTCCGAGGGGTTGGAGAAGGGTTGGATGCTAAGCTAAAATATTTGATATTCCAACACCCCAAATCGGGGTGTTGGCGTGTTGCTGATGGTTACCGCCTCACAGGCTCACATACCTGTGCGGCTGTGCATTCATCTTTTCCTATTTTTATAATAACTTTGTGTCTTTTTTATTCACTATTTTAATCCCATTTTTTATTCGTTTTTTTACACCATTTTTCATTCGTTAAAAACTGTATAATTGTACCGCAAATCTTCAAAAGTTAATCAATGTACATGAGATATTTATATAATTAAATTCATTTTGAATAATTAAAGTTTTAGTTTTTACTTCCATTTTACTAAATTTTAAATTTGTATCTATTTCAGTTTTTAGATTTTGAAATCTAAATTTATATTTAAAACTTAACTTTATATAATTTAAATTTAAAATTTAATTTCATATAATATTTTCATATTCAAACCTTGCTCCTAACCCTCAATCCAAACAAGATAGGGGTTGAACCCTTTCTCACCCAACCCTTGCATCCAAATAAGATAGGGGTTCAACCCTTTTTAACCCAACCTAACCCATCCCACCCTAGCCTAACCCAACCTAACCCTTCCCTTCTCAACCCCCAATCCAAATAGGCCCTTAATATTGGACACCAAATCAGGGTTCTGCCAATGTGCTAACCACATTTTTATATACTTGTTCAAAACCTGTATTGCAGAACACGCTAGCCTGCCTGGATTTGTCCCAGGACCGATCGACCAACTTCATGGCTAACACCGGCATGGCATGTAAATGTACTGACCGTGCGGTAAAACCCAGTGGCTGCCTGCGATACGCAAGATACACCACACCCTGTCTTGGTAAAAATTTTCACTACCGGTTGACCAGCTTCATGGCCAACATCGGCATGTAAATCTACTGACCGTGCGGTAAGACCCATTGACTGGGCTTCCCTGCGATACGCAAGATACACCACACCCTGTCTTGGTCAAAGTTTTCACGGTCTCTCCAACATGGCTTTGCATAGGGAGCGGGTGAGGTTTGAACCCGTGACCCTTTGGATCAACGCTAGGCCTCGTTTCCACTGAGCCAGCTCTCACACTCTTTTTATATACTTGATATATAATTTACTAGAATTTAAAACTCATTTCAATTTTTCTTTTCTGTTTGGAGAGAACTTTAACATTTTAGACGGTTTTTTTTTAAACTACATTTTGGACGTAGTTAGGTGCTCAATGATGATTGAGAAGTGAGTATATTATTTTCTTTTCTGTTTTTATAGGATATCATGAATTTATTTATCAAAACTTTTGATGAATAAATAATTTATAGGATTTTACGTTTTTTTTCGAATAAAGAATGTTAAATTCTAGAGTAGTTGTCCTTTATGGACTAATCATATTCCCTCCCATACTCCCCATTCACCTCTCACTCAACTCAACTGCACTTCCCCTGTATCTATATCTCAACTGCTCTAACCCATCTCTCTCCAAAACACAACCTCTTCAATCTCTCATCTCTCTCTCTCTCTCTCTCTCTGACACACACACACATCTCTCTCTCTGATGGGTTTCTTTTGCTCTGCAAAATTCTTTTTACTAATCCTCCTAATCTCAGCCATTCCCATAGCTGTTCTAGTCTCCCTAGAATCGGCTAAACCAACCTCACACCAGTTCCACTTCCACTCCTCCGGTTACCTCCGAGAATGCTCTAAATACGACAGCCTCAACAGCCGTTTCATCGTCTCGTTCATGGAAGGTGGTCTGGGTATCGTCCCCATTTCCAACAACAACACTTCCAGTACTATTCTCCCTGAGATTCCGGTAGTCAAAGATGCAGATTTATTTAAGAATGCAACTCTCGGGTTAAGCGTTGATAGTAAGAGGAACCGTGTCGTTGTCGTAATATCGGATTTGTTGGGGCACAAGTATAGTGCTGTTGCTGCTTATGATTTGAATAATTGGAATCGTTTGTTTCTAACTCAGCTTAGTGGTCCAGGTATTATTCTTGGTTTTGATTTTTGGTACTTATTTTTTTTTGTACTATGTAGTTGTTGCATAGTAGAAATGAGATTTGAAGATGCCAACTGTTGTTTATAACTACCTTACCAAGATTCCTGATTTGGCATTTAATAGGATACGAGATTTTTAGTTTCTGTTCCAACTTGCACAAAATATTCAGTATTAATTCGACCGTCTACTTTTGTCATGCTACTTGAGTTATGTTTACTTCTGCAAGAAAATTTGGTAGCGGAAGTCCCTTTCGGAAGGTTATGTGTTTGAACTGAATCTTGAGTAGTGCTAGGAGTACCAAATTGGGTACGAAAAATTGGTACTAATTGTGCTGGAAGTGATCAATAGTTTAAATTCAATTTAGAATCAATTTGAACTTTAATGAAGTGTGCTTGAATTCAAAATAAACATGAGCAGTTTTGACTTTTGAGCACATATTTGCTATTCATAAGTCTAAAACGAGCAAATTAAGTATCAAGGTGTGTCTCAGCAGTGACTATGGTGCTCTTAGTGTTAGAAGAGGTCTAGAGTTCCATTCTCCCAGCAAATATTCGTGATATTCGATTTCGCTTCACCCGTAAAGTGCATCTGTCAAAGTTAGCAGGCCGTAGGGAAAAAAGGCACATATCCTGAAAAATGCACCTGATGGGATTGCTTTAGTTCTCAAGATACTGCAGTTTGCCTAGCCAATTTTTAATGCAATTTATATATCTTAATTATGCTGTATAATTACCAGATTGTCATATGTTAGCTGGCTAGTTGGTTTTTTTTTGACGTTTGGCTAGTTGGTTTTTTTTTGACGTTTGGCTAGTTGGTTAACTTTCTTTGAAAATGAGTTAGCTAGTTGGTTAACTTTCTTTGACAAAGGATAGATATGTTAGGTGGCCTTCTTACTTCTATGTAGTAATGCCCCATCAATTTGGACTTTCCTGTGTCTTGGTTTCAGCAAACATAGAAATCAGGGCATTGAATATTTTCTTTTTGCAATAATAATCTGTTTGTGTCGACTTGAGTTGATAACTTAGCTCAATCATGTAGGTGATAAATCCCTGGCAGATGATGTAGCAGTGGATGCAGAAGGTAATGCTTACATCACAGACCTCACTAAGAGTAAAATTTGGAAGGTTGGGGTTACTGGAGAATATCTGTTGAAAATAGAAAGTCCACTGTTCTCTTCAACAACATGGTACCACAACTTGGCAACCCTTAATGGAATTGTTTATCATCCTAAAGGCTACTTACTTGTTAGTCATGCAACAACGGGAAATCTTTTCAAGGTGGATCTAAAGAACGACAATGAGGTTAAATTGGTGAAAATGATAGGCAAGTCTTTGTCGTTTACCGATGGTTTGGAACTTTTATCGTCAAACAGGCTTGTTGTAACGAGCAATCCCAAAATAAGTTTGGTTGGAAGCAGTGATGATTGGGAGACCGCAACTATACTGGAGAAGGCTCCAGTGGTTAGACACCGTCTGGCCTCAGCAGTGACAGTGAAGGACGGAAAGGTGTATATTAACCACATGTTTGGAATGGGATACCCTAAGAAGAAACATGTTCTTGCAGAGGCAGTATTCACTGGACTATAGAGGAGGAGGATTAATTATATATGTTCATGGGCCATTTCCTTCTATCATGTAGCGTTGTGTGTTTCTTTCACAAAAAAAAAAAAAAAAAAAGGTAGTGTTGTGTGTTGTATCAATCTTATTAAAAAGTTGGGTGGTGCAAGCCTGCAAGGACTTTTGAATGTTCACCATTCACCAGAACCCCTAAATGGCGTTGGTTGAGACTTGAGTATATCGGTGCTATTACTTGTTAGCATAAAATTAAAATACGAATACTGAATTATTTGTTAGCTGGAATTATTTGGTGCTATTACACTTATTAGCATGAAATTAAATTACATGTGCAATTACTCCCTCCGGTCCATTATATAAGGCATTTGACTTTTCTACACGTAACTTTAGATGTTTTGACTACATAGCTAAAATTATTATTTTTTAAAATTTCTTTTTCTAAATAAAAATTAAAGTATCATATTTTTATTCAAAAAAGGAAAAATTAAAAAATAATAATTTTAGCTATATAGTCAAAGCACCTAAAGTTACGTGCAGAAAAGTCAAATGCCTTATATAATGGACCGGAGGGAGTATTTGTTAGACAATTAATAAGAGCATCTTCAATGGGCTTCTCTATTTTGGATCCCTAAAATATAATAAAATAATGATTACTTAAAACAAAGGGAATCTAAAAATTGTTTTATTCCAATGATGATCCCTATATTGGTTCCACCTATATTTTTAAAAAGTAATAATTAATTATTATCCAAAAGAAAATGAAGAAGAAACTTAGAGAGATAAATGATGGGAGAATAAAATAAAGGGAGAAATTGAAATGGAGGTGAGGTGAGGTGGAAAAAATAGGGGATTGCTTTTTGCTCCCCTTATTTTTGGGTTGAGTTTTCTATCCCCTAAAAATTATTTATGGAGGATGGGGAGTTTGGTTGGAGTGGTGTTTTTCTGTCATAAGTCCCTTTATTATTCACATAACCAAAATATAGGTAAGGAAGGGACCATATTTGGGGTTTATTTGGAAATGTATTCCCTTACTAATTCAATAGTTAGGGGTCATTTGTTAACCTATGAATGAAAGGAGATTAACTGGACCAATCATGTACATCTGTTCAGATTGTTTGGTAAGTTTCTTAAAATTTGGACGACACCAAAATGATATGGACGACACTGCAAATATCTCTGGACGACATCCCCTCTAAATTCTAGCTGAATGACTCAAATCATTTAACATCATTACTAGTTTACAGTTTTATTACATGTAATTGATTATTTTAGTTCATTCCGGTAATTGCATAATAATAACAATTACAGTTGTAATCTTTTTTACATAAATTATAGTCAAAATTGTATAATAGTAATAAGTAATTATAATATTGAATTTTTTTGTGTTCACTTTATTAAAATATAAATAAATATAAAATTATCAAAATTATGCTTGTGTCTAATATTTATTTCTAACTAATTAAAAATATTATTACTAGTCTGTCAAATATTTTATTCAATTAGTATACGCATTAAAGACAACCTCCTTATATTACTATTAATCCTTGTAAGTTGTAACACGTTTCACTAATTCAATTTTAAAATTTTATTAACAGTTGCAAATTTTTCTTGATACATGTACTTTTAACAAAAAAATTTACAAATAAAAACATATATTGATGAACACATAGAACTATACAAGCAATATATTGATGAACATAAATTATCATAAATTTAATGATTTAATAAATATAAATAAATAAATAAATAATAATTTGGCACTTTTGGTACTTTTACAAAATAATTTAAAAAAATAGAATATTTTTGCAAAAAAGTTTCTAATTTTAGACATTTTTAAAAAAATGCTTAATTTTATCATCCAGAAAAATTAATTAACTTAACAAATGACATCAATTGTTCAGCATTCAGATTAATCATTGGTTCAGAATTTTATTCATTCAGAAATTGTTGTTCAGATTTAACAAATGGCCCCTTAATCTTTGGGGTTTAACATTTCCTTTTTTTGTTTTAAAAATATTTAGAATAACGAATAAACCATATACGAATTTAGGATTTATTGTTTGGGATTTAGGATTGTTTACAACCCTAAAATCTAGACCCTAACTTATCCTGATTTTTAAAAAATCGGGGTTGGTCCTCGATTTTTTAAAAATCAAGTCGCCGGACTCTGAAAGAAATATTAATTTTTTTTACTAAAATTTTTAAATTTTATATGTATTCTACTATGGTTCAACAGTTAACCTTTGGGGTTCAACATTTCCATTTTGAGTTTTAGAAATATTCAGAATGACGAATAAACCGTATACCAACATAGGGTTTAAGGTTTAAACCCTAACTTATCCTCCCTAAATTATCCTGATTTTTAAAAAATCACGCTAACCCCTGATTGTTAGAAAAAGTGTTGGTAAAAAAAGTGTTGGTAAAAAAAGTGTTGTTGTAAAAAGCTGAAGACTATTTGGTAGTATTTTTTATATGTGCATGTTTCGATGTAAAAATATAATAAAAATAATGATTTTGGTAATGTTTGATGTTAAAATCAGCAACTGCTTCCCGCAAAAGCTAAAAAAATATTTTTTTTTCAAAAGAATGGGAACCTACTTTCTCTAAAAGCAGCTTTTAGGCCAAAAACACAGAAAAACTTTTAAATTTTACCAAATACTTTTTTAGCTGATTTTCAGATAAAAGTTGATGTTATTGTTTGTAACCAGAATACCAAACAAACCCTTAAACAATGTTTTAACTTTAGTTTGAGCCTTGAACATGATCCTAAATGGCGTTGGTTGAGACTTGAGTATATCGGTGCTACTACTTGTTAGCATAAAATTAAAATACGAATACTGAATTATTTGTTAGCTGAACGTATTTGGTGCTATTACACTTGTTAGCATAAGGGGTTGAGTTGGCACATTGGTAAGTGCCCAATTCGTAAACTGTGAGGTCATGGATTCGACTCCTACCGGGGGTCAAAAAACCGGAAACAATCTCTTTACCTTTGTCTGCTCATGCGGGATATATTGAGTACGTTTGGTTTGATTTGGTTTGGTTTGGTTACACTTGTTAGCATGAAATTAAATTACATGTGCAATTATTGCGGGATATATTGAGTACGTTTGGTTTGGTTTGGTTACACTTGTTAGCATGAAATTAAATTACATGTGCAATTATTTGTTAGACAGTTAATAAGAGCATCTTCAATGGGTTTCTTTATTTTGAATCCCTAAAATATAATAAAATAATGATTACTTAAAATATAAGGAATCAAAAAGTTGTTTTATTCCAATGATGATCCCTATATTGGTTCCACCTATATTTTTAAAAAGTAATAATTAATTAATATCCAAAAGAAAAAGAAGAAGAAACTTAGAGAGATAAATGATGGGAGAATAAAATAAAGGGAGAAATTGAAATGGAGGTGAGGTGAGGTGGAAAAAATAGGGAGTTTAAGCCCTAAAAATTATTTTGGGATTGAGTTTTCTATCCCCTAAAAATTATTTATGGGGGATGGAGAGTTTGGTTTGAGTGATGTTTTTATGTCATAAGCCCTTTTATTATTCACATTAGCAAAATATAGGTAAGAAAGGGACCATATTTGGGGTTTATTTGGAAATGTATTCCCTTATGAATTCAATAGTTAATCTTTGGGGTTTAACATTTTCATTTTTTGTTTTAAAAATATTTAGATTAACGAATAAATCATATACGAACTTAGGATTTATTGTTTGGGATTTAGGATTGTTTACAACTCTAAACCCTAGACCCTAACTTATCCTGATTTTAAAAAAATCGGGGTTGGTCCTCGATTTTTTAAAAATCAGGTCGTCGGACTTAGAAAGAAATATTAATTTTTTTTACTAAATTTTTTAAATTTTATCTGTATTCTACTAGGGTTCAACAGTTTACCTTTGGGGTTCAACATTTCCATTTTGAGTTTTAGAAATATTCAGAATGACGAATAAACCCTATACCAAAATAGGGTTTAAGGTTTAAACCCTAACTTATCCTCCCTAAATTATCCTGATTTTTAAAAAATCACGCTAACCCCTGATTGTTGGAAAAAGTGTTGGTAAAAAAAGTGTTGTTGTAAAAAGCTGAAGACTATTTGGTAGTATTTTTGATATGTGCATGTTTTGATGTAAAAATATAATAAAACTAATGATTTTGGTAATGTTTGATGTTAAAATCAGCAACTGCTTCCTGCAAAAACTAAAAAAATATTTTTTTTTTCAAAAGCATTGGAAACTGCTTTATTTAAAAGCAGCTTTTAGGCCAAAAGCACAAAAAACCTTTTAAATTATACCAAATACTTTTTTAGCTGATTTTCAGAAAAAAGTTGATGTTATTGTTTGTAACCAGATTACCAAACACACCCTTAAACAATGTTTTAACTTATGTTTGAGCCTTGAACATGATCCTAAATAACCTGATTTTGCTTTTAAATTTTACCAAATATTTTTTTAGCTTGTTTTCAGAAAAAAGTTAATGTTATTGTTTGTAACAAGAATACCAAACACACCCTCAAACAATGTTTTAGCTTATGTTTGAGCCTTGAACATGATCCTAAATAACATGATTTCAATCAGTGTTTTGCCGACTTATAATAAATTGGAAACAAATGTTAATAGTTAAAATAGCATTTTGCCTTGGAAATGCTAAGTGATTTACTCCCTCCGTCCATTTCATTTCTTTACACTTTCCTTTTTGGGCCGTCCATTCCATTTCTTTACATTACCCAAAATAGTAACTTTTAACAATAAAATAATTTATTACATCCACTACTTCACTCCACTTTTTCAATACTTTACACTATTATACCCACTACTACACTTATTTTAACAAAAAAATTACTATTACACCCACTACTTCATTTATTTTAACAATATTACACCCACTATCCTTAATTAATTTATTCATTCTATCATGTTGCCTTGGTATCCGTGCAAAGTCAAAATGTAAAGAAACCAAATGGACAGAGGGAGTAGCATTTGTTGTGTGTTCATGTGATAATTCTAGAAACGTAGTTTTATCCGATGTTTTAATATAATATTTAAAATCATAATTTTAAATTTTGACATTTGAGAACTTTTATCTTAATTTTATTTTTTTATTTTTTTTTTGACGAATTTATCTTAATTTTATAATAGAAAGGACCAACACCTTAAATAACGGGCCTCGAAAAAATTAGGCTTAGACAAGACTTTGACTAAACAAATTCGAAAGAACCATAAGATCCGCTCCAATTCGAAACTAACAAAACTTCCCCGTTTATCCTCAGTCACCTTAAAAAGGTTCATCTCTTCTATATTCAGCACCATTTTGTTGAAAATTTGTCCGACTATGTTTAACATAATCGGTGAGAAAGGATAGTATTGTTCATTTCATCTACAACCTTAAGATTTATATTTTATCATTAAATATGAACAAATTTTTTTTTTTGCTAATTAATTATGAACAATCTTAAATGTAAAAACTTTTTTATTAATAAATTTTTTTTAGAAACAATTAGCTTCAATATAGATATTGAGATTGTTTAGCTTTTAAGTCTAGGAATTTTTTTTGTGGGGAATGATAAAATTCATTCATGAAAAGAAACAGATGATACATCTGAAGAGATAATAAAAGCTCATTATCTAGTCAAAAGGTATGCTTAACCAATCTATGGGTTTAACGACCCACTAGAAAGAGATTCCCCCGGAAATTTAGATAATAACACCTTTATATCCACCAAAAAAGGCCTCGTTAAAAAACCCCACAAGAACAAAATCCTATGGGAAAAAAACTCAAGCGGGGAAAAAGAATGCCCTACTAAAAATAAATAAGTACATCATTTTACAAAATCCTAAAAAATCAAAAGATTAGAAACTTCTTTATTCTTCGACTTGATTCTTCCACTATGGTAATCCATAATCTCGTCTCCATCTTCTTACACTTCTTTCCACCCACGAAAATTTATTGTCTGAGAAGAAAACAGCTGTTGAATATTCCATCCAAGCATCCTGAAAATAATAAAACAAAGAAAAAAATGAAAAATATATAAGTCCATTGATACAAAAAATTGAATATATATATATATATAATAATAATAATATTAAATAGAAATATGTTACAAAATAAAATAAAAATATTATAAATATTATATATAGATAACGAAAAAAATACTACCCAAAGGAAAATCCTTTGGTTAGATACCTATTTAAATAAAATATAAGGGCCAATATAATCATCAAAGAAATTCATTAAATAGATAAATAAATACAAATTATAACACTACAACATACAAACTAAATACGAAAATACATAAATATAACTCAAAAAAGTAAAAAATAACAAAGTCAAAATTGTCTACTAAAAATTAAAATAAATCAATTAAATTAAAAAGTAATATCTATCCTTTATTATATGGACATTTGTAACTTATACTTATTAAAATCATTTGAAAACGTCAATATTTTAATACATAATAAAATATAAAATATTAATACCTAATTAAAATATAAATATTACTAATAAAAGCGAATATTTAAAAACAAAATTAAATAAATAATAAATAAGCCATCAATATGGCACGATTGCCTCTTACAGGCCCAAAATATAAGCCATCATAGTCACCCATAAATGGTACATAAATCAATTTGAGACACATGGATCAGATCAAGTATGAATGATATATAAATTAATTTAAAACACTAATTAATAGTATTGAAATTAAATAAACAAATCAGTTACACATAAATCATGGAAACTTTACATAAATCAATTATCATCAATGAATTAAATACTAACCTTATCGGATAATATTGAATTTAAATCAGTAATTAACTACATTTCAAAAAACTGACAAGTGAATGCTGTAATAAAATTACAACCTATAATTAAGCAAACCAATTAATAGCAATAAATAACAACTTATGGAATTTTAGAAACCTCCCAAGAATTCAAAGCTGCTATAATTATTAAGGAAAGCGGAGTATGTCATGGACATTTTATTAGCTAATTAGACTATGAACATCCGGGGACAATTTAATAAAAATGTAACTCATCATTAAAATTTTGTGTTCATGAAGACGGATCAGTGTATGAAAAGCATATATCAAGATATCAAGCAAATTATGCAAATAAGTCAATATGTCAAGCAAGTTACCAAATAAAAGGTAAAAGAGACTAAATAACACAACAATTGAAACTCCAGCAACAATGCAGCAACTCAGATCGACTTAAACGCGGACTCAAACTCAACACAGGCGAGCTCAGTACCTAAAACTCAAGCACCAACAACAAGAACTAGCATTTTACAGAACATAAACTCAGAATTCAAAACAGACTACTCCTAATCAACACGCACGCACGCGGATTTCAGTAACACGACAATCGAAGAACCCAGCAAACAACTCGACTAACTCAGCGTAAACCAACAACGATGGACTCGACGAAACCTCTCGACTTCGGTGACTAGAAATTAAAACAACTTCACTCGACTATCAGCAGAGTACATAACGAAACCAGACAACGACTTGGCAACTACAATCAACGCAACCAACGGTAAATACATAGAACACATTAGTCAAAACAGAAACCAACGACATCAAATCGCGATCTAAAACTCTTAAGGCCTAAAACGAGAGCAAACGCAAGCACATACCACACGCAGCGACCAAGAAGAACCAGTAAAACTCGACCAGAAATTCGATTGAAAATAGCAGCACAACTCGCATCAACAACTACTCGGACAAACGTAACCCAAGCAGGACACCAGCAAAACTTAACTAACGACGAACAAAACAGAAAATTCAACTCTACAAATTCTGCAAACTCGGAATTAAACAGGATGACTCGAGGACTCGATCGAACAGCCCAGTGACTCGACAACTTGAAAACAAAGAAAAGAAAAGAGGGAGAGAGGGTTGTGTGTAGAGAACCTTACGAATCGAAATTAAGAATCCAAGCATAGTATCCTTGAATGCTGATAAGAAAAGTAGAAAAAAAAAAAAAAACCTGTTTCCGAGAAGTTTGTGAAGTCTAATTATAAGGTCCTCTTCATCCTCTGATATGTTGCCTCTCTTAATGTCTGGATGAAGGTTTAAGTCTAGGAATTTAAGTGATTTGTGATTTCATCAAATGGCAAAATGTGTGTTTCAATGTTTGTGTAATAAATTAAAAAAATAATCAAAAATTAATAAAAAGTACTCCCTCCGTCTCTAAATACTTTTCTCATTTGAGATGGACACGTTTGCCAATGCACACTTTTCATCGTTAATATCTTCAATTTCGTATTAGTGTTAAATATAAAAACTTCATTGTATTAAAGTACTCATAAATACGAATCCAACAAGATCACTCATGACTATATTTGGATTTATAGATTAGACGTAAATTAGTAATTTGTCTCTTGTTATGAACAGGACCGACAATCTAAATGAGAATATCATTTAGAGACAGAGGGAGTACTTTTTTTACCAACATATTTTATTTTTACTTATGTGAGAAAAGTTTATATCATTATTCACATATATAACTTATAATTTTTTTTATTTTAAACTTTGAATAAATGACAAGCCCCCTATAATAATGATATCACATAAATAAATATTAACTTAAAATTAATATTTCCACATTTCACTTTAAATAACTTTAACAAACAAATGAATATTTAAAACTTTCCTCAATCAAGCCCATTGTTTATTCCTGATAAATCCCTAATCTGTATTATACTAGCACTTGGTAATCTATATTCTTTATTAACGTGGAAAATCATGTTTTAATGGTACGTAATTGATAGGTACCCGCTGTAGAGCCGGTCCACTCGCAGGGCACGTGCCCGCGAGTAGGTGCCCGCCTATAACACAGCATTTCTCACTTTCATACACGTGTCATAAGATATTTAGTTTCCTAAATTACTCAACTTGACAATAAATATCATTAGAGAAATACTCTGCTACAAAATATCTTGCTATCTTGCTCTACAAGACAGGGAACAGTAAACTATTCAAGGGAACATAAGCACATCAAGTTGTAGCAGACAAACTCTGAGCAGTACAAAGCAAATTGTAGAATGGCGGTGTGTCAGGAAAGGTCACACCAATCACTGTAGCATTTGCGGCTACCAAGTGGGGCTCACTGTAGCTTTTGCGGCTATCAAGTGGGGCTCACTGTAGCTTTTGCGGCTACCAAGTGGCCTACAGTGACTGGGAGGCTTAACCTATATATACCCCATTTTGCACATAAGGTAAAGGGATACACAATTGAACACACACACAATTTTAGCAATACGAAAGCTCTCTACATATTCTTTTCTTTCACATTCGATACACTCTTACCAGCTTGATTATTATTATTTCCGATTACTGATTCTTACACCGGAGGTGCTTGACGGCCACCACCCCCGGGCAAGCATTGTTTTGCAGATACCCAAACTCAGGTGATACGTCACGGAACAGTAGTCGGAAGCCTCTAATCAGCCGTGGGAGTTATCATTTGGCGCTAGAAGGAGGGGGCATTTTTCTTGAAGAGAAATCCCTCGCCTGCTCTACCCAAACTAACTCCACGAGACAAAACACAAGCAAACCAATCCCAAACAAACAGAATACACGCTACTAAAATGGCCCACAACACCAGATCTAAGGGCACCACTACAACAGCAAACCCAGATGAAATACCACCAATAGAAAGAGAAGGAAACACAAACGGCGTTCCGCCGAAAAACCCGCTACTAAACCCAGAGCACCGCTTACAGACTAACCCCCCTCGGGGAGACAACCACGAACAAGTCCTTAGCCTTAACCTAATGGGCTATAATCAACAACAAATCGATTTACTCATGTAGATAGCCTCGGCTTTCCCACAACAAGGCCAAGGGACACCACCAGAGCAAAGAGATTCCCAAGTAAATCCATACAATGACCGAAGTGAGGCACACAGCCGGCCTCGAAGGGCCAATTCCGCCTTTTTCCGCCTTGGCTCATCTCAAGAGACAAATCATGACAAGCACAATAAAAAGCATCATCAACCTGAAACATGGGAAGAAAATTGAAAACAGAGAGACCCGAGAAAGGTAATTATAAACAAAAAGGCCGCCTATGAAAAGGTCTTAGCCGAATACGAAAGACAAAGGAAGAGAGAACGATCCCCTGTCCGCCCAATAGAGGTCGACAGTGCACAGCCAACAAACGCAGATATGCTGCGTACCATTATGGAACTCAAGAAAAAGATAGAGGGTAATAGCGAGCCAGAACTGGGCGGCACACCATTTACTGCAAGGCTGGAGGCGGAGCCCCGCCAAAAGGACATCAAACATCATAGCTTCAATTCTTTCGACGGGCTGGGTGACCCAGAAGAGCATCTTAGCTACTTTGACCAGCTAGCTCTCCACTACGAATATAATGATCTAACGCGATGTCGTTTCTTCGCCGCGACTCTTCGCGGAAATGCACAGAGATGGTTCTGTAGAATAACCACCAGGTCCATAGATACTTGGCTCGAGTTTAAAAACATATTCTTGAATAAATTCAAGGCGAACCAACAGCACGAGGTTCATACCGTGTTTCTAGAAACTATTGCACAACGCAACGGAGAGATTTTGCAAAATTACATCGACCGCTTCAAGGAAGCCGTCAACAAAGTTGTCTGCGTTTATGAAACAGAGGCATTGGTCCACTTAAGAAAGGGACTTAACCCCTATGAATGCGAAAAGTATGTATGCCGTCTCATGGAAACAAAACCCACCACTCTGGAAAAGGCATATGACTTAGCATCCCAGGCCATCAACGAGACAGAATCCCTGAATGTATTAAAGCAATCCAGGGCTCCGCCAACTCAATCGCCATTCTTTCAAAGGGAAAGATTTACATCCTATCAGAGGCAAACACCGGTCAAACACCAAGTACAAACTACTCATGGGCCGTCACCTCCCGCCCAAAGATCACAATCTCCGGCCCAGGTCAGAGAACGCTTGGGACCCACAAACCCGCCTAGAGCGGATAAACACCCGGAGCTAGAATGGACAAAATTCACGCTCCCAAGGGCGACCATTTTAAGAGAAATAAGGGGGAAACCATTCTACATGCCTCCAGCCCCAATGTTCTCCTCGCCCGAGGACAGACCAAAAGACAAACACTGTGATTACCACGAAACACATGGACATTACACAGACAGCTGTTTGTCCCTCAAATATTTCTTGGAGAGACAAGTTAAGGTTGACAACCTATCTCAGTATTTGCCAAGGCAAGTGCAAGGGGCGTCTATCTCGCAAGGATAGAACAAAAACATCGTACATACCGTCTTTGGTGGGCAGTCCTCACCGCCTAGAGAAGAACACACCATCTACGCAATATCCGAAGGACCGCCAAACATCATTACTTTCACGGATGCAAACTACAAAGGCATCTACCCGAATCACACTAAGGCACTAGTCGTGTCATTGGGCGTCTCCAACAACGAAGTAAAAAGGATCCTTGTGGATAATGGGTCCTCAGTTGATATGTGTTTCAAACATACATGGGACAGATTAAAGCTAGATGGTGAAAAATTGGAAGCATGTCCTGACGAGACACCTCTCTACGGTTTCGGGCACAATGCCGTCTCAAAAGCAGGCATCGCAAGACTCCCTGTCTATTTTGGCGAATCACCTAGACAAGTATGCCGAACGATCAAGTTCTATGTGATTAATACCGCCTCCTCTTACAACATGATCTTGGGAAGGCCCACCCTCAACATGATAAAGGCGGTCACATCCACCCCTCATCTTAAAATATAATTCCCCACTCTAAACGGGGTTGGAGAAATCAAGGGAGACTCAGAAACATCCAAAAGATGTTATGGCATAGCACTCACCCTGGGAAAAATTGAACCCAGCAATCTTTGCCGATAGAAAGCAAACAAGAGAAGGCGGGAAAAAAGGCAAAGGCACGTTAAACATCAGCAACAACAAACAAAAAGAGAAAAGAGGTACAGTTCATTGACGGGCACGACCCAATGACAGAAGACCCGCCTCGTATAGATGCAAACCTCATGAAATGTCTCAAACGGAAAGAGAAACCGCCAATAAGCCCGGCGGTGCAGACAGAGAAAATAGAAATTGTGCCTGGAGACTCGAGCAAAAGCGTTAGTGTGGGAGCGGGTTTAGACTTAATCTTTAAGGCCGGCCTTACAGACCTTTTAAGGAAATAGGCAAACGTTTTCGCATGGAGCCCAAAGGATATGCCGGGTCTAGATGAGTCCGTGGCAATCCACAAGTTAAATGTGGACCCAGACAAAGTATTAAAAATACAAAAGAGAGGGAACTTTGCGTCGAAACGACAGCGGGCAATTGATACTGAGATTGACACACTCTTGGACGCAGATTTAATTTGCGAAGTCACCTACCCTAAGTGGGTTGCAAATGTGGTACTGGTGAAAAAAGCTAACGGAAAATGGAGAATATGTGTGGATTACACTGATTTAAATGCAGCATGCCCTAAGGATCCGTATCCACTCCCTTCAATAGACCAACTCATCGATGCAACAGCGGGCCATTTGATGCTAAGCTTCATGGATGCCTATTCAGGCTACAATCAGATCAAAATGACCCCGGAAGACAGATAAAAATAGCTTTCATTACACATAGGGGGGTGTATTGTTATAAGGTCATGCTATTTGGATTGATCAATGCCGGTGCCACCTTCCAAAAAACCATGAATAAAATCTTCGCTGGTCAGTTGGGCCGCAATATGGAAGTATATGTGGATGATCTCATAGTGAAGTCTCTTTTAACGGCTTCTCACCTTCCAGACTTAGAAGAGTGTTTTTCAACTCTCAGAAAACACAACATGAAACTCAATCCAGACAAATGCACGTTCGCATTAGACGCATGCAAGTTCCTTGGTTTCTTGGTATCCCATTGAGGCATTGAGGCCAACCATGAAAAAATAAAAGCTATAATCGACATGTAACTGCCCAAAACCTTGAAAGATATACAAAAGTTGATAGGAAGGTTAGCCGCTCTCAGGAGATTCATTGCTAAATTAGCAGACAGATGCCTCCCATTTTTTGACACATTGAAAGGAGCGACAAAAACTATGGCAATATCTTGGACGGACGAATGCTAGAAAGCCTTCGAAGACCTCAAAACTTATCTCTCATCTGCTTCATTACTTGCGGTCGTAGCTCCTTCAGAATCACTATCACTATACTTGTCCGCCACAGATAAAGCCGTGGGGGCAGTACTCATCAAAGAGGAAGATGGAAAGCAAAAACCAGTCTATTATGTCAGTCAAGTGCTCAAAGACGCAGAAACCCGCTATCCGAACGTACAAAAGTTTGCTCTAGCTTTGGTGGTAGTAAGCAGAAAATTGAGACATTACTTCCAAGGCAGACAAATCAGGGTCATCACGGACCAACCGCTAAGAAAAATACTGCACAAACCGGACCTATATGGCAGGTTGATCAATTGGGCCGTAGAACTCGGCCAATTCAACTTAAAGTACAAACCACGAACCGCCATTAAAGCACAAGCACTAGCAGACTTCGTAGTTGAGTGCTCATTTTCAGAAATAGAGAAAAAAACTCCTGCGAATAGCATTGCCATGACAGACAGCAATTGGCAACTGTATGTAGACGGTTCCTCCACTAATGCACGTTGCGGGGCGGGTCTCATCCTTACTAGCCCCGACGGTTCCAAGTCAAGCAAGCCATACAGCTAAACTTCAAAGCTACAAACAACCAAGCAGAATATGAGGCACTTCTGGCCGGCTTAACATTGGCAAAAAACTTGCAAGTGAAGAAAATCACCATCTACAGCGACTCACAACTAGTTGTTCGCCAAACAACAGGGGATTATTCAACAAAAGATACAAATCTTAGCAAATACCAAGAGATGGTGCAAGCAATGCTCTCCTAATTTGAGAAATACATCCTGGAACAGATAGACTGGACGGATAATACAATGGCAGACATGTTATCCAAATTAACACAAGGAGAAAAGCTGGATTCCGACATAGTGTATTTCGAGGAGTTGCAGGCTCCCAGTATAAATGACCTGCCCGTCATGGAAATAAACCCGCTGTTAGATAACTGGATGACTCCTTATGTCCGTTACTTGGAAAGTGGTACCCTGCCAAATGACGGTGTAAAAGCTAAAGTACTCAAATCACAAGCAACGAAGTACTTTATAAAAGAAGGCACTCTGTACAAAAGAAGTTTTGATTCTCCCATACTCAAATGTGTTGACGAGGAAGAAGCTTTATATTGTATGAGAGAAGTCCACGAAGGCATCTGTGGCGACCACATGGCTGGGAAGGCATTGGCACATAAGATACTCAGGCAGGGCTATTACTGGCCCAAAATGCACAAGGATTGCAAAACTTTCACCAAGAAATGCCACCAATGCCAACTGTTCAGCAACATGTCCAGAAAAGCACTTGCCCTTCCAGCAGCGATCTTGTCACCAATACCGTTTGCGGTCTGGGGCATCGATATCATGGGACCTTTCCCCAAGGCAAAGGGTGATCTACAATATGTGATGGTCGCTGTTGAATACATGACCAAGTGGGCCGAAGCAAAGGCACTCAAAAACATCACACAAGATGATGCAATCAATTTTGTCACAGAGCAAGTCATTACAAGATTTGGAATTCTGGTAGTACTCATATGAGACAAAGGCACGCAATTCGTTGGATCAAAATTCAAAAAGTTCCTATCTGATCACGGAATCAAACACAAAAAGGCTTCTGTATGCCATCCTCAAAGCAACGGTCAGGTTGAAGTAACCAACCGCATCATTGTCAGGGGCCTAGAAAAAAGGCTAACTACTTCCAAGAAAAAATGGCCGCATGAGTTGCCTAACGTTCTTTGGGCTTACCGGACATCAGCCAGGACAAGTACGGGAGAATCCCCTTTTAAACTAGCTTTTGGTACAGAAGCTCTTGCCCCAATTGAAATTGGATCCCCATCCTATCGTGCCATCAGTTTTGAGGAAGAAGCAAATAACCAAGGACTTAAAACAAACCTTGACCTTCTGGATGAAGCAAGGGAGACCGCTGTCGAAAAAATGGCCGCTTACAAGGGAAAACAAAGGAATTTTTTGGAAAAAGGGCTAGAATCAAAGCTTATATACAAGGCGATTTGGTTAACCGGGCAACCGAAGCATCTGACCCTAGATACACTGGAAAACTTATGCCCAAGTGGGAGGGCCCCTATAAAATCATTCAAGTACTAAGGCCGGGTTCCTACAAATTAGCGTGCCTAGATGGCTCGGAAGTCAACAATACTTGGTATGGAGACAAACTGAGAAAATATTACCAATAGATGGTTATGCAGTCTGTACCTTCTCTTGGTTGTAACCAATGGTATTATGTTTTAATGAAACATCTTTTGTACAAAAGCAATCTACTACAAAAACAAAGTCCCTAGACGGGCAAGCAACCAACTTCAATAGCAAAGTCCCTAGACTGGCAAGCAACCAACTACAATAGCAAAGTCCCTAAGTGGGCAAGCAACCAACTTCAATAGCAAAGTCCCTAGAAGGGCAAGCATCCAACTACAATAGCAAAGTCCCTAGACGGGCAAGCAACCAACTTCAATAGCAAAGTCCCTAGACGGGCAAGCAACCAACTACAATAGCAAATTCCCTAAGTGGGCAAGCAACCAACTTCAACAGCAAAGTCCCTAGACGGCCAAGCAACCAACCACAATATCAAAGTCCATAAGTGGGCAAGCAGCCAACTACAATAGCAAAATCCCCAAGACGGGTGAGTATCTATCTACAAAGGCTAAGTCCCATAAATGGGCGCCCAATCTACTATGTAAGAACCCAGATTTTTGGGTAGAATTAAAACTTTTATTATGTATTGATGTAAGAGTGAACAGTGGTTACAACTACAATGTAATACTGGCTTTAAAGAATGAATAATGAAAGGATATATATTCCAAGGTTATATGGCCTGAAGGATGCTATTGGGTGATAACTTAGATTAGAATAATCTATCTCCTAGAAAGTTAAGATAAGATTCCCTAGAGAGAAATAGATACCCTCATGTCATCCAAATCAATATCTATTATAAGCCCAGCGGTTCCGTAAAAAGGTTAAGGAACACTCGAGGGTGAACCAGGTTCATTTTCCTAATTATAGGAATTAAATAAAAATAAGTGATGAATAGTGATTTTGGTGGAATTTGGAATATTATTATAATAATGTTATACCCGGTATTCGGAACGGATTTCTGAGTTCGTATTAGTGATCCAGGAGGAAAATAAGTGTATGTAAAAGCTGTCGGATTCAGAAAAAGAGCACTTTTATTTTCTTCGAGATTTCCCTGGACACTGCAAGACTTAAGGATTTAAAAAAGGGAATTAAGGAATTTAAATTCGAGAAGTATTAAGAATGATGAAGAATAGTATTAGGAATATTAAGAAGGTTTTCGGTAAAACCCTAGTTAGAAACGAATGAGTTATTCCCTCGAACGATCAACGAATTGAGCAATAACCGGACAAAAGAATCAAGCAGAGGGCCAAGGGGCAACCATGTGCTAGTAGATAAGAGATTTATTATGTCAAGGAATTAAGGATTTTATTTAATTATGATTTGAGAAATTAGAATGAAAATCCTCGAGTTAGAATGATAAGCGTTTTAGAAATCGCTAGAACTTTATAACGAGATTAAGTGATAAAGCGAACGCGAAACGAATTACGGATTAAATATATAACGAGATGAGAAACACCACATGATCATCTAGGGTTTACTAATATTAGATTGGTGGAAAAGAAATGAGAAAAGAAAAGAAAAAGGAAAGGATGAGGTGTGTGATTTAGAATGAAACAACAAGGCTACATGTCACCACTCTTTTCTAACACACCATCAAGTCTTGACACTTGTAATTAGAGTGTATTAGCAGCCATAACACCCCACAAATATCACAAAATCATTTCACCAACAATTCAAAAGAGAAAAAGGAGAGAAAGATCAAAAAACAACACCACCACCTCCAAGAACACCCATTCGGCTTTCATGGGAATTCAAGAATCAAAATCCCACTTCCAACCATTGTTTGGTCTTGAAACTTTTTATGTGAGTCCTATAATTCATAAAAATGATCTCCTCAAAATCCTAGCTTCAATCTCTTCTTTTTCCATTTTCAAAAAAATCATTAAAGAGGAGGATGAATAGTGTTCTTCAAGAATTAACTTTGATTTTCATGTTTCTTTGGTTGATCTTAGGTTTGTTAAAGCTAGACAAGGACCATACCAAGCTTTGTAAGGCCATATCACACCCTCAAGAAGGTATAATGATCTTGAAACCCTAGATCTTACTTTGAGATTATGTTTGTTCTTGATGATTTTTAGAGTAGTATGTTCATGATAATGTTATAAGCATGATTAGTTAAGTGGTTTAGTTGATTTAAGAAGCATGTTGATTTGGATGCTAAGATCAGTAGCTTCTGGACTTTTTGAGATGATTAACATGTGTATAAGTTGTATTGGTGCCCGGTGTGGCTTGGCTTTAGTATTACGATTAGTAGAACGTTCGATTTATAGCCGTCGTAATGCTCGATTTTCGTTTAATCTTGAAATCCGAATTTGACAGTAGATAAAACTCACTGCATAGCTTCGACTTATGCCATGATTAGCTAGATGATGTTACAAGCTTCGTTTTGATATAAAGATCGCATGAAATGGACTTACGGTTTAGGAGTTATGATTAAATTCGTAAAAGTGGTTCGAAACCGTAAACGAAAGTTCGTAACTGAAATTGGATCCCTTTAATACCACGAAATCAGTGGCGAATCTTATTAATTAAATATTAGAGGTAAAAAGGAAGGTGTGGGAGAAAACCACATGTCGAATGGATCGTTTTCCGATTTTATAAAAATGTTTGAATCGAGGTTAAACGCGAACGAACCCCTTAATGGTATGACTTTGGTTATAACTTAGAAAACGGGCGATAGCACTCGAGGTATAATCTTGATTCGTAAACGACCGACCTTAGAACTTGTACGACTTAAGTATATACCAAGTATAAGCATGATGACATGTCTTGATAATGAACGAATGTCGGATCGTATCGGCAATAAAAAGAGTTACATTAAAAGAGACATAACGAGATAACTCGAAAGCATGTTTCGATTTAAGTGGAGTTTATACTTAGCCTTTTAATAAGCGTTAAGTGGTTAATCTTAAATATTCTGATTGTTTATAGATTGTCGAGCTGACCCGGGACACATTACCCCTACCCGCACTCGATTCCCAGGCAAGTTTCCAATACTTGGAACTGTTGTTGTGATAATATATATGATGATTGTTTTATACATATGCCATAGCATGCATGCCTACTTTCAAGTTAATATTGAATTACTTGTTCCCTGAATCGATATCGGCTTATAGACTATATATGAAATATCAGTTATAAGCCGGATTGTTTGGTTAAGACCCTTAGCGAAGGGCGTATGATATTCATACTTCAAATATAGACCGGGAGTCGATAGTTTGTAATATATAAACAGTCGTGGAAACCCGGAGGGATCCCAACGACAAATTTATTATTTCGAGGATTTTTTTTATTCGATTACGAATCTTTCGAGGAACGTTATTTGAGTATTACCTCAGTGAAGGAATATTTAATGAATATTATTTTAATATTCATTTAGAATGTCATTTGTTTAATGAATATTATTTTGATCATTCATTGGAGTTATTTAGTGAATGAATATTATTTTGAATATTCATTAGAGTTATTTGGTTGACGAATATCATTCCCAAATATTCATTTGACTTACTTATTATTATTTGGAATATTCATTTGATCTTGATTTATTTAATGAATATTACTTTCGAATATTCATTTAAGGTTTGATTTACTTAATGAATATTATTTTAAAATATTCATTGGAAGTTCTATTTACTCAAGGAATATTACTTCGAATATTCCTTTAAAGTTTTGATTACTAAATGAATATTATTCGGATATTCATTTAGAATATTATTTGTTAAATGAATATTATTTTGGATATTCATTTAGAATATTATATGTTAAATGAATATTATTTTGGATATTCATTTAGAATATTATTGGTTAAATGAATATTATTTTGGATATGCATTTAGAATATTAACTGTTTAATGAATATTATTTGGATATTCATTTGGAATGTTATTTATTAAATGAATATTATTTTCAAATATTCATTTAAGGTTTGATTTATTCAGTAAATATTATTTTAAATATTTATTTAAGTTTATTTATTCAATGAATATTATTTTAAATATTCATTTAAGTAAATATTTATTTAATAAATAATTCTATATATTCATCCGAGGATTACTTACGAGCAATATTATGATTTAATAATATTCCATAATTATTATTGACTTAATAAATATTCTTGGAATATTTAATTAAATTCTTTTGAATTCTTTTTGTAATGATTTATATTATTCAAAGGTTATCCTTCACCTTCAGATATTATGTAAAATATTTCGAAGTCTCTTATGACTATTTTATCAAGGGGAGGTTCCCAAAACTCTATTTTCATTTAAATCTGTCTTATAAGAAGATTTAAATACTCGCTCAACTTCCAAACGTATATAAGGGGACCTCACTTGAGAGATGTTATTTATTGGGCTGCCCGGTCCTATACTTGCTAAAACTATCTTGTCACTCACATCTTGATTCTTTCAAGCATCGATATGAGTCTTTTGGTTACCTCCTCAACGCTCGAGGGGTATGATTAATGTAACAAGTTTATATCCATTAACAAGCATCAGCTTGGGAAATATTGGTGAATTTTCCTTTCCAATTAGATACGACTACTTTGTGGAGTCCTATCAACAAGTGTTACACTTGGGGAAAAGGGGAACGAACTTTACGTTTCAGAGTCATGGATGATATTCGAACTAGGAGACGCGTAAGTGGCCGAGTGGCGCCGGTCCAGCAATAGCCCAACCGTTGGCTGAGGAGTTCCAGAGGGCGGTAGATAAGTAATTCCGTCGGAGCTACCTTCTACATGTAGAGAACGACTGATGAGATGCATGACATACGACTGATCATCGTAAACGTCAGGGCATCTGGCGCGGCAATGCTCCCGTATTAGTTCATCTTCTAAAAGTGAGAAATTTCTACAACACTGTTTGTTAGGTCCAAATGTGTTGTAGAGGGGGGGTGAATACAACTTTTCGAATATGAGAAGCAATAAATACGATGCAAGAAATGAACACACAGATTCAAGGAATATATTTCTTTATATATAACTTGAAAAGGTTGCTACAACATTCATTACAAAGTATAACAGAAGTTCAGAGAGAGGTGAATGATTCTAAGCTCTGTGAATATACTCTCTCTCTTTCTCTTGTGTTTTTCTCAATATTGCTCACTTACTAAAACATTACACAAGTGCTTCTATTTATACTACATGTAATCTATGACCTGTAGTCTTCAAAGACTAAGATGTACGTGGCCCAATGATGTCCACATAAATCTTGTCTTATCTTGAAAGCTTGGAAATCTGCCAATCAGAAGATGCCATGTGTCATGTTGAAGCTGCACTCTAAGTAGAACTTCTACTTGAGAATTTCTACTTAGCCATCTCGAAATTCTAAGTAGAACTTCTACTTGGGAATTTCGACTTAGCCATCCAGAACATTTAGTACTTAGAAAATATTATGGTCTTCAACTTGAAACTTCAATGCACATCTTGAGCTTGTGATATCTTCATATCTTCTTTGTTCTTCTACAAGCTCTTGAACATGGATCTTTATTACTGACATAAACTTGCTATCAATGTCCTGACACTTGATGCACTGGTCTGGTTCATAAGTGACTAGTCTTGATAGTGTTTCTGCTTCTTGAATAAATTACCATATTCACTTAGTAACTTGGCTTTCCAATATTTGCTTTCCTTCTTGTTCACTTGAAATCAATTGGTCTTGTTGATACTGATAGTTATGATCTTGAATCTCGAATTCTCAAATCACTGAGGCCTGAACAACTTTGACTTGAACTTCTCTCAATGATTTCTTCTTGGCTTGATCATAGTTAACATGTTCAATTGTATCAATTACCTTGTCTTCATTTGGTGTTGATTTCTTGTGACTTCTTGTTCTTGATTGTCTTCTGGTTAAGTATCTTTTCTTTTAATTGAGTTACATCAGTTATAGTGTTACAAGTTAATACACTCTGCCTTTCAATCTCCCCCAATTTGATTGTCTAACAATGACATTCAAATTAATGAAGGATAACTCAACTAAACAATGAGACGAGAAAAGATAATTAACATTACATTCTTGAAAAAATATACAATTGAAAAGTACTTGAAAACAATACAAAGAACTTAAACTAGAAACAGAATTCGAACCTCGAATTAAAGATCATTTGAATGATTCCTATCACCTGGATTATTTCATATCTTTTAGTCAAACTTGTATCACCTTATTGGATTCATTCTAAGATGAATTTTCCTCAAGTGAGTTAAAGCAACCGAAAGACATGAAGTTTTTCCAACTTCAAGTTCACACCACTCTGACCTTTAACCCTAATTCCGTTTCCTCTTCCTAGCTTCAGCAGCTTGGTCCTTTTCTTCTTTTTGCCTTCTGCGCTTCTCCTCCTGCTGCTTTTGCTTCTTATATACTGGATTATGAAGTTGCGTCCACCTAGTATTCAACAAACTTACTGCTTCCATCTCTAGAGGGTTCCTGGGTTCTGGGTAAGGATGTTTGAAAAGCCTTCTGAGTTTGTCCACCTCCTGAGTAGTTCTGATCTCTGGAATGTCCTCAAATTTCTTCATTGTAAGCCGAGGTTTCCTATGAGTTTTATCAGCTTTAAACTGACAGTAGATCATTTTGGGATAGCCTATGACACGGTTAGTATTGTGGACACTAGCCGCCTCTCGCTCCAATCGCTTCTTTTCCACTACTACATCAGACAGGTAACTCACGAGTCTCTGCTTTTCTGTCACATACTTAACTTCCACATCTTCCCATTTGAACACATATAACACTTTCTCTAGAAATGCAGCATCTTGAGTCTGTTGCAGCCATTGTCTACTCATATGCAAGAGTGTTTGCTTCTGGTCTGCATCTATGAATACTAAGGCATCAGCTGTATTATCAGCAAAAGAATGTATCCAGTATACGCTGTCTCTTCCTGGAACACCAACTGCCTCCCTTATCTCTCCTTGTTCAAGTGCTCCAGAAGGAAGATTCAGAGCTTCATCAACATTCTTCATTGCTTGAAGAATATTCCAATTCCTCTCTATCAGCTCTGGTTCAATCTTTACATTATCAAGAGGGTTTGGAGCAATGACATCACACTTCCACACCTCATTGCTCTTCTTTAGTATGACACTTTCAATGGTCTTCACTGATTTATCTTTAAGCACAGACGCGAATCCCTTACTCATCATTTGTCTACAGACGGCCTTAAGAGATTCCACTGAAAGTTCCATTAAGTCCTTTTCCTCCAGGCTCACCCTCTTCAATTTACTGTCAACCACCATCCGGACAACATTTGGATATGCTGAGAATTCTGGACCCTTGTCCTCTGCTAGCCGCATTAACTGATCCCTATACAGAATGCTTAGATTCTCAGAATGAGAGTATTGAATTTTTGTTGCTAGCAAGAACAACTCTGATGCAGATCTTCTCGTCATGAATTGATCATCCACATACATGAAAGACATTGGGACTCCTTCTGTGAAAGACAAAATAACCTGCCACTCCTTTTGCGTTGAATTGTATCCAACCCTGACTTTAGAAATTAATCTCTTTAAAGCATTTATGTAGTCAGCAGCCATTGGATTCTGCAAATTTAGGTTGTAGAACAGATCATCTGCTTCCTTGTTATGATCTCCTTTTGTACATGGTCCCATCAATATCTTCCTTGCGTCATCCCATTTCTGTCCTATCCTTCTATTATCCAGATTAATTTGAGGATCAGCTAGCCTTGCAAGCTCATAATCGTACTGCTTTCCTTGTAGCTCCGCTTTCTTTTCCTGAAACGCAGCACGATCTTGCATTGCCTTCATTTTAAAGTACTCAGCTTGATCTAAGGCTAACTGTTGAGCTTCAAGGGTTTCTTCATCAACCGTAATTTCTTCAGGCTTTCCGACAGACATCCCAGCACCGCCACCTTGATCTTTCAATGATCTCTTTATAGCATGTTTCAAAGGTGCGTCTTCCATATCAGAATCTGAATCAATTACCTCCTGTACTTTTTCTTGATGACTTAGGTCAATGAATGGTTCATCTTGCTCAACCATTATTGCCTTACCCTTTTTCCTCCTTAGAGCCTCTTCTTCAACAGACGGCTCAACTTCAATTTCTCTGACAAGATCAGCATGTTCTTGAATTTCTTCGATTTGAACTCCCTGCTGTCTCGTCTCCTTTATACTCTCCCCCTTAGGTGAGTTATCCTGAACTCCACCCTGGTCTCCAGATCCACCAGCTGTATCAAAATCTTCAAACCCGGAACCATAGGCTCCTGCTCCACTAGCACCACCTGTACCAGCATCGGGGGGAGGTTGTTGCGGCGCGAAACATTCCTGGGGCACAAAACTTCTGATTGCGAACATAACTCTGCTTATCTCCACAGCCAGAGTATCCATTGTAAGCTCCATTGCTCCTATCCTGTCATTCAGGGTGTTTCCCAAGACACCAGCAGCATGGCCCATGTCATTTACCTGATTTGTCAAAACAGTAAAAGCTGAAGCTTGAATTGCCATTCGTGCTGCGTAATCGTCAAGTGCCCTTTGATTATCTCCAACATTCATCCCTAACTGCCCCATTGACTGCCCAAACTGCTTCATTTGATTTTCCATAGAAGACAAACGAGATTCAAGATTTTCAGAATTAAGGGACGGTGTTTGGTTTAGGTGACCTCGCTCTAATTCTCGTTCTGTTGGTATTTGGCGCTCGGTTTCGGGCCTTAAAAATGAAGGTCCCTCTCTCCCTAACCTCTCACACACACTCCCTGTCTCACGCTCGTGTATATCTTCAATAAATGATCCAAAATATGAAGCAGTACCTGCAGAAACTGAATAAGGAATATAATTTGCAGTTATGGGATCAATTGCTGTTTGTTCCTGAGTTGGAATCTCAGGCTGAGAGGCTACAAAGTGTTCTTGTACGACATCAGAACCGATCCTCTTTGTAGCATCAGTACGTACCGGTGAAGGTACGGTTGAAGTTTTTAAAGCTTCATGTCCTCTTGAAGCAACAGTATCTTTAAGAGGTACAAAATCATCATCAAAATCAAAATCCCTATGTGCAGATTGTTCAAGGGGTGAACCACTCTCGTGAGGTGGAGTGGTTGCGTGTGACACTCTAGGGTTTGACTGAGATTTAGAAGTAGCAGCATGGGAAATTTTGGCTTTCTTGCGAATAAGTTGCTGCTCTTCGGGTTCACTCTCCTCATCATGTCCTACATTTACTTGTGCTGGCTGTTTGGATTCCGGTGACTGGGATGATATAGAATTAGAAATATAGCTCTCACCCTGGGATAGATCCTGCGGGCTAGCAGTCTCTTGGGTCTGGGAATCAGAAACATAGGAAGAGGAATGAGTAGAGTGTCGAGAGAGATTACCTGATTCATTACCTTGTTCGTCTCCGCTTTGTTCATCAGGAATCGCTTCAAATGCCTCAGCATGAGCAGACCGATTCTGAGCATGTGATGAAGCTTGCGAGAATTCCATCAAAGTGGTAACCCCCTCATCATATGTAAGCCACTTTTGTAAGGTATCAGGAATAGACATCGGTTTTCCATGATGTTTATCCTGATTTTCAACTGTTGAAAGTGACTTAGTGCCCATCCCTAGCGGTGCAGATGATGGACCACTGGCAAAACTCCGTCTAACTGCAAGAGCATCCTTCGGTACTAAACTATTGATCAGCATCTGTAGGAACCGAGGAAACCAGCAGACCACATCTGTGGTGTTGAGGTCTCTGCTTGCAGGAGATCCCATCACGGCCACTATCTCAGAGAGAACTATTCGTCCATAATTGATATCCAGCTCTCTTGCTAGGGCAATTCCAAGGTTTTGCATGGGAATGGAAATTTGATGATAATCGCTTTCTCGTGCCCGAAAACATCTTGTGATGGCCTCGAAAAAGTAATTCCATTCCACATGAAGAAATTGTTTTTGGATGTTTCCAGTGATCCGGCCAGTCGGAGGATAACACCCTATTTCTTCAAAGAATTTGAGGCGATCTGCAGCTGTAGGTTCTGGATCATAAGCATCTTTAATGGGGAATCCCAGAACCTTGTTGACAATTTGTTCAGTCACCACATATTCCTGACCCGCTAAGGTAAACCTGAAACCAAAGGGGGTTGATTTGCTCCCAAAAGAAACCGCACTAGTCCATAATTGCTGTAAAGCATCATGCACTAGTGTAGGTTTAGCAGTAAAAGCATCGCTAGCTTTGGAATACAAATTTAGAAATCGTATCCAAGACTTAAAGCGCGGGAGTTGATCACCAATTTCCGTAGAAATATTATAAAAATTGTTTTTGGCAAGTGAAAATTGGTGAGCCATTTTAATTAAAAGTTTTTCTTTAAAAAGATGTGAATTTTAATTTTAATTTTCGAAAAAACAATTAATTGTTGAATTAACCGTAATGTCCCTTTTAATTTTTCAAGAACACAAAAGCCTCTTTGTGAAAAATTAAACTACGGGCTCCAATCAACAGTCAATGAAAGGCAAATTTCAAACCAATGATTAACTCTCCACTAACAGTGAAGTGTGTGTGTGTAAAATCGTTTTTGAACAGATCTGTAAACTTGTGTGTATATATACGTGTGTATATATCTCAAGAGAAATGAATCGTTACACAAACACACAAAAACAGTGATTAATGATGACACACAGAAGATATCAGTCAAAAAATGGGCATCAATTCGTTGTCCGTAAGAGATTTGTCACAAAAATCACGAATCAGTGATTGATAATATGAAATCGCCTGTATGTATATGTATGTATATGTGCGGCTGTAAAACTGAACTAGGTAAAAGTGAAAGAAAATATTGAGTTAAAGATGTATATATAGACATTACTGTGAAATGACTAAAGTGTCCCTGTTAAAAATCATGAAACCTCTAAGTACATACAGGGGGAACTCAAGTCGAAATCCTATCTCGAAGTCTATCTCGAAGTCTATCTCGAACTTTTTAAGTCGAACTTCGAGATAGAGTTCGAGATAGCTGCTAACTCGAAAAACTTTACCATTGAACTTATAAATGACCAAGTAAACAGCACACACCAACCTTACTAGGGAAACCTATCTCGAAATTCAAGTAGAAATTCGAGATAGACTTCGAGTTAGGAGTTAACTCGAAAAAATTCCCTTAAAACAACTGATAGCTCTATCTCGAACATCAAGTCGAAATTCGAGTTGAGTTTCGAGATAGAGTCCAACTCGAAGTTGTAAACTAACTCGAAGTATTCTCAGTTCTTTTCAAAAATATTTCCAAAAATGGAAACTTATCTCAACCTTCGAGATAAAGTTCGAGATAGAAATTATCTCGAATATTTTGAAGAAAATAAATAGATAGGCATACTGGTAACTCTAAGTCGAACTCTAAGTCGAATTTCGAGTTGAATTTCGAGATAGAGGCTAACTCGAAATTCTTCCCAGACTTAGAATTTTCAAAACTTCACTCTGGAAGCTCAAATCGAAATTCAAGTCGAATTTCTAGATGAGTTTCGAGATAGAAACTAACTCGAAATTTTGAAGATACTTAGATTAATTTGACAATTTTTCTTTGAAAAACTCAACAATTAATTTTGTCAAATTAATATAAATATCAATTCAAGGATTTTAATATATGACATAATTAAAACATTCCTTGATAATTCTAAGGCCTCTAATTACATGAAAAACACAGGTAAATTCATCTAAAAATCATGCAATATTTAGAATATTATGAATTTAACTCCCCCTATGTTCATGCAACCTAACAAGCATAAATTCAAATATTTGTGCTATAAAAGACACTTAAAACACACTGAATTCATGCAAAATCACACTATATGCACCCTATAATAATCATTAATTAGGCATTTTAAAGTCTAAACACATAATGATTAAATAGCTTGCATATACAAACATAACAATGGATTTTACAGATAGAAGGCTTTACTAACTTGTGTTAAGCATTCCCAATTCACCAACCAACCTATTGAATGTTACTTCATCAAGAGGTTTGGTGAATATATCTGCAATTTGTTGCATTGTGGGCACGAAATGTAGCTCCACAGTCCCCTCCTCGACATGTTCTCTTATGAAGTGATACCTGATGTCGATGTGCTTTGTTCTTGAGTGATCTACAGGATTGTTGGTTATGGCAATGGCACTTGTGTTGTCACACATAATTGGAATTTTCTTGTGCTCCATGCCATAATCCTTCAATTGGTTCCTCATCCACAGTATTTGAGCTACACAGCTTCCAGCAGCAATGTACTCAGCTTCAGCAGTAGAAGTAGATACTGTATGTTGCTTTTTACTTTGCCAGGACACCAATCTTCTGCCAAGAAATTGACAAGCACCAGATGTGCTTTTCCTATCAATCCTGCAACCTGCATAGTCTGAATCCGTATAGCCAATTAGATTAAAACCTGTATCTCTTGGGTACCAAATTCCTAGATTTGGTGTGCCCTTGAGATACCTAAAAATTCTTTTGACGGCTATGAGATGTGATTCTCTAGGATCCGCTTGGAACCTTGCACATAAACAAGTCGCGAACATTATATCGGGTCTACTTGCAGTTAAATAGAGAAGTGAGCCAATCATACCTCGATAGCTTGTGATGTCAACTGGTTTACCTGTTTTGTCTTCATCAAGCTTCGTGGCTGTTGCCATGGGAGTCTTGGCTGCTGATGCATCTTCTAGATTATACTTCTTGAGTAAATCTCTGACGTACTTGGATTGACAGATAAAGATACCATCTTTTCTCTGACTGATCTGTAACCCAAGGAAGAAGGACAGCTCTCCCATCATGCTCATCTCGTATTTGTCTTGCATTAGCTTAGCAAATTTCTCGCACAAGCGCTCATTCGATGATCCGAAGATAATATCGTCCACATAGACTTGAACAAGTATTAGATCATTCTTCACATTCTTATAGAACAATGTTTTGTCAATTACTCCCCTAGTAAAACCACTTTCAATTAAGAATACAGATAGGGTTTCATACCAACATCTTGGGGATTGCCTGAGGCCATAGACAGATTTGAAGAGAAGATACACAAAATCTACAAGTTCTGGATCAATGAAGCCAGGCGGCTGTTCCAGATACACTTCTTCTTCTAACTCTCCGTTCAGGAAGGCACTTTTCACATCCATCTGGAAAACCTTGAAGTTCTTATGTGCTGCAAATGCCAAAAACATCCTGACTGCCTCAAGTCTTGCAACTGGTGCATAGGTCTCATCATAATCAATTCCTTCTCGCTGAGAATAACCTTTTTGCAACCAAACGAGCCTTGTTTCGTGTTACAAGTCCGTTTTCATCCATTTTATTTCTGAATACCCACCTTGCTCCAATTACTGATTTGTTCTTTGGTCGGGGTACCAGCTTCCAAACTTTCTGCCTTTCAAACTGATTGAGTTCCTCTTGCATTGCAATCACCCAATCAGCATCACCAAGAGCTTCTTCTATTTCTTTAGGTTCAAGCTTGGATAAGAACCCAGAAAATAAGCAAATATTAGCCAGGTCAGCTCTTGCATTTCTTCTAGTAGACACACCAGCATCTGGATCACCAATAATTAATTCAAACGGATGGTCTCTATTCCATACCCGTTCTCTTGGAAATTGTCTTGATGATTCAGCATGACTTTCTGAATTGTGGTGCTGACTACTTTGAATACTTTCACTAACTCCCCCTGAGTTAGTGCCAGCTCCTACAGAACTAGAGTCAACTCGACTCGAGCCTTAAACAGTAGTCCTTGAGCTGCTATTTACTCCCCCTGAGTTGTTGCCGGTTCGTACTGAAGAAGTCTCTCCTGATCTTGTAGAATTAGCTTGTTCACTAGACTCAGGTTCTTCACGTACACTTGGAACATTTAATGGGACAACCAACTCAGGTTCATCTTCAAGTTCTTCTAAGTCCAGATTCTGAAATTTTAGGGACTCAGGTTCATTAGAATCTCTTGAAATTGATGAGAGTTTGGTATCGTCGAATCTGACGTTGTAGCTTTCAGTCACTTTTCGATCATTTACTAAGAACACCCTATAAGCTGCTACCACATCTGTGGAGTAACCAACAAAGATTCCTTCACGAGCTTTTGCTGCAAACTTGCCTAGATTTTCATCATCTATAAGTACATAGCATTTTGCTCCGAAGACATGAAAGTATTTGATTGTTGGTCTTCTTCCGTTCATTAGCTCACATGGTGTCTTTTCTTTATCTTTTATGATCAAGGATCGATTTTGAGTGTAACACACGGTACTCACTGCTTCTGCCCAGAAGTACAGAGGAAGTTTCGAATCACACAACAAAGTTCTTGCTGCTTCAACCAATGTTCTATTCTTCCTTTCAACTACTCCATTTTGTTGTGGAGTTCTCGGGGCTGAGTACTGACGACGTATTCCTTTAGATACACAGAAGTCATTTAGCACTGCGTTTTTAAATTCAGTGCCATTGTCTGATCTAATCGTCTTTACAGTAAGTGTTGAAACATTCTCAATTTGAGTGATGTGATCAATGATTAAGAAAGGTACTTCGTCTTTCGTCATTGCGAACAATACCCATGTATACTTGGAGAAGTCATCCACGATTACCAATGCATATCTTTTCCTAGACAAAGATAGGACATTCACTGGGCCAAACAAATCCATATGAAGAAGTTGCAGAGGCTCAGTGATACTTGAAATTTCTTTGCTTTTATGCGAGGCTCGCTTCGACTTTCCCATTTCACAGGCTTCACAGAGTCCTTTCGGAGCGAACTCCATTTGAGGTAGATCTCTCACCAATTCTCGCCTCGCGAGAGCATTCATCGTTTTGAAGTTTAAGTGAGATAACTTTTTGTGCCATAACCAGCTTTCATCATCCGAAGCTTTGCTGTAGAAACAGGTGACTTCATTCTGATTTGCTGAATCCATGTCTGCAACAAAAAGATCTGCCTTTCGAACTCCCCTCAAAGCCAGTGAACCTTCCTTGATGTGAGTGATTGATACACCTTTCTTGTTGAAGACAATTTCGTAACCTTTGTCACAGAATTGACTGATACTCAACAAGTTATGCTTTAATCCTTCAACATAGGAGATATCTTCAATGATGACATTGCCAGTTTTCAGTTTGCCATATCCCTTTGTCACACCTATGCTGTCATCTCCAAAGGTAACATAAGGGCCAGCTTTCATAACCAACTCTGTAAGCAGGGACTTGTTTCCAGTCATATGCCTCGATGCTCCACTATCTAGCACCCATATAACTTTATTTCTCTTTTGCTTAATGCCCTGCAATGACAGATTGGTTAGACTTTCTTCGGAACCCAACTTTGATTGGGCCCGGCTTTTCGATAAGATTGATAATCAACAGATTTAACAACAGGAGATGCACTTTTCTTAACATTACTAGAGCTTTCGACTTCCTCCTTTCCTTTCTCAGACTTGACATATTTATCAGTCCTAGGAGAAGGTTTGTCACTCCTAACTTTAGGAGGACTGACAGTCTTGGCTCTCCCAAACTTCTTTTTGTTGTTTGAACTAGCAGCAGTATTTGAGCATGACTGGCTAGATGCATTCATTAAATTCACAAAAGTTTGCATGACATTAAAAGTGCATGGCATACAATTAGGTTGACCACACTGTGCATGATTCTGATGCAGATTATTCATTGTATGTGTGACAGGCATGGCATGTGTAGCAGTGCATGCATAAGAAAGATGTTCAGTAGATTTACAGTGATAACATGCTTTCTTTATTCGTTCAGCCTTAACCTCTTTTATGCCTTTCTTCCCTTGTTGTTTCACAGCCTTAGCTCCTATTCCTAGTCTAGATTCATCACTAGGGAAATTGATTTTAACTTGTTTAATAGGAGTTATAGGTTGTGCTTTCTGACGATCTTCCATCTCAATCTCATATCTAGCTATCAATTCAGTCTCTTCTTCTTCTATTCTAGGAACAAGGTGTTTGTAGATGGGTTTGACAGAAGATTTAAAAATGCTAGGAATTTCATTTTTAAGGTCACTGGAACTAGAGTCAATAGGTCTCTTCCCTTCTTTATTAGAAAGGTTAGAATAATCAAGTCCTACACCTACTCCAGTTATCTTCTTAAATACGTCATTATCTACATACACTTTACTAGCAGCTAGTTTGTAAGCTTCACATTTAGTTTCTAACTCAGCTAGTTTGTTCCTTAAACATGATTCTATTTCTGCCTTAAGGACGAGCTTGTGTTCCAAAGATTTAATAAAATCTCTTAGGGAAGTATCTACAGTGCAAGCAGCCTCTAACTCTTCCACTTTTGCCTCAAGCATTCTGCTTTTGGCGACAAGTGTTTTCTGTTCCTTTTGAGAAGTGTCTAGGCTTTTGCACAACATGTAGATCTCTTCGCTAAGAGCCCCGTTCTGTTCCTTATAATCATCAATAGACATTTCTACTTTAAGGGTTAGAACTGGTACCTCTGGTTCCTCTGATGTCTCAGCCATGAGCGCAAAGTTTGCTACATGAGTAACATCTTCCTCATCTGAATCATCCCAAGCTCTTCCTTCTGTTACTACTAAAGCTCTTTTACCATGTTTTTCTTTCACCAGCGATTCATACTTGCTTTTGAGGGCTTCAAATGTCTCTTTTGGATAAGTCTGTTTAGGCTTTTTGCAGTCTGAGGCAAAATGTCCAGGTTCACCACAATTATAGCAATTGAACTTCATTTTGAAATCCAACGGAGATTTGTAGCTGGTACTCTTGCCTTTGCTTTTGTAGCCTGATGAACTACCACCACCCTTAGCAGCCCGATAATAAGATGAAGAATTTCTTTGTGGTCGGTTGCTCTTTCTGAATCTCATATTGCTGAACTTCCTTGCCATGTATGCCACGACACTATCGTCCATGTTGTCCAGCTCTTCTTGGGTGAAGTAGTCATCATCACTGTTAGATGCACACTCGTCATCATTATCAACTTGATGAGGTGCAGGTGATGATTTAGGCTTTGCTGCAACCATTGCCTTCTTAGACTCTTCCTCATCAGCAACTAATCCTGATGCAGTTTCTTTTCCCTTTGAATCATTGTCCCATGCTTGATCTTGAAGAGTTTCCAGCTCATAGGTCTTCAGAATTCCATAATATTCTTCCAGAGAAGTTGTATGCAAATCTCTGGTTTCTCTGATTGCGTAGACTCTATGTTCAATGCTCTTTGGCTGGTTCCTCAGATATCTCGTATTGGTCTCAACCATGGGGAGAGTAACACCTCTCAGATTCAAATCCAATACCAACTGACTGAATCGTAGGTAGACATCTGTTATGCTTTCTCCTTTTCGTATTCTAAAGGTGTCATACTCCATCTTGAGTATAAGTGTCTTGTTGCTTCTAACCTCTGCAGATCCTTCCATGACAACTTCTATCTTGTCCCAAATCTTCTTTGCTGTATTCAAACCTTTGACTATGTTGAACATTTCATGATCAAGAGATTCCATCAAGGTTTGTCTTACTGCAGTATCATAAGCTATTTGCTCCTTGTCAGCATCCGTAAAGTCCGCTGCCTTTTTAGGCTCAGACCGAGCAGGTATAACCTCCTCTCCTTCCGTACGCTCAGGAATAGATTTCATTGGAACAAATTTACCCTTTTCAAGGACTTCCAGATACTCAGGGTTAACAGTCTCTAAGTAGAGTCTCATTCTGAAAACCCATTCTTCATAGTGATCTCGGTTGAACATTGGGATCTTGAAAGAATTTTTAGGAGCCATTTCAAATCTTGTCACTAAAAATTTCTAAGTACCCAAGACTAGGCTATGTAGAATATCTATGTAGAACTTCTGCCAAGTCGAAATTTCTCTAAGTAGAAATTTTGCTCAAGTCGAAATTTCTCTTAAGTAGAAATTGTCCAAGTCGAAATTCACCAAGTAGAAATTGTCCAAGTCGAAATTCTATGTAGAAAATCTCAAGTAGAAATTCTATGTAGAACTTTTTGTCCTTAGAATAATTTTCTGCAGATTACTTTAATATTGAATAAACAATATCACCTTTTTGACTTTTGATTACTTTACACACCGAAAGTGACTAACCCACCTGCAAAGCACTGAGTACACTTTCTTTTGCTTTCGGCCAAGGAATAATAATCAAATCAAAAGTACAAAAACACCTTTTTGACTATCTTTGTTTGTTTGAAAAAGGAGATCAAAAAGTTGTTGGGTTATCTTCTTTGACAAGAACAGATGATGAACACTCAAGAACACCAAATATCAATGAACCCAGATTAATTCACAAAAATTAATTAAAATACACCCAAGCTAAATAATCACACCTGGAGTATTTAAATAATTTTTTCCCGGATGAGTTTTCACTGGAAATGAATTAAAGCTCACTTTTCGAAAAAATGAAAAGTAGATCTAGAAAATGAAAACTCACGATTCTACTACCAAACACAAGGATCTATGTTTTGTATGTTAAACATCCGCTCTGATACCAATTGTTAGGTCCAAATGTGTTGTAGAGGGGGGGTGAATACAACTTTTCGAATATGAGAAGCAATAAATACGATGCAAGAAATGAACACACAGATTCAAGGAATATATTTCTTTATATATAACTTGAAAAGGTTGCTACAACATTCATTACAAAGTATAACAGAAGTTCAGAGAGAGGTGAATGATTCTAAGCTCTGTGAATATACTCTTTCTCTTTCTCTTGTGTTTTTCTCAATATTGCTCACTTACTAAAACATTACACAAGTGCTTCTATTTATACTACATGTAATCTATGACCTGTAGTCTTCAAAGACTAAGATGTACGTGGCCCAATGATGTCCACATAAATCTTGTCTTATCTTGAAAGCTTGGAAATCTGCCAATCAGAAGATGCCATGTGTCATGTTGAAGCTGCACTCTAAGTAGAACTTCTACTTGAGAATTTCTACTTAGCCATCTCGAAATTCTAAGTAGAACTTCTACTTGGGAATTTCGACTTAGCCATCCAGAACATTTAGTACTTAGAAAATATTCTGGTCTTCAACTTGAAACTTCAATGCACATCTTGAGCTTGTGATATCTTCATATCTTCTTTGTTCTTCTACAAGCTCTTGAACATGGATCTTTATTACTGACATAAACTTGCTATCAATGTCCTGACACTTGATGCACTGGTCTGGTTCATAAGTGACTAGTCTTGATAGTGTTTCTGCTTCTTGAATAAATTACCATATTCACTTAGTAACTTGGCTTTCCAATATTTGCTTTCCTTCTTGTTCACTTGAAATCAATTGGTCTTGTTGATACTGATAGTTATGATCTTGAATCTCGAATTCTCAAATCACTGAGGCCTGAACAACTTTGACTTGAACTTCTCTCAATGATTTCTTCTTGGCTTGATCATAGTTAACATGTTCAATTGTATCAATTACCTTGTCTTCATTTGGTGTTGATTTCTTGTGACTTCTTGTTCTTGATTGTCTTCTGGTTAAGTATCTTTTCTTTTAATTGAGTTACATCAGTTATAGTGTTACAAGTTAATACACTCTGCCTTTCACTGTTGGTGTTGGCAAGGTGAAAAAGTGTTGTAACCGGAATTGCAATATTTTTCCTGCAAGTTCCTCTTTTATGATAATTGAGAATATCTTGCTTATCTTTTGCATAGCAGATATTTATTCAAAACAAATATATTTTTGAGTTACCTTGTAACTTCATCTCATACCTTATATTGGTACTACATCGTTAATGCATGGCATATGGTTTCAAAGATATTTTGGACTGTTATATATTATCACTGTTCAATTATATTTCTGGTGGGCTATTGCTCACCCTTGCTTTATTTATTTATATCACAACAACAGCTAGATCAGATGGCCGCGCAAGGCGCACACAGCGTAAGCAGGTGTCAACCGTCAGAGGTTTACCGCTAAGGTCTTGGCTACCCTTGTTGAGGATGCAACTACTGGTAGGCTAGTTGTTAGCAATTGAGCCTCAAATGTATTTATATTATGGTATCTATTAATGGATGGCAAAGAGTAGGTAATTGTACAATTGTAATTCTTTGGGTTGTAAGAACTCAAACTTGTGATTAATAATATTGTTGGTTACTCTGATTTCATCTCTGGGACTATAACGGGTGTGTTTTATGTTGTTGTTTTGGGTCACAAGGTTGTAATTTAAATTATGTTGATTTTGTGGTTGGATATTGAGACCGTAACGACCAGATCCCTGACCCTGGATCTGGGGGTGTTACAGAAATGGTATCAGAGAGAGCGTTATATATCCCAGAGATGACGCGACATTAAAACAATAAATTCATTAAGATAATAAGAACTCTTGCCAAGTTCATAGTCGGACTACTTAATGTAGTATTGACATATAAAACCCTTATGGGAACTATTAAGTATCATGATAGTAACTTAGCTCGTGCTTGTACCGACTAGTTAGGCGACAGACCTTGAGGCATACGAGCAGGAGCACGATGATGCCTGATTATATGCTGACGATCGGATGGTGGATTCGATAGAGTACCCTACTGAGGACCCGGAAGAGGTTCCAGCAGAGGGGGAGAATCCTGTTAGAGACAGGGAAGTTCACCTTGAGGAGATGAGGGCTGCAGCCAGAGAGACTGTAGGAATCTAGATATAGTGCTCAGAGAAGTGAGCTTAAAGAATTGAGATATTATTAAGAGAATTAAAGAGGCATATTGGATTCATAGCCGGACTACCGGATGAAGTGCCAGCAAGTAAAATGGATTTGAGGAATTACTCAAGATCTTACGTAAGGATAGATAAGAATCCTTGGAGTCTTTCAGATTAATGAGAAAGGAATTAGAATGATGCATGATTATTAAAGACATTGATATAGGATGGGGAGCAGAGTCCCTAGGAACAGTTAAGACATAGGTGGCAAGTGCCATATCTTCAGATTAATGGATTAGTGTGAATATTGTCAATGGTAATTCGCCGTGAGAAGATAGATTTCCTAGGTTTTAAATTGTGAAGCCAAAATGAGATTGATAAGGTGGCTTATTCAGTGAGATGTCCCTTTTATGAATGGATCAGCTTAGAAAGTAAAGATAATGGAAAGTGATAGCCTGAATGGATAAAGAATATAAGGAAGTAGTAAGTGAGACAATGATCTCAGAACCTACAAGAGGAGAAGACCAGTGAGTCTGTGATAAACTAGTAATAAGGCTACCGTCAGGAACCAAATATAAGTCTAGTTCAATTCAGTGGAATGATGAACCAGAAACATTAGATGCATGTGATTCAAAGGAATATTAAATTCTTTCTTTTCCTTGAATGGATTATGGTAGTTACCTTAAGTTTATTCTGACACTGAATCAAAATTGGATGAGGCAAGGCGAGCAGTGGTTGAGATGTAATTGAGAATGCTTTTAGATGAAACCTAAGAGAATAGGTGTAGGCCAAGTTCTCGAAGTAAGAGTTTTGGCAAAATGAAGTCCAGTTAATAGGACACATGATCAATAGGAGTAGTATTGATCGACCCCACCAAGTTAAAGACAGTTTCAAATGGGGAAAGGCCAACCACATCGGTAAAGGTGAGAAATTTCATAAGATTCACGAGGTATTACCAAAGATTTGCTCAGGACTTTACAAAGAGTGCAGTCCCGTAACCCGACTTATTAGTAAGACTAAAAGTTTGAATGTACAAGATAAATGGGGGAAAATCTCCTTGGAGCTAAAGATAAAATTGGTAATGACCCAGCATTAGCGTTATCTATTAGAGGAAGGAAAATTTTGGAATTTATTAGGATGCACCTCGTACAGGTTTAGGTGTTGTGCTTGTGCAACACGGCAGTGCAATTGTAGATGCATTCGGACAGCACGGTTCATCAGATTCGGAAGGCCCTGGTAGTGCCAGTTTCGTGGAATGACTAACTTGACGGTAGTGTTCATTCTAAGACTAGATTTTAGGTAGACTAGTATTCAGTAGTATCGACTATTAGGACGATTATGTACCAGGAAGATTTGGTATGTTTCAGTTTGAAACTTTGATTTCCCTTCTAGGGGATGTATATATATTGGGTCCCTTCCCAGTAGTTAAACTTCTGACTTTATGTCGATCATTCTATAATTATAACTGCTTACGGTTCGACCTGCTTGGATGTCCCTAGAACTATTCTTCGGGTATCGACATAGACCTTCCCAGTACCACCAGTGGGTGGATAAATTGACTAAAATTTTCCCAAATTCTGGAAAGGAATTCAACGAATTTTGACAAACCTTGTCTTTCTGATTATCAAAGAATGTCACTAAAAAGGGTGGAAACCAAAGCAAACCCGATGGATTGAGTAAGGTAGCCGCTAATGGACTGATAGTCAAACCCCGATTATTACGATTGATTCTAGAGGTAAACTGATGAAGTTGAGATTGGATGATAAAAAGAGAAATGTAATTAAGAAGCGAGCCGGACTGAGAAATTCCGGGATTGACTTAAATAAAAAGGTTGTTATGCCAGAGGTGTTAAGATTTTGTGGCACGTGAAATTGATAAGAATAGCTGAAAGAATAAAAGTAAAGGAAAGGTGACCGGAGACGGTACCGAGAAGTCGATTGAGACTTATATGGAGTAAAGTTTTGAAAAGATCAAAAGGTATCAAAATAGAAGGCAGTATGCCAGTAATTGCTAGAAGAGTAATGCTATTAGCCGACCCCTAAACTCACATATTTTAGCATGGCCAGATGGGGCCAAGCCACTAAGGATTATCAAGTGACTGAACCAGCAATGTAAGGACAAAGCGGGGTGCTTCTAATCAAGTGCCAACCGCGAGGACTTTTGATATAAATTGAATTGAGATACCGAATGATGGATTTTATATATACCATGGACGTATTAGGATTGAGGGTAGCGACCACTGAAAGGTTACGAAGATTGCCAAAGCCAGTGCAGTAGGATGCATAAATGTTATATGAAGCTTAGTGTCCTCAAAAAGAGCATTAGGCACTAAGAGATTCACGTTGAACACGACCAATATCTTCCAGAACATCCTTGCTACCATTACCAAGTTCTGTATAAAAGAGTAGATAGACATATGTTGTCTTTTGGAAGGTCATGTAGACCGACATTCGTTTGAAAGAAAGGTTAACATTAAGCTACCTATAGATGATTAAGATGAGAATGATTGAAAAGTGACCTTTATTAAGGATATATGATTGGATTTCCAATTACAGGATATAAGTAGTCCTTGAAGATAGAATTGAGGATAGAATGTCCATATATTAAGACGAACCCTAGGGGATGCACAAAGGATAACATCACCCCTAATAAAGACATTATGAAATCAGATGATATAAATGAATCGACCAAGGTGTCAATAACCTATAAGGAATTGTGGAAAGGAGTCTCAAAAAGTATATAGACAGAATTGTTATAGAATTGATTGATGATGTTTGATATACCCTGTACCCGGAAGATACAGGAGGAATGATGAGGATGACCTAAGAAACCTTATAAGGGAAGAGGTAATACTCTGAGTTTCAAAAGGGAAGTTTGGTAGAGAATGTATGATATAATAATAATGAGGTCGGATGAGGCATGTAAGAAACCATGAGAAGGTATGGATTGAACCAATAAGGTTGAGATTGTTTTAAAGCAAGAAAGACCTGAGACAAAAGATATCCTAGACCTGATGAGGATATTAGCCGGGATAAAAGTCACATTTAAGGATTAAGGCAATAACTTATGGAAAAAGACTGATGGATATTATTCTCCTTCAGCAGAATTTAAGGAAGAATACTTTCACCCAACAGTGATGGGAATAAGGTAGAAAAAGTTGAGTTGAATAGATCAAGAAAGCATTGATCTCAAGAAATTATTATGATCAGGAAAGGCCAACGAGGTGGCCGACACTTTAAGTATAGGGGAGTAAGTATAAATGCTCAGACCAAAGAAATAGAATGATAATGTAAGGACCTTGATGGTCATAATAGGAAGTTACATTCCGTCTAATGATTTTGCCAAGATCAACTATAAGAATAGTTTAAGTAAAGATTCGATTCCTGATGTTGCCAGTAGCACATTACCAACATTAGGAGGCTCTACGACAGACCAGACCAAATTTCCTTAGAGACTCGCCTTTTCTTTGGAAAGAGAGAGGGGAGATTAAGTAACAATGAATTGGTAGTAAATGACCAGAAATAGAGAGGGTACAAATACTGATAAGACAAATGGCACGATGATGAATGACAAACAAGTTTATGTTGGTGTATTTCTGTGCAAACAAGATAGAGAATTATGAGATTGGCAAGCGATTAAGCAAACCGCTAAGCTTTTAGTCTTCTACCGGAGATATATGATTAATAATCTCACCAGCCTGTTCCAGCTGCGATGCTGGAAGCTTTCCTGCAATTTTATCTGCTTCATGTAATATCTACGTCAAGTTCAGGAAGCGTTCCTTATGGATAGGAAATAGTGATTATTTTGTTTTCCTAGAGGATCTTGAATTGACAATTATGATGCTTAGTTATTAAAGCACTGCGTAAACGATAAACGATGGTGATCCCTCTGAGAAATTAGGTGGTAACGACTGTGGAAATGTCGAATTGAATCTAAGTTAGAGAAATCATCCAGGTTTATTTCGGATGGTGTAATTTCTGGAACGACGGGATATTTGAAATAAATGATTAGGCTATGATGGTTCATAGAATGATAATAGTAGAAATGAAGACAAGTGACTGATAGAGATCGAAATAGAATTGAAAATCAATAAAAGAGTCAGATAGGAGGACTCATAAGAAGCTCCAGTAATGAAGCGAGAAAAGTATGGAATTGACAGGGCAAGGGTATTGGCCAAAACAGAAAGTTGGGATTATGAGCATAAATGACATACAAATTGACTCCTTTTAAGTTTGGAACATTCGAGGAAATACGGAAAAGATTGGGGAATAACTACGGAAGCGAAGCAAGGAATGTTATGAATGGATTGATGAATGGGTTTTCCTAACGAGCTATCGGAATGACAACCTGATGGTGTTAGAATTATGAATATGAAATGGCCAGTGTCGTGGCGTGAAATGCCAGAAATAATAATGTCAAGCGAGAAATCCATGATTTTAACCTGAGAGGTTGAAGGATTTTCCAAAAGTAAGTAATGCTAATATCAAGCAAGAGTATAGGTCCATAGAATGATGGACAGAGAAACAAGGACATGAGATATGCGAGATTACGATAAAGTAGTATTTGATACGAATACGATTACTTTCTTCCCTAATAAACCTCTATAGTTCAGAGGTAAATTCTGAGTATGATATTTTGACAATCATGAAAATCTTCTTATATAATTCTCTGAAATTCTTTCCTTTTAATATCCCTTATTTATTTTCTTCTAAATTGAGAAGAACAACCCTTTAAGGAGGGGAGGTACTACTACGTGACTCTCTGTCTGTGTGATAGGAGTCTAAGTGGAATGCCATTAATTGTTTAATTGCTTGTCAAGTACTAAAGGCTGGCCCCCTTCTGTACTAGCTATGCAATATAACAAATGTTCATTGATCATAGTGATCTCTCAATGAATTCTTCTAATTCTATATATTGAGCGAGATTGCGAAGATTAAAGTGGTCAGGAATTGCAAAATTACGAGTGAGGTTATCTCCGGAATTCGTAACGCGTTAGTGATACCGAAGTCACTGCACGTACCAATAAGGGTAATAGTGTAAGACCGGACAAGAGCGTATACCGGATAATGTGTCATGCGAAAGTATCAAAGAATTGGTAGAACGGATAAAGGGTGTATTGTAACACCAGTGCGATGTGCTTTAGAAAGATTGGAATGTGTAAGGATCGACCAGAGAATTGGAAAGCGAAATAACCAACAAGTACCCAATTGCCTTCTACCTGATTCCGGGACGGAATCCTTTTAAGGAGGGGAGACTGTAAGAACCCAGATTTTTGGGTAGAATTAAAACTTTTATTATGTATTGATGTAAGAGTGAACAGTGGTTACAACTACAATGTAATACTGGCTTTAAAGAATGAATAATGAAAGGATATATATTCCAAGGTTATATGGCCTGAAGGATGCTATTGGGTGATAACTTAGATTAGAATAATCTATCTCCTAGAAAGTTAAGATAAGATTCCCTAGAGAGAAATAGATACCCTCATGTCATCCAAATCAATATCTATTATAAGCCCAGCGGTTCCGTAAAAAGGTTAAGGAACACTCGAGGGTGAACCAGGTTCATTTTCCTAATTATAGGAATTAAATAAAAATAAGTGATGAATAGTGATTTTGGTGGAATTTGGAATATTATTATAATAATGTTATACCCGGTATTCGGAACGGATTTCTGAGTTCGTATTAGTGATCCAGGAGGAAAATAAGTGTATGTAAAAGCTGTCGGATTCAGAAAAAGAGCACTTTTATTTTCTTCGAGATTTCCCTGGACACTGCAAGACTTAAGGATTTAAAAAAGGGAATTAAGGAATTTAAATTCGAGAAGTATTAAGAATGATGAAGAATAGTATTAGGAATATTAAGAAGGTTTTCGGTAAAACCCTAGTTAGAAACGAATGAGTTATTCCCTCGAACGATCAACGAATTGAGCAATAACCGGACAAAAGAATCAAGCAGAGGGCCAAGGGGCAACCATGTGCTAGTAGATAAGAGATTTATTATGTCAAGGAATTAAGGATTTTATTTAATTATGATTTGAGAAATTAGAATGAAAATCCTCGAGTTAGAATGATAAGCGTTTTAGAAATCGCTAGAACTTTATAACGAGATTAAGCGATAAAGCGAACGCGAAACGAATTACGGATTAAATATATAACGAGATGAGAAACACCACATGATCATCTAGGGTTTACTAATATTAGATTGGTGGAAAATAAATGAGAAAAGAAAAGAAAAAGGAAAGGATGAGGTGTGTGATTTAGAATGAAACAACAAGGCTACATGTCACCACTCTTTTCTAACACACCATCAAGTCTTGACACTTGTAATTAGAGTGTATTAGCAGCCATAACACCCCACAAATATCACAAAATCATTTCACCAACAAGTCAAAAGAGAAAAAGGAGAGAAAGATCAAAAAACAACACCACCACCTCCAAGAACACCCATTCGGCTTTCATGGGAATTCAAGAATCAAAATCCCACTTCCAACCATTGTTTGGTCTTGAAACTTTTTATGTGAGTCCTATAATTCATAAAAATGATCTCCTCAAAATCCTAGCTTCAATCTCTTCTTTTTCCATTTTCAAAAAAATCATTAAAGAGGAGGATGAATAGTGTTCTTCAAGAATTAACTTTGATTTTCATGTTTCTTTGGTTGATCTTAGGTTTGTTAAAGCTAGACAAGGACCATACCAAGCTTTGTAAGGCCATATCACACCCTCAAGAAGGTATAATGATCTTGAAACCCTAGATCTTACTTTGAGATTATGTTTGTTCTTGATGATTTTTAGAGTAGTATGTTCATGATAATGTTATAAGCATGATTAGTTAAGTGGTTTAGTTGATTTAAGAAGCATGTTGATTTGGATGCTAAGATCAGTAGCTTCTGGACTTTTTGAGATGATGAACATGTGTATAAGTTGTATTGGTGCCCGGTGTGGCTTGGCTTTAGTATTACGATTAGTAGAACGTTCGATTTATAGCCGTCGTAATGCTCGATTTTCGTTTAATCTTGAAATCCGAATTTGACAGTAGATAAAACTCACTGCATAGCTTCGACTTATGCCATGATTAGCTAGATGATGTTACAAGCTTCGTTTTGATATAAAGATCGCATGAAATGGACTTACGGTTTAGGAGTTATGATTAAATTCGTAAAAGTGGTTCGAAACCGTAAACGAAAGTTCGTAACTGAAATTGGATCCCTTTAATACCACGAAATCAGTGGCGAATCTTATTAATTAAATATTAGAGGTAAAAAGGAAGGTGTGGGAGAAAACCACATGGCGAATGGATCGTTTTCCGATTTTATAAAAATGTTTGAATCGAGGTTAAACGCGAACGAACCCCTTAATGGTATGACTTTGGTTATAACTTAGAAAACGGGCGATAGCACTCGAGGTATAATCTTGATTCGTAAACGACCGACCTTAGAACTTGTACGACTTAAGTATATACCAAGTATAAGCATGATGACATGTCTTGATAATGAACGAATGTCGGATCGTATCGGCAATAAAAAGAGTTACACTAAAAGAGACATAACGAGATAACTCGAAAGCATGTTTCGATTTAAGTGGAGTTTATACTTAGCCTTTTAATAAGCGTTAAGTGGTTAATCTTAAATATTCTGATTGTTTATAGATTGTCGAGCTGACCCGGGACACATTACCCCTACCCGCACTCGATTCCCAGGCAAGTTTCCAATACTTGGAACTGTTGTTGTGATAATATATATGATGATTGTTTTATACATATGCCATAGCATGCATGCCTACTTTCAAGTTAATATTGAATTACTTGTTCCCTGAATCGATATCGGCTTATAGACTATATATGAAATATCAGTTATAAGCCGGATTGTTTGGTTAAGACCCTTAGCGAAGGGCGTATGATATTCATACTTCAAATATAGACCGGGAGTCGATAGTTTGTAATATATAAACAGTCGTGGAAACCCGGAGGGATCCCAACGACAAATTTATTATTTCGAGGATTTTTTTTATTCGATTACGAATCTTTCGAGGAACGTTATTTGAGTATTACCTTAGTGAAGGAATATTTAATGAATATTATTTTAATATTCATTTAGAATGTCATTTGTTTAATGAATATTATTTTGATCATTCATTGGAGTTATTTAGTGAATGAATATTATTTTGAATATTCATTAGAGTTATTTGGTTGACGAATATCATTCCCAAATATTCATTTGACTTACTTATTATTATTTGGAATATTCATTTGATCTTGATTTATTTAATGAATATTACTTTCGAATATTCATTTAAGGTTTGATTTACTTAATGAATATTATTTTAAAATATTCATTGGAAGTTCTATTTACTCAAGGAATATTACTTCGAATATTCCTTTAAAGTTTTGATTACTAAATGAATATTATTCGGATATTCATTTAGAATATTATTTGTTAAATGAATATTATTTTGGATATTCATTTAGAATATTAACTGTTTAATGAATATTATTTGGATATTCATTTGGAATGTTATTTATTAAATGAATATTATTTTCAAATATTCATTTAAGGTTTGATTTATTCAGTAAATATTATTTTAAATATTTATTTAAGTTTATTTATTCAATGAATATTATTTTAAATATTCATTTAAGTAAATATTTATTTAATAAATAATTCTATATATTCATCCGAGGATTACTTACGAGCAATATTATGATTTAATAATATTCCATAATTATTATTGACTTAATAAATATTCTTGGAATATTTAATTAAATTCTTTTGAATTCTTTTTGTAATGATTTATATTATTCAAAGGTTATCCTTCACCTTCAGATATTATGTAAAATATTTCGAAGTCTCTTATGACTATTTTATCAAGGGGAGGTTCCCAAAACTCTATTTTCATTTAAATCTGTCTTATAAGAAGATTTAAATACTCGCTCAACTTCCAAACGTATATAAGGGGACCTCACTTGAGAGATGTTATTTATTGGGCTGCCCGGTCCTATACTTGCTAAAACTATCTTGTCACTCACATCTTGATTCTTTCAAGCATCGATATGAGTCTTTTAGTTACCTCCTCAACGCTCGAGGGGTATGATTAATGTAACAAGTTTATATCCATTAACAAGCATCAGCTTGGGAAATATTGGTGAATTTTCCTTTCCAATTAGATACGACTACTTTGTGGAGTCCTATCAACAAGTGTTACACTTGGGGAAAAGGGGAACGAACTTTACGTTTCAGAGTCATGGATGATATTCGAACTAGGAGACGCGTAAGTGGCCGAGTGGCGCCGGTCCAGCAATAGCCCAACCGTTGGCTGAGGAGTTCAAGAGGGCGGTAGATAAGTAATTCCGTCGGAGCTACCTTCTACATGTAGAGAACGACTGATGAGATGCATGACATACGACTGATCATCGTAAACGTCAGGGCATCTGGCGCGGCAATGCTCCCGTATTAGTTCATCTTCTAAAAGTGAGAAATTTCTACAACACTGTTGGTGTTGGCAAGGTGAAAAAGTGTTGTAACCGGAATTGCAATATTTTTCCTGCAAGTTCCTCTTTTATGATAATTGAGAATATCTTGCTTATCTTTTGCATAGCAGATATTTATTCAAAACAAATATATTTTTGAGTTACCTTGTAACTTCATCTCATACCTTATATTGGTACTACATCGTTAATGCATGGCATATGGTTTCAAAGATATTTTGGACTGTTATATATTATCACTGTTCAATTATATTTCTGGTGGGCTATTGCTCACCCTTGCTTTATTTATTTATATCACAACAACAGCTAGATCAGATGGCCGCGCAAGGCGCACACAGCGTAAGCAGGTGTCAATCGTCAGAGGTTTACCGCTAAGGTCTTGGCTACCCTTGTTGAGGATGCAACTACTGGTAGGCTAGTTGTTAGCAATTGAGCCTCAAATGTATTTATATTATGGTATCTATTAATGGATGGCAAAGAGTAGGTAATTGTACAATTGTAATTCTTTGGGTTGTAAGAACTCAAACTTGTGATTAATAATATTGTTGGTTACTCTGATTTCATCTCTGGGACTATAACGGGTGTGTTTTATGTTGTTGTTTTGGGTCACAAGGTTGTAATTTAAATTATGTTGATTTTGTGGTTGGATATTGAGACCGTAACGACCAGATCCCTGACCCTGGATCTGGGGGTGTTACATACTACACAAGCAAATTACTCTGTAATAGCAGCCAACTACAAAAGCTATGTCCCCTAGACGGGCACTGAACCTACTACAAAAGAAAAGTGTTCTATAAATTGCAGACAACAGGAGCCAACTCCCTCTGCGGGTAGAAGCAATAAAGTCTTACACCAAAGTTATCTAACGTAACAGTGACACTAAAGCAAACTACTACAGACGGTCTACAAAGAACTACGCAAGTACAGAGGCAAAATATGCAATATTACGGCAACCAAAAGGAAAATACAAATAGATGCGATGGGAAAAGAGATAATTTTATTCATAAAATATTTTTATTACAAGCATGGGTTACAAGGATCAAGATTCCTACATCTAAAACCCTTCATGCTTGGGGAGCTTTCTTCTCGGCGTCCGTATTCTTCTTCTCGGAGCTCTCACCCTGCTCCGGTGCATGGAAACGGAAGTCGATTGCATCAGTCTCTGCAGCCTCCTTCGCCTCCTTCGCAACACGAGCAGCAGCGACTTTCCGAGCAGCCTTTCGGCACTCTTCAGCGTTGTACAAATCACCCTCCTCCTCATAATGGACAGCTAGGCCTCTCCAAGCACTCTCACTCTCTTTCGAGATACATAGTTCACGACCCCACGAGAAAGGGGTGAAAAACTCATTCATATCAGAGATATCCATACTACAGCTTTTAAAAAGATTTTTCTAAAAGAATGATGGAAAAAAGGATGCTCAGAATCAAGCAATTACCCTCCCTTTTATAGGGGGGGTAAAAGAAGGTTAAAGAGACCCACAATCAAAATTCTCCATCCCCATGCAGACTACCGTAAAGACATATATAGTCAAAAGACTATGATTCCCATGCAGTATTAAATGCTCAAAACAAATTCCCACAGTCAAATGCGTGAGTTCCAGGAAACATTTCCCAAAAGCTTATTTATCTCTCCCTTTGACAAGAAAATAACACACGCAATTCAATTATATTTCTCCACAAATTGCAAAAATATATTCCATCAACCAAAAAATACTTCAGAATTTAAAATTCCCAAGTACAAATTACATCAACCTATTTCCAAGTCACACAGCGGACAGACCCCCTGAGTGATTTCTAAACAAATCAAAAGAAAAATCTACACCAAGTACAAGAAAAATCATCCCCAGCGGGAAGCGCTCAACGGGCTTGTCATGCCTCTCAGCGACTCCTCTTCTCCTACATCTTCCTCGCCATAAACGGCCGCTATAGCTGATAGCGGCGTAACAGCTTCTACAACCGGAACCTCCTCGTCCACGACCATGTCATCTTCACCTCCTCGTTCACTTTACGCTTGGCCTTCCTTGCTTTTGACTTTAGTTTGGACGTTTTATTTTTCAAGCGGGCAATTTCTTCAACATTCTCAGCGGCCCTCTGCCTTAGCTGAACAAGTTCAACCGACTCATCACCAGTTACCGCTACACGCACTTTGGCGGCTCCTTCATTCACAATCTCGGCAAATTCAGGACTATTTCTGAATTTTCTTATAGCATCCGCTTCAGAAGGACGAGAGTTAAGATGAGCCTCAGCATCATCAGCATATTCCTTCTCAAACCTTAGCGAGACTTTCAGATTGCGAATTTCTTCAGATAGAGCGTCCTTATCGGCCATGAGTTCAATTTTATCCTCCGCCAAGAACCGTCGAAGATCTGAACTATATGCATAGCTCGCCTTGATATCGGTTTTCTCCGTCTCAATCTCATGCAGAGCTTTAGCAGCATTATCTTTCATCATCTTCTCTGCGGCCACTTCTGCCTCAAGCTGTTTCACCCTCTCTTTCAAAGCAAAGTTACGACTGCGGTATTGATTACCTCGAGCCATCATACCCGTATACATGCATTGGTTCTACACAAGAAACAAAAACAAATAAGTTACTAGCGGCCACAACAGAAACATTGCGTCAAAAACGAAACTATTACAAAAATAATTACCCGCGCAGCGTATTTTTGGGACAGGCGGCACATCCGCTCCCAACTCAACCCATTCATCATCACCAGATCATCATCGGTCATGGAGTCAACAGTAAAGGTGTTAGGCCCCGATTTAAACAAAAAACCGTAGCCAGGCCTTACCCCGACCTCTGCATCATTGACTTCATCATCACTACTCGTATAATAAACGATCTCTTCAGAAGACTCTCCACCATCATCACCACCATCTTTTTCAGTATCATTAGAAGAGGTATCAACGGGTTCATCCACTACCCGGTTCGCGGGAACATAATCACTTACCCTGCTAGCCTCAATCCGTCTACGCTTGGAGGGACCTGCTTCATCCACGGCCTTACGTTTAGATTTTTTAGGAGCAGCACCCGGCATATCTTCAACATTAGTATCCACTACTACCTTAGCCGTCTTAACGGTAGGAATGTCTTCCTCAGCATCCAAATCAACAAATTTTCTGCTCCCACTAGCTGGCACTGTCTCAAAAAAAACAGCCGACCCTCCATTATGCCATAGATGGCCTATAGCAACCCCCAAACTGTGTTACCATAGACCCCTGTTTGAAGTTACCATAGGCCAAAATAGGGCTATGGTAACACTTCAGCTGTGTTAAGTTCTCAGCAGTAACTACAGGTATCTAAGGTAACATCAAAATACAGCCTAAGGTAACATAGCAAATGTGGTTACCAAAAACCTCTATAGCAACATCTTAAACACTCTACAGCAACATAGTTTGTGTGTTACAATAGATGATACAATTTTGCATAGGGACAAATGTGGGGCCCACATCTAGGTGGGGTCAGCAATCTATTGTAACACCCTCTTTTACTAATTGTAACACATTGTGTGTTACATAATTAAAATCATTTATAACTAATTTTAATAACAAAAAAAATTGACATTTAAATATTACATTTTCAAGTAAAAGAAATCAAGAACCAAATTAATTACATTTCAATAACATCATCCAACATCATTTCAATAACATCTAGTACAAAACCAATCAAATCATCCAAAAATCCACCAGCACTAAGAACATAAACTAAAACAAACAAGTACTGAAGAAGATAGCAGCTCTTATGTCACTACTACTACTAGCATCATATTGCCGATCAATTGAAGCTACATTTTCTTGCATGTGACTTTCGAATGCAAATTCAAATGCTATAGTCATGACTGATCTTGTACTACCACTAGCAGCAGTTTTATTGATGCAAGCTTTATTTCCAGGTGAACCAATCTAAAGAGCAGAAGCAAGATCGAGGGTGCGGTTAGGACTAGATGCTTCCTGCAAAATATCGAACTTTAGCACAAGTCGAAGAGATATAAGGAGGGCTATAAATAACATTTAAGAATTAGATTGAAACGTAAACAATTCAGTGTACATTTTATAGTCATACAGAATGTTATTCAAAATTAGATTGAACGTGAAAGTGAAGCTTCCAGTCAAAAAAAATATACTTACCAATCAAGTTCAGCTGCAAAATTCACAGCCTTAAGCAGGTCTTGTGAAAATACAGAAGTACTTCATATGTATCATTAACTTCATATATCAAAGGTGTTTGCGAATTCCAAGGATGGATTATGTTTATTATCTAATATATGAGGACAGAGGGCATCATCTTCATCTGCCCACTTTACACTAGAATTCACATCAAAGCTTGCTGATGAGCAAAAGAAAACCTCAATTTCATTCTTTTCCTTGACGCTTTGCATCTCTTGCCCCTCATTAAGGATTGAAATACCTGAACTTCCAAGATGTTACTTCTGGTCTCTCTTGGTGCCAGAATTCCCCAGTTTTGGTTGTCCACGTTTCTCGACAGAAGTTTTCTTGTTGATCGAAGAGGCTCTGGCAGATTGTGCATGACTCCCAGGAACCAAAGCAGGGAACCCAACAATAGGGATTCTGCACAATAATCAAAATTTACGTAAAAAGATGCAAGTCTCCAAAAGTAACATATAAAGAAGCTCCAACACACACAAGTCAACTTTAGAAGACGAGGAAACAAATTCTCTTAGTGAAAATAGTAGCAAACGATGTCGTTCGATTTGAATTAACAAAAAAAAACTCTGGTATAGTTTCAGTTTCAATTCCAATTCCACTAGACTGAAGCATAGTTCGGCTAATTATATATGTCCATATAACCTCTTCAGAATTTCAAGCAGATAACAAGCAATGTAGGTAACAGTTAATCATTACATACTAAGTACTAAATGGCTACAAGTTCTAAAAAAAATTATCATGTGAATAGCAGAAATTTTAGCACAGGTCGTAGCAGTAAAGTGACGGTTGAATTATTATCTTGGCTTTAAGAGAGGTAAAGGAAAAGTGATTATAACAACTTCTGCAAAAATTTAGCAAAAAAAAAAACTTCTGCAAAACATGTATTAAATATGATAAGATGATTAAGAATTCAATAAGATACTCTTGTAAAAATAATCATTAGTGAGTAGATAGTGATCCCGAAAAGGTAACAGTGTGTCCTAACAAATTACGAGCTTTACGTGTAAAAAAAACAATTTTAATTCTTGTTACAGCAGAAGAGACTCCTGGCCTCGATTTGTTTTTAAATGATAAAACTTGACGCATAATAATAACACACTACGATAAGATTTATAAACTCAGTAACACTACAACCTAAAGATAAGTAGGATCAAGGAAAAAAGAAGAGGATAGTTTTTCTGGTTCATACCCAAAAAGAGCACAACATACTCCTGTTTGGTCCTGGAAACATCAAATGCGTTACTACTCTGCAAGGATAGGCGCAAGGCATGGTTTTCGGCTGTGACACAGTTGAGCAACATCCCAAGCCTCTTACATTCTCCTTCAAAGTACTTGCTCTTCATCTCTAACTCCTTGACATACAGTTTCACAAGACCTGCTTAAGGCTGTGAATTTTGCATGTCCTCCAAAAGTTAGCACTGCAGAGGAATGAATTGTATCGATAAATGTGTATCCACACATTTACCAAAAATTAGTTGATTAAAAATGAATATCTGGGAGGTCCTCAAAGCAAGCAAACAACACATATAAATAATTACCTTTTATATTTTGTTGCTTATAAAAATATTTCTTACAGTTCTAGCTAGCCACTATATAATTTAATATCGACATTCCATGTCCATAATCTCATAGGGTTGAAACTATCCGTAAGCACTGGAAAATAAACACAAAACCACCAAAATAAATCCTATGTGAGTCTCAACAAAAAACATAACAGCACGCTCCAACAGACTAGAAAAAACAAAATAGCTAACCTATAAGGTCATATACGGACAATATGTCTGATCAGATTCACGGCAAATATAAAAGCCTCTGTCAATTCTCCCCAAAATTGGTCCCCTGCCATTTCGAAAGCCTCTATTTACAAGTGACTTACAGTTCATAGATTATTAGATCATAAATGAAGATATTTGTGGAAAAAGATTTAATAAAGTATGAAAATTAAGAGTCACAAATAGTATATGCAAGTATTCTTAGAGAAAAAGTAGTTGAAAAAGTAGGCGAGAGAAGTGAGGGCGAGAGAAATGAAAGAGAGAAACGAGAAATGAAAGTTTAACTCGTTTTTCCCTAATACTAAATTTTGGTTTGCCCGCTCTATCTTTTTGTTTGCCGGCTCTCTCTTTTTGTTTGCCGCTCAGCAATTCTAATCAGTATACTTTCGTTTTTACTTTTTTAAATATTATAAATTTATTTAATTTATTGATATTAAAATATAATTGTTAAATATATTATTTTCATTATTTTGTAATAATTCACAATTTATACAAAATTTGTTTTCTTTAATATTTTTTAATGAATTTAGTTAAAATTTAATAATTTCATTATTTTCTTGATATGAATTTTTTGGATATTACTTTATTTTAAAACCTTTTTATTTGAAATTTATAAACAAAATTTTAATATTAATGAATAATCAATAATTTAATTATTTGATGGAATATTACGTTTTAAAATGATTATTTCAATGATTTTATTGAAATTAATTATTTTTAAAGTCAAATAATTATTAAATCATTAATTTTAAATGAAATAAAAATTTTGTTAATGAATACTCTATGGTAACACACCTCATGGTGTTACCCACTGTTAACACCTTTTATAACTAAAGTGACATACTTTTGTGCCTATAGTAACACCACAATCAAAAGGTTGCGATAGGTAAAAATTTTCATGGCTATGGTAACACTCATAGTGGTAACACCCATGCCAAAAGGTTGCTATAGGCCATCTATGGCGTAGTGCTCGCTCAACCCTTCGAATCGCAGCTCTATACTCCCTTGAAAGAATATTGGGTTCATTCTCATCCACTTGCAGGCTAGCGGCATATTGCCTCGCCACGGTACCAGGACTGTTACCACCCATATCAGCGGCCACATCCTTCTCAACAGCAACACCAGTATCAGCGGGCACATCGCCCTCAGCGGCTACATCAGCCTCGACGGTTTCCTCAACATCAACAGCAACATCATCTTCACCACTATCTTCTTTTGAAGGGCTTTCTCCTCCCTCTTGCTTAAAACTAGCACTCTCATCAATTGGCTGACCCTCTCCACCCACAACCTCAGCACTAGCACCACCTAACAATTCCTCCAACAAAGAATCAACATCAGAATCTATGTCATCTCCAGATATTTCCTCTTCAGAAACGGGCCTTCCACAACGGTTACAGGGTCATCAATAGGAACAGAAGTCTCACCACCCTCGACATTACCAGACAAGTCAAAAACATCCATGATATTATCAGCAGCAAATAAACCAGTACGGAGCCGCTTCGGTCTTGGCAGCATAGTAAGAAGGAAATCCGCATATAACTTTGCTTCATTCAAACCCAGAGTTGGGTGTAGATCTAGCTCCTGCTTACGAGGATCCAACACTGCAAAAATAACAAGAAAAAGAAGGTTAGTTACAAACACAACAAAAAACAACAAAGTATAAAAAAGATACTTACAACAATTCCTTCTCAAGATAGCCGGGTCGGTCAAATCCTTCTCCGTCCACACTTCACCCAATGCCTTCACAAGCCCAACAAGGACATCAATTTCATTACGACTGAGGCGACTATGGTCCACCTTGTAATCACACTCAACCTTTTTGGTGAAGTTCCTGTGCCAGGCGAACTCCCCACCACCAATTATCAGAAACTCCTCCTGCCATCCTGCCATCCCTTTGGGAAATACAAACGGTCGATGACCATTCAAGGCCTTCCCAATGCGACTTTTCGTCTTGACAAACTGCAGCTCATAGAAAGGCTTCGCACGGCTGGCTTTCACATCAAACAAACAGAAAAATGCCTTGAACGTAGGCTGCTTCCTCTTTCTTTCATAGCTAGCTATAAACCAATTTATAGCCCTTATCGAATTAGGTGTAAATTGGGCTAGCGGGCACCGAAAGTGGAGTCGGAACAAATCCATGACAAATTTGTGTGGGGGCAAACGGAAGCCTGACTTCAAGTGGCTAACCGGTATGCACACGGACCTGTCATCAAAACGGTGGTATAGCCTCTCCCCGGGCTCTACACGCCTCCAAAAGTAACCATCCTCAATCCTGAACATCCCCCCGACATACTCAGCCCACTCATCAGCCTTGAAAGTACTATCGTGCTAAAGATGAGTAAACTCGGCAAACTCGGTGTCCATTTCTGCATTTGAAAAACGTGTAGGAGCTACTTTAGTCGCCCGAAATAAACTTTCACTACTCTCAAAATACTGATACCGGTTCCGTGGCAGAACGACCGGAAAGGTCAATTGGTTGGGATCCGCCCAACGTCCATAACCGTTGATAAGAGCTTTCTTCTCGCCGGTAGCGGCATCTGTAAATTCATCACCCATCTACGACAAATTCAAAGTCAGATTTCTATATCGCCTACAGACAACCCGCTAACAAAAAACAAAGGTACACGTGGATATTCACAGCAATTTACATTTTTCTTTTTATGAAATTTTACAAGAAAAACGATTCATATTCCACTTCCCTCCACAAACAACGAAACCCTAAAGCAATTTACACACTTTACCCAATACATACATACATATATACAGACCCTCAATTACATAGACACACTCTACATTATGATATCACAACATTCAAAGTTACAAACCCACAAACAGTATACGACCAAGAATCATGGCAAAAAACCTACCAATAAACAAATCGGACTCCCTTTACAAACCTACGAAATCAAACCACACTGACTAAAACCCACATACCATCCCAAAAGACCAAACACAAACCCATCTCGAAACCCATCTACTCACACAGATACCACAAAAATGGAGATACAGACATGGCACAACTATCTAGGAAACAGAAATCACAAAAGAAAATACAAGAAAGAAGAGCAAGATTATCACCTCGAAGTAGGAGATAGAAATGGCTTCAAATGGCAGAAATATCGTCGATCACCGGAAAAAGCGTAGCAACCAAATCCAAGAACAAAGCAAGAAAATATAGAGAAAAAAAGTGATGAAGATAGTAAAAACATAAAAAAGAAACTGCACAACTCCCATTTTTATTACGTGGGGCGCGTGTAAAAAGGGTGAAAAATGACAGACCACAACGTGGCAGCATTTGACTGGGCCACGTCAAAAGCAAACATTAACTACCTCGGTACAAACCTCAACTACTCACTTGGTAATAACTCCCCACCTCTCTTTTCATATTACATCACAAAAGTACATTCTCTTTCCACCCAAAGATAACTTCACTCATTAATACGCACTACCACTTATCATTTTCATATTATTATCATTAAATATTATTCTTTCATTTATTAGCAGAAATAGCATTTATTTCACAGCAGTTACGGATATCAAACAAAAACGTTTCAAATCACAAGCCCGTCAAGCACCAGCATCCAATGCATAAGCAGCCCGCTATAAAAAAATTTTCCAACTCCTAAGTGTTGTCCGCCAACACTTGGGGGGCAGCGGTTCAAAATTTTTTCTAACTCCTAAGTGTTGTCCGCCAACACTTGGGGGGTAGCGGTTCAAAATTTTTTCTCACTCTTAAGTGTTGTCCACCAACACTTGGGGGGCAGCGGTTCAAAATTTTTTCTCACTCCTAAGTGTTGTCCGCCAACACTTGGGGGGCATCATATCACAAAATTTCTAAAAATCCTCAAGCATTTGTCATTATCTCGGTTTTTCTCCTCCCCCCATCCGCTTAAAAGCGCATAGAGGGAGTGGGGGGCAATGATATGTACCCGCTGTAGAGCCGGTCCACTCGCAGGGCACGTGTCCGCGAGTAGGTGCCCCGCCTACAACACAACATTTCTCACTCTCATACACGTGTCATAAGATATTTAGTTTCCTAAATTACTCAACTTGGCAATAAACATCATTAGAGAAATACTCTTGTACAAAATATCTTGTTATCTTGCTCTACAAGACAAGGAACAATAAACTATTCAAGGGAACACAAGGACATCAAGTTGTAGCAGACAAACTCTGAGCAGTACAAAGCAAATTGTAGAATGGCGGTGTGTCAGGAAAGGTCACACCAATCACTGTAGCATTTGCGGCTATCAAGTGGGGCTCACTGTAGCTTTTGCGGCTACCAAGTGGCCTACAGTGACTGGGAGGCTTAACCTATAAATACCCCCATTTTGCACATAAGGTAAAGGGATACACAATAGAACACACAGACAATTTTAGCAATACGAAAGCTCTCTACATATTCTCTTCTTTCACATCCGATACACTCTTAGCAGCTTGATTATTATTATTTCCGATTACTGATTCTTACACCGATGGTGCTTGACGGCCACCACCCCCGGACAAGCATTGTTTTGCAGATACCCAAACTCAGGTGACACGTCACGGAACAGTAGTCGGAAGCCTCTAATCAGCCGTGGGAGTTATCAATAATATAACCAAAATATAAAAATATTAAATTTGATTATTACTAAATTCGGATTCAATTCCTTACAATTACATAATTATACAAAATTTATTTAATTTTATCTCTAATTCAATTTTTTATAATTACATAATTAAATATTATATTAATATTTTAATCTCTATTTAGCATCGATTATCATCTAGCAAGTAAAAAATAAGATATGCATATAAACAAAACCAAATCGAACCAAACATACCCAGTTATAATACCACTCAAAGTGGTGTCTGGGGAGGGTAGATATACGCAGACCATGCCCCTATATAATAGGGGGGAGTAGTCGGAAGCCTCTAATCAGCCGTGGGAGTTATCAATAATATAACCAAAATATAAAAATATTAAATTTGATTATTACTAAATTCGGATTCAATTCCTTACAATTACATAATTATACAAAATTTATTTAATTTTATCTCTAATTCAATTTTTTATAATTACATAATTAAATATTATATTAATATTTTAATCTCTATTTAGCATCGATTATCATCTAGCAAGTAAAAAATAAGATATGCATATAAACAAAACCAAACCGAACCAAACATACCCAGTTATAATACCACTCAAAGTGGTGTCTGGGGAGGGTAGATATACGCAGACCAAATAAACGTACACGCAGGAGTCGAACCCCTAACCTTCTTCCTCCTTCGAAGGAGGTCAGTGGCTCAACCACTGCACCAACATGTTATTGGCATATGCACATAAACACAATTAGTACAGTAAAATTTTAGTCTGTGAAGACTGAAAAGTGAAGACTCAACTGCTTCCACGGTTCATAGTCCACACGGACCACACCTAACGATTTGTCTTTTGTGAGGTACGGACACAGTTTTTTATTTTATTAGTAAAAAATCCCACAAATGCGATACTCCGTAGTTTCTAATTCTATACTCCCTCCGTCCCAATCAATTCTTTACATTTCTTTTTATACTTTCTGACACGCATTTTAATGTATATTTTAAGAATAGTTCCATAACATATTTTTATTTTTTTTTATAAAAATATAATGTTTATATTTTTATACAAAAAAAGAAAATTTTAAAAATAAGTTATGAAATTACCATTAAAATGTACCTTAAAATACGTGTCAAAAACATCATTTTGAAACATAAACAACTACATGGGACTGAGGGAGTACTTCCTCCGTCCCTTTGAATGGTTAATGTTTGCGGACTCATTTTCGACATGGATTGTAATGTGCATTTTAAGAATAGTTCTATAACTTTTTTTTGATATTTTTTTTTTGTATAAAAATAGAACAATTCTATTTTTATACTAAAAAAAAGAAAATATCAAAAATAAATTATAGATTTTCAATTCTATTTTTATACAAAAAAAAGAAAATATCAAAAATAAGTTATAAATTATTATTAAAATGCACCTTAAAATACGTATTTAATTTTTTATATTAAGAAATGAAAGGTACCGAAGAAGTATTATTTATCGTACACGTTATAACGAAATTGTATACGAACGCGTAAAAATCACACTGGCTCACTGCATCATATTTTAAGTGCCTATTGCACGTTTCTTTTTATGCTTTCAATGGTCTCTTTTTCTTTTTTAAGTCAATATGGTATGGAATCCTGATTGGGTATTTTACACGTTTTTCAACCAATTGTCATTAAAATATTATACCCATCAGCAGTGTTGCAGATTTCGGAAATCGGAACTATTCGGTTGAGGTACCGATTTACGATTTATCGGGTGATTCGGTTGAAAAATCGGCAATTTATCGGCGATTTTTGCAAAATCGGCCAAATCGGTTCCAAAATTTTGACCGATTTTTGGGCGATTTATCGGCGATTTTTCAGAAATCGGCCGATTTTTATAACAGAGCCCATCAGTAGTCTAAAATCTAAATACCTTGAACATTTGAGGATAAATGATCACACAGCAGAAACAAAAATTTCAACAAGTATCTGACATCAAATGGCTTCAAGCTCAACTAGTCAAGCCCAAGCATCCACTACGATCGATGCCCTTCACTCGGATATCATCGAATCCCACATTTTAACAAAGTTCGATGGTCCATCTCTTGCCTCATTGGCCTCTACTTCTAACTTATTACATACTTTCTGCAGCAAAGATAGCTTGTGGAAAGACATTTGTCATTCCACTTGGAATTCGATAGAACACCCTCTTGTTCAACAAACAATCTCTTCCTTTCCGGGTGGCTATTGTTCTTTTTACTCCGACTCGTATCCTGTGCTCCGTGCTAAGTCTAGTCGGGGGAGCCTTCGTTGTCAAGTTGACACCTCGGAACTAATTTCAGCTGTTGATGTATATTTCGGGAGTGATCCAGTTTACTCCAAAGTTAAGGTAACAAATACCAAAGCTAGCAGCTTTCCTGAATCATTGTTCTGTGTCAACTTGATTGACCACAACGAAAATGTGGAAATACCAATAAACTACGAAGGTGATGAGAAAATGTGCATGTCACAGTTTGAAGATAAGTTGACACTGAGTTGGATTGTTATTGATCCAATTCTGAAACGTGCAGCCAATGTGTCAAGTTTAAGGCCTGTTTCTGTGCGGCCAAACTGTGATAAGACTGGTATAGAGGTAACTTATGCCACAATTCTTTCGGGTGATTTCTGTGGCATCGATACAGCAGAGTTTGTTGAATGTAGGGTGGTAGCGAAATTTGGGTGCGAAAAAGGAAACAATATTGAATTGAGGGAGTTGAGTCTGTGTTTGGTGGACATGGTTAGATCACGTTTGAATGGGGAAATGAGCTTAAGAATTCTTAAGGATGCTATGGAGAATGGTGAAAGAAGAAAAGAGAATGGACAAGCGAAAGAGTATGCAAAGAATTTGGATTTTGGAAGACAGAGATTGGTTTTCTGGGTACTTTTAGCCATTTCCTTAATTAGTTTGCTCTGGTTTGCTTAATTATGTAATTTAATTACTACAAGGACATGACAGATTATATGGGTCACTAGTTTTTTTTTCTCCATGTTGTTGAAACACAGAATTGGACCAATCGAATAGTACTTTGACAATATTTTTTGTATTTCCTTGGTAATGAAATACGTAGTACTCCCTCTGTCCTATCAATTTCTTTACAATTTCCTTTTTGGGCCGTTCCACCATTTCTTTACATTACCAAAAATAGTAAGTTTTAACACTATTACACCCACTACTTCACTTATTTTAACAATACTTTACACTATTTCATCCACTACTTAACTTATTTTAACAATAAAATCACTATTACACCCAATACTTCACTTATTTTAACAATAAAATCACTATTACACCCACTACTTCATTTATTTTAACAATATTACACCCACTTTACACCCACTATCCTTGACCTCCGTGCCCAGCCGCCATGTAAAGAACCGGCTGGGACGGAGGGAGTAGTATGTTTTGCTAATGTATTTCAATTCGTATGATTCATTTCTGTTTTGTGTTAGAGCCTCTACAGAACGATTAACTGGTATTGATTATTGATAATTTGATAGGTAGTGATCAAAACCCTTCTTTCACTTTTCTGTATTGTTTCTATAGTAAATTTGTGCGTTTTTGCCTGGCAATATCATTCCAACTGTCAACAGTGCTATTGCTAGAGGAGTTTCTGTTAGACAATCTGCGATAAATACAAACAAAATAATAATTGTGCATGTGTGAGCAACAGTAACGTGTATAATCAAAACAAAACAGAAAAGGAGACAAGAACGAAAACCCAAGTCCAGTGCATGACTGTCTCCTTAAAGCGTATTTGCCCTCACCATATGTGCGAGCGAAACGCCTCCCAGGATAAAACGGAATGCAGCAAAGCTATAAAAGCATCACTCTCAGCGAGTTTGAAACGAGCAAGAATATCACCGAAGAAGAGAAGAGGCTGTGTTTGAGAAGATGATGTGTTTTTCGAATAAATAATCCTAAGGCTCTACACGAGTATATATAGGATAGGAAATCTTGTGCGCTACACAATTGCCTTAATTAATTAGCCGAGCTAGTCAATTAAATCGGTGGCAATTTCCTTAATTAATTAACCGTGTTAATTAATTATGATAAGGCGGTGGCAAAAAATCCGTAGTAAAACGGAATTGATTTTACCGAATCAATGAATTCAAATTATAATCGAATCCATATTCCAACAATCCCCCACATGGATGAGATTGATATCGTAGTAACACACACCAGACAGACACGGAATTTGATTTGATGATAATTCTTTGATCAGATATAGCATACGATAGGTAGAGGTTTGCTCTTTGAACCTTCGCTTGAGTAAGCATACCGACCTTACTGGTAGACAATGGAGGTTTGCTCTTTGAACTGTTCGACCGTTTGTGTAAGCGATGATATACTTATCACTATATCCTTTCTGACTCGTTCAGCTCTGTTATTTCCCAGTTATGCACCACGAGATTGTAGAAGGGGAGGTTGAATACAATCTTAAAATTCTTTCGTATCAATGAGGCTTGGATCAAACTGTTATGAAAATAGAAAGAAAAACAGGATAAACAAATTATCTAACACACATACAACACGAGATATAAAAAATCTCAGGTGGGTTGGCTTAATAGCTTAGTCCACCTGATGGTTGTATTTGAAGATAATTCTCTGTGCAAGAATACACAACTGCGGATTACAAAGTTTAGTGTTTACAAGAAAACCTAAAGCTATCAGCCTTGTGTTTGGTGTTTTCTTCTTTTTCTTTTACTAAACTATGCTACTCATACAGTTTATAATGAAACTATATGAAGACAAGTAAACGTTACAAGAAAAGTGATAATACATTTCTGGTTTAACTTGTCACACACACATGCTCGAAGTGGTAGCCATTTCTGGAATTATCTTGAAAGTCTTCTTTACTTGATTTGGACAATCCCAGCATGCTTCAAGTCAGTGTATGTTTCTTTCTTCAAAAGTTACTAAGTTCTTTAAATGACTTAGCTTCCAAGCCCACGTGATGCCTTATGCAAAAGGTCCTTTTTACTTTTGATCTTTGTTTCTGAAAGTAGCTTTGATAAAAAAGATAATCTTTTCGAAGGTCAATAAGCTTTTCTGCTTATTGAGCAGTGCTAGAACTTCCCAGATATAATGGCTGAACCTTATTCATTCATCAAGATATCCTTTGAATCTTTCAGTAGAAATGTAATCATGTTGGAGGTTGCTTCCACTCTTATTGTTGCCCTTGAAGTCAAATAAACAGTGACTGATTTCACCTTTCACTTGGAAGAGTTTGAGTCTTCAAATATTTACAATTTGACTCCCTACTCGTAACATCCTCTGTGTAATTGATCACTGCCTATAAGTCACGGGTTGCGAAGTAATTCTGGGTTCAATCTTCATTCGATATGTTCCATTAGAGAACCCTGTAACATTGTGGAAACAGGTTGAGTTCTCGAACAGATAAATCTTGAGTTCTCGAATGGTGATTTATCGAGTAGTTCCCTAAAGCGAGTTCTCGAATGACTTCTCGAATATCCTTCTGAGATGACTTCTCGAATAGGACAATCTGAGTTCTCGAACTAGGACTTCTCGAATAGTTCATTGTACAGACTTCTCGAATAGAGTAGTCTGAATTCTCGAACTGGGACTTCTCGAATAAAACCCTTTGTGTAGAGTTCTCGAATGACTTCTTGAACTCTTCTTTCCTTGATTTCTCGAACTTACTTGCATGGTGTTAGGAAACTCTATTTTGATTACTGATATCTGACTTTAGCATCTCCAGGCTTGTTACTGAAATAAGTCCTAACTGTATGCAGAGTTTCATCCTTAAGATATTGCTATAGTTGATCTGCATTTTAGTTAGTTTCCTGATTTGTTCATCAGCTTCGATTCCTTGATTCATTTTTTGTCTTGTGGTATTTGTTATCATCATCCATATGTATGCATGTCTCAACAATCTCCCCCTATTTATGACTCCAAGAAGAGAGGCATAAATCCAGAGATTGATGATAACAAAAACCGCTCTTCAGATTCTTCTTTCATTAGGATAGAAAATTTTGATCAAGCTTCCTTGACACAGTATCTGAGTTGTACTATCTTCACTTGAGTACTAAGAACTGCTCCCCCTATATATGGCATCCATTTCTGAGAGTTGTTTTATATCGACTAATTGTTGTTCTTCTGAGATATAGTTTTCAAAGTTTGCAATCCAGTTAGTTTTCCTCCTTCTCCTCCTTTGAATGATTTCTCCCCCTTTGGGTGTTAAGAAGATTCTGAACTGGAACTAACTTCTCCCCTTTTTTGTTATCAGCAAAGAGACAGATAAAGTGATGTAGTACCTCAGTAAAGTCAGATAAAATCAAGAAAAAACTGCTCTCCCTAATCTCTCTGATTTTGCATCAGGATCTCATCCTGGTTCACTTCTCACAACTCACCTTCCCTTCCTACAGGGGTACTCAACCTTTCCTTTTGCTCTCCTAGAAGAAATAGGAGACCACTCTTGCACACATCTCACCTTTTGCCCTGGAGTAACCAGGCCTCTCCTGTTTTTCACTCCCTTCCCTCAGTCCTAAGAAGAAACCGTGAGGTTTCACATAGATTGAAGAGAATTAGATGTTAGCATTGGTGATAGGAGATCAGTAAAACTATGTTCAGAGAAAGCTCAGTGAGCTAAAGATTGAGTGTTGGCTTCTTCAAGAAATAAAATGAAGAATCAAGGATGTTTGGAGTTGTATTGAAGTGTTTCAGTTATCGAATTAGGTATACATGAGTGGGGCTGAATCCTCTCATTTATAGAGAATTCATTAACCTGAATTTGAGAAAGAGTTAAGAGTAACTTGTGTGTGCTCCCCCTGCGTCGATGCATCTTGTACTAACTCCTGGCTAGATGACAAGTGTCATAGGTTGCACAATTGTGTCCCTTACCCTCACTGATTGTGTTCCTGGTTGGGAACTTGATTCAATAGTTAAAGTCTGTTGAGAGACTAAAATTAGAAGTGTGGATGTCCTTATTAATCACCATGCCTTTTTAGGAAGACATAGGATGGCTAGGCTGGTTTTACATACCCTCACCTTCCTTTATTCTTGTGGTTTCTTGATGTTCACCACTTCCCTCACCCTTACTTTCCTCCTGGACACTCCCCTCAAGTTAAGATTTGCAGGGACTATCAACTACAGCTTGTTGAGAAACTGTAGAGGGGGTTTCAGAAATGTAAACTATGAAAGTATGGTGTGCTGATTGGGTAAAGAATCTCGGGGACATTCTAGCAATTCTCATTTCAGCAAAATAAGGCAAAGATTGTAGGACAAGAGCTGCTGATGTAAGAAAGAATGAACTCCATACCTTAGCTAGGTGAACTGCTGTAAGAGCCATCTCCATATGGGAATAATCTCTTAAGCAAAGTGCAGAACACCAGTTGTCTTGAGTGAACAAATTGACATTTTTCTTGGAGCTGTACTTAGGAAAAGGTAACAAATTGCAGAGAAAGTTATGAATATTCATTAAAGTATCTGCAAAAATGTTGTACCTAATCCTAGTGCCATAGTTAATCAATTTTGAAACATGAGTTCAATCAGCAGAGATACTTGTTCATGAGTTTAGAGTTAACCAATAAGGTCTGTTGTGAGACAGAGTACAAACCAGTTATCTCTAATTAAGTTCTAATTTGGAGTAGGTGACACATGGCATATGATAGAATTATAGAACCTGATTGATGCAATCACCAGGTTTTGCTGTGGATACACCATTACTCCATCATCATCATCCTTTGTTGTCAGTTTGAGTCATGAAAATTGCTGCAACTAGGACACAAAACTATACAACTATGTAACTATCAAAGCTCACTTTTAGGGGTAAATGATAATGTTAAATTAGAATCTAAACATCATGAATAGTATCCAAGTTATCATATCTATATAGTAAACAGCCTGATTAGAGTAAAGATAACTTAAATGAAATGTGTGCCAAATCGCAAATAGATCAGAAATGCGCGTAAGTTGAGTTAAGAAGGCTAATTCGCAGAGATTAGATTATTAACACAGCTTAGATGATTCGTGCACAGTCCAACTTAATCTAATCTAAACATTCTATAGAAGACGAGACAAGATCTAATCAGCAAGACGATCTAGAGGGACATGCAAGCAGATCAAAACCATAGAATTAACAAGATAAAGATTGGAAACTTCATTTCATTAAAAATAATAAAAAAAATTACAAGAATGGTCAAAAAGACCATTGAAAATACAAAGAAACAAAAACAAACACTTAAACTAAGACCCCCCCCACCTAAACCAACTAGGCGTCCTTGGTTGGGTCCTCAACACTGTCCTCCCGGTGGCGAGCCAGGAGAACCTCCAAAGATGCACGCATGGCAGCGAGGTTCTTCTCTTCGTCGGCGAGAAGCTCATCAATCTTCTCTTGGAGGGCCATAACCTTTGCGTAGAAAGGCATGACCTCAAACTCTTCGACGGAGACCTTCAGAATGCTCTTACTTATTTTAGTCATTTTGGTTGAAAAGAGAAGAAGAATAAGAGGGTTTTGTTTTTGTTAAGTGTGTATCTAAATGACGTCTACCCCTTCCTATTTATAAGCCCAGAAGTCCTAAAGACGCGACTTAATACTTAGGAAATGAACGGGTGCAAGGTTAAGCAGAGATAACAACTCGTTTAATGCACACTAACGCATGCAAAGAGATACACGGTGTCCTATGCTAATCCTGACGGTTCATTTAGAAAAGATAAAAAGTGAAAATAATATGTGTGCTATTTGTTCCAAAATCATTTAAGTCTGACAACTTATGTCTAATCAAGTTGAGACAAAAGATCTTACAGTACAGAGCACACAACTCATTTGATAAAACTGGACACAAGATAAATCATTTAAGCAACATCAACAATTAATTACACTATTCGACATCTCAAATAATTGACCATTCGATTTGTCTGATCACATACTTATTCGACATCTCTCAACATGTGACTAGTCGATATCTCTAGTCAAAAGACTAGTTCGATATCTCTAGAAAATTAGCTGATCGATATCTCAAGCATAATAACCATTTGACAACTCAAGTTGGTACACATACTTATTCGATATCTCTAGCAAATTAGATGATCGACATCCCCAGAGTAATCAAGCACATAATAAAATAAAATAAGTAAAATCCAGAGAATAAAATTCACTGGCTGCAACAATTTGAACAGATATTCAAGATTTTGAGAAATTCAACATACCAAGCTCACTTACCAATCTGGTAAAAGTTGCTTCATCCAGAGCTTTAGTAAATATATCTGCTAATTGTTTCTCACTTGGAACAAAATGAAGTTCCACATTACCTTCCATCATATGCTCTCTGATGAAATGGTATCTGATGTCTATGTGCTTGGTTCTTGAGTGTTGCACTGGATTCTCAGAAATTGCAATTGCACTAGTGTTGTCACAGAAAATTGGAATTTTCTCAGTCTTAACTCCATAGTCAAGTAGTTGATTTCTCATCCATATGATCTGTGCACAACAACTTCCTGCTGCAATTTACTCAGCTTCTGCTGTTGAAGTTGAAACTGAATTTTGCTTCTTACTGAACCAAGAGACCAACTTGTTTCCTAGAAATTGACAGGTGCCTGTGGTACTTTTCCTGTCCATCTTACATCCTGCATAGTCTGCATCTGAATAGCCTATTAGATCAAAACCAGAATCTCTGGGGTACCAAATGCCAAGGTTTGGTGTCCCCTTGAGATACCTGAAAATCCTTTTAATGGCTATTAAATGAGATTCCCTAGGATCAGCTTGGAATCTAGCACATAAACATGTAGCAAACATAATATCAGGTCTAATAACAGTTAAATATAAAAGAGATCCAACCATGCCTCTATAGCTTGAAATGTCCACCTTCTTTTCCTTAGTATTCAATTCGAGCTTGGTGGTAGTGGTCATGGGTGTTTTTGCAGAAGAGCAGTCTGCTAAGTCAAACCTCTTTAGTAGATCAAAAACATATTTTGTTTGACTTAGAAAAATTCCCTCATTTACTTGTTTAACTTGTAAACCAAGAAAATAAGTAAATTCACCCATCATACTCATTTCATATTACTTTGCATAAGTTTGGCAAACCTTTTGCAAAGCTTCTCATCAGTAGACCCAAATATTATATCATCTACATATATTTGAACAAGTATCATAGAGCTATTGATAGATCTATAAAAGAGAGTCTTATCTAAAGTACCTCTGGTGAAGTGATTCTCAATGAGGAACTGTGAAAGAGTGTCATACCAGGCTCTAGGTGCTTGCTTCAGACCATAGAGTGCTTTAAGCAAGTAGTAAACATATTCTGGAAAGTCTGGATCTTCAAAGCCATGAGGTTGACTTACATACACCTCCTCCTCTAGAATACCATTTAAAAATGCACTCTTGACATCCATTTGATAGACCTTGAAATTGGCATGGGCTGCATAAGCTAGGAAGATTCTGATTGCTTCTAACCTTGCCACCGGTGCAAATTAGGTTTCTTCAAAATCAATTCCTTCTTCTTGACAGTAGCCTTTGGCAACAAGTCTTGCTTTATTCCTTGTGACTATGCCATTTTCGTCCATCTTGTTCTTGAATACCCATTTAGTGTCAATCACTGATTTGCCCTTAGGCTTGGGTACAAGTTTCCAAACTTTGTTTCTTTCAAACTGGTTTAGCTCTTCTTGCATTGCTAAAACCCAGTCTGGGTCTAGAAGAGCATCTTCGACCTTCTTAGGTTCTTCTTTAGAAAGAAAGCTGCTGTACAAACATTCTTCTCGAGTTGCTCTCCTAGTCTGGACTTTTGCATTGGAATCACCAATTATCAACTCAAAAGGGTGATCCTTAGTCCATTTTCTTTGTGGTGGCAAGTTTGACCTTGATGAGGTTACTTCATTTTCTTGATGTTGATCATTTTGATTCATTGTTGAGTGTTGACTATGAGAAACTCCCCCTGAGTGTATGGACCTAGTGTTGAGTGGGGTTCTAACAGAGTTGTCAACAGATATTTCTCTTTGATTCTCAACAGATGCTTCAGCATGATCTTCACCAGATGGAGTGTGCTACTCTTCTACAGACGGTCCATTCTGCACTTCTCTTGATGATCCATGTCTGTTTTCTACACCCATTGTTATTCTTACTTCATCATCATCTTCACTTGCCTCACTACAGGTCTCATTCTGAATGAGAGTGACTCATAAAAACCTTCATCTACAAGACCAGATATTTTTTTATCATCGAAGACAACATGTATGGATTCCATAATAATGTTAAGTCTTAGGTTGTAGATTCTGTAAAATTTTCCAGCTGAGTACCCAACAAATATAGCTTCATCTGCCTTTGAATCAAATTTCCCAAAGTTTTCACCATAATTCTTCAACATAAAGCATTTGCATCCAAAGACATGCAGAAAGTTAATTGTTGGCTTCTTGCCTTTGAATAATTGATAAGGTGTCATGCCTTTAGCTTGGTTGATCAAAGATATGTTCTGAGTGTAGCATGCAGTATTAACAGCTTCAGCCAAGAAATATGTTGGCAACTTTGATTCTTCAAGCATAGTTCTTGCAGCTTCAATAAGAGTTCTGTTCTTTCTCTCCACCACACCATTTTGTTGAGGTGTTCTTGGCGCAGAGAATTCTTGAGTGATTCCCTCTTCCTCATAGAACTTTCTTAGCACAGAATTCTTGAACTCAGTTCCATTGTCACTCCTTATCCTTCTTACTTTGAAGATTGGATTGTTGTTGATTGTCTTGACATGCTTGATAATGATTTCACTTGCCTCATCTTTCGAATGAAGAAAGAAGGTCCAAGTGAACTTGGAGAAATCATCAACAACCACAAGAAAGTATTTCTTGTTGGCTATTGACAATACATTGACTGGTCCAAATAGATCCATGTGGAGAAGCTGTAAGGGTTGATCAATTGAAAACATTGACTTAGATTGGAAAGAGGTCTTCCTTTGCTTCCCTTTCTGGCAAGCATCACGTAGTCCATCCTTGGAGAAAACCAATTTTGGGATGCCTCTGACCAAATCCTTCTTCACCAATTCATTCATGGCTCTAAAGTTCAAGTGTGACAGTCTCTTGTGCCAAAGCCAACCTTCATCCATGCTTGCCTTGCTGAAGAGGCATGTAGCAGAGTTGGCACTTGTTGAGTTGAAGTCAGCAATGTACACATTTCCTTTTCTGTTTCCTGTCATCACTACCTTGTTGTCGTTTTTCTTGAAAACAACACAAGCTTCAGATGTGAACCACACATTTTGATTTTTATCACATAGTTGACTGATACTCAGCAGGTTGTGCTTGAGTCCGTCAACTAGTGCTACTTCTTCAATGACAACATTTCCTTGTGAAATCAAGCCATATCCTCTAGTATATCCTTTGCTGTTGTCTCCAAAGGTAATGCTAGGGCCAGCTTTCTCTTCAAACTTAGTGAGCAGGGTAGAATCTCCAGTCATGTGCCTAGAACAACCACTATCCAAGTACCAAAGATCCTTTCTGTCTCCCTGCACACATCAAAATCAAATCAAGTTGATTTTGGTACCCAAGTTTCCTTGGGTCCTGCCTTGTTAGCCCTTTTCTTGTTTTTCAAATCCTTACCACCCAAGGTTTCAGACTGAGTTAAATCAATCTTAACTCTTGGTGTAGGTCTCTGAAACAGGTTGTTCCACTTGCTCATATGCATTATAACTAGATGTGCAATTTGACATAGTCTGTGCAAACATGTTATTCATCATCCATGGCAATTGAGACACATTATAAGCATTGTAATATGGATTATGCATGAGTGGCATGTTAGCATACTGACTGTGTTAGATATAATTGATGTGATTTAATGTCAGTGTTTAAGTGTTACAGGTAAAAGAGAGTTTAACTTGATATTGAAAGCAGTTGTAACAGAGTTTAAGTATACGCTGATTGCTGGAAGCGCAAACGCTGACAGAGGAAAGCGTAAACACTGTTAGCTGAACACATGGAAGCGCAAACACTGTTAGCTTGAAGAGAACAGAGTTTGCTAAAGTCTGTCTACTGGGAGCGTCTACAAGTCAACAGAGTTTGAAGATTAATTTAATATTAATATGGAAGCGATATCTTTGAAGATTGGATAGCTGTCAAAGAGATTGAGTTGACTTAGAAGACGTGTAGCAATCGTAATTGATATCAATTGTATAGCTTAATTTTAGGAGAATCAATTTACGATTGTACGTAGCTGTATATCTTATAAATACAGTTAGGTTAACCCTAGAAGGGTATCCATCGTGAACGAATATCATTCTTGTAACCTAAGCAGCTCTCTGTGATACTTTACATCACCGAGAGAGGAATTATCAATTCCAAACAGTTTTAAGAGTTAAAACGTGTGTTCTTGTTACTTATTCATACAGTACTTGATTATATATTGTGTATTCGACCTAACAAGTGGTATCAGAGCCAAATCTGTTACTTTATTACAGTTAAAGATCCAAACACAATAGTAATCAATGGCAGAGATACCTCCACCATCTGAGAAAGCCCCTACTACTGTTAGTAGGTATGAAACAATTAGGGTTCCTATACTAAGGCCATTAGAGTATGCAATTTGGAAGGTGAAGATGACCATGTTTCTGGAGGCTACAGATCCAGAATATCTGGACAGAATTTATGAAGGTCCTCACAAACCTACAAAGTTATCTGCTGCTGCTGCTGGTGAGGAATCAAAAGTCATTCCAAAAGAGAAGAAAGATCTAACTGCTGAGGATCTTTCATCTATTGCAAAGGATGCGAAGGTAAGGCATTTACTTCACAGTGCTTTAGACAATGTTATGTCTAATAAAGTGATAAACTGCACAACTGCAAAGGAGATATGGGATGCACTTGAGGTTAGATGTCAAGGAACTCCTGCAATTAAGAAGAACAGAAGGAACATACTCACTCAGGAGTATGAGCATTTTGAGGCAAAATCTGATGAAACCATGACAGAAACATTTGACAGATTCTGTAAACTGCTCAATGATTTGTCATTGGTGAACAAAGAGTATGATTTAGAAGATTCAAATCTCAAGTTTCTTCTCTCTCTACCTGAAAAGTGGGATGTGAAGACAACCACTATAAGAGATAATTATGAACTTGGTGAAACAGAGATTGATGAAATTTATGGACTGCTCAAAACCCATGAATTGGAATTGGAGCAGAGAAACAAAAGATCTAGTAGAAAGTCAAAGTCTGTTGCTCTTAAGGTTGAGGAGAAACCATCAAAGAAGGAAGCATCAAGAAGAAAGGCAAAAGGAAAAGCTTTAATCATACACTCAGAAAGTGAGTCATCAAACACTGATGTTGACTCAAACACAGATGGATCATCTGATTCTGAAGATGATGAAGAGATGATGCAAATGGCTGCATTGATGGTAAAGACCTTCAAGAAGATGGGATACAAGAACTTCAAGAAGGGAAAAAGATTCTCCAAGGACTACTCAAAGTTTGACAAGAAGAATTTTAAGGAATCTGAGGGAAAGGACTTCAAATCTGGTAAGAAAGATAAGTCTGAGATTCAATGCTACAAGTGTAAGGAGATGGGTCATTATGCTCCTGAGTGCAAGAAGGGTAAAACTGAAAAGGCACTCTACACCAAAGGCAGAGATTGGGCAGACACTTCAGATTCAGATGAGGAAGTCAACTATGCTCTCATGGCTACTACTCAGACTGAAAATGATGATCTCAAGGTACCCCCAACTACCTATGCTTATAACACTGATAATATAACTGAACTGAGAATTTATCTTAAAGCATTGCATATCAGTTATAGGGATCAGACTTTAGAAAATGAGAGAATAAAGACTGAGTGCTCTCAACTCAAAGAAAGAAATAAACTTGTTGAGGAACAGCTAGAGAACATGAATAAAATTCAGAAAGAGAGAGATGATGCAGTGTTTATTGAACAGGAGTTGCTAGGTAAGTATAAGCAACTAGAATCAGAATTGGAGGATACTAAACACATCATTAAAACTTGGACACATTCTGGTAAAGATACTCAAGAAGTGTTTCAGTCAGATACAGTAGGTCTAGGTTACTCTGAGGGAGATGAACTTAGATTTGAAAATCAGGTAAAAGTTAGACCACATCGTTCATCTGAAGGTAATGTCATGGGAACAGGTGGACCTAAGACTGAAGCACAGAAAAAGGCAGTTAAAGAGTCATATGCTAAGACTTTTGTTAAAGAGGCTAACATTGGTTTAATGACAGATAAGCAACTTAAGCATAAGCTTAAAGAAATAAAGTCTGTCAACAAACAGAGAATGCCTAAGAAAAACAGAAATGGAAAGGTAGGCATAACCTCAGGAATTAAGCCAATGCTTGCTTCATTAGCTCCCAGAAAAACATGCTTTAATTGTGGTAGCACTAATCATCTTGCTAATTTCTGCAGTAAAATAAAAACATTAATTCTTTGCCCTCTAAAACTGCAGTAAAGAGTGATTATGTGAGAACAAGACCACAGACTTTATGCAAACACTGTGGAAGTACTTGGCATTCTATTTACACTTGCAGAGATTATCATGCTATTTACTATAATTACTATGAACCCAAGCCAAATTTGAAATGGGTTAAAGTAAACTCTGCAAATGTAAATTCTGAAAAATTTAGCTTAAACTCTGTTAATGTGAATTCCGCTGCAAAAGCTAACAGAATTAAGAAAGCCAAAGGATCCAAGCAAGTCTGGATCCTTAAAACTAATAATCAGTGATTGTTTGTGATTGCAGGGCACCAGGGTCAGTACCCTAGTCGTGGACAGTGGATGTTCAGGACACATGACTGGAAATAAAGCCCTGCTATCAGAGTATGAGGAGAAGGCTGGCCCAGAAGTTTCTTATGGAGATGGCAACATAGGACATACTCTGGGATATGGCAATATTAATCTTGGGAATGTCATCATCACAAATGTAGCTCTGGTTCCAGGACTCAAACATGACTTGCTATCTGTGAGTCAAATCTGTGGCAGAGGATATCATGTAGATTTTCAGCCTGAATATTGTCAAGTGATCAGCAAATCTACAGGGAAAGTTGCTCTAGTTGGAAACAGACACAATAACATATATGAAATTAAATTGTCAACAAACACTGATGGCAAAGCAGTGTGTCTGTCAACAAGAATGTCCAGTGAAGAGAGTTGGAAGTGGCACAAGAAACTCTCTCATTTGAATCTGAACAATATCAATGAGCTCATAAAGAATGATCTTGCAAGAGGACTACCAAAGTCATTGTTGAATGTAGAAGGCCTGTGTGATTCTTGTCAAAAGGCCAAACAGAGAAAAGCCTCTTTCAAGAGCAAATCTGAGTCTTCAATTGTTGATCCTTATCATCTCCTACATGTTGATCTTTTTGGACCAGTAAATGTCATGTCACTTGGAAAGAAGAAATATGCTCTAGTCATTGTTGATGATTACACCAGATACACATGGGTGTATTTTCTAGCAAAGAAGGATGAAACTGCTTTAACACTGACAGAACATATAATACAACTGGAAAAAGGGTCAGAGAATCAAGTGAAGATAATCAGAAGTGACAATGGAACTGAGTTCAGGAATTCATCAATGGAAGAATTTTGCAAGAGTAAAGGGATAAAACAAGAGTTTTCTGCACCTGGTACTCCACAACAAAATGGTGTAGTGGAGAGGAAGAACAGAACCCTGATAGAAGCTGCCAGAACCATGCTAGATGAAGCAAAGTTGCCAACATATTTCTGGGTAGAAGCAGTTCAAACTGCTTGTTTTACTCAAAATGCAACACTGATCAACAAGCATGGTAAAACACCATATGAAATGGTGAAGAAGAAGAAGCCAAATCTAAAATATTTTCATATATTTGGATGCAAATGCTTTGTGTTGAAGACTCATCCTGAACAGTTGACCAAATTTGACCTAAAGGCAGATGAAGGAATTTTTGTTGGCTATCCACTGTCAACTAAAGCATTCAGAGTTTATAATCTGAGAACTAGAGTGATCATGGAATCTATTCATGTGTCATTTGATGACAAGAAAATAACTGGACTTGAAGATGTTAATGAGCATGATCAACTGCAATTTGAAAATGAAGATTTATTAAACTCGGATAATACAGATCTGACAAACACTGTTGAGGTCAATTCTGAACCTCTACTGGTAAACACTGAAGAAACTTTTCAATCAGAAACAAGGGAAGAACCAGTTGAGGGGGAGCATGAAGAATCACATCAAAGTGATAATTCAAACACTGATAGTGACTCAATTGATAACTCTGAATCAAACTCTGTTGATTCAAACTCTGATCATTCAAATTCTGAGCAGTCACATTCAGGGGGAGCATTAGAAAGTGAAGAAAGGCACCAAGAAAATCAGGAGAGCATGGATCAAGGGGGAGGATCACATGATGACAGAAGCAATCTGCCTTCTGCAAGAAAATGGACTAAGTCACATACACCTGATTTGATTATTGGTGATCCAGATGCAAGTGTAAGGACAAGAAGTGCAACAACAAATGAATGTCTGTTTCATGCATTCTTGTCACAAACTGAGCCAAAGAAAGTAGAAGAAGCTCTTAAAGATGCTGACTGGATAACAGCAATGCAAGAAGAGCTAAATGAATTTGAGAGAAATGAAGTGTGGACCCTTGTACCAAGGCCAAAGAACAGATCTATTGTTGGTACAAAATGGGTTTTTAGAAATAAAACTGACAGTGATGGTGTGATCACAAGGAACAAAGCAAGACTGGTAGCTAAAGGCTATTCACAGCAGGAAGGAATAGATTATGATGAGACTTTTGCACCAGTTGCCAGATTGGAGGCAATAAGGATGTTTCTTGCCTATGTTTCTCACAAGAAATTCAAGGTTTTTCAAATGGATGTGAAAAGTGCTTTTCTGAATGGAAAACTTGAAGAAGAAGTATTTGTTGAACAACCACCTGGTTTTGTAGATCCAAAATATCCAGATCATGTCTACAGGTTAGACAAAGCACTCTATGGACTCAAACAGGCACCTAGGGCATGGTATGAAACACTTGCTAAATTTCTACTAGAAAGTGGGTTTCACAGAGGTACTATTGACAAAACTCTATTTTACTTTCAATCTGGTAATGACCTGCTCTTAGTTCAGATATATGTAGATGATATCATTTTTGGATCTACTAATGATAAACTCTGTAAGAAATTTGCCAAGCTCATGCAGTCTAGATATCAAATGAGTATGATGGGAGAGTTAAGCTATTTTCTAGGCTTACAGGTGAAGCAAACAGATGATGGAATTTTCATTAATCAAGCAAAATATACCAGAAATCTTCTCAAGAAATTTGGCATGCTTGACTGTTCATCTGCAACAACTCCCATGGCAACTGCAACAAAACTGGACAAAGATATAGGGTCATCAGTGGATATGACAAGTTACAGAGGGATGATTGGTTCTCTACTCTATTTAACTGCTAGTAGACCTGATATCATGTATGCCACCTGTCTGTGTGCAAGGTTTCAGGCAGATCCAAGAGAACCACATTTAACAGCTGTGAAGAGGATTTTCAAATATCTCAAGGGCACTGTAACCTTAGGGCTGTGGTACCCAAGAGAATCAGATTTTAAGCTACTTGGTTACTCTGATGTAGATTTTGCTGGCTGTAAAATTGACAGAAAAAGCACAAGTGGAAGTTGTCAATTTCTTGGTGACAGACTTGTGTCTTGGTACAGTAAGAAACAAAAATCAATATCAACATCTACAGCTGAAGCAGAGTATATTGCTGCTGGTAGTTGCTGTGCACAGATTCTATGGATGAAGAATCAATTGCTGGATTATGGGTTGAGGTATAGTAAAATACATATTTTCTGTGATAATCAAAGTGCTATTGCAATGACAGGTAATCCAGTACAACACTCAATGACCAAGCACATCAGCATAAGGTATCACTTTATCAGAGAGCATGTAGAGGAAGGCAATATTGAGCTTCACTTTGTGCCTACAGATCAACAACTTGCAGATGTTTTCACAAAGCCTCTAAGTGAATCAACATTTACAAGACTGGTAAATGAACTAGGGATGGTATCTGGTTTTGACTAAACATGTTGGTTAGACTCAAACTTTTCTAATAAAATGTGTTGCTCATATTTCTGTAAATTGTTAAAGTGCTATGTGAACCTTGTTAATTAAACTCTGTCAGAATGATTATTGGTCATACACTGTTAATACGTTTGTTAAACTCTGTGAATTCTGAGTTGATTTTTGTCTGAATGAAAATACCAATGAAGAAAAATGTATGAAGCATGATTTTCAGTGAAAAATCAAGATTCTTTCTGAGTCACTGTAATCTAATCAGAAATTGCATAGTAAGTTAACACAGCATGATACTGTTTCATATTTAGAGCATCTCTTAGTTTATTTGATCCTAAACTCTGAATTTATGAATACCGTATGCATTGCCTCTCATGAATAACTCTGATATTGATGAACTCTAAACTCTGATTAGTGACACTCTGTTTCCAAGCCAAACTTGATTCTTGATGTTTCTTTGTTTGTACTTGTGAAAATTTTAAAACTTGAGATATGTCATTGTTTAGTGATAATTGGATTTTATATCCACTTGGAACATTCTAAATTGGCTTAAATTGATTGCTTTGACCTCAAGATTTTGGTAGTTTTGATGTGTTTGCTTTATTGTGCAGGGTTGGAATAATGTTGATTAAGATCGTTGTTTCCGTTGCTTTTGGAGTTGGATTCGGGCCTAATGATATAGAATGGAGTCTTGTTATGGTTCACCATGAGGATTCCAAGCATAGAGGATTGAAAATGGAAGAGAATGCAAAAAGAACGGGAGCAAACGGAGCAAAAACGAAGGAGAAAAAGCTGAAAAACGAAGGAGAAAAGAACGTGACCAGATTTGGCCCGAGCAAACTGCGCCAGTTTGGAGCAAAGTGCTCGGGGATGAGCAGATTTTGGCCGAGCAAAGTGCGCCAGTTCTTGAGCAAAGTGCTCGGGGACGTGCTGATTTTCCAGTTTTGCCCTTATTCGATCTGAAATTGTATTTTAAGTGTTTTTTGACATTAAAATCGTTTCCCAGTTGTATTTTAGGTATTTTTTTATTATTGGGTAAGAGGGAAAACGTTTTTTTTTATATATTATCATCCAACCCTTGTAATTAGAGGGGGATACACGCACGTTGCATATAACCTAGGGTTTTCAAGAAGAGAGAAAAGGAGAAGGAATTCCTCCAAGCTATTCTTGAACCTTTGTATTCTTCGATTGTGGGGATTTAATTCTAAACCTTATTCTTCTTCTTCTCTATTTTTACTTGTTTATTTTAGAGTTATGTTTTCAATAGAACCCATGATGATGATTAGTTCGATCATGAACTAATTCGTTGTCATGGGGGTTTAGTGGACTTATTCATGAATTCTATGTGTTGAATCTTCTCGATGCCTATAGTGTGATTGATGTGATATCCTATCATGGTTGATTTTAATTCGTTATAGGAGAGTAGCTAACTCCTGTAATTGTGTGTTAATTCTTGTTGAAGCGAAAGTGGAAATAAGAGTTTAGAACTTGCCATGTTAGCGTGGGTTTATGCGTGATAATATCATTCGTAATTAGTGTCGTAACTCTAATCGTTTTATGACGACTATGTGATCAATTGAATGCTTGCACCTCAACCATTATGTTTAATTCTTTATAGACATATGAAGACTTGGCATAATCGGAAGACTAAATGATTTCTATCTTTATTGTGGATATTGTTTAGGATGGTATTTGTTTAACGGAAGTTGGCTTATATCAGTTTTGTGTGTTCGATCAGGTGTCAATAAATCACATGAACAAGGCTAGGGATTTGGAGACTATAGATGGATTGTTTAAAGAAACTAAATTCCCATGTTTTATTTGCATAAGTAATTCGACATAAATCTCAGTTCAAGCAGTTGATAATTAGTAATAATTCCTAGATAAATTTTAGTGATAACAACAATCCACTTTATTATTTGTTTTAGCATCGGATAATAATCATACGTTGGTGAGTGAATTAGCTAGACAAGACAACGAGTCCCTGTAGGAACGAACCTTATTTGCTATCTGTATTACTTGAGATCACGTGCACTTGCGTGTTGAGTTGATCGTAACAAGTTTTTGGCGCCGCTGCCGGGGACCGAGTTTTATTTTGTTTAGTTTCAATATTTGCCATCAGTGGTCATTGAATTTCGGTGACTAGGACGTTTCATAAAATTTCTTGTTGGTGAATTTCAGGTACTTGTTGAGAGTTTATGCGTACACGAGCTCGTGCACGTAGAGACGAACTAGCACGTACAGAAGAACTAGCTAGGAGAAGACTTGATTTCGGGTTAGAAGACAATCTTGAAGCAGGGAAAGTTATGGCAAATCAAGAACAAGCAGCGAAGGCTTTGAGTGAATTCTCTCAGCCGAAAGTGGAGGACATTCATACTAGTATTGTTCGCCCAGCTATAGGGTCTAACAATTTCGAGCTAAGGCCAAACATCATTCAGATGATTCAGAACACAGTCCAGTTTGGGGGTAGTCCTGCTGAAGATCCCAATGCTCATATTAGGGACTTCCTTGAGATCTGTGACACCTTCAAATTCAACGGAGTTACAGATGACGCAATCAGATTGAGGCTATTTCCCTTCTCTCTTAAGGATAAAGCCAAGAGTTGGTTACATTCTATGCCATCAGGCTCTATTACAACATGGGCAGACTGTGCTCAAAAGTTCTTGACCAAGTATTTCTCCATGGCGAAGACAGCAGCTTACAGGAATGCCATTTCTCAGTTTGCTCAGCATTCCCAGGAATCTTTGGGAGAAGCTTGGGAGAGGTACAAGGAGATATTGGCACGTTGTCCTCATCATGGAATGCCGGATTGGATGATAATCAGCAATTTCTATAACGGGTTGGGAGTTCAGTCCCGGCCTATGTTAGATGCAGCTTCTGGAGGTGCGCTATGGGCAAAAAGCTATGAGGATGCTTATAATCTGATTGAAATGATGTCGGCCAATGAGTTTCAGAATCCTACTCAACGCTTGCCACCTGCTAAAGTGGCTGGAGTTCTTGACTTGGATGCAGCTACTGCTATTGCTGCCCAACTCAAAGCGTTGACAATGAAGGTAGATTCCCTTTCTAATCTTGGTACTAACCAGGTTGCTATGGTGTGTGAATTGTGTGCAGGGGCACATGACACAAATATGTGTGCTATCTCAGCTGAATCCGCACAATTTGTCGATAATTTTCAAAGATCTCAGCAACCAGTGCCAAATTTTTATCATCCCAACAATAGGAATCATCCTAACTTCAGTTGGAGCAACAATCAGAATGCTGTGCAACAACCATCTCAGGGTCAGCAGTATAGTTCAAGGCAGTTCAACAATTCGGGTTATCAACAACCCTATGCCCAAAGGCCACCATACAATCCACCTGGATTTCATCAACAGCAACCTGGAAGTCATGTGCATTCTAATGAGAAGTCAGAAATGGAAGAATTGCGAATGATGTACAAGAGTCAAGCAGCATCTCTCAAAACTCTTGAAACTCAAATGGGCCAACTGGCCAATGCTCTTTTGAACAGACCTCAAGGGCAATTACCTAGTGACACGGAAGCTAATCCGGGTAAAAAGGAGGTCAAGGAACAGATTCATGCTGTTACGTTACGTTCTGGAAAGGTTACAGACGATCTGGGAGTCAAAAAGCAGTTTAACGAAGAACTTGAAAATGTTGTGAACAGTGATTTGGGCGCGGGCGCGTCTGAGGGGTCTAACCGGTCTTCTAATTCAGCTCTTCCGGTCATTAAGAAGGCATCAGGTGAGGAAGAAAAGGAGAAGTTAGATGGGAAAATAGGTTCAAAAATTACGGAAGCTAGCAAAGAAGTTTTTCCGCCTCCGCCATTCCCTAAAAGGCTTCAGAAGCAGAAGTTTGATAAGCAATTGGCAAAGTTCTTGGAAGTGTTCAAAAAGTTGCACATAAATCTACCATTTGCTGAAGCCTTGGAACAAATGCCAAGTTATGCCAAGTTCATGAAGGGCATACTTTCGAGGAAATTGAAACTCGAGGATTTAGAGACCGTCGCTTTGACGGAGGAGTGTAGTGCTGTCTTGCAACAAAAGTTGCCACCAAAGTTGAAGGATCCGGGGAGCTTCACCATACCTTGCACTATTGGCAAACAACTTTTCAGCAAGTGCTTATGTGATTTGGGAGCTAGCATTAATTTGATGCCGATGTCTGTTTTTAAGCAACTTGGGTTACCTGATCCGAAACCTGTTAATATGACCTTGCAGTTGGCAGATAGGTCGATCACATATCCTAGGGGTATAGTGGAGGATGTATTGGTAAAGGTGGATAAGCTGATTTTTCCGGTTGATTTTGTTATACTGGACTTTGAGGAGGATAAGAGGATTCCTATCATCTTGGGAAGGCCATTTCTAGCTACGGGCCGAACTCTGATTGATGTGCAAAAAGGAGAGCTTACCATGAGAGTGCATGATCAGAAAGTCACTTTCAATGTGTTCAAGGCGACAAAATATCCGTCAGATTCAGAGGAGTGTTTCAAAGTGGACGTTGTTAATAAGAATGTGAAGAAGGAGATTGAGCAGCTAAAAAAATCAGATCCAGTGGAAAAAGCTTCAAGTGGGATTTCTGGCATTGAGAACGAAGGAAGAAAGGGGCTATTTCAGTTGTTGGATGCAACTCCATGGGAAAGAAGAGTTGACATTCTACATAAGTCTCGTGGGCTAGCTGATTCTAATAATTTTCAGGTGCTTCGTAAGTTGTCAAATGAGGAAGTTTTTGCACTCGGGCTCAAGCCTTTACCACCCGAGGAGGGTGACCCTGCTGATGATTGAGGAGCAAAATGGAGCTACGTCAAGCTAATGACGTAAAAGAAGCGCTTCTTGGGAGGCAACCCAAGTATTGTGTATATAAGAATTTTTCTTCTTTTCTAAAAAAAAAAAAAAAAAAAAAAAAAAAAAAAATTTAGAACAGAAGTATTCCGCGCAAACTGCGCCATTTTCAGCGCAGTCAGCGCCATAACGCAGGAACCGTCTGCGCAAACTGCTCAGTATCCCGCGCAAATAGCGCCTGCGTGACCAGAGTTCCCCCGCGCAACTTGCGCCACACCTCGCGCACTCTGCGCGTGCGTTACCAGAAACCAGCCGAGCAAACTGCGCTCGTTCCGCGCAGTCAGCGCCAACACCCCCTGTAGCCGAGACCTGTTGCATATATAAAAAAAAAAAAAAAAAATTTTTTCCCCCAAACCAATAACCCATCTCTCATCTTTTATACACATCCTACTACACTTCTATATCCTAAATCAAAAACCCTAACACCTCCTTCTCCAATTCTAAATCTAATTCCTCTCCTAATCCAATTCCATCTCACCTCATATATACATATCTCTATATTTATACATCTTCACCCATCAAAAATTCATCCATACACTTTTCTATATATACACTTCTCATTCACAAATTATACCCATCCATCAATTCCAAGCTCAAGGGGAGGATATATTCAAATTTTTGGAGGCTTATTCTTGCAAGGACACCTCTTCAATTCGTATGGTATTGTTCTAATCTCATCTTTGTAATTGCTACGAATTGTGTTCTTGCCAATTAGGGTTTGGTTGTGTTCTTGAATTGGGGGTTTGTGTGAAATTCGAATTTGGTGGATTTTGTGGTGTGTGGATTGTTGTTCTTGTTGTTATGGCTCCCAAAAGACAAAAATTGGTAGGTAGTAGTAGTAGTAGCCGTCCATCGGATGAGGATGAGGAAGGTGACGGAAGCGAGGACGAGTAGGTATGCCTTGCACTCTTTTGATTCTTACCTTCAATGTGGACATTGCAATTTTTAAGTTTGGGGGTGGGGATTAAAGGTGCATTTGTATTAGTTGTATAATAGATGTGTTGCATGTCATGTTAGGAGCATAATTGCATTTGCATAATGTCATGTTAGTTGTATAATAGATCTGTTTTTTATGTATGCCATATAGGACATTCTGTTTATTGTGATATTTATGTTCATATAGTTGCATTTGCATTGCATAGCATGCATTTTTCATGATCCCTTAGAACAAGCTAATTCTGATTGGTGGATAGATGTCTAATTGGGTGTGGTAATGATGAGTAGAGGGCTGATTTATAGTTCCCATGGAATTGACTTGCATGTTACGGAAACAGAATCTTTTCACTAGTCTCATTAGGTGCTTTTGGGCTAGGTTAGGGTCATGCCTGTTTGGATGTTTGAGACTTAATCACTTGATTATAATTAGAATTTTCGTTATTCCCTTGATGGCGTAGGAGCAATAAAGTCTAAGTTTGGGGGACACCAAGGATTTCATGCTAGTTGTTAATATTTGTCAATAATGGCTAGGCGTCAAATGGCTAGTAGCCAGCTCATATTTATATGAGTAGTCTAGGGTTGGAATTGAGAATTCTCGTTCCAGATTGCATGCATTAAAAAAAAAAAAAAAAAAAAACAAAAAGAAAAAAATGAAAAAAAATGAAAAAAAAAAAGAAAAAAAAGAGTCATGTAAATAATTTAAATGCAAAATTAACCAGAGTGAGCTCTTTAATACTCGAGTTATTAAGTCTGAGGGGACTTAGTCCTAGTGACCTAAGGCTTTTATAGTCTGGGATCCTGCTGACCTAACACTCGTTACATGGGTATTATTGTATAAGCCTTTTGGGGTCTCACTCATTGCACGGTTAAATAAGCATGCGTAGTGTATATAGTATTTAGTGTCGTAGTATTAAAGCATGAATTCTTGGTTAACTTGAATAAGGATGGTGGTGTTCCTGGGTTATGAAGTGTCTACAGTCTATTCTGTTTATAAACCTGTGATTGTCTTGGTGAAGGATAGGTATGGTTTTTGACCTAGTGTTGGGAGCATTTCTGATGAGCATTGCACACACCCACGTTTCTGTTCATGTACTGTTAGTATACGGGGGCTTAGTCGAGCTCTATTCGGATTTAGTTGCATTCTTTGAGGCAGATGGTTGCTAGTTGGTTTTGGTCAGTTTAAAGGGGATTGTTACATTTTCATATAGTTGCATTGTTAGTTGCATTATTAGATGGATTTTGTGGGTACATTCACTATAGGCCCTCACGAGACCTTACTCGTCCACTAGGGCTGCCTAGGGGTTTAAAGGGCTTGTTGCATATGCCAAATGCAACCGTGATCACCTACGGAAGTGGTACTAATTAGTTAGTTATTTGTAATTGTATATGCTTGAGGACAAGCATCAGTTTAAGTTTGGGGGTGTGATAAGTGGATTTTATATCCACTTGGAACATTCTAAATTGGCTTAAATTGATTGCTTTGACCTCAAGATTTTGGTAGTTTTGATGTGTTTGCTTTATTGTGCAGGGTTGGAATAATGTTGATTAAGATCGTTGTTTCCGTTGCTTTTGGAGTTGGATTCGGGCCTAATGATATAGAATGGAGTCTTGTTATGGTTCACCATGAGGATTCCAAGCATAGAGGATTGAAAATGGAAGAGAATGCAAAAAGAACGGGAGCAAACGGAGCAAAAACGAAGGAGAAAAAGCTGAAAAACGAAGGAGAAAAGAACGTGACCAGATTTGGCCCGAGCAAACTGCGCCAGTTTGGAGCAAAGTGCTCGGGGATGAGCAGATTTTGGCCGAGCAAAGTGCGCCAGTTCTTGAGCAAAGTGCTCGGGGACGTGCTGATTTTCCAGTTTTGCCCTTATTCGATCTGAAATTGTATTTTAAGTGTTTTTTGACATTAAAATCGTTTCCCAGTTGTATTTTAGGTATTTTTTTATTATTGGGTAAGAGGGAAAACGTTTTTTTTATATATTATCATCCAACCCTTGTAATTAGAGGGGGATACACGCACGTTGCATATAACCTAGGGTTTTCAAGAAGAGAGAAAAGGAGAAGGAATTCCTCCAAGCTATTCTTGAACCTTTGTATTCTTCGATTGTGGGGATTTAATTCTAAACCTTATTCTTCTTCTTCTCTATTTTTACTTGTTTATTTTAGAGTTATGTTTTCAATAGAACCCATGATGATGATTAGTTCGATCATGAACTAATTCGTTGTCATGGGGGTTTAGTGGACTTATTCATGAATTCTATGTGTTGAATCTTCTCGATGCCTATAGTGTGATTGATGTGATATCCTATCATGGTTGATTTTAATTCGTTATAGGAGAGTAGCTAACTCCTGTAATTGTGTGTTAATTCTTGTTGAAGCGAAAGTGGAAATAAGAGTTTAGAACTTGCCATGTTAGCGTGGGTTTATGCGTGATAATATCATTCGTAATTAGTGTCGTAACTCTAATCGTTTTATGACGACTATGTGATCAATTGAATGCTTGCACCTCAACCATTATGTTTAATTCTTTATAGACATATGAAGACTTGGCATAATCGGAAGACTAAATGATTTCTATCTTTATTGTGGATATTGTTTAGGATGGTATTTGTTTAACGGAAGTTGGCTTATATCAGTTTTGTGTGTTCGATCAGGTGTCAATAAATCACATGAACAAGGCTAGGGATTTGGAGACTATAGATGGATTGTTTAAAGAAACTAAATTCCCATGTTTTATTTGCATAAGTAATTCGACATAAATCTCAGTTCAAGCAGTTGATAATTAGTAATAATTCCTAGATAAATTTTAGTGATAACAACAATCCACTTTATTATTTGTTTTAGCATCGGATAATAATCATACGTTGGTGAGTGAATTAGCTAGACAAGACAACGAGTCCCTGTAGGAACGAACCTTATTTGCTATCTGTATTACTTGAGATCACGTGCACTTGCGTGTTGAGTTGATCGTAACATTTAGTTTGGTGAGAAACGGTTCATGTCTGAACCCTGTGAGATTTTGAGCCGAATAAGTGATTGATACATTTTATATCAATCAGATTTTATTGTTGTGTGATGTTCATCAGTAAGTATGTTGCTCTAGAACTTGCATTAAACCATTTTGAGACTACATGATATATGTGTGCATGAAAATGATAAAGGCACTAGGATTAACCATCTTTCTTTAAACACTGTTCAAAACATCTTTGAACACTGTTCATAAACACGACCCTTAGTAAACCCCTTTGAGCCAAATTAACTGTTCATTTTTCTTGAATAGTGAAGTATTAAGAGCAGTTATATTCTTTTGGTAAATCAAATTCAAGCAGGTGAGTATTTCTCAAGAAAAGAAATCTTACTCAGTATATATATATGTAAATAAAAAAAAAGGAGGTATATATACTGATCATCTTGTACAAATATGTACTAACAGTTTGACTGAACATTTTGATCTGATAAATTGTTCAGTTAGAAATTCTCATTCGAAAAACATCTCTTCTCATCTGTTTGATTTTACTCAATTCCAACCCTGAACAAAGTCCTTTTGATTTGTGCATATATGTAATCGAAGTTGTGTAGATTTGGTGGAAATTCAAGCTTATGGTAGTATCTGCTTCTACTGATTGAATTTGAGCGAAAACACTTCACCTAAACACTTGTGTGCTGTGAGAGTTTGTGAGGAAATCCTAGACATGTAACTCACTGAATGATGCTTTGATGTTTATCTCCTGATCTTTTTGTCTATAATGACTGTGTGCTTACTTGGATAATCATGAACATAAACTGGAACAGGGATATTCAGATTTCTGTAATTAAGGAACTACAGAGTTTAGCATTCATCATATACTCTGTGTTTAATATGAGAGTTTGTGCATTCAGTGTTTATTGTTTTGATTTATGGATTTTATGAAATATTAGATGCTATAAAAATTGATTTGGTGAACTCTGCTACTCACACACAAAAATCACGACTGTGCATTTTTGAAAGGGTTTTTGTGATAAAGATTGAAAATTTGGCAAACACTGATTGATTGTGTTATATACTCTAAGGTATATTTTCATTAAGATAATTTGAAAATTTTGGAGTAAATGGAGTAGTTGACAACTGTTAATTAGTGTATTTGGTGGTAAAGTGTCTTGATAAACGGAACGACAGCGGTAATAATGGCTTTTACTACGTGTGTATTAAGTGAATCGTTGCATGTGTGACACGTGTCCCACTTTCACCCACTCACTCATCATTATGTCTCACTTTCACACTTTTCAAGGGAACAGTTGCGTGTTTTCAAGTAAAAACGTTTGAGTTTAGTTTTTAATTACAACTCAAATTACTTTTTGCCACAATCACTTTCATCCACTCATATTCACTTTACCAAAACAGAGAGAACATCTTTGTTTTTCACTTTGGCATTTTCACAAACACCTTTCTTGCATATCATTTTTACAGCTGCTTTTTGCTTATTTCTTGATTCAATGGCAACAAAACCTTTCACTGTGTTTGGTCTACGTTTTGTGCCTAACAATTATGCAGCTTTACTTGAAAACGACCGGGCTCCAGAGGCGTTTCATCTAATGCAAAATTTTCTTCGAGATTCTGAGATTGGGCAAGCGCTGGTTGAACCGGCTACTCTATCTGCTTCTCAGGTTGTTAATTTCTGGCAAAACTCAAGATATATAGAAGGAGGAGAGAATGGAACTCCGTCTATCATCTTCTCTCATGAAGAACAAGAGTTTGTGATCACTCCACAAACTGTTCGCGACGCCATGGATTTCGACACACATACTTCGTATGCTGTTGTCTCTGAGCAAAATCTGAGAGAGATGCTAACAGAGATTGGGTACATGGAATCACTTGCCAAGCTGGGCAGTGTGAGGAGGCCAAATTTGAGAAAAGAGTGGAACTTTTTCTTTGATTGTATCACCAGGACATTCCAGAAGAAGGTCACCAACTGGGATGCTATTCCAATGGACAGTCTGCAAATTGGGTATTCTCTACTCTATGGCAGTAATTTTGATTTTGGTAGATATGTTTTAATGAATTTGGGTGATAAGTTGTCAGAGTCTACTACAGTTTACTTTGCTAGATTTTGTCAACTTCTGTTCAATGCATGTGTTCCTGGGTTACCTGTTGATGAAGCTGATGAGATTCAACCTTTTCGAGTCACTAAGCGAATATTCTCTGATATGACTAACAAAGATGTTGGTAAGGACTTACCTCCTTTTGTATTACCACTTGCCTTACAGAATTTTGTCAATCAGCCACAAGATTCTTCATCACCACAACCTGAACCACATCAACCACAACAACCAGAACCACAACCTATGCCTGAACTTTTAGCCACTGATCGTACAGAAAACATACCATCTCAACCTACTCAATCACCTGAGCCAACACCAACAACCACTGATCAACCCATATCACCTCAAACACAAACTGAACCTCAAAAACAATCTGACCAAATGAATACTGAACCAACAAACCCTGTCACTACCACTCATCCACAACCACCATCTAAGTTAAAAAGGAAGGAGCATACTGCAATCAACACAAAACATTCTAAGGCTAAACAGACATCTCCAAAGGCTGTTTATTCTAGAAGATTCATAAAAAGGGCAAATAGACCTTCTACACCACCAGCTGAGGACAGTTCTAGTGAGGATGAAGAACTGATAGCAGTGCCTCAAGCTAAGAGGAGAAGGCTTATTCTAACTGATTCTGATGATGAGCATATTGAGGAGGCTCAAGAGAATATATCTATTGATATTCCTACTGGTGAGACAGAGGTTGTCATAGAACCTATTTTACCATCATCAGAAGTCAAGACTGCTGAACCAGAATCTGCTAAGGTTCAAGAAAATGAAGATGTTAGAGATGCTTCGTCTCCAATGGAAGAGTTTGCTGAAACTCCAATTTCTTTTAATCATGAAGCATCTACTCCACCACTCATGGAGGTTACACATTCTATTGATACTGGTGTTGCTGATGGACCTACTGTTGTTCTTGAAGACACTGTGGTTGCATCACACACTGAGTTAAACTCTGATGCCCATCATGTTTCTGCTCATGGTGAGGAGGTTGATAAACCAGAAAAGGTTCTTTCTTCAGAGCAAACTCAAGTTGATAAAGGAAAACAAGTTGCTCAAGAACCTGTTGCTGCTCAAAATGAAGACATTGTTTCTATTACCTCTACTAGTGAGTCGATAAGTGATTCAGTTGAAGCCAAGAGTACTGGAGTTGAACAACCACAAAATCAGACTGATGGTCAGAAAACAGGAGAAAAACCAGATTTTGCTGGGCCTTCTGTAAATGAAGTTGATGATAGTTATTTGGCCAAACAAACTGCTGATTGGTACAAGTCAGAGTGTATTTTTCCTCCTGGAAGGGCAGCTATGTTTCTTCAAGCAAACTCTTCGAAGATTAAAAATCCAGAAATATTCACTTGTTTGCAAGGCACAGTGATTCAAATCAAAACCTTGAATACTAGATTTGATGATACTCAGAAATCTATTGTTGATCTTCGAACAGAGGTTGCTACTCATGAGGAGAAAGCTCAACTAGCTAATGCTAAGCTCTTTCAACATTTCTCCAGAGCTCAAGCAAATATTAATGACAGACTGAGTAAAGTTGAACAGAATCAGCTTCTACTGACTGAGAAAGTTGATTCTATTGCAAATTCTCTTGAGTTAATCACCTCAATTCTGATTCAAGATGGTGATGATGATGTCAAAAAGGGGGAGAGAATTGCTAAAACCAAGTGTAAGCAAACTCAAACTCTGTCAAAGAAAGATCATCTTGATGATGAAGGTACCAATGCTGAGAAGGGCTTAAGAAATGCAAATTCTAGACAAGGACATGGGAGGTCTACAAGGTCAAAGCCGAATTTGGTGATAGATACAAATACTCAGAGTACTTCTGGTTCAAAGCCAAAGGATTTGTCATTCTCTGACAATCCACAAACAGATGAAGAATTGGCTGCAAAACTTTTTCGTGAAGAGAATGCTGAAGCTACACTTGAGGATATTCAAGTTGAAGAAAAGCTGTTGCAGAAAGAGCATTTAAAAGCTCAAAAGTCCAAGAAAGTGAAGAAAGTTGTTAAAGCTTCAAAGTCTTCAAGGCCTGCAATGAAAGGAATTGAGATCAAAGAAAGATTATCTGGTATTCTAGAAGAAGAAGAAGAAGAAGATAAAGGAAAGCTGATTAGAAAGTCTTCTATTGATGCCAAGCTGAAGTTAAAAGGAGTGATGGGTGAAGAGAGCAAGAATAAAATGATAATTACAACCTCTGTCGATACACATGTTGTACAGAAGAATGAAGACACAACCTCTGTTGCTGCACAAGTTGTGACTACACCAATACTGTCTTCTCAGCTAAAATCAAAATTTGGAAAAGGTGTTCTTCATGATTCAAGTCTTGCAGCTACAGCTCCAGCTACAGCTCCAATGGATTTTACTGATGGTAGAGCTTTATCTGGTAAAATCGCATACAACAAAGGAGGCATAGGCTCACATAGAGATAAAAGACAGAATGTTGCTCCCAGAGATCCTTCTTCATTGACTGTTCCAGGTCGTGGTGTCACTCAAGAGAGTTTAGACAGACTGGAGTCAGTACAGCTTGTTCATCAGAAAAGTTTAGGAAAGGATTTCTTGTTATACTTCATGGCTGATGGAACGGTGTTCAAGATTGCTGAGAATGATATTGATTTGAAATTCTGGGAAGAACTAGAGTATGTTCTGTACATTTTCAGAGTAAGAAATCAAAGAGCTCAATCAGTTGCAAATGTGCTCAGACAAAAGATGATACAGAATCTTGCAAATAGACATATGAAATACAGCAAGTATGTTCCAAAGTACAGAGACTGGAATGGGAATCTGATTGAAATGCAGAAGGGAACTACAAAGCTGAAGACTGATCTTGGGATTACTGTTCTAGATTTTAATGTAAAGTCTGAAGAAGTGAAGTTTATCAGATTGGGAAATGAAATGAGAAGAAACAAGATCTATGATCTCAGAGCTGCTATTTTTCAAACTGATGAGAATGATCCAGATTTAAGAGAGATCAAGGTAGCTATGGAGATTGAACTTGAAAATGCTGAGAGGAGGTTGTTGATTGATTATCTCAGAACAACTCCAGATCTTGAGGAGGTTAGGTAGACAGAATTTGTAAGTAATTCGAATTTTCTGTAAATTTTGCTAAGTCAAGTTTAAACTCTGATTATATGTTAAACACTGTGTTTTTATTTGTTAGTTTTGACATCATCAATTACTGTGAACTTGTACATTTTTCTAATGAACAAGTTGGGGGAGATTGTTAGATATAATTGATGTGATTTAATGTCAGTGTTTAAGTGTTACAGGTAAAAGAGAGTTTAACTTGATATTGAAAGCAGTTGTAACAGAGTTTAAGTATACGCTGATTGCTGGAAGCGCAAACGCTGACAGAGGAAAGCGTAAACACTGTTAGCTGAACACATGGAAGCGCAAACACTGTTAGCTTGAAGAGAACAGAGTTTGCTAAAGTCTGTCTACTGGGAGCGTCTACAAGTCAACAGAGTTTGAAGATTAATTTAATATTAATATGGAAGCGATATCTTTGAAGATTGGATAGCTGTCAAAGAGATTGAGTTGACTTAGAAGACGTGTAGCAATCGTAATTGATATCAATTGTATAGCTTAATTTTAGGAGAATCAATTTACGATTGTACGTAGCTGTATATCTTATAAATACAGTTAGGTTAACCCTAGAAGGGTATCCATCGTGAACGAATATCATTCTTGTAACCTAAGCAGCTCTCTGTGATACTTTACATCACCGAGAGAGGAATTATCAATTCCAAACAGTTTTAAGAGTTAAAACGTGTGTTCTTGTTACTTATTCATACAGTACTTGATTATATATTGTGTATTCGACCTAACAGACTGAATGCATGAGCAGGCTAGACAGGCATATTTGGCATAACATTCATGGCAGGCACAGGTACTGACTTAGGCATATTAGGCACATAAGTACTCTTAACAGATTTACAGTTGGTAGATAAATGATTAATGCTACCATAGTTCACACATTCCTTTCTGGGAGCATACTTATCAGGTGTGTAGTTACTGTGTTTGTTAATTCCTACCTTGCCATTCATATTCTTCCTATTAGCCTTAGCCTTAGGTTTAGTCTTTTCTAACTTATCCTTCAATTTCTTGATGGGTAAGTGACTTATGTCTTCTTGCTCAACTGACTTGGTTTTGCTACATTCTCCTAACACAAAGTTTTTGCTAACAGGGCCATACTTCTTATGCAATTTAATCAAGGTTGCATTGCTAATAGGTTTCAACTCCTTTGGACAATTACTACCCAATGAGTCACTGTCTGATGCAACTTCCTCATCAACTTCCAACTTTGCTTCTGCTATTTTGCAGAAAGAATCAATTCCCTGTCTATTGTAGATTTCTTCAGTTTTAGCCTTTGATCCTCTCCACTTAGCAATTAAATCATGTTCCTTTTTCAACTGTTCCTTTAAACAATCTTCTCTCTCTAAAGCCTCAAGAAATTAATCTTTCATATCCTGGTAATCTCTTCTCAATGTTTCAAAATCAATTAATTGAGTTTCTAACAGAGTATTCCTATCACCTAACTTAGCATTCAGATCCTTAATCTTGCTATTTTCTTTGTTAAGTGATTTCAATGTGACATGCATGTTATACAATTCATTTGACATTTCATTGACAACATCATCACATTCATCTTTAGAAAGCTCAGTTAGATTCGTAGAGTATATACCTGGTTGCTTGCTGAACTAGCTTCTCCATCATTCTCATTTGCCATGAGTGCAAGGTTGACAGACTCTTCCTCTGCATCTGAGTTTCCTCCAGCTGCCCAATCATCATCTTTAGATACAAATGCTCTTTACTTTTGCTTGAGAAGATCAAATTATTTCTTCTTGTAGTCATCGGTCCCAGACTGCTTCTTTTCATTCTCAGCTTGGATTTTCTGCATTCATTGGCAAAGTGGCCAGGAATTCCACAGCTATAGCACTTGATCTTTGACCTTTCAACCATACCCTTGTTTGGTTGATAGCTTTTCGTGAATTGCCTGGCTCCTGCTGGATTCTTCTTGAATCTTAGCTTTGAAAATCTTTTTGATAGAAATGCCAAGTATTCATCAAGTTCTTCAATCATCTTGCTTTTGCCCTTGCTAGTTCCAGCTCCACCTTCACAAGTTCTCTGACTTGGTGTGGTTTCAACATCCTTCATCTTCTCTCCATCTTGATAGGTCGGAATATTGGCCACCAAAGCTACATTTCCACCTTTCTTTTAGCTCTTCTCAACTTCTTCATCTTGTTGTAGCTCAAGCTCATAGGTCTTTAGAATTCTATACAGTCTCTCAAGTGTATAGTCTTTGTAGTCTTGAGAGTTCCTCAATGAGACTGTCACTCGCTTCCATTCTTTAGGTAAAGACCTTAGAAATTTTAGGTTGGAGTCTTTGGTTTCATAAACTCTTCCATACAACTTTAACCCATTTAACAGTTTTTTAAACCTGGTAAATATATCAGTCAAGCCTTCCCCTCTATTAAAGTGAAAATGTTTATACTGTTGTATGAGGAGTTGTTTCTTATTCTCTCTGACTTGCTCAGTCCCTTCATAGAGTGTTCGAACAGTGTCCCACACTTTCTTGGCAGTGGTGCAGTTAATGACACTATCGAACATGTCTTGATCAATACCATTGAACAATATATTCATGGCCTTTTTGTCCTTCTGGACCTCTTCTTTGTCTCCATCTGTGAATTCTGCTGGCAGTTTGGGAATAGGCCTTCCAGCAGCTCCAGATCCAGCTGCTTCTCCAACTGCAGTGTTGGCCTTCATAGGGATATGTGGACCTCTCTCTATGCAGTTTACATAGCCTTCATCGATGGATGAGAGATGTAGATACATCTTTACTTTCCAGTGAAAGTAATTATCTTTGTCGAGGATTGGTATTTTCACGCCTGCATCCTTGAATCCCATGGTGGTGATCTTTAGACTTCTTGTATGTTAGAAGTTTTGCTCTGATACCAATTGTTATTTCCCAGTTATGCACCACGAGATTGTAGAAGGGGGGGGTTGAATACAATCTTAAAATTCTTTCGTATCAATGAGGCTTGGATCAAACTGTTATGAAAATAGAAAGAAAAACAGGATAAACAAATTATCTAACACACATACAACACGAGATATAAAAAATCTCAGGTGGGTTGGCTTAATAGCTTAGTCCACCTGATGGTTGTATTTGAAGATAATTCTCTGTGCAAGAATACACAGTTGCGGATTACAAAGTTTAGTGTTTACAAGAAAACCTAAAGCTATTAGCCTTGTGTTTGGTGTTTTCTTCTTTTTCTTTTACTAAACTATGCTACTCATATAGTTTATAATGAAACTATATGAAGACAAGTAAACGTTACAAGAAAAGTTATAATACATTTCTGGTTTAACTTGGCACACACACATGCTTGAAGTGGTAGCCATTTCTGGAATTATCTTGAAAGTCTTCTTTACTTGATTTGGACAATCCCAGCATGCTTCAAGTCAGTGTATGTTTCTTTCTTCAAAAGTCACTAAGTTCTTGAAATGACTTAGCTTCCAAGCCCACGTGATGCCTTATGCAAAGGGTCCTTTTTACTTTTGATCTTTGTTTCTGAAAGTAACTTTGATAAAAAAGATAATCTTTTCGAAGGTCAATAAGCTTTTCTACTTTGTGCTAGAACTTCCCAGATATAACGGCTGAACCTTATGCATTCATCAAGGTATCCTTTGAATCTTTTAGTAGAAATGTAATCATGCTGGAGGTTGCTTCCACTCTTATTGTTGTCCTTGAAGTCAAATAAACAGTGACTGATTTCACCTTTCACTTGAAAGAGTTTGTGCCTTCAAATATTTACAATTTGACTCCCTACTCGTAACATCCTCTGTGTAATTGATCACTGCCCATAAGTCACGGGTTGCGAATTAATTCTGGGTTCAATCTTCATTCAATATGTTCCATTAGAGAACCCTGTAACATTGTGGAAACAGGTTGAGTTCTCGAACAGATAAATCTTGAGTTCTCGAATGGTGATTTATCGCGTAGTTCCCTAAAGCGAGTTCTCGAATGACTTCTCGAATATCCTTCTGAGATGACTTCTCGAATAGGAAAATCTGAGTTCTCGAACTAGGACTTCTCGAATAGTTCACTGTACAGACTTCTCGAATAGAGTAGTCTGAATTCTCGAACTGGGACTTCTCGAATAAAACCCTTTGTGTAGAGTTCTCGAATGACTTCTTGAACTCTTCTTTCCTTGATTTCTCGAACTTACTTGCATGGTGTTAGCAAACTCTCTTTTGATTACTGATATCTGACTTTAGCATCTCCAGGCTTGTTACTGAAATAAGTACTAACTGTATGCAGAGTTTCATCCTTAAGATATTGTTATAGTTGATCTGCATTTTAGTTAGTTTCCTGATTTGTTCATCAACTTCGATTCCTTGATTCATTTTCTGTCTTGTGGTATTTGTTATCATCATCCATATGTATGCATGTCTCAACAAGCTCTCATGATTATGTCCATTTTGGCCATGAAACATCGTCCTGGTTCTGCAGGAGTTTCTAAAGAGTTGTGCCTCGCAACTCTCCTTTGAAGCGGCCCAACTTCTCTCCCACATAGGTGATCTTTATACTTACAGAGTAACCCACGTTTACTCAACTGAATTCCATGCATTCAAATCTTGAACTCCATGTATTCACCGAAAGATCATTAAAAACTTAATAGCTTACCTTCGTACCTTACGGGACTCATTGTTTCTCATCATAGGAACAGGCCAGGGATTACCCCCACAGTGATTTGGTCATCATGATTTAGTTGGCCCATTGAACCAAGTTCTTGGGATCTCCAGTCAGCAATGGTTGGGTGTCCACCATGATGTCGTTAAGCAATAGGCTTAAGGCACATCCCTCTCGATGATTTTACAACTATCTCTCGGTATAACCAGATTCTCTAGGTTTAACCAGATTATCTAAGTTTAACCATCTGGTTAGTGGATCCACAACATTATCATTTGACTTTATACAGTCAATCCTGATAATTCTCGTTGAGAGTAGTTGTTTAGTGGTATTATGTCCTCATCATAGAGGCGGGACATACCATTACATACACAACAATGTGATCTCCTAATTTGCAAATTAATCACATAAAATATGCATATTGAAGACACAATTTTCTTGTCATTTAAGAATATCCTTTACAAAGTGACTATCAATTCACCCTCTTACATGCACATATATTATGCAATAGACTCGCATTCCATCATGAATCGAGCTATGTTTAATCGTCTATTTAGGATTTCCATGACGTGGCTACTTTTGTTAATGTGAACTATATATTCACTATTGACTTTTAAGTTCTTAAAGTCAAACATCTGTCAAACATCTGACATCCATACTATATCCACATAGTACAATTATATATCGTTTGCAATGCAGCCCAAACTCACGAGTATATCTCAAACACCTTAGTCTCATTGTAATCACTTTCAAGAGACCAATTTCGATTTGACTCGTGCAACTACTCAGTTTACCAACTGTTTAGCCTATGTCTGATTTTGTACAATCTTAAAAATGTACAACAGACTTCCAATCATTCTTGAGAGATCATTCTTAATCTATACTTGGATAGATACGAATTCATTCTAGCTATACTAGATTAAGTTACGTTGATCTCTTCAAGATTCACATCACCAACGTGACATATATCCTCTATGACTTTCAAAGTTATTAAGATTTTAATTATCAAAATCAAAACTTCAAGTCTCATTAAAATTTCTAGAGATGATCCTCTCTTCATTGCTTTTAGAAATGATCAGATCACTCGCGTGCAATTACATAAGACCACCATTATTTCATCCGTAAATGGTGCAAACCCACATGCCAATCAATTGATTGTCTATCAATTTAGCATCTCAACATTGGCATATTTCACATTTGGTAATCACTTTACCAATTGAATCTTCAATTCGTTATATTGACATTACCAATTTTTAGCGTCCCAAAAATTAGCAATTTCAATTCACCATATTACCAAGTTTAAGCGTCCCTAAACTGGCAATACGCATTATACAATTTTCACGTTTGAGCGTCCTCAAAATGGAAAAACTGATTCATTAATTTTGAAGCCATTGCTTATCATAGCAATATCAAATTTTATATGCCACTGTTTTGATGTCTATTTTGATTCACAAAATATTTCACATGGTCGTAGTCTTTCAACGCTTGCCTTAGCAACAAACCCTCGGGTTTTCTCACGTAGATTTCTTTTAAATCTCTATTTAGAAAGATTATCTCAGTGTTCATTTGATATCCTTCTCAATTTCGCAACACGATAATTTTAAGTATCATCTTAATGAACCTCATTCTCGTAAATCGAGAAATACTATCTCAAAATATATCAGGTCTCACTTTGACTGTAATTTCTAATTATCAGTCTGACCTTATACTTTTTCTTTACTCATATATCTATTTTTCAATGTGAAAAATCCATTTGGGTCCTAATGGTATCTATCTCGCAAGAAGATCCATATAATTTCAGACATGATTCTACTTAATAGAACCGCTCTCTCTATTCCTTAACACCTTTTCCCCCCACAAGGGATATAGAGGGTTCATATAACGCTATAGTCCATTTTCTAGCACACATGTTAGAAAATCTTGACTCGTTGGTTTCTTAATTTTAGCCAATTTCCCTCTTAATATCTTCTTTCATCAAAGAACTATTAGAAGAACGCGTATCTTTTTTCAAGTTTTGAGGTTCACCACTAAGCAAATCATTAAGACATTCTGGACTAATAAATTTTCCAAGCCTTTTGCTCTGTCTAGGTTCAATCTCACATTCATCCAATAACTCATAAGTTTAATCGTATAAATTTTAATTACAGATTTACAAGGAACTATTAATTCATCATAGAAGCATTCTTGGATCCGTAATTGCATTACAATGAATCTAACAAATTAGATTCATGTACAGACTATAGGATATCGTTAGACTCCATCATTGTCTATATATCCATCCAAAATATCTCAATTGGTTTTGGAACTCCTTTAACCTTTTATAGGTATAGGTATCAAGACATCTTTAAGATACCCCCACATTTTAAATATATCTAAGAATGTTTCTCTAAATTCTAGAATTCACATAAAATTTTATTATTTTCGCTTCAAGATACCCCCACAATTTAATATTTCTAAGAATGTCAAAATACATTCCAGAATTAGTAGGAAATTCTATTATTTCCTTCCATGGTATCTTGTTTAAGGAATGATTAGTCTATTCATAACTAATATCCTCAGATTCGGTGAAAGGCCGCACCGATCACAATCATTCTGCATCTCTCGTTAGAGCGTAACTTAAGTCTGCAACTACTCCATCTATCTAATGCGAGTAAGGTACGGTGGCCTCGTGAATATTCACGTTATGAAACAAAATTCACCTAGTGATTATTCACCATCAAAATCATTCTTTACCATCTTAATTTCCGTAGTAAGTTGGTTTTCAGTCTCAAACTTATAGATTATATTCTTCTCTATAAAGCTTCATTTTTACTCTTTAACGAGTACATATAATCAATGTATTACTATAAAGTAATCACACAACTTGTTACCACCTCTCACTAGAGCAGATTTCACATCGTTCATTAAAACCTCTCAGGTTTTAATATCATGCTCAAAGAACTTTCGTGTTCTTGTCATTGAAAAATTCAACTATTAAATTCTCTCAAATTTCAATTTGGTTCACAAGAGAACCTAATTTTCTGGCTTATCACTAGTACAACCAGAAGAGGTCCGAGGAAGAACATAAACTTCCTATAAAATCACATTCAGTGATCCTTGATCAACTAATGCGTTAGGGTTACCAGCATTCTGGATTTCTCCAAATTTCAACATACAGAGCTAACAGCAATGCCGTATTAGGTATCACATGGATCACCATAATAGGCTTGTATGTCACTGCTGCAGCAGACCGACACCAACACTTGAAATTATAATTTAACTAAAGGAACAAATCCAACCAGAAATATTATAATTCTCATGCCGACCCATAACCTGTATTCCAGGCCCGTTAGGTTTTTTAACGTTCCGAAATCCACATACGATTTAGTTCCGAAGAACTATTCTGTAAACAATTAACAAATAGTTAATTTAAATTAAGCAATAATTTTTCCAATTAAATTATTACTTAATAAACACAACCAATAAGATTAACAAAATAATTATCAGGATAATAATTTAACACTGAATCAGGCAATCAATCTGACGAATAAGCAAAATTCACATATTCAATTCTTCTTGGATTAATGCATTAGTACGGTTACAGGTATATACTCATGTATGCACATCAAAAAGAAGTTATCTAGTAATGACATACATCACATCCATATCCATGTATATCGGATATAATCAAATCCAAGACAAAAGCTTGACCGCAATAGTTAAAGAATCAACATATCAACTACTAAGCCAAGGTACTTCACATAAGGCTCATAAGTTTTTCAATTTGTCATAATATACACATCAACATCAGGTGTGATCATTCAATGAAACAAAAACATAAACAATTAATCAAATTAATTGATTAATCTTTCTCATTAATCCACTATGGTCGCGAAATAAAAATAATGGTTTAATATACCATTATCAAATTCGATTAACATGTTGGTACTAATTAGACACACGATTATTACAAAATAATAATCAAACCTAATACCATATTTAGGCCATAAATCATTATAATATAATTATGCAAACCAAACCTTCTTGTCATGAATAAATGAGCACTTTGCATATTTAAATTAATTAATAAATACCAAACATATACACACGTGGAGCACGACAATTAGAAATAATATACCACAAAATCCATAATTTGTTTACATGTTAAAAAAAAACAAGTCATTATTCATGTCATTAACTAGGTAATTGTCGGTGTTTACCAGTTACCTCCGAGCATAGCATCACTGATGTAGCAAATTAAACCAAGAGACTATTAATAACATGCATATGGAAATCAACCGAGTAAATTATAATTATTACTTGAGACAAAGCAGGTTGTCATGTAAATAAACAGAGGCCATAAATTCCATATAACTATCCTTACCATGACAACTACAGAGGCTTCGTTCGGTACTGCCATTAACAATAAAATAAAGCATGGGCTCATAAGTGGTAAAATCAAATATCAATTTTTCATGCAGGACTCACTATGAATAATTGAATTCTGAGCATAGGCTCCAAAGTCACAAGAATTAACATATAAACTGCTTTAAGACTATTGTTCACAGTTTGATTCTCAATAAAATCTATCACTCAAACAAACAAGCAAATACGTAAGTATATAGATCCCAGATATAATAAAAATACGCTTTAAGATTGTTAGACAAACTGCGATAAATACAAACAAAATAATAATCGTGCGTGTGTGAGCAACAGTAACGTGTACAGAAAAGGAGACAAGAACGAAAACCCGAGTCCAGTGCATGATTGTCTCCTTAAAGCGTATTTGCCCTCACCGTATGTGCGAGCGAAACGCCTCCCAGGATAAAACGGATTGCAGCAAAGCTTTAAAAGCATCACTCTCAGCGAGTTTGAAACGAGCAAGAATATCACCGAAGAAGAGAAGAGACTGTGTTTGAGAAGAGGATGTGTTTTTCGAATAAATAATCCTAAGGCTCTACACGAGTATATATAGGATAGGAAAACTTGTGCGCTACACAATTGCCTTAATTAATTAGCCGAGCTAATCAATTAAATCGGTGGTAATTTCCTTAACTAATTAACCGTGTTAATTAATTATGTTAAGGCGATGGCAAAAAATCCGTAGTAAAACGGAATTGATTTTACCGAATCAATGAATTCAAATTATAATCGAATACATATTCCAACCGATTATTAGCATGGCTTTTCCCTGAAATGTACTGCATTTGAGTAGCTTCCGGATGACACTAACCGAGCGTTGGCTTGTCTATCCATATATGTCTAACAGAAGTGTTGCGTCGTGTAAGAGGTACTGAGGTACCACATCCCATTGCTACTTTAAGCTTTTGAATTTTTTGACTTTGTTTGCTATATTGAAAATGTTGGTTTATCAGAAATTTACTTTGGTTTCAATAGGTGCCATGTTTTCACATGATAAGATTGATGTATGAATTTTAAAGATGCATGTAAACAACTGCACTTGTAGTCTTTTATCTGATCCTAATCCAGATTTTTCATGGAGGTGAATTTTCATTTATTTTGTCACGAAAAAGACAAGAAAAAGAAAATATATATCGAACAGGCAGACTCGACTTTGAAACATGTTTCAAGTAGTTCTTTGAAAGTGGCATTCGTGAACTAGTTGGTGTATATTACTACAGAGAGAAGTGAGTCACAGCCTCCATTGAATTGGGCAATAAGAGAATTACACTTGGACCTGCAAGCGGATTTGCTTATCTACGCGATCATGGCGACTCCTAAGATCAATTACCATGATATCAAAGCTGCAAATTGTTATTAAATGAAGAGTTTGAAGCACATGCTGGGGACTTTGGGACTACAAGGATACAGATGTTCCACAGAAAAGTCTTCAGACTAGGGGAAGACTAGTTGAAGACTCCGGATACAGTGGAAGACTAGTTGCTACTACTAGGGGATTAGTATCAAGGTCGGCACCGTAAATTTGGATACCTCAAAGGAGAACTTGTGCCAAATAATAATTCAAAATTTAAGGGTTAAATATCAAGTCACAGAGTCCATATATAACTTTACTCACCCATTTCATCGGTGATAATTATTAAATATATAACTTGTTTGAAAAATAAAATAATCTTTTATTTATTTTACACATATTTCTTGAATTTTACTGCAATCAAATAAAAAAAAAATTTAGTATTTTAGATAATCTATCTATTCTATCTATTCTATTATATTAAAGCCGAAACATTAAAAATTTGGTTGGTTGGTACCTATTGAATTTACCTAATTACCCTTACTCAATTATAGATCTATTAACTAATCAATTTTCTTTTTCAGGTTACACATATTATCTTTTCTATTTTCAAGAACTAAATAATTTCCTTTTCCAAGTAAATACAATATCTTTTATATTTTATCTAACTAAAATTTAGCATCTAACTAAAATTTCTCATCTATTAATCAATTTCCTTTTTAAGTTTAAACATATAACCTTTTCTATTTTTCAATAACTAAATAATTTCCTTTTTCATTTAAAATAAATTATCTTTTACATTTTATTTAACTAAAATTTCTCCTTTTTAAAAACACTACGAGCAATTTTGTTTTAAAAAAATAACTTAATTATATATAATCGTTATTAACTAATCAATTACCTTTTTCAGTCAAAACACGTTACCTTTTCTATTTTCTTTAACTAAAATCTCTCTTTTTCCAATTATATTATGGATGGTTACCTTTTTCAGCAAAACACGTTACCTTTTTTCTTTCTTCTTACTACAACCTCCATTTTTCTAATTATATTACAGGCGTTTCTATTTAATAAAAAAAAATAATATTATAATACTAATAATTAACCAATTACCATTTCAGCTAAAAAATAACATAATTATATATAATTATTATTAACTAATCAATTACTTTTTTCAATCAAAACACGTTACCTTTTCTCTTTTCTCTAACTAAAATCTCTCTTTTTTCAATTATATCATGTACGATTACCTTTTTTCAGCAAAACACGTTACCTTTTTTATTTCTTCTTACTAAAACCTCCATTTTTCTAATTATATTATAGACGTTCCTATTTAATACAAATAAAATAATAATATTATAATAATAATAATTAACCGATTACCTTTTCAGCTAAAATATATCATCTTTTCTATTTTTTCTAATTACATTCCCTATTTTTTTTCTAGAAATATAACGGGTAGCGTTAATTTCTCATTTTTTAAAAACTATAAACAATTTTATTTCGTAAAATAAAATAATTAAATTATAATTACTATAAACTAATCAATTACTTTTTCCACATAAATCATGCATGTTACCTTTCTATTTTCTCTAACTAAATATTTTTTTAATTATATCACGAACGATTCTATTTAATAAAATAAACTTATAAACTTATAATATTTTAATTAACCGATTACCTTTTTCAGCTAAAACATATCATCTTTTCTATAATTTCTAACTAAAATCGACAATATTATTTTCTTATTTTCTAAAAACATTATGAGCAATTGTATTTAGTAAAATAACGTAATTCAATTATAATTACTACAAACTAATCAATTACCTTTTTCACCTAGAACATATAATCTTTTTAATTTTCACTAACTAAATTCTCTATTTTTCTAATCATATCACGGACATTCTATTTAATAAAATGAAGAAATAATTTTATAATTACTAATAATTAATTGATTATTCTTTTTAACTAAAACCTATCATTTTTTCTATATTTTCTAACTAAATCCCTCCTTTTCTAGAAATATCACGAATAACATTTATATAATTGTTATCAAATCATCTCATATAAAAAAGTAAGCCTCCAAAATTCATGTTTTAAAAAAGTTAATTTTAATTAATGAAATTTTTTATATAATATAAAAAAAATCCGTGCATCACACGGGTTTTAAGCTAGTACTATTATATAAAAGTCGAAACATTAAAAGTTTGGTTAGTTGGTTGGTACCTTTTGATTTTACTTATTTACCCTTACTTAATTACAGATAATATCTTTTTTTATATTTTATCTAACTAAAATTTTTTTCTTTACTAATCAATTTCCTTTAAACATGTTACCTTTAAAATTTTTATTTTGCTAATCAATTTCCTTTTTCAGGTGAAACATGTTACCTTTTCTTTTCTTTTTAATAACTAAGCAGTTTCCTTTTTCAGGTAAAATATAATATCTTCTATATGTTATCTAACTAAAAAGTAGGGGTGAACAAAATCGGATATCCGGTCCGATTTTAAAATTCGGATCGGATATCCGGTTTTTCGGATTATGAAAAACCTATTCCGGTTCCGGTTTAATCGGATATCCGGAATTCGGATATCCGTTTAAACCGGATCGAAAATCGGATAATCCTGATCCGAATTAGTTAAGTAAAATTTATTTTTGTTAGTATAAATAAATGAATTTTATTACATTTTTAATAAGTTATCGTTAACTTTACAAATGATAAATTAATTAATAAAAATTTAGATATCATCATCTCATATTTTAACATTTGTATATTCATTTTTTCCCTAATTTTATTATAACCTATCATAAACTACCATTCATTTCTTTAACGAGTTCTTATAAATATTTTAAAAAATATATGAATACTACCTTCATCCATTTATATTGGCCATAATTCTTTTTTTGCATGTACCAAAAATAGTGGCCACATTTTCTAAATAAAGCAAATTAAGTATTAATAATGTTATTTAAAAAAAAGGATTAATAATGTTATGTTTTTCAAAGTATGCGAACAATTGAGAGTAAGTATGGCAATTTTCACTTGATTGCTCAATACGTGCTTTTTGATTGATGACCAATATAAACGGGATAGAGGGAGTAACACGCTAGCTCTCGAATTCATAATTTTAAGTGAAAATATTATTAAAAGAAAATATTCTTCCATTTGCTTTGTTTTTAATTTTTTAATATTATAACTTCTTAATCATTCACTTTGGATAAAATGATTAAGTAAGAGAAAATATTTATCAAGGTTGATTTAAGAATAAATTTATTAATTTATTAATTACTTTGGACAAATTCATTATTTATTAGTGATAATTCATTACTTAATTTAATATGTTCAATGTTGAGTTATTTGTCTACAATAAATTCATTATTTATTAAATAGAAAAATTATTTTTAATAGATATTAAAAACCGGATCGGATCCGGATATCCGAATTTATTAAAAGTTGTGATCCGGATCCGTATCCGAATTCATAAAAATAGTCCGGATCGGATATCCGGTCCGGTTTTTTCGGATCTGATATCCTAATTTCCGGATTTTCATAATCGGATACCGGATCGGAAAATCGGATAATCCGGTTTTCGGATTTTTTTGCTTACCCCTACTAAAAAACATATTATAATTACTATTAACTAATTAATTAATTTTTTCATTCAAATTATCTTTTCTCTTTTCTCTAACTAAAATATCTCTTTTTCCAATTATATCATGGGTTACCATTTAAAAATCTTCTTTTATATTTTATTTAACTAAAATTTAATCAATTTACTTTTTCAGGTTAAACATGTTACCTTTTCTTTTCTTTTTAATAACTAAGCAGTTTCCTTTTTCAGGTAAAATATAATATATTATATATGTTATCTAACTAAAAAGCATATTATAATTACTATTAACTAATTAATTAATTTTTTCATTCAAATTATCTTTTCTCTTTTCTCTAACTAAAATATCTCTTTTTCCAATTATATCACGGGTTATCATTTAAAAATAATCTTTTATATTTTATTTAACTAAAATTTTTACTTTACTAATCAATCCACTTTTTCAGGTTAAACATGTTACCTTTTTTTTTAATAACTAAGCAGTTTCCTTTTTCAGGTAAAATGTAATGTTAGATATAATTGATGTAAATATTAATCAGTGTTTAAGTGATACAGTGATAAATCAGAGTTTAAGCTGGAAGCAGTCAGAGTTTGAGTAAACGCTGATGGATGGAAGCGCAAACGCTGATTGATGGAAGCAACAGAGTTTGTTAAACTCTGTTCAGCAGAAGCATCTACAAGTCAACAATGATTGAAGATAAACATGGAAGCAATATCTTTGAAGATCAGATAGCTATCAAAGAGATTGAGTTGACTTAAAAGATGTGTAGCAATCGTAATTGATATCAATTGTATAGCTTAATTATAGGAGTATCAATTACTGATTGAATAGAAGCTGTATGTTTTATAAATACAGTTAGGTTAACCCTAGAAGGGTATCGAACATTGAAATATTCATTCATTGTAACCTAAGCAGCTCTCTGTGATATTTTACATCACTGAGAGAGGAATTATTAATTCCAAACAGTTCTTAAGTACTAAAATGTGTGTTCTTGTTATTCTCTCAAAGAATAACAAGTGGTATCAGAGACAATCTGTTACTTTATTATAGTTTAAGATCCAAACACAACTATAATCATGTCAGAGATTCCTCTTCCAACAGGTCTAGGCTCTGAGAAAGCTCCTACTACTGTGAGTAGGTATGAGACAATTAGGTTTCCTATACTCCGGCCAGCAGAGTATGCAATCTGGAAGATGAAGATGACTATGTTTCTGGAGGCTACAGATCCAGAATATCTTGACAAAATATATGAAGTGTTAGATATAATTGATGTGATTTAATATCAGTGTTTGAGTGTTACAGGGAAACAGAGTTTAACTTGTTAATGAAAGCAGTCGTAGCAGGGTTTGAGTATACACTGATAGATGGGAAGCGCAAACACTGCTGACTGGAAGCGCAACATAGTTTGTTAAACTCTGTCTAGCGGGAGCGTCTATAGGTCAACAGAGATTAAAGATTAATTCAAGATAAACATGGAAGCAATATCTTTGATGATTGGATAGCTATCAAAGAGATTGAGTTGACTTAGAAGACGTGTAGCTATGTGAACTCTGTTGATTAAACTCTGTGATGCATACTCTGTTAACATGTTTTTGTTTAAACACTGTTAAGCTCTGTCAGCATGATTGGATGTCATACCCTGTTAACATGTTTGATAAACTCTGTGAATTCTGAATTGATTATTGTCTGGATGAAAACACCAATGAAGAAATATGTATGAAGCATGATTCTCAGTAATCAAATCATGACTCTTTCTGAGTCACTGTGATCTAATCAGAACTTGTGCAGTAAGTTAACACAGCATGATACTGTTTCATATTTATAGCATCTCTTAGTTTATTTGGTCCTAAACTCTGAGTCTATGAATACTGTGTGCATTGCCTCTCGTAAATAACTTCTGATATTGATGAACTCTAAACTCTGATTAGTGACACTCAGTTCCCAAAACATATACATGGTTCTTGATGATTCCTTGTTTGTACATGTGAAAATTATAAAACTTGAGATGTGTCATTGTTTAGTTTAGTGAGTACAAATTCATGTCTGCACCCTGTGAGAATTTGAGCCAAGTAAGTGATTGATACATTTTATATCAATCATATTTTATTGATGTGTGATGTTCATCAGTGAGTATGTTGCTCTAGAACTTGTTTTAAACCATTTTGAGACTACATGATATGTGTGTGCATGAAAATGATAAAGGCACTAGGATTTACCATCTTTCTCCAAACACTGTTCATAAATTCCACCCTTAGAAAACCCCTTTGAGCCATAATAACTGCTTCGTTTAAATTCTGATATATCAAGAGCAGTTATATTAATTTGTATATTGAAGAGCAAACAGGTGAGAGTTTCTCTATAAAGAAAAGTTTACTCAGTGAATATATATACATAAATAAATAAAAAAAAATGTATATATGCTGATCATCTTGTACAAATATGTACTAAAAGTGCAACTGAACACTTTGCTCTATTAAATTGTTCAGTTCGCCATTTATTCATTTAATCCATCTCTTCTCACTTGTTTGATTTTACTAAATTACAACCCTGAATAAAGTCCTTTTGATTTGTGCATACGTGTACTCAAAGTAGTGTAGATTTGGTGGACATTCAAGCATATGGTAGTATCTGCTTTTACTGATTGAATTTGAGTGAAAACACTTCACCTTAACACTGGTGTGCTTTGAGAGTTTGTGAGTCTATCAAATCCCTGGCATGTTACTCACTGAATGATGCTTTGATATCTATCTCTTGATATTTTTGTCTATAAAGACTGTGTGCTTACTTGGATAATCATGGACATCAAAGGGAATAGGAGTATTCAGATTTCTGTATTTAAGTTACTACAGAGTTTAGCTTTCATCAAATAATCAGTGTTTTGAATGAGAGTTTGTGCATTCAGTGTTTATTGATTTACTTTATGGATTTTATGAAATATTAGATGCTCTAAAAATTGATTTGGTAACCTCTGCTTCACACACATATATATTCACAACTGTGCAATTCTTGAAAGGGTTTCAGTGATAAGGTTGGAAAATTGACAAACGCTGTTGGATTGTGTCTAGTACTCTAAGGTAAATTTTCATTGGGATGATTTGAAAATTTTGGAGTAAATAGAGTGTTTGACAACTGTTAATGAGAGTAAATGTGTTAAAGTGTATTGGTAATAGTGAAGTGAATACAGCGGTGATAATTGCTATTTTACTGCGCGTGATTAATTGATCCGTTGGATGCATGACACGTGTCCCACTCACCCATTATTGTGTCTCACTTACACATTAATCTAGGAACTGTTGAGTGTTTTAATGCACGAACGATTGGATTTTTGTTTCTCAATTACAACTCTAATCATTTTTGTGTATCACGATACATTTTTATTCTTATCTACACATCCACTCATATTCACTTTACTAAATCACACAGTTCTTTTGTGTTATTCACTTGGGCATTTTCACAAACACTTTTCCTACATAACATTTTCACTGCCATTTTCTGCTCTATTCTTGATTTAATGGCTTCTAAACCTTTTACTGCTGTTGGTCTTTGATTTGTTCCTAACAACTTTGCAGCCCCACTAAACAATGAACGTGTACCAGAAGTGTTTCATCTTATGCAGAACTTTCTCCGCGACTCCGAGATTGGGCAAGCTTTGACTGAACCATCTATTCTATCTGCTTCTCAGATTGCCACTTTCTGGCAAAACTCAAAGTATGTAGATGGAGGAGAGAATGGGACTCCGTCTATAATCTTTACTCATAATGAACAAGAGTTTGTGATTACTCCACAAACTGTTAGAGAGACCATGGATTTCTACACACATACCTCATATGCTGTTGTTTCTGAGCAAAATCTGCGGGAAATGCTAACAGAAATTGGTTACATGGATTCTCTTGCAAAGCTAGGCAGTGTCAAACGGCCAAATCTCAGAAAGGAATGGAATTTTTTCTTTGACTGCATTACAAGAACATTCCAGAAGAAAGTCACCAACTGGGATGCCATTCCTATCGACAGTCTGCAAATTGGGTATTCTCTACTCTATGGCAGTAATTTTGATTTTGGTCGTTATGTATTATTGAATTTAGGTGATAAACTGTCAGAGTCTACTACAATATACTTTGCTAGATTTTGTCAACTATTATTCACTGCTTGTGTATCTGGGTTAGATATCGATGAAGCTGATGTGATTCAGCCTTTTAAAGTCAATAAGAGAATATTCTCTGATATGACTAATAAGGATGCTGGTAAAGAGAACCTACCTGCCCTCGTTTTGCCACTTGCCTTGCAGAACTTTCTCAACCAACCCCAAGATCCACAATCACCACAAAATGACCCACAACAAACACAACCACAACAAATGCCTGAACCATTGGCCACTGACCATACTGAAACCATACACTCTAAACCTATCCCATCACCTGAAACTTCACTAAACTCTGCATCACATTCTCAACCTTCATTTCCCACACAACCTGAAGTCATACCAGTCCCTTCTACTCAATCTCAACCACAATCTAAACCAAAAAGGCAAAAGCATACTGCCCTTAATACAAGGCATTCCAAGGCTAAACAGACATCTCCTGGAGCTGTTTATACCAGAAGAGTCATCAAAAGGGCAAATAGGCCTTCGTCACCATTAGCTGATGACAAATCTATTGAAGAAGAAGAGGTAGTTGAAGTGTCTCAAGCCAAGAGAAGGAAGTTGATACTTGCAGAATCTGATGAAGAGCAAGTTGCTGAAGCTCCAAAGGACATCTCTAAGGAGACTCCTATTGTTGAGACAGAGATTGTCACTGAACCTGCACTAACAGAGAATGAACTTCAAGCAGAAACTGGATTTCAAGATGATGAACCAGTCATTGCTCCTATGGAAGATTTTGCTGAAAATTTTTAGACATTCTCTGTTGAAGATGAAATTCCAATTCCAACAACCATGGTTGCTGCAAACTCTGTTGACACTGGTGTTGCAGATCAACCTACTGTGGTGTTAGAAGAAACAGAGGTTGCATCTCACAATGAGTTCATTTCTGATGCACATCAAGGCTCAGAACATGGTGAGGAAATTACTCAAGCACAGGTTGCATATCAAGAACAAATTGTTGTTGATGTAGTAGAACAGGTTACTCAAGTAGAACCTGCTACAGATCATAATGAAGAAGCTGCCTCAGTTGCAGATGATTCTGATAATGATTCTTCTGAATCAGTGAGTGTTGCACCTGTCAATGATCAAGTTCAAACTGATGGACAGAAAACAGGGGAGAAACCAGACTTTGCTGGACCTTCTGTCAGAGAAATTGATGATAATTATCTGGCAAAGCAAAGTGCAGATTGGTACAAAGCAAACTGCATCTTTCCTACTGGAAGAGTAGCTACTTTTCTCAAGGAAAATTCTAAAAAGATTTCAAATCCTGATATTCTAACTTGTCTCCAAGGAACAGTGATTCAGGTTAAGACTTTGAATCACAGGTTTGATGATAATCACAAAGCACTTATTGATCTGAGAACTGAAGTTGCTACTCATGAGGAGAAATCTCACAGAGCCAATTCCAAGATGTTTCAACAATTTTCTAAAGCCCAGGAGACTCTCACTGAGAGATTGAGTAAAGTTGAACAGAATCAAATTTTGCTAACTGAAAAGGTTGACTCTATCGCCAACTCTCTTGAGTTAATAACCTCTATTCTGATTCCAGATGGTGATGATGTCAAAAAGGGGGAGAGAATTGCTAGAACTAAGTGCAAGAAGTTTCAAACTCTGTCAAAGAGGGATAATCTGGATGATGAAGGTACAAATCCAGAGAAGTGGTTAAGGAAGAATGATGCTGTAAATCCACAATTTGGAAGGTCTACAAGATCAACAAGATCAAGCTCAGCAGCAGCAAATACAAATATTCAGAGTACTTCAAGACAAAAGGATTTGTCATTCTCTGACAATCCACAAACAGATGAAGAGCTGGCTGCTAAGATTTTTCTTGAAGAAAATCCAAAGGGTGCTACACTTGAAGATGTTCATGCTGAAGAGAAGCTCTTACAAGAAAAACATGTGAAGGCATTGAAGTCTGGAAAAGGAAAGAAGATTGCTAAAGCTTCATGGCCTGTAGAGAAAGGAATTGTGTTCAGAGAAAATGTGGTTGGCATTCAGGAAGAAGAAGAAGAAGAAGAAGAAGGAAAATTTATAAGAAAATCTTCTCTTAATGCTAAGTTGAAGCTGAAAGGAATAATGGGTGAAGAAGACAAAGGTAAAAAGGTAGACACAACCTCTGTTGCTATACAAGTTGTGAGTGAATCTCTACCAGTACAAAGCAAACTCTTACCTGGATTCTCTAAATCTAAGATTCCAGTTCCAGTACAAACAGAAGAGATTGGTAGTTACCAACATAGCATAGCTTGTTCAGAGAAGCCTCCTGGCAAGAATACTTCTAGTTTGGGTTCAAATAGAGATTTAAGATTTAGTAATAGTCCAAGAGATCCCTCAACACTTGTTTCTCCTGGTTCTGGTATGTTTCAAGAGAATCTGGACAAACTGGAGTCAGTTCAGTTGGTTCATCAGAAGAGTTTAGATATTCACTTCTTATTGTACTTCATGGAAGATGGAACAGTGTATAGAGTGAATAAAGATACTATCAAGCTCAAACTGTTTGAAGAACTTCAGTATGTTCTGTATATATTCAGGGTCAGAAATCAACGAACAACACTCATTGCTAAGTCAATAAGAGAATATATGCAGAGAGCCAAAGCTTTTACTGGATCAAAGACTACTGAAGAGTATGTGCCTAAGTACAGAGATTATCGAGGGAAACTGATTGAAATGCAAAAGAATAGTGCTAGATTGAAGATTGATCTTGGTATAACAGTTCTGGATTTCAATTCAGAATCTAAACATGCATATTTCATCAAGATGGGAAATGATATGAGGAAGAACAAAATTTACTCTCTAAGAGCTGCAATTTATCAGACTGGAGATAATGATCCTCAGTTGAGAGAAATCAAGCAAATTATGCAGAGAGAGCTGGAAAATGCAGAAAGAAGATTACTCATTGAATACCTGAGAACAACACCAGATCTTGAGGAGGTTAGGTAGAAAGAGTTTGTGAGTAATTCTGATTTTCTGTAAATTTTGTTAAGTCAAGATTAAACTCTGCTTAAATGTTAAACACTGTGATTTTATTAGATTGTTTTGACATCATCAATTACTGTGAACTTGTACATTTTTACTAATGAACAAGTTGGGGGAGATTGTTAGATATAATTGATGTGATTTAATATCAGTGTTTGAGTGTTACAGGGAAACAGAGTTTAACTTGTTAATGAAAGCAGTCGTAGCAGAGTTTAAGTATACGCTGACAGATTGGAAGCGCAAACACTGCTGACTGGAAGCGCAACAGAGTTTGTTAAACTTTGTCTAGCGGGAGCGTCTGTAGGTCAACAGAGATTAAAGATTAATTCAAGATAAACATGGAAGCAATATCTTTGAAGATTGGATAGCTGTCAAAGAGATTGAGTTGACTTAGAAGACGTGTAGCAATCGTAATTGATATCAATTGTATAGCTTAATTATAGGAGAATCAATTAACGATTGTACGTAGCTGTATATCTTATAAATACAGTTAGGTTAACCCTAGAAGGGTAATCATCGTGAATGAATATCATTCATTGTAACCTAAGCAGCTCTCTGTGATATTTTACATCACTGAGAGAGGAATTATTAATTCCAAACAGTTTTTAAGTACTAAAACGTGTGTTATTGTTATTCTTTCATACAGTACTTGATTATATATATTGTGTATTCGGCCTAACATGAAAGTCCTCATAAACCTACAAAGTTATCTGCTGCTGTTGCTGGTGAGGAATCAAAAGTAATTCCAAAGGAAAAGAAAGATCTAACTTCTGAGGATCTTTCATCTATTGCTAAGGATGCAAAGGTAAGGCATTTACTTCACAGTGCTTTAGACAATGTTATGTCTAATAAGGTGATTAACTTCACAACTGCAAAAGAAATTTGGGATGCACTTAAGGTTAGGTGTCAAGGAACTGCTGCTATCAAGAAGAATAGAAGGAACATACTCACACAGGAGTATGAGCATTTTGAGGCAAAGTCTGAAGAAACCATGACAGAAACATTTGACAGATTCTGTAGACTACTCAATGATTTGTCATTGGTTAACAAGGAGTATGACCTAGAAGACTCAAATCTCAAGTTTCTTCTTTCTCTACCTGAAAAGTGGGATGTGAAAACAACCACTATAAGAGATAATTATGATCTTGCTGATACTGAGATTGATGAAATCTATGGACTGCTCAAGACTCATAAATTGGAAATGGAGCAGAGAAACAGGAGATCAAGCAAGAAGTTAAAGTCTGTGGCTCTCAAGGTTGAAGAGAAACCCTTGAAGAAGAAATCAAAGGGAAAGGCTTTAGTCATTCATTCTGAAAGTGAATCATCAAACTCTGATGATGATTCAAACACTTCTGATTTGTCTAACTCTGAGGATGATGAAGAAGAGATGAGAAAAATGGCTGTTTTGATGGTAAAGACCTTTAAGAAGATGGGTTTCAAGAACTTCAAGAAAGGAAAAAGGTTCTCTAGAGATTCAAATGACAGAAAGAGTTTCAGAAACTCTGAGAGAAGGGATACCAAATCTGGGAAGAAAGACAAGTCTGAGATTCAATGCTACAAGTGTAAGGAGATGGGTCACTATGCTCCTGAGTGCAAGAAGGATAAAACTGAAAAGGCACTCTATACAAAAGGCAGGGACTGGCCAGACACTTCATACTCAGATGAGGAAATTAACTATGCACTCATGGCTTCTACTCAGAATGAAGATTCTGAACTCATGGTACCCCCAACTACCTATGCTTATAATACTGATAATAAAACTGAATTGATGATTTATCTTAAAGCATTGCATATCAGTTATAGGGATCAGACTTTAGAGAATGAGAGAATCAAGTATGAAAGTTCTCAACTTAAAGAGAGAAACAAACTTATTGAATAAAAACTTGAAAACATGCAAAAAGTTCAGAAAAAGAGAGATGATGCTGTTTTTCTAGAACAGGAGTTGCTAGGCAAATGTAAGCAACTAGAATCTGAATTGGAGGATGCAAAACACATTATTAAAACTTGGACACACTCTGGAAAAGACACTCAAGAGGTTTTTCAATCAGACACAGTAGGTCTAGGTTATTCTGAGGATGATGTACTTAGGTTTCAGAATACAGTCAAGATTAGACCACCACTTCCTTCTAAGAAATTTGGAACATTTGTTAATGGAATAAATGAACCTAGGTTTGAACATGGAAAAGAAGTTGTTAAGAGGGAACCAGTAAAAGCTAGTGTTAAACAGGTTAATATTGGTTCAATGACAGATAAACAACTCAAGCATAAGCTTAAGGAGTTAAAATCTGTTAAGAAACAGAAAGTGTCTAGGAAGAACAGAAATGGAAAAGTAGGCATTACCCAAGGTAATTATCCAATGCTTGCTACATTAGCTCCAAGAAAGTCATGTCATAACTGTGGTAGCACTAACCATCTTGCTAGTTTTTGCAGGAAGAACAAAAATATTAATTCTTTACCTTCAAAGTCTGAAGTAAAGAAAGTTAATGTTAGAGCTAGACCACAGACTTTATGCAAACACTGTGGTAGTACTTGGCATTCTATTTACACTTGCAGAGATTATCATGCTATTTATCATAATTACTATGAACCCAAGCCAAATTTGAAATGGGTTAAAGTAAACTCTGTAAATGTAAACTCTGATGAAGTTAGCTTAAACTCTGTTAATGTGAATTCCGCTGCAAGAGCTAACAGAGTTAAGAAAGCCAAAGGATCCAAGCAAGTCTGGATCCTTAAAATTAATCCTCAGTAATTGTTTTTGATTGCAGGGTACCAGGGAAAGTACTCTAGTCGTGGACAGTGGATGTTCAGGACATATGACTGGAAATAAAGCCCTGCTAACAGAGTATGTGGAAAAGGTTGGCCCAAAAGTTTCCTATGGAGATGGCAACATAGGACATACTCTGGGATATGGCAATATTAATCTTGGAAGTGTCATCATCACAAATGTAGCTCTGGTTCCAGGACTCAAGCATGATCTGCTATCTGTGAGTCAAATCTGTGACAGAGGATATCATGTAGATTTTCAGCCTGAATACTGTCAAGTCATCAGTAAATCTACAGGGAAAGTTGTTCTAGTTGGAAACAGACACAATAACATCTATGAAATAAAATTATCAACAAACACTGATGGCAAAGCAGTGTGTCTGTCAACAAGGATGTCCAGTGAAGAGAGTTGGAAGTGGCACAAGAAACTCTCTCATTTGAATCTGAACAACATAAATGAGCTGATTAGAAAGAATCTTGTAAGAGGGCTCCCAAAATCTTTATTAAATGTTAATGGCCTATGTGATTCCTGTCAAAAGGCCAAACAAAGGAAGTCATCTTTCAAGAGCAAAACTGAATCTTCAATTGTTGATCCTTATCATCTTCTACATGTTGATCTTTTTGGTCCAGTGAATGTAATGTCACTTGGAAGAAAGAAATATGCTTTAGTCATTGTTGATGAACACACCAGATATACATGGGTGTATTTTCTAGCAAAGAAGGATGATACAGCATTAACTCTGATGGAGCATGTAAAGCAACTGGACAAAGGATCAAAACACAAAGTCAAAATAATCAGAAGTGATAATGGAACTGAATTTAGAAATGCAACAATGGAAGAATTTTGCAAAGACAAAGGAGTGAAGCAAGAGTTTTCTGCACCTGGTACACCACAGCAAAATGGTGTAGTTGAAAGAAAGAACAGAACTCTCGTAGAAGCTGCCAGAACTATGCTTGATGAAGCAAAATTGCCAACTTATTTCTGGGCAGAAGCTGTTCAAACTGCCTGTTTTACTCAGAATGCCACTCTAATCAACAAGCATGGAAAAACACCATATGAAATGGTGAGAGAAAAGAAGCCAAACCTGAAATATTTTCATATTTTTGGGTGCAAGTGCTTTGTGCTGAAAACTCATCAAGAACAGTTGACAAAATTTGATTTAAAAGCCGATGAAGGAATTTTTGTTGGTTATCCACTATCAACTAAGGCATTCAGAGTTTATAATCTGAGAACCAAAGTGATCATGGAATCAATTCATGTGTCATTTGATGACAAGAAAATAACTGGACTTGAAGATGTAAATGAACATGATCAACTGCACTTTGAAAATGAATATTTATTCTCTGATAAATTAAACTCTAATGAGGCTGATCTAATAAACTCTGTTGAGCTAAACTCTGAACCTCTACTGGTAAACACTGAAGAAACTTTTCATCCAGAAACAAGAGATGAACCAGTTAAGGGGGAGCATGAAGAATCACATCATAGTGATAACTCAAATTCTGATAGTGACTCAGCTGAAAAATCTGGATCAAACTCTGATAACTCAAACTCTGATAGTCCAAAATCTGACAGTTCAAACTCTGAGCAGTCACATTCAGGGGGAGCCTCAGAGAATGAAGAAAGACACCAAGGAAATCAGGAGAACATGGATCAAGGGGGAGGATCAAACTCTGAGAGAAGTCATTTGCCTTCAGCTAGGAAATGGACCAAATCTCACACACCTGATTTGATTATTGGTGATCCAGATGCAAGAGTAAGAACAAGAAGTGCAACAACAAATGATTGTCTGTTTCATGCATTCTTGTCACAAACTGAGCCAAAGAAGGTTGAAGAAGCTCTTCAAGATGCTGACTGGATAACATCAATGCAAGAAGAGTTAAATGAATTTGAGAGAAATGAAGTATGGACACTTGTACCAAGAACCAAGAATAGGTCTATTGTTGGTACTAAGTGGGTTTCAGAAACAAAACTGATAGTGAAGGGGTTGTTACAAGAAACAAAGCCAGACTTGTGGCAAAAGGCTATTCACAGCAAGAGGAAATAGATTATGATGAGATTTTTGCTCCAGTTGCCAGGTTGGAGGCAATAAGGATGTTTCTTGCCTATGCTTCTCACAAGAAATTCAAGGTATTTCAGATGGATGTAAAGAGTGCTTTTCTGAATGGGAAACTTGAAGAAGAAGTGTTTGTGTTGACCCCAAATATCCAGATTATGTCTACAGGCTTGATAAAGCACTTTATGGACTTAAGCAAGCACCAAGAGCATGGTATGAAACTCTTGCTCAGTTTCCACTAGAAAGTGGGTTTCACAGAGGTACAATTGATAAAACTCTGTTTTACTTTAAATCTGGTAGTGACTTACTTTTGGTTCAAATTTATGTTGATGACATAATTTTTGGGTCTACTAATGATAAACTCTGTACAAAGTTTGCCAAGCTAATGCAGTCAAGGTATCAAATGAGTATGATGGGAGAGCTTAGTTATTTTCTAGGTCTACAGGTGAAGCAAACAGATGATGGGATATTTATAAATCAAGCAAAATATACCAGAAACCTTCTCAAGAAATTTGGTATGCTTGATTGCTCATCTGCATCAACTCCCATGGCAACTGCAACTAAGTTGGATAAGGATACAGGAGCATCAGTGAATATGACAAACTACAGAGGCATGATAGGGTCTCTTCTTTATCTGACAGCAAGTAGACCTGATATCATGTATGCAACCTGTCTCTGTGCAAGGTTTCAAGCTGATCCCAGAGAACCACATCTCACAGCAGTGAAAAAAAATTTCAAATATCTCAAGGGCACCATTACTTTAGGGCTGTGGTATCCCAGAGAATCAAATTTCAAACTTATTGGTTACTCTGATGCAGACTTTGCAGGTTGTAAGATAGATAGAAAAAGCACCAGTGGAAGTTGTCAATTTCTGGGTGACAGACTGGTTTCTTGGTACAGTAAGAAACAAAAGTCAATTTTTACATCTACAGCTGAGGCAGAGTATATTGCTGCTGGTAGCTGCTGTTATGCTAAATTCACGCAAGCGCACGTAGTCACAAGTAATACAATTAAAGTTCGTTCCACAGAGATCTTGGTTAAGTTTTACTCAGAAAATATGTCTATGCAATAATGTATGGTTTTAATTCACTGCTAAGAAAAATAACAAATATGGTTTGATTAACTAAATTAAACTAAGATGCGAATTATAAAACTAAGAATTAAACAATTAACGAGAATTAAAATCGGATTACTTATATGAGAATAAACATGGAATCCTAGTTTCATCAGCTACTTCACTTAGAGTTGCAGCCTTTAATCACTATGTGCAATGGTTTTGATATCTGATCGGACAACACGAAAAAAGTATACGCTACCTGTCAGCATACGCATACCAAACTAATCATACATCCACAAAAGAGATAGAAGATGAATAGACACCAATTATGCTTAGACCCTATATGTCTATAGAATTTGAAAACATAACGGTTGAAGAACAAGTTATCCATAAAGATCACATAGGGCAGTATAAGTATTTTCATCTCACACCACAACCATATTGATAAACAATTATGAACCTATGCTAGCATGGCAAGTTCTAAATCTCAAGATCCACTTTCACTTCACAAGAGATTAACAAATTAGATGTTCGCGACGCATCTATCTATTAAGCATAACCATACGAGGATATCAATTATACACCACACACAAATCTTTAAGGCATGCAAACTACTAAGCTACATAGATAAATCCACTAGGATCCCATGACAACGATTAGCCCATAATTGAACCGTTCATCGTCATGGGATTTGATGAAGACATGGTAATTAACAATATATAAAAGAAAGGAATAATGATATTAATAGGAAAAGAGTTGAGAAACAAATCTATGATTCAACGTATACAAAAGATGAAGTAGGTCGAGATCCGTGCTTGTCACCGAGCTTGAATCCTTTTCCACTTTTCTCCCTTGCACAACTAACTTACAAAATAATAATGCTATGATATCTATTTTACAAGGCTAAGATGTGTTTATATAAGCCTACATATCTTGCCCAACAAGAAAATAACCTAAAAATACAATTGGAAATAGGTTTGGGTGTCAACAATATAGCTAAAATTCGAAATAGGGCAAAAAGGGAATTTTTTTTCAGCAAAACTGCCGCACCAGCGCAGCCTGCGCTCCAAGCTGCGCAGCCTGCGCTCCTCCCCCTATCCAGGTACTGTGCAGGCGCAGCCTGCGCTCTGTAGAGCGCTGCCAGCGCTCCTCTGGCTGGTGGTGGCTCGTTTTCTGCAGTTTTCTTCGTTTTTTCGTCCGTTTCCTTCCATTCCTTTTGCATTCACTTCCCGTCTCTTCGTGCCAATGTCTTGAACACTCTTGGTAACTAATTTTAAGTCATCATTCTTCATTCCTTAGCATAATCAACTCCAAAATCAACGGAAAATTCACCCTTAATCGATATTTCTCCAAACCTACACAATCAAACAAAACACATAAAAAAATACCACAAACTTGAGTCCAAGTACCCCAATTTAAGCCGATATGGAACGTTCCAAGTGGATATAAAATCCACTTATCACACCCCCAAACTTAAACCGATGCTTGTCCTCAAGCATAAACAATTACAACTAACTAACTAACTAGTACCACTTCCGTAGGTGATCACGGTTGCATTTGGCATATGCAACAAGCCCTTTAAACCCCTAGGCAGCCCTAGTGGACGAGTAAGGTCTCGTGAGGGCCTATAGAGAATGTACCCACAAAATCCATTTAACCTAATGCAATGCAATGCATGAATGCAACTAATATGAAAATGCAATTAATATCCTACCATACCTTCAATTCCTCTCATGCCATATCAACTTAAGAATCAAAGTAAATACGCAATGTCTTGGTGTCAAAAGTGCAAGTATTCACATAGTCTACTCAATGACATGCAAAAGTTCTCACAAGCCCATGTCAAGTGTAAGAATAAGTTAGTAAACATGCTAAGCCTACAAGAGTACATCTTTGAGATAACACTCGGGATCTCATACGCAAGAACAAGCAAACACTCACAATCCACTCATAAAAGAATATTCACTCAAGAACAAGGGTAAGTGTATCACTCAATTCCAACAAAATCATAAACATGCTTGACATTTGGTATCAATCTAACTCTTAACACAACATACATCAATGACGATAATCAAAAGGTCTTAAATTGGGTTGTAACGGGGCTAGGGACAAGGTATGTCAAATAAGCCAAAACAGGTGAAGTGTCAAAAGCTAGTAAGTACCATAATACATCATACACAACACCATATTCTTCCCCACATAATTTTTACTAAAACAACACTCAACTAGTCGACTGAAATAGGATCGTAACAAACACAAACATGCTCTCATAATATAAAATTTTTTTTCTTTTTTTTCTTTTTTTTTTCTTTTTTTTTTCTTTTCTTTTTTTTTCTTTTTCTTTTTTTTTCTTTTTTTTTCGAGAGCTAAATATAACACAAACAATAATATAAACAATAACAATGATCCCATGAATTTATTACATATGCCGACTATCAAGTAAATAACCAAACCCAATTTTCAATATTTCCCCCAAAAGTAAGACCAACAATAAACCCCTCCTTGCACACCTTATTACTCCCTTAAGCACTCTACTAGCCTTTGACAATGTGGGTTCAAATTAATGTAAGGCCAATACAAGAAAAAGGTCTCGGCAAGTAATGTGGTATGTCACCGAAAAAATAGGATTAAGCTCAATGGGTTAACTAATTGATCATGTAAACATGGTATGGTAATATGGGAAAATATGCGGTTATTCCTAAATGCCTTTATCATTTTAATCGTCAAATAATGTCATGCGTTTCAAGAAAGACCTCAAACAACTGCTAGCAATGCAAACAATCCATGGACACTCAAGCAAACGAATAAATTGCAACAGATATGCAATAAGGCTCAAAATCTCACTTGGTGGAAAAACATACTCAATCCCAAGCAAAAATCTCTCTAACGCACCTACTTGTATTCAAAGCATGTAAACTAAATCATCTTGCACATATTCATGTCCTTCTAATTACTTACAACATTCAAAAAGTCTACTAGCTTCAACTTACTAGTGTATGTATGTGCACAAGAACAAAGCATATCACTTCTCAAACAAAAGCGTCAACAACACCAAATTCCTATCAAGCATGGGTGCAAATGCAACTATTATGAACTCACACTGTATACAAACATAAAAACAAAATGTCCTATATGAAACAAACGTAGATAACACGAACAAAAATGCATAATTTACTACTACTAATATGCAAAGCATGAAATCCTACATGAACAAATAATACAACAACATCTACTAATCCCTCAAACCACCCCCAAACTTGAAAGATTCAATGTCCGCATTGAATGGAAGTAAATACAAGGGATAGTAGAAAACATACCTGAAAACACCGAAACACATGGGTTGCCTCCCACGAAGCGCTGTCGTTAACGTCATTTAGCCGGACAAATATGATTCAAATCATGGTGGCTTGAAGATCGCATTTGACTTGTCCTTAGCAGAAGGACCATTCACCCATCGGTTGACAACCTTCTTGCTATCTTCCCACATCTTTTCTAAATCAAACTTCACTTTGCCTCTTCCTCCAATTAACTTTTTCTTTTTCTTCTTCACACCTCTAAAGTGCTTCTCCGACTCAACCGGCTGAACAAAAATTTCTTCTTCCTTATCATAGGTCTTCCACCTTCGTAACACGTTATCATGTCCCTCCTCAAAAATCACTAGCTCATTATTCAAAAGGACATACCTCAAATGTGGTGGAAGTTTCCCAAGCTTTACTTTCGAGAGATCTTGAACCGAAGAAATGTCAATAGAATCACTGATAGGATGCTTTAGCATGCTCATATTCGAGTTTTCGCTCAACAATTGATCCAACTTCTTTCTCTGACCCGTATCAACCGTTTCCACACTGAAACACTCTTCATCCTCTATCGGAAATTTCATGGCCTTGAACACATTAAAGGTGACACTCTGATCTTGCACCCTCATTGTAAGCTCTCCTTTTTGCACATCAATCAAAGTTTTTCCTGTAGCCAAGAACGGTCTTCCCAAAATTATGGGAATCTTCTTATCTTCTTCGAAATCCAAGATCACAAAATCAGCAGGAAAGATGAACTTATCAACTTTTACCAAAACATCCTCTACTATACCCCTCGGATAAGTGATCGTCCTATCAGCCAACTGCAAAGAGATGTTAGTTGGTTTCGGCTCCGGTAGACCAAGTTGCTTGAAAACAGACAAGGGCATAAGATTAATGCTAGCTCCCAAATCACATAAACACTTGTTGAAAGAAAGGTTGCCAATAGTGCATGGAATAGTGAAACTTCCCGGATCTTTCAGTTTAGGAGGCAATTTCTGTTGCAGAACAGCACTACACTCTTCCGTTAAGGCAACGGTCTCTAATGCATCGAGCTTCAACTTACGCGAGAGAATACCCTTCATGAACTTGGCATAGCTCGGCATCTCTTCAAGAGCTTCCGCAAAAGGTATGTTGATGTGCAACTTCTTGAACACTTCTAAGAACCTCGCAAATTTGTTATCCAACTTCTGCTTCTGGAGTCTTCTAGGATATGGAGGAGGAGGGTAGATCTGATTATTCTTCGTAGACAACTCCGGAGAAGCCTTCTCAACAGATTCCTTGCTCTTCTCTTCTTCACCTTCAAGCTGATCAGCTTCCAAGTCAGATTTCTCAATTTCAGGCATTGCAGATTTTTCCACTTGCTGATTCTGCACTTCTCCATCCTCGTTAGTGGCTGATTTAGGTCCCGATGTGACCCTTCCTGATCTCAAAGTTACGGCCTTGACCTGCTCCTTGAAGTCCCTCCTACCTGGATTTGCTTCCGTGTCACTAGGAAGAGTTCCTTGTGGCCTACTACCCAAGGCACTTGCAATCTGTCCTATCTGAGTTTCCAAGAGCTTTTGACCAGCTTGTAGATTCTTCAATGCTATCCACATCTCATCAGATTTATCATTAGATGATTGCCCCACCTGAGTCTGAGGTTGTTGCTGCTGAAATCCTGGGGGTTGATACGGTGCCCTATAAGGTTGTTGATAGCCCTGATTATACGGCTTCGCTTGCTGATAAGATTGTTGAGTATTCTGATTGTTGCTCCAGCTGAAGTTAGGATGATTCCTATTATTAGGATGATAAGTGGCTGGAACTGGTGCAGCAGGTCTCTGGAAATTACTCACGAACTGTGCTGATTCAGAAGAGATAGCACATTGACTCGTCTCATGTGCGCCCGCACAAAACTCACAAACACTAGCCACCTGCTGAACTCCATAATTAGCAAGAGAATCCACTTTCATAGCAAGAGCTTTCAACTGAGCCGTAATCATTGAAGCTGTATCTACTTCCAAAACTCCTGCTACCTTGCCTTGAGAAAGTCTCTGGGTTGGATTCTGATATTCATTAGCAGCCATCATCTCAATAAGTTCATAAGCTTCATCATAACTCTTCGCCCAAAGAGCTCCACCTGATGCTGCATCTAGCAAAGGCCTAGATTGTGCTCCCAACCCATTGTAGAATCCATTGATAACCATCCAATCAGGCATGCCATGATGAGGACACTTCCTTAGCATCTCCTTGTAGCGTTCCCAAGCCTCACACAAGGACTCGCCAGATTGCTGTTGAAATTGAGTCAACTGGTTCCTTATTGCTGCAGTTTTCGCCATAGGAAAGAATTTTGTAAGGAACTTCTGAGCAAGATCTTCTCATGTAGTAATGGAACCAGGTGGTAAAGAGTGTAGCCAGCTTTTAGCCTTATCCCTCAGAGAGAATGGGAAAAGCCTCAACCTGATAGCATCATCCGTCACACCATTACACTTGAAAGTGTCGCAGATTTCAATAAAGTCCCTTACATGCATGTTTGGATCCTCTGTAGTAGCTCCCCCAAACTGGACTGAATTCTGCACCATCTGAATTGTGCCCGGCTTGATCTCAAAGTTGTTCGCTGCAATAGCTGGCCTAACAATGCTCGACTGAATGTCATTGAGTTTCGGTTGAGAATAGTCCTTCAAAGCCTTAGCTGCTGCTGCATCTGCCATTGCTACTGTAGTTTCAGTCTCCTCTTCCTTATTCTCTAAATTCTCTACAAGATCGTCTTCTGCCAGTCTTAGTAAACGAGCTTGCGAACGTGTTTGCATACAAACTCAAGTACCTGAAACACCACGAAACAAACAAACTAAGTAAGAATCCGAGTCAGTGAACGCTAACGACCACTATTGACAAACACATAAACTGAAATAAAAACACCGATGATCCCCGGCAGCGGCGCCAAAAACTTGTTATGCTAAATTCACGCAAGCGCACGTAGTCACAAGTAATACAATTAAAGTTCGTTCCACAGAGATCTTGGTTAAGTTTTACTCAGAAAATATGTCTATGCAATAATGTATGGTTTTAATTCACTGCTAAGAAAAATAACAAATATGGTTTGATTAACTAAATTAAACTAAGATGCGAATTATAAAACTAAGAATTAAACAATTAACGAGAATTAAAATCGGATTACTTATATGAGAATAAACATGGAATCCTAGTTTCATCAGCTACTTCACTTAGAGTTGCAGCCTTTAATCACTATGTGCAATGGTTTTGATATCTGATCGGACAACACGAAACAAGTATACGCTACCTGTCAGCATACGCATACCAAACTAAACATACATCCACAAAAGAGATAGAAGATGAATAGACACCAATTATGCTTAGACCCTATATGTCTATAGAATTTGAAAACATAACGGTTGAAGAACAAGTTATCCATAAAGATCACATAGGGCAGTATAAGTATTTTCATCTCACACCACAACCATATTGATAAACAATTATGAACCTATGCTAGCATGGCAAGTTCTAAATCTCAAGATCCACTTTCACTTCACAAGAGATTAACAAATTAGATGTTCGCGGCGCATCTATCTATTAAGCATAACCATACGAGGATATCAATTATACACCACACACAAATCTTTAAGGCATGCAAACTACTAAGCTACATAGATAAATCCACTAGGATCCCATGACAACGATTAGCCCATAATTGAACCGTTCATCGTCATGGGATTTGATGAAGACATGGTAATTAACAATATATAAAAGAAAGGAATAATGATATTAATAGGAAAAGAGTTGAGAAACAAATCTATGATTCAACGTATACAAAAGATGAAGTAGGTCGAGATCCGTGCTTGTCACCGAGCTTGAATCCTTTTCCACTTTTCTCCCTTGCACAACTAACTTACAAAATAATAATGCTATGATATCTATTTTACAAGGCTAAGATGTGTTTATATAAGCCTACATATCTTGCCCAACAAGAAAATAACCTAAAAATACAATTGGAAATAGGTTTGGGTGTCAACAATATAGCTAAAATTCGAAATAGGGCAAAAAGGGAATTTTTTTTCAGCAAAACTGCCGCACCAGCGCAGCCTGCGCTCCAAGCTACGCAGCCTGCGCTCCTCCCCCTGTCCAGGTACTGTGCAGGCGCAGCCTGCGCTCTGTAGAGCGCTGCCAGCGCTCCTCTGGCTGGTGGTGGCTCGTTTTCTGCAGTTTTCTTCGTTTTTTCATCCGTTTCCTTCCATTCCTTTTGCATTCACTTCCCGTCTCTTCGTGCCAATGTCTTGAACACTCTTGGTAATTAATTTTAAGTCATCATTCTTCATTCCTTAGCATAATCAACTCCAAAATCAACGGAAAATTCACCCTTAATCGATATTTCTCCAAACCTACACAATCAAACAAAACACATAAAAAAATACCACAAACTTGAGTCCAAGTACCCCAATTTAAGCCGATATGGAACGTTCCAAGTGGATATAAAATCCACTTATCAGCTGCTGTGCACAGATTCTATGGATGAAGAATCAGTTGCTGGATTATGGATTAAGGTACAGTAAGATTCCTATTTACTGTGATAATCAAAGTGATATTGCTATGACAGGTAATCCAGTACAACACTCAATGACCAAGCACATCAGCATAAGGTATCATTTTATCAGAGAGCATGTAGAGGAAGGGAACATTGAGCTTCATTTTGTGTCTACAGACCAACAGCTTGCAGATATCTTCACCAAGCCATTGAGTGAAGCTACATTTATAAGGCTGGTAAATGAACTTGGAATGGTCTCTAGTTTTGACTAGAGATACTGGTTAGACTCAAAATTCACTTATGTAATGCATTATCCATGTTTGTGTGATGTGTTAAATGCTATGTGAACTCAGTTTTTAAACTCTGCTATGTAAACTCTGTTAGCATGTTTTGTCAGTCAAACACTGTTAACTTGTTGAATAAACTCTGATTAATTCTGATAATGTTTGTAACACCCCCAGATCCGGGGTCCGGGATCGGGTTGTCACGGTCTTATTTTCCATGATTAATACTTTACTTGAGTCCACAATAAATAAATCACCTGCTGTGACCCCACAATAATAACCACTCACACACACACACACACACAGTTATAGTCCCAGAGATGAAATTGAAATAAGTCTTGCATTACTGGTTTACGAATAAAAGTTATTACAAGCCAAAAGGATAACATCATAAGTTTAAAAGTTTTGCCGTTGATTAATCATTATTGATACATATAATTAAACTGGTAATCAAAGGCTGCTGATCTATGCTACCTCAGCAATGGCAGCAATGATATCAACGGGTAGCCCTGTGGGGCGGGTATCCTGCTTGCGCCGAGTGCGCCTGACGCGGGCCATGTGACCTAGCTGTTGTTGTGATATAATAAATAAGCAAGGGTGAGCAACAGCCCACCAACAATATATAACTGTGCAGTAATATATAAGACAGTTCAAAGATATGTTTTGAAATCATATGCCATGCATTAGAGAAAATATTGCCAGTTTAATATAAAGGATGAAGTTACAAGGTAACTCAACAGATATATATTTCGTGGAAGCATATGCTATGCCAAAATAAGCAAGATAGCATCATTTTCATAAAAATAGGAACTTGCAGAATGATATTGCAATTCCAGTTTGAAATACTTTTCAACTCTGCCAACTATGATGGTGTTGCAGAAAATTTCCAACTTTGAGTGATGAACTAATACTGGAGTTTGACGCGCCAGGAGACATAGCATATACACGATGATCAGTCGCATGTTATGCTCCCCACCTCTTGTTTACTACATGTAGAAGGAAGCACCGACGGATTTACTTGTCTACCGCCTTCTGGAACCCCCTCGGCCAACGGTTGGGCCACTTTGCTGGACCGGCGCCACTGGGTCACTTACGCATCTCCTAGTTCATTTCACATCCATAACTTTGAAACGTAAAGTTCTTCTCCCTTTCCCCAAGTATAATACTTGTTGATAAGACTCCACAAAGTAGTCGTATCTAATTGGAAAGGAAAATTCACTAATATTTCCCAAGCTACCGCTTGTTAATGGATATTAACTTGTTCCAACATTCTTGCCCCTCGAATAGTGAGTGGGTATACACAATTCCATGAATAATAGCAACCAAGTTGCGAGTGAACGAATAATTTATGACCGGGCAGTCACAAGATAAATAACATTCCTCAAGTAAGGTTCCCTTACAATAGAATCGCAGGAAGAAGGGAATTACTGAGAACCTTCCTTGATAATATAATAATAATAATAATAAGGCTCTGTAATAATTTATATAGTGTTCGAAGGTCGATAATACTATTTGAATGAAGTAAATCATTTTTGAAACGAGTTAGAAGAATTAAATAAATATTCCAAGAATATTTATTGAGTCACAGATATCGGAAAAGTGTTGCTCGGAATAATCTTTGAATAAATATTCAGAATAATATTCATTGAACAAATAATGAATATTCAAATTAATAATGATATTTAGTGATGAAATAGTCATCAAATGGATATTTGAAATGATATTCACTGAATCAATAATGAATATTATACTTAAGAATGATACTCATTGATGACATAAGGATCGACTGAATATTTGAGACAATATTTGTTGAACAAACAATGGATATTCAACTCAGTAATATTTATAGAAGAAATGATTGTCGAAGGAACATTTGAAATTATGTTCAATAATTGGATCGACTTTAAATGAATGTCGAAGATAATACTCATCGTCTCAAGGGAATATTTTGAATAATATTTGTCGAATAACTGGAGTTCGAATCAATGTTCAACTAATATTTATAAAATAAATAGAGATTGAATGAATATTCGAAATAATATTCATTTGAATATATAAGGCTCGAATGAATATTAAAATAATATTCATTAAATAAATAACTCGAATGAATATTCGAAAATAATATCTATTGAGTAAATAAGAATGAATATTCTTTAAGTCAATAACTTAACTGAGGGTTCGAAATAATATTCGAATAATAAATTGACTTTAGATGAATATTAAAGATAATGTTCGTCGAATAAATATCTGATGAATAATCCAGATAATATTTATCGAATAATCTCAAGGAAATATTCCAAAAATATTCGCCAGATAATAAATGGAAAATATTTACTTAAATATTTTCCTCTGAAAATAATATCAATATATCAAGGAATATCGACTCCCGGTCTATAATCAAAGAATGAGATTCATCTGCCCTTTGCTTAAGGGTCTCAGTGATATCCGGCTTATAACTGATATATTACTATCTAGCTTATAAGCCAACAATAAATTCTAGGAACAAGTATATCAATTTGACTTTGAAAGTAGGCATGCATGCTATGGCATATGTATAACAGAAAGCATATATATATATTCACAACAACAGCCTTATAAAAAGGATTTGAAACTTGCCTGGAAATCGAGTACGAGTAGGGGTAGTGGTAGCGTGTCCCGGGTCGGCCTGATGATCTATAAATAGCCAAGGCATTCGGGATTAATCACTTAACACCTTTCAAAAGGTTAAGTATAAACTTAACTTAAATCGAAACACGTTTCAAGTCGTTTCGTTATACCCCTCTAATTCACTCTTATTATTGCTTTTATTATCCGACACTTGTTCGTTAATAAAGCATGGCATTATACTTACATGTGGTAAGTATTTAAATCGTATAAGTTTTAAAGTCGAAAGATTAGACCTCGATATTTAGCGATCGTTTTCTAAGTGGTTTACCGACGTTATAACCAAGTATACCTTTTAGGGGTACTTTCGTACTTAACCATGATTCGAACATTTTTATAAAATCGGAAAACAATCCTTTTTACATGAGGTCTTCTCCCACACCTTCCTTTTTATCTCTATTATTTAATTATTAAGATTCGCCACTGATTTCGCAATATTAAAGGGATCCAATTTCGGTTACGAACTTTTGATTACGGTTCCGAACCACTTTTACGAATTTAATCATAACTCCTAAACCGTAAGTCCGTTTCATGCGATCTTTATATCAAAACGAAGCTTATAACATAATCTAGCCTTTCATGGCAAAATCCGAGACTGGACAGTGTGTTCATGCTACTGCTAATCACGGTTTCTTAAGGCTAACGCCAATCGGGAATTACGACGGCTATGTTTACATGATTTCCAAATTTCAAACCATCCAATAATCATAGTTTCCACTCCAAACAACATATACATGTTATTCAACCATGAACTAAGACCAAGCAATGTCTTTCCGTTCATCTAAACTAATTTCACATTTAATAAATCCCAATCATAATCTTAAGGTCCTAAACATGCATTAAATCCATATAACTCATCTAAAATACCAAAACTTAAACTAAGAGCTTGGTTTTCAAGAGTGGTATACCTTCCTTGGTGTATGTATGAACTTATCAAGCCTTGTTTAGCCCTTATCTAGCCTTAGTATAGCTTGAATAATCAAAAGAAATCAAGAAATAAAAGTTAGTTTATGAAGAACACTATTCATCATCATCTTTGATGATTTATTTGAAAATGATAAAAGATGAATTTGAAGCTGAAATTTCTAAGAGATCATTACCATGATATGTAGTACTTACCATAAAAATTTGAAGAACAAGTGATGGTTGGAAGTTGGACTTCCAATTAGCTAAGAATGGGCAGATTTTTTATGAAGAAATGGAGAGAAATGGTGGTGCTTTGTTTTGTTTTGGTGATTTATGGCTAATACATGTATAACCCTTGCATATATAATGGATGCATCTCTTTTAATGTGTTGTTGGAAATCCAATGGTGCCACTTGTTGCTTCCTCATTGGGCCAAGTGTTGGCACTACAACAAACAACTCCATTTTTGCAAGAATGCAATTACACCACTCATCTTGTAGTTGACTTATAAGGATGTTACTTGGGTTTCTCCTTTTCCCACCAATTGCACTTGTTTGTCTCTTGGTTATTTATTCGTTCCTTTGTCCGGGTATTACTCAATTTCCTTGCTTGTTCGTTGATCGTTCGAGGGAATAACTCATTCGTTTCTAGTTAGGGTTTTACCGAAAACCTCCTTAATATTTCTAATACTATTCTTCATCTTACTTAATACTTCTCGAATTTAAATTCCTTAATTCCCTTTTATAACTCCTTAAGTCTTGCAGTGTCCAGGGAAATCTCGGAGAAAATAAAAGTGCTCTTTTTCTGAATCCGACAGCTTTTACATACACTTATTTTCTTCCTGGATCACTAATACGAACTCAGAAATCCGTTCCGAATACCGGGTATAACATTATTATAATAATATTCCAAATTCCACCAAAATCACTATTCATCACTTATTTTTATTTAATTCCTATAATTAGGAAAATGAACCTGGTTCACTCTCGAGTGCTTCTTAACCTTTTTACGGAACCGCTGGACTTATAATAGATATTGATTTGGATGACACAAGAATAATCTTACTTGAAGTAATATACTTATATCCTTAGAAGATAGATCATTCTTACCTATGCCGTCAACCAAAAGTATTCTGCATGACATGTAAATAATTGACTTCAAATCCATTCCATTCATTTAATAGACATTCGTTACATCGCAGTCATAACCACTATTCATTCCCATATTATTACATACTAAAAAGTTTTAATTCTATCAAAAATCTGGGTTCTTACAGTCTCCCCTCCTTAAAAGGATTCCGTCCCGGAATCAGCTTGAAAACAAATGGGGGTACTTTTCCATCATTGCACTTTCTAGCTCCCAGGTTGATTCTTCTATGTTGTGGTTCTGCCATAAAACTCTGACAAGCTTGATGACCTTGTTTCGGAGCACTTGATCTTTTCTGTCTACTATTTCCACAGGTTGCTCTACGTAGGTCAAATCTGGTTGCATATCCACGTGCTCATATTCCACTATGTGCTTGGCGTCTGGGTTATATTTCCTCAGCATTGAGACATGGAACACATTGTGCACTTGCTGCAAGTTCGGGGGTAATGCTAGTTCATAAGCTAGCTCTCCAATACGTCTTAAGATCTCAAATGGGCCAATATATCTAGGACTCAACTTCCCTTTCTTCCCAAACCTCATTAAACCCTTCCAAGGAGATACCTTCAAGAACACTAGGTCTCCCACCTCATATTCTTTTCCTTTCCGAGCTAAGTCGGCATATTTCTTTTGTCGGTCTTGGGCTGCTACCAGCCGTCCTCTGATTAGATCCACTGCATCTTTAGTCCGTTGGACCATCTCAGGCCCGAGCATCTTTCGCTCTCCAACTTCATCCCAATATAAGGGAGACCGGCCTTTCCTTCCATAAAGGGCCTCGTATGGCGGCATCCCTATACTCGAATGAAAGCTATTATTGTAGGAGAACTCAATCAATGGCAAGTGATCATCCCAATTTCCTTTAAAGTCTATAGCACAGACTCTCAACATATCTTCTAGTGTCTGGATGGTCCTTTCACTTTGCCCGTCTGTCTGGGGATGGTAAGCTGTACTCATGTTTAGCCTGGTTCCCACACATTCCTGAAAGCTCCTCCAAAACCTGGAGTTAAATCTGGGATCTCTGTCAGATACTATGGCGACTGGGACTCCATGTCGCGCCACTATCTCTTTGAGGTAGATATCTACAAGTCTATCAACCGTGTACCTTTCATTGATAGGAAGAAAGTGAGCTGACTTTGTTAGTCGGTCTATAATCACCCATATGGCGTCATGATTTGCTTTGGTCCTTGGTAAACCTACTACGAAGTCCATAGCTATATGTTCCCATTTCCATTCGGGAATCTCCAAGGGGTGTAGAAGTCCACTAGGCCTTTAGTGCTCCGCTTTCACCTTCTGGCAGGTCAAGCATTTGCTTACCCACTCTACCACGTCCTTTTTCATGTTGGGCCACCAGTAGTACTCTTTCAAATCTCTATACATCTTGGTGCTACCGGGGTGCACTGAGTATCCTGAGTTGTGTGCCTCGTATAGAATTTCTTCCTTGAGTTCCTGATCATTTGGGACCCATATCCTCCACATGTATCTCATAATTCCTCCTTTATCTTTTTCACACTTGATTTCTTCCCCAGTCATTAACTCCTCTGTCGAGTTCTTTTCTGCTTCCATCATTTGCTCTTGGCATAACCTAATCTTTTCCAATAGTAGAGGCTGGATTCGAATTTCCATCAACTTTTATTGACCTTCTTCAGGTATCTTAATCTCAATTTCCAGCCTCTCAAAGTCTTTTATCAATTCTTTCTCCGTAGTTATCATTTTGAGCTTCTCTTTCCTACTAAGGGCGTCAGCCACCACATTGGCTTTGCCCGGGTGATAACGAATCTCACAGTCATAATCCTTGATTAGCTCTAGCCATCTTCTCTGGCGCATGTTAAGCTCTTTCTGCGTAAAAATGTACTTGAGGCTCTTATGGTCAGTGTAAATCTCACACTTCTCTCCATACAAGTAGTGCCTCCAAATTTTTAAGGCAAAAACAATTGCTGCTAATTCTAGATCATGGGTGGGGTATCGGATCTCGTAATCCTTCAATTGTCTTGACGCATATGCTATTACCTTACCGTGCTGCATAAGCACGCATCCCAATCCTTTATGCGAAGCATCACTGTAAATCACGAAATCTCCTTTTCCATCAGGCAACGCCAATACTGGGGCCGTTACCAACCTCTTCTTCAGCTCTTGAAAACTCTTCTCGCATTTTTCAGTCCATTCAAATTTCTCAGTTTTCCGGGTAAGTCGAGTTAACGGGGCTGCAATCTTTGCAAAATCTTGAACAAATCGTCTATAATATCCTGCTAACCCGATGAAACTCCTTACCTCTGTTGGAGTGGTTAGTCGTTCCCAATTTGAAACTGCCTCTATCTTGGAGGGGTCAACTAGCACTCCTTCTCTATTGATTACGTGCCCTAAAAATTGCACCTCATTTTTCTAGAACTCACACTTTGAGAATTTGGCATATAATTGCTCCTTCCGGAGCGTCTCTAAGGTTATCCTCAAATGTTTAGCGTGTTCTTCCTCTGTTTTTGAGTAGATCAAAATATCATCAATAAAGACTATAACAAACTAGTCCAAATATTCCTTGAACACTCTATTCATTAAATCCATGAAAGCTGCTGGGGCGTTGGTTAATCCAAACGACATCACCAAGAATTCATAGTGTCCATATCTGGTACGGAATGCAGTCTTTGGGATATCTTCAGGTTTAATCTTCAGTTGGTGATATCCGGTTCTCAAATCAATCTTGGAGAAATACACAGCTCCTCTTAGCTGATCAAACAAATCATCAATTCTGGGTAACGGGTACTTGTTCTTTATGGTTAGCTTGTTCAACTCTCGATAGTCGATGCATAACCTCATACTCCCGTCCTTTTTCTTAACGAATAACACTGGTGCGCCCCAAGGCGACACACTGGGTCTTATCATACCCTTATCCAACAATTCCTGTAATTGTTTTGCTAGCTCTTTCATTTCTACTGGTGCTAATCGGTACGGGGCCTTTGAAACTGGCGCCGTCCCCGGGGCTAACTCGATAGCAAACTCAATCACTCTATCTGGTGGTAATCCAGGAAGATCTTCAGGAAACACATCTTCAAATTCGTTAACCACCGGAATGTCTTGTATCTTGGGCGCCTCTTTCTGGGTGTCGATAACGTAAGCTAAATAAGCTTCGTTTCCTTTTCGTAGCAGTCTCTTGGTCTGTGCCATGGTTAGAATGGTCTGGGTCTGTCGTAACCCTTTAAACACTATTTCCTTCTTTCCTGGGGTTTTCAACTTAACCTTTTTCCCTTTACAATCTATTTGCGCATTATTACGAGACAACCAGTCCATTCCCAAAATAACATCGAATTCCCCTAGCTTAAAAGGGATCAAATCAACACAGAAGGATCGTCCTCCTATTTCTATTTTGCAGTCGGAGTGAATTTGATTAACTGGAACGACTTCCTGATTAGCTATCACTACTTGCAAAGACTCCCTTAGTGGTTGAGTTTTAAGTTTCAATTTATGTGCAAAATCTCTAGATATAAAAGACTTAGTTGCCCCAGAATCAAATAAAACATTTGCACTGACTGTATTGAGGGAAAATGTACCTGCTATCACATCCGTGTTCCTCACGGCATCTTGCACTGTCATGTTAAAAGTTCTAGCAGTTGGTGGCCTGTTGGAGGCAGCTTTGCTTGCCCCTGAGGCTGCTGGTTTGTTCATTGGGCAGTCCTTCCTCATGTGCCCTGGACGTCCACACTGGAAACATGTATTGTTCTTACTAGCAGTAGGATTAACCGCGGTACACCTGTTGGAGTAGTGACCCACTCGTCCACACTTATAACAGACGGACTGCTTCTGATTGCATACTCCAGGATGCCTTTTCCCACAAGTTGTGCATGCTGGTAGTGGAGGTCTGGAAAGGTGAGAACGAGACATTCCTAACTGCTGGCCGCCCTGGCTCACAGTTGCACTCACAGATGGTTTAAACTCAACATTCCTCCCAGGTAGGGATACTGCTCCTCGATTGAACCTATTCGGGGGTCTTCCTCCTGCGGAACCTCCGCCCATACTGGCATGCTTTCTCTTTAATCCCCCTTTTTCTCTTTCTCTCTGTGCCTGATCACTACCTGCTTCCACAATGGTCGCCTTTTGCACCAAGGTGGCATAATCATTAATCTCTAAAACTGCCACTCGATTCTGAATCCATTGTTTCAACCCCTGCTGAAACCTGTTAGCCCTCTTTTCCTCAGTATCTACAAATTCCAGCAAAAACCTTGATAACTCAGTAAACTTGGCTTCATAATCGGCCACCGACAAGTTGTTCTGCTTTAGCTCTAGAAACTTAAGCTCCATCTGGGTTTTCATAAACTTTGGGAAATACTTCTCTAAAAACAATTGTTTAAACCTATCCCAGGTTATAATAGCATCGGTCTCCATATTCTTCTTAGCTTCCCACCAATAGTTGGCCTCTCCTTTTAGCAAGTAGGTAGCAAAGACAGTCTTTTGGGCTTCTCCAATACTCAGAATCTCGAAAGATTTCTCCATTTCCTTGACCCAGGCCCTTGCCTCTACGGGGTCAGCCGATCCGTGAAACTCTGGGGGTTTGAGGGACTTGAAGGCCCTAAAGGAATTGGCCACAGTGGTGTTGTTTCCTTGGGGTGGTTGGGGATGTTGGTTCAAATTCTGCCTGAGCAGATCCATAAATTGTCCCATGGGGTTTCCGCCCTGGTTCTCCCCCTGATGTTCGACTTCAGTTTCCCCTTCTTCTATTTCCTCTTCAAACTCTGCAGTATAGAAAGTTTCATCCCCCATCCCATAATGGGAATCCTCCTGCTCATTATAGTCCTGATCCTGTTCTTCATTATACTCAAAATTTTCCTCATGTTGATTGTGACTTTCTTGGTCAGTAGATTCGTGAGGGTTAGCCCTAGTACCCATTCTTCTCGGAGGCATTTTACTGAAAATTTGGACAATATACATTAGGTTTATTCACCTATTTTAGAGGGTTTTCCTCACAATATCGATGCATAGATGGATTTAGGATCCCACAGTTCTATATATCATGGCAGTTTTAGTCGAAAGCAGTACGGGCAGATATAATATAACAAACTAGTGATCGCGTCATAAGAAAACTGAAATGACTGAAAAGGGAAATAAATATATACCAAGTACCAAACGGTACAATATCCGACATACAACAACAGTTTTAAGGAAATACAACCATCCGAATAATAACTAGTCAAAAGTGAGATAAGCTGTCTATCTGTCTAGTCTGCAACAGGGAACTACAAGCTGAAACTATCCCTACCAAAAATCGGCACTACTATGACCGTACAAGACTAGACAACTAGACCAATACATCACTAACACTGCAGTCAGCCACGGCGGCGGGCCAAATCTGGAACCCTCCTCATAGCAAGGCGGAATATCTCCTCTGCATCAGCCCTGGATACCATGCCATGTCCATCACTGGGTAACCGTCGCACCCTCACACGGGCCCTCAGCTCTATGCCGGTCACCTGCCTATACATATCTCTAGCTCTGGCTCACCTACCACCCAGGTGCCTCAACCGGGCCTCTCTCTCTGCGGCTAGCTCTCTGCGGGACTCTGCCAGCCTGGCCTCAGCCACGGCTACCTCAGAAGTAAGTCTGCCCACAACATAGTGGTGAAAACATGCTGGGACGTCCCCTGTCGGACCATGGGGTGGAGGGGCTGGATCTGTTGGAAGGGCAGCCTCTGCCTGCTGTGGCTCTGGGGTCAATGCCTCAAACTCATCTGACAATGGGCTCATAGGTAGTGGTGGTGGGGTAGGGGCTCTCTCATCAGAGAGGGGTGGCACATGAAGTCCAGAACCCCCTACAACATCAGCCATGGGCTCATCAACATCTCCCTCGGCACCCTCATCAACTAACTCAACGTCCTGCCCTGCCTGGACCTCCTCAGGGTCCTCCTCCTCCTCAGACTCAATGACATCAGCATCAACCTGGACCTCAGGGTCCTCCTCCTCTGACTCAACAACATCAGTATCAGCATCAACCTGGACCTCAGGGTCCTCCTCCTCTGACTCAACAACATCAGTATCTGTCTCTATCATCGCCGAGCCCTCGGCGGCCTGGATCGCCTCATCGTGCTCTCTCTCATACTCCTCCGGATCGGAGATGTCGCTCGCCTACACAATGACGAATTATATTACTATCATGATACTTAAAAGTTCCCATACGGGTTTTAGGTGAACTTGGCAAGAGTTCTTATTATCTTAGTGAATTTATTATTGTATAGCGTCGCATCATCTCTTGGGATTTATAACTCTCTCTCTGATACCATTTCTGTAACACCCCCAGATCCGGGGTCCGGGATCGGGTTGTCACGGTCTTATTTTCCATGATTAATACTTTACTTGAGTCCACAATAAATAAATCACCTGCTGTGACCCCACAATAATAACCACTCACACACACACAGTTATAGTCCAAGAGATGAAATTGAAATAAGTCTTGCATTACTGGTTTACGAATAAAAGTTATTACAAGCCAAAAGGATAACATCATAAGTTTAAAAGTTTTGCCGTTGATTAATCATTATTGATACATATAATTAAACTGGTAATCAAAGGCTGCTGATCTATGCTACCTCAGCAATGGCAGCAATGATATCAACGGGTAGCCCTGTGGGGCGGGTATCCTGCTTGCGCCGAGTGCGCCTGACGCGGGCCATGTGACCTAGCTGTTGTTGTGACATAATAAATAAGCAAGGGTGAGCAACAACCCACCAACAATATATAACTGTGCAGTAATATATAAGACAGTTCAAAGATATGTTTTGAAATCATATGCCATGCATTAGAGAAAATATTGCCAGTTTAATATAAAGGATGAAGTTACAAGGTAACTCAACAGATATATATTTCGTGGAAGAATATGCTATGCCAAAATAAGCAAGATAGCATCATTTTCATAAAAATAGGAACTTGCAGAATGATATTGCAATTCCAGTTTGAAATACTTTTCAACTCTGCCAACTATGATGGTGTTGCAGAAAATTTCCAACTTTGAGTGATGAACTAATACTGGAGTTTGACGCGCCAGGAGACATAGCATATACACGATGATCAGTCGCATGTTATGCTCCCCACCTCTTGTTTACTACATGTAGAAGGAAGCACCGACGGATTTATATAGTAATAAGGCTCTGTAATAATTTATATAGTGTTCGAAGGTCGATAATACTATTTGAATGAAGTAAATCATTTTTGAAACGAGTTAGAAGAATTAAATAAATATTCCAAGAATATTTATTGAGTCACAGATATCGGAAAAGTGTTGCTCGGAATAATCTTTGAATAAATATTCAGAATAATATTCATTGAACAAATAATGAATATTCAAATTAATAATGATATTTAGTGATGAAATAGTCATCAAATGGATATTTGAAATGATATTCACTGAATCAATAATGAATATTATACTTAAGAATGATACTCATTGATGACATAAGGATCGACTGAATATTTGAGACAATATTTGTTGAACAAACAATGGATATTCAACTCAGTAATATTTATAGAAGAAATGATTGTCGAAGGAACATTTGAAATTATGTTCAATAATTGGATCGACTTTAAATGAATGTCGAAGATAATACTCATCGTCTCAAGGGAATATTTTGAATAATATTTGTCGAATAACTGGAGTTCGAATCAATGTTCAACTAATATTTATAAAATAAATAGAGATTGAATGAATATTCGAAATAATATTCATTTGAATATATAAGGCTCGAATGAATATTAAAATAATATTCATTAAATAAATAACTCGAATGAATATTCGAAAATAATATCTATTGAGTAAATAAGAATGAATATTCTTTAAGTCAATAACTTAACTGAGGGTTCGAAATAATATTCGAATAATAAATTGACTTTAGATGAATATTAAAGATAATGTTCGTCGAATAAATATCTGATGAATAATCCAGATAATATTTATCGAATAATCTCAAGGAAATATTCCAAAAATATTCGCCAGATAATAAATGGAAAATATTTACTTAAATATTTTCCTCTGAAAATAATATCAATATATCAAGGAATATCGACTCCCGGTCTATAATCAAAGAATGAGATTCATCTGCCCTTTGCTTAAGGGTCTCAGTGATATCCGGCTTATAACTGATATATTACTATCTAGCTTATAAGCCAACAATAAATTCTAGGAACAAGTATATCAATTTGACTTTGAAAGTAGGCATGCATGCTATGGCATATGTATAACAGAAAGCATATATATATATTCACAACAACAGCCTTATAAAAAGGATTTGAAACTTGCCTGGAAATCGAGTACGAGTAGGGGTAGTGGTAGCGTGTCCCGGGTCGGCCTGATGATCTATAAATAGCCAAGGCATTCGGGATTAATCACTTAACACCTTTCAAAAGGTTAAGTATAAACTTAACTTAAATCGAAACACGTTTCAAGTCGTTTCGTTATACCCCTCTAATTCACTCTTATTATTGCTTTTATTATCCGACACTTGTTCGTTAATAAAGCATGGCATTATACTTACATGTGGTAAGTATTTAAATCGTATAAGTTTTAAAGTCGAAAGATTAGACCTCGATATTTATCGATCGTTTTCTAAGTGGTTTACCGACGTTATAACCAAGTATACCTTTTAGGGGTACTTTCGTACTTAACCATGATTCGAACATTTTTATAAAATCGGAAAACAATCCTTTTTACATGAGGTCTTCTCCCACACCTTCCTTTTTATCTCTATTATTTAATTATTAAGATTCGCCACTGATTTCGCAATATTAAAGGGATCCAATTTCGGTTACGAACTTTTGATTACGGTTCCGAACCACTTTTACGAATTTAATCATAACTCCTAAACCGTAAGTCCGTTTCATGCGATCTTTATATCAAAACGAAGCTTATAACATAATCTAGCCTTTCATGGCAAAATCCGAGACTGGACAGTGTGTTCATGCTACTGCTAATCACGGTTTCTTAAGGCTAACGACAATCGGGAATTACGACGGCTATGTTTACATGATTTCCAAATTTCAAACCATCCAATAATCATAGTTTCCACTCCAAACAACATATACATGTTATTCAACCATGAACTAAGACCAAGCAATGTCTTTCCGTTCATCTAAACTAATTTCACATTTAATAAATCCCAATCATAATCTTAAGGTCCTAAACATGCATTAAATCCATATAACTCATCTAAAATACCAAAACTTAAACTAAGAGCTTGGTTTTCAAGAGTGGTATACCTTCCTTGGTGTATGTATGAACTTATCAAGCCTTGTTTAGCCCTTATCTAGCCTTAGTATAGCTTGAATAATCAAAAGAAATCAAGAAATAAAAGTTAGTTTATGAAGAACACTATTCATCATCATCTTTGATGATTTATTTGAAAATGATAAAAGATGAATTTGAAGCTGAAATTTCTAAGAGATCATTACCATGATATGTAGTACTTACCATAAAAATTTGAAGAACAAGTGATGGTTGGAAGTTGGACTTCCAATTAGCTAAGAATGGGCAGATTTTTTATGAAGAAATGGAGAGAAATGGTGGTGGTTTGTTTTGTTTTGGTGATTTATGGCTAATACATGTATAACCCTTGCATATATAATGGATGCATCTCTTTTAATGTGTTGTTGGCAATCCAATGGTGCCACTTGTTGCTTCCTCATTGGGCCAAGTGTTGGCACTACAACAAACAACTCCATTTTTGCAAGAATGCAATTACACCACTCATCTTGTAGTTGACTTATAAGGATGTTACTTGGGTTTCTCCTTTTCCCACCAATTGCACTTGTTTGTCTCTTGGTTATTTATTCGTTCCTTTGTCCGGGTATTACTCAATTTCCTTGCTTGTTCGTTGATCGTTCGAGGGAATAACTCATTCGTTTCTAGTTAGGGTTTTACCGAAAACCTCCTTAATATTTCTAATACTATTCTTCATCTTACTTAATACTTCTCGAATTTAAATTCCTTAATTCCCTTTTATAACTCCTTAAGTCTTGCAGTGTCCAGGGAAATCTCGGAGAAAATAAAAGTGCTCTTTTTCTGAATCCGACAGCTTTTACATACACTTATTTTCTTCCTGGATCACTAATACGAACTCAGAAATCCGTTCCGAATACCGGGTATAACATTATTATAATAATATTCCAAATTCCACCAAAATCACTATTCATCACTTATTTTTATTTAATTCCTATAATTAGGAAAATGAACCTGGTTCACTCTCGAGTGCTTCTTAACCTTTTTACGGAACCGCTGGACTTATAATAGATATTGATTTGGATGACACAAGAATAATCTTACTTGAAGTAATATACTTATATCCTTAGAAGACAGATCATTCTTACCTATGCCGTCAACCAAAAGTATTCTGCATGACATGTAAATAATTGACTTCAAATCCATTCCATTCATTTAATAGACATTCGTTACATCGCAGTCATAACCACTATTCATTCCCATATTATTACATACTAAAAAGTTTTAATTCTATCAAAAATCTGGGTTCTTACAATGTTATTGTATGAGATAAACACCAATGAAGAAAATGTATGAAGCATAATTCTCAGTCATTAATCATGAATCCATCTAAATTATCTGTGATCTAATCTTAGACTGTGCAGAAATTCAACACAAGCATGATACTGTTCATATTTATAGCATCTCTTAGTTTATTTCTCTGTTAACTCGAATAACTTGTAGAAGGGGGGGGGGTTGAATACAAGTTATATAATCGTGTCTGATTTTTGCTTGATTATATGAACAAGAATAAACGAATGAATCAAACTCTTGTTTGTATTAATAAGATCAAATACAAACTCTACCAAAGGTGTACAATACCTTTAGCAGCTGCTGACAATACAAATCTCTCTCTGTTTGTTTCGAACTCTCGAATACAAACCTTATACAGAGCTACGCACATTCACTAGTTCGACTCACAACTTCGTCGCTCTTTACAGTGATATTGAGAGAGTATTTATAATGCTACCTATCAACTAATAACAGAAAGATATAATCTATACATGACAATGTTCTGCCTTCTAGTTGATAGTTTCCTTCAATAGAAAAACTCTTTCCTTCATAATATCTTCTTGCTTGTTCTTCAAACAACGATCCTGTTTTATAGCACTTACCAGTTTTTGTAGCATCCATAATGACATCATCAGTAACACGACTGATATCAGGATCTGTACACTGCATCAGTATCTGATCAACCATCAGTATTGGACCGTCATCAGGATTTGCTCTCTGTTCCTGACATGTAGTCTCCGATACACTGTTCATTCCTGACTAAACTATACAGACAACTGTCTTACACATAAATCCTAAATACAGTGCTAAATCCTTTATAAGATCAGGATTACAAGAAGTATAATGTGTAAATTCTATTCTTAACATCACAACTTATGAATTATTCCTAACAATCTCCCCCTATTTATGCTTTAAAATCTGAAGCATAAATCCAAGTTGTGGATGTCAAAACATATAACAATACAACCAGAATAGAATTTATGAATGTAGAATTATGAAGTTTAAGTACCTCCTTCTCAGATGTAGACGTTTATCTAGTACTTAGAAGAAAGAATTTTAACTATTAATGCTGCTCTTCCTTTACCACTTCCTAGCTGAGATTCACCACTGTCACTCCTGGTTCTTCTTTTTACTACCCTTTGTCTGATCTTTATCTCCCCCAGCTTTATTGTTATGCTAAATTCACGCAAGCGCACGTAGTCACAAGTAATACAATTAAAGTTCGTTCCACAGAGATCTTGGTTAAGTTTTACTCAGAAAATATGTCTATGCAATAATGTATGGTTTTAATTCACTGCTAAGAAAATTAACAAATATGGTTTGATTAACTAAATTAAACTAAGATGCAAATTATAAAACTAAGAATTAAACAATTAACGAGAATTAAAATCGAATTACTGATATGAGAATAAACATGGAATCCTAGTTTCATTATCTACTTCACTTAGAGTTGCAGCCTTCGATTAAAACATGCGATGGTTTTGATATCTGATCGAATAACACGAAAAGAGTAGGAGTTACCTCTCGGTATACTAGTACCAATCTACGCATACATCCACAAAAGAGATAGAAGATGAATAGGCACCTATTATGTTTAGACCCTATATCTCTATAGAATTTGAAAACATAAAGGTTGAAGCACAAGTTATTCACTTAGATCACATAGGGTAGCATAATATCTCTATTCATGCCACAAATCATGATGCTTAACATCAACCTATCCTATGCTAGCATGGCAAGTTCTAAATCTCAAGATCCACTCTCGTTTAGCAAGAGATTAACATATTAGATGTTCGCGACGCACCTAAATTCAATAAGTACAACCATACAAGGATATCAAGAATTCACCACACATAAATCTCTAAGGCATGCAAACTACTAAGCTACATAGATAAATCCACTAGGATCCCACGATAACGATTAGTTCATAATCGAACCTTTCGTCACCATGGGATTTGACGAAAGCATGATATTAAACAAGATAAAGAAGATGAATAAATCAATAATAAGATAAGGTTTAGCGAACAAATCCGGAAAAGTAACAAGCATCCACAAGATACGCCTAACAAAGGAATACAAGAAAACTATGTCTAGATCTTCTTGTCGTCACGATCCTCGCCTTGGCTTCTCTTCCTTCTGCTCTGAACGAATTTAGTGTGTAGGATGTGTAGATGATGATTTTTCTGTGCCCCAAGGTGTGTATTTATAGCCCCCAAGTGCCTCCTTGCTCCTTGACCAAGCCATTACCGTAATTGAAATAGGATAGAATTCCGGTAATTTTCCATCTTTAATTGAAATAGAATTGCAATTCCCTTGTTTAAGTATGATTCTGGAAGTTTCTGGCCGTCCCAATTAATTCCATGTTGAATAGGAGAAGAATTTGCATCACTTTCCCTGTTTGAATCAGTTTCTGGAAAACTTCTGGAATTTTTGCCGCCCAGGCGCGGCCGCGCGCTCTACAGGCATAATGTCAGCGCGTCCGCGCGCATCTATTACTCAGAATCTCGCCCGCGCGCCCGCGCGCAACTGTACTAAGATCAGGCGCGCCCGCGCCCACCTGTTGCAGCACAGCCTGACTTCTTTTCCTATCCTGATTTTACCTCCGCTTCCGAATGCAACTCTAAACTCTTGCTTTCTTGACACTAAAAACACCATATCACCACTGAATACAATACTTACACCTGGAAATACAATCTGCACGAATCTCACACAAACACATTAAAACACACAAATACTTGAGACACAAAACATCAATTCAAGCCGAAATAGAATGATCCAAGTGGATATAAATCCACTTATCACACCCCCAAACTTAGACCGATGCTTGTCCCCAAGCATAAACAGACAAAAAATATGTACAACTAGCTAGTACCACTTCCGTAGGTGATCACGGTTGCATTTAGCATATGCAACAAGCCCTTTAAACCCCTAGGTAGCCCTAGTGGACGAGTAAGGTCTCGTGAGGGCCTATAGTGAATGTACCCACAAAATCCATTTAACCTAATGCAATGCAAATGCATGAATGCAACTAATATGAAAAATGCAAAGATCCCCTTCAAACTTACCAAAACCAACTAACAAGCAAATATCTCAACGAATGCAACAAATCCAAGCAGAGCTCGACTAAGTCCCCGTATACTAACAATACATGAACAGAAACGTGCGTGTGTGCAATGCTCATCAGAAATACCCCAAGACTAGGTCAAAAATCATACATGCTTTCCGTCAAGACAATCACAGGTTTATAACTAGAATAGACTGTAGACACTCCATAACCTAGGAACACCTCCACCCTTATCCAAGGTAGACAGAAACTCATGCTTTATTACTATACTACGACACTACATATAATACGCATGCTTATTTAACCGTGCAATGAATGAGACCCCAAAAGGCTTATACAATAATACCCATGTAGCGAGTGTTGGGTCAGTGGATCCCAGACTATAAAGCCTTAGGTCACTAGGACTAAGTCCCCTTAGACTTAATTACTCGAGTATTAAAGAGCTCACTCTGGTTAATTTTGCATTAACAAACAAAACTTGACTCTCTTTTTTTTTTTTTCCGCAATCTGGAATGAGCCTTTCTCATTTCCAACCCTAGACTACTCATATAAATATGAGCTGGCTACTAGCCATTTGACGCCTAGCCTTTATTGACAAATATTAACAACTAGCATGAAATTCCTGTTTCCCCCCAAACTTAGATTTTAGTGTTCCTACGCTATAAAGGGAATAACGAAAATTCTAAGAATAAACAAGTGATTAAATCTCAAAACATCCAACATGCATGACTCCAACCTAACCCCAAAAGCACCCCAATGAGACTGTGTAATAATTTTGTTTCCGAAACATGCAAGTCAATTACCTAGGAACTATAAATCAGCCCTCTACTCATCCTCATCACACCCAAATCAACATCTACCTATCAATCAGAATCAGCTCATTTTAAGGGATCATGAAAAATGCATGCCATGAAAATGCAACTAATATGAACTCACATGGTAACAAACAAACAATAACAAAATGTCCTATATGAAACAAACGTACATAATACGAACATAAAATGCATGACTTACAACTAATATGCAAAACATGATATCCTACATGAACACAATGAAACATATATAACATATACAATACTTTTCCCCCAAACCACCCCCAAACTTAAGATATTCAATGACCTCATTGAATGGAAGTAAATACGAGGGAGAGTAGAAACATACCTACGCCGCAGCGTCATCACCCTCCTCGGGTGGAGAATCAGGAGGTGGATAAACAGTGTCCGATCCAAAGACTGGCCACTCAACATGGGCACCACTAGCTCCAAATGCAGAACTGAAAGCCTGTGTCAACCTCGCTGAAAAACGGCTCTGGCTCTCATACAGTGCATCCATCCGCCTCATCATCCGCCTATCATGTGACGCCCTCGAAATGGCAACAGGAGCCTGCTGAACTGGAGGAGCACCAACAATCTCATAGCCCAGTCCCCTAGGATGAGGAATGCCGCCAGGCCATTCCCCCAACTTCGACACATCAATGGGTCCAGCTGGCATCTGAATCTGCTCCTCAGACGACCATGTCACCCCAGCCATCGAACACATCCTCGTAACAATAGAGCCATAAGGAACTGCCCCTGTAGACCCCCTCAAGAATCGCAGCATACTCTGATTCACCAAATAGCCAACATCGATATAGTGCCCATTCATAATTGCCCACAACAAGATAGCTCTCTCAACTGTCACCTCATGCGTATGCGTAGTAGGCAACAGATTAGCACAAATAAATGAATTCCAAGCCCTAGCATATCTGTTCATCGAAGCAGATGCGAATGTAGCCTTCTCAACCGACCCAACCTTCAATTTCCATGTCGTCCCTGGCACACACAGACGTGCCACCACCTCATCCAAGTCAACCTCGGACCTGGCCTTAAAAGTCCAGTCCTCCGCCCCAACAGGTCTATCCGGCAATCCAAGCAAAAGCCGAATAGCACGAGCAGTATAATCTATAGTAAACCCACGGACAAATGAATAACCATCCCTATTTTCCTTAGCATTAGCATAGAATTCCCGAACTATACTCAACGGGACAGCGGATGCAAGCTCACACAGATTCTGCCAACCCCTTTCCTCAATCATAGCCACAATCTCACCATCAGCAGCAACAGGCAACCAAATCCTATCCTTCGCCACAGATCGAGTCATCAATTTCACATACTCAGCCCTAGCCTCCTCAGAACGAAACTTACCAATATCCTCATCCCCCGAACTCGAATCAGAACCGGACAATGACCTACCACGAGAACTACTACCAACAACTCGTGCTCTCTTTGGTGCCATAGTAATCAATAACAACAGTAAAATCAACCCACAATTGCCTAAATTCGAACCAAATTTCTGTCCAAAAATCTCACACCAAAAACCCAAAATTTGCAAGAACTACAATTCGAAATATCAAATAACAAGAGCAGAGATTACCCAAATCGAATAGTAGAGGTAGCACTTGCTCAAATCAATCCCCCAAACTTGAAAATCACAGCCTCCTTTGAAGTCCAATTAGGGTTTGAAAATGGAGATGAATGGGTGTATGTGTGTATTTAGAGATGTAAGTATAGGTGAGTATGAATGTGTATGGTAATTAATATGATATGGGAAGAGATGATGAGAGAAATTCGAACTATAGGAAAGGATTAGAGGGCTAGGGTTCGAATTAGGATAAAATAGAATAGGGTTTAGAAGTTAAAACTGCTTCTGTCGGTTTTTCTTTTCTTTCCAGCCTTCCGCGCGGCCGCGCCCAACATAATACAACCTCCGCGCGCCCGCGCCCAGCAAAAATCTCAAAATTCTTTTTTTTTTTTCAAAGAAAATAAATCCTTTCCTACTGAACTCTACAAAAATACCTAATACCATGGGTTGCCTCCCAAGAAGCGCTTGTTTTACGTCATTAGCTTGACGTACTTCCGAAATCTCACAATTCTGACAAAACGGAGGCAACCTTCTCTCGGTTCACCGTTCCTCCATAATATGGCTTCAGTCGATGTCCATTTACTTTAAAAGCATCATTGATAGACCCTCTAAATATCTCCACCGCTCCATGTGGAAATACCTCCTTAACTGTAAACGGACCAGACCACTTTGACTTGAGCTTTCCCGGAAAAAGTTTAAGGCGAGAGTTGTAAAGCAACACTTGTTGACCCGGCACAAATGCCTTGTGCACCAACTTTCTATCATGCCACCTTTTAACCTTCTCCTTGTACATTTTTGCATTCTCATAAGCCTGCTCACGAAATTCCTCAAGCTCATTCAACTGAAGTAGACGTTTTTCACCCGCAGCTGAGATATCCAAATTTAATTTCTTCAATGCCCAAAAAGCCTTGTGCTCTAACTCAGCTGGTAAATGACAAGCCTTACCAAACACCAACTGATACGGTGACATCCCAAGAGGTGTCTTATAAGCAGTTCTATAAGCCCAAACCGCCTCATCTAACTTCAACGACCAATCCTTACGAGATGGATTCACCACTTTCTCAAGAATCCTTTTGATTTCACGATTTAAGACCTCCGCTTGACCATTAGTTTGGGGATGATAAGCAGTTGCAACACGATGCGTCACATTATACTTTGCCATCATAGCAGTAAATTGACGATTACAGAAGTGTGTCCCCTCATCACTGATTATAGCTCGTGGAGTCCCAAAATGTGTAAAAATCTGCTTGTGAAGAAAATTCAGCACCACCTTAGCATCATTGGTTGGTAAGGCTTTCACCTCAACCCATTTAGACACATAATCCACAGCTAGCAAGATGTACTGATTATTGCAAGATGAAACAAACGGACCCATGAAGTCAATCCCCCACACATCAAAGATCTCAACTTCGAGAATAGAATTCAAAGGCATCTCATTCCTCCTAGAGATATTACCAACTCTTTGACATCGATCACAACTCATCACAAACCGATGAGAATCCTTAAACAGAGTCGGCCAATAGAATCCCGCCTGAAGTACTTTCCGAGCTGTTTTATTACCACCATAATGACCTCCATATGTAGTAGAATGATAATCATGCAAAATACTCTCCGTCTCACTATACGGAATGCACCTCCTCAAAATCTGATCTATACCAAGTTTGAACAGGAATGGCTCGTCCCAACGGTACCACTTCACATCATGTAAGAACTTCTTCCTTTGAGCATAAGAGAATTCCGGAGGGATGACATTACTAACAAGATAGTTCACATAATCTGCAAACCATGGCTCTTCACCTTGCACCCCAAAAAGTTGCTCATCTGGAAAAGATTCATTAATTAGAGACTTAGCATGTGGATCCTTACCTTGGTCCTCCAAACGTGAAAGATGATCAGCTACTTGATTTTCCGTGCCCTTCCTATCCTTGATTTCCACATCAAATTCTTGTAATAACAAAACCCAACGAATCAATCTAGGCTTCGAATCCTTCTTCGACATGAGATATCGAATAGCAGCATGATCCGTATACACAATCACCTTCGTACCAAGCAAGTAAGATCTGAATTTCTCGAAAGCATAAACAACTGCTAGCAACTCCTTCTCTGTAGTGGTATAGTTAAGCTGAGCCTCATTGAGGGTTTTACTAGCATAGTAAACCACATGAAAAATCTTGTCCTTCCTTTGCCCAAGCACAGCTCCAACAGCATAGTCACTAGCATCACACATAAGCTCAAAAGGTTCCTCCCAATTGGGTGCGGTAATGATAGGAGTAGTAGTTAGCTTCTTTTTCAACAACTCAAAAGCCGCAAGACATTCATCATCAAACTTGAAAGGAACATCCTTCTCTAACAAATTGCACAAAGGTTTAGATATTTTCGAGAAGTCTTGAATGAATCGCCTATAGAATCCTGCATGACCAAGAAAACTGCGAATTCCTTTAACTGAAATAGGTGGAGGAAGATTCTCGATTGTCTCCACCTTGGCTCTATCCACTTCAAGTCCCTTACTAGATACCTTGTGCCCAAGAATAATTCCTTCTTGTACCATAAAGTGACACTTTTCCCAATTAAGCACCAAATTCGTCTCCACACACCTCTTCAAAACCAAACCAAGATTATGCAAGCACTCATCATAAGATGTACCAAAAACTGAGAAATCATCCATAAAAACTTCCACATTCGAGCCAATCATGTCTGAGAAAATAGCCATCATGCACCTTTGAAAAGTGGCCGGAGCACCACAAAGTCCAAAAGAAACTCGACGAAAAGCAAAAGTGCCAAAAGGACATGTGAATGTGGTCTTCTCTTGATCTTCCGGAGCAATGCAAATCTGATTATAGCCAGAATAACCATCAAGCAAACAATAATACTCGTGCCCAGCCAACCTGTCTAGCATCTGATCAATAAAAGGCAGAGGGAAGTGATCTTTTCTTATGGCTTTGTTGAGCTTCCGATAATCCATGCAAACTCTCCACCCCGTGACTGTTCGAGTAGGGATGAGCTCATTCTTCTCATTAGCAACAACTATCATGCCTCCTTTCTTTGGCACACATTGAACCGGACTCACCCAAGAACTATCTGAGATAGGATAGATAATACCAGCATCTAACCACTTTAGAATTTCCTTCTTCACCACCTCCTTCATAATCGGATTGAGTCGTCTTTGATGTTCAACAGTAGGCTTAGCTCCTTCTTCTAACAGAATTTTATGCATGCAATACGAAGGGCTGATTCCCTTGATATCTGCTATAGTCCAACCAATTGCTGTCTTGAATTCCCTCAAAATACGCAAGAGCTTTTCTTCCTCGACATCTAACAGATTAGAAGAAATAATAACAGGTAGCGTAGAGGTATCACTGTAACACCCCCAGATCCAGGGTCAGGGATCTGGTCGTTACGGTTTCAATATCCAACCATAAAACCAACATAATTTAAATTACAACCTTGTGACCCAAAACAACAACATACAACACACCCGTTATAGTCCCAGAGATGAAATCAGAGTAACCAACAATATTATTAATCACAAGTTTGAGTTCTTACAACCCAAAGAATTACAATTGTACAATTACATACTCTTTGCCATCCATTAATAGATACCATAATATAAATACATTTGAGGCTCAATTGCTAACAACTAGCCTACCAGTAGTTGCATCCTCAATAATGGTAGCCAAGACCTTAGCGGTAAACCTCTGACGGTTGACACCTGCTTACGCTGCGTGCGCCTTGCGCGGCCATCTGATCTAACTGTTGTTGTGATATAAATAAATAAAGCAAGGGTGAGCAATAGCCCACCAGAAATATAATTGAACAGTGATAATATATAACAGTCCAAAATATCTTTGAAACCATATGCCATGCATTAACGATGTAGTACCAATATAAGGTATGAGATGAAGTTACAAGGTAACTCAAAAAAATATATTTGTGTTGAATAAATATCTGCTATGCAAAAGATAAGCAAGATATTCTCAATTATCATAAAAGAGGAACTTGCAGGAAAAATATTGCAATTCCGGTTTCAACACTTTTTCACCTTGCCAACACCAACAGTGTTGCAGAAATTTCTCACTTTTAGAAGATGAACTAATACGGGAGCATTGCCGCGCCAGATGCCCTGACGTTTACGATGATCAGTCGTATGTCATGCATCTCATCAGTCGTTCTCTACATGTAGAAGGTAGCTCCGACGGAATTACTTATCTACCGCCCTCTGGAACTCCTCAGCCAACGGTGGGGCTATTGCTGGACCGGCGCCACTCGGCCACTTACGCGTCTCCTAGTTCGAATATCATCCATGACTCTGAAACGTAAAGTTCGTTCCCCTTTTTCCCCAAGTGTAACACTTGTTGATAGGACTCCACAAAGTAGTCGTATCTAATTGAAAAGGAAAATTCACCAATATTTCCCAAGCTGATGCTTGTTAATGGATATAAACTTGTTACATCAATCATACCCCTCGAGCGTTGAGGAGGTAACCAAAAGACTCATATCGATGCTTGAAAGAATCAAGATGTGAGTGACAAGATAGTTTTAGCAAGTATAGGACCGGGCAGTCCAATAAATAACATCGCTCAAGTGAGGTCCCCTTATATACGTTTGGAAGTTGAGCGAGTATTTAAATCTTCTTTAAGATAGATTTAAATGAAATTAAAGTTTAGGAACCTCCCCTTGATATAAATCGTCATAAGATATTCCGAAATATTTTACACCATGTCTGAAGGTAAAAGATAATCTTTGTATGATATAAATCATTACAAAGAGAATTTAAAAGAATTTACATAAATATTCCAAGAATATTTATTAAATCAATAATAAGTAAGAACTAATTTTAAACCATAATATTACTCGTAAGTAATCCTCGAATGAATATATAAAATTATTTATTAATAAATCTCTTTTTAAATGAATATTCAAAATAATATTCATTAAATAAATAAAACTTAAATAAATATTTAAAATAATATTTACTGAATAAATCAAACCTTAAATGAATATTTGAAAATAACATTCATTTAACAAATAACGTTCCAAATGAATATCCAAAATAATATTCATTTCACAATTAATATTCCAAATGAATATCCGAATAATGTTCATTTAGTAATCAAAACTTTAAAGAAATATACAAAACAATATTCCATAAGTAATTAGAACTTCAACTGAATATTTTAAAATAATATTCATTAAGTAAATAAAACCTTAAACGAATATTCAAATAATATTCATTTAATAAATACTATTCTAAATGAATATCCAATTAATATTCATTTAGTAATCAATACTCTCAAGGAATATTTGAAATAATATTCCTTAAGTAATTAGAATTTCAAAGAAATATCTTAAAGTAATATTCATTGAATAGATAAAACCTTAAATGAATATTTGAAAGTAATATTCATTTAATAAACAATATTCTAAATGAATCTTGAAATAATATTCATGAAATAATCAAACTCTAAATGAATATTCGAAATAATATTCATTTAATATCTCTCGACTGAGATAATACTCAAATAACATTTCTCGAAAGATTTCCAAGTAAATAATACTTTATGGAAATATAATTAATGTTTAATAATAACATTCCTCAAACGGAATACTAATCTGTCGTTGGAATCCCTCCGGGTTTCCAAGACTACATCTATATCTCAAAATACCGACTCCCGGTCTACATTTAAAGAATGAATATCACATGCCCTTCACTAAGGGTCTTAACCAAAAGTCCGGCTTATACTGATATATCGTATCTAGTCTATAAGCCAATATCAATTCAGGGAACAAGTATTGCAATATAACTTGAAAGTAGACATGCATGCTATGGCATATGTATACAACAATCATCATATATACATTATCACAACAACAGTTCCAAGTATTGGAAACTTGCCTGAGAATCGAGTGCGGGTAGGGGTAATGTGTCCCGGGTCAGCTCGACAATCTATAAACAATCAGAATATTTAAGATTAACCACTTAACGCTTATAAAAAGGCTAAGTATAAACTCTACTTAAATCGAAACATGTTTTCGAGTTATCTCGTTACGTCTCTTTTAGTGTAACTCTTTTTATCACCGATACGATCCGACATTCGTTCGTTATCAAGACATGTCATCATGCTTATACTTGGTATATACTTAAGTCGTATAAGTTCTAAGGTTGGTCGTTTACGAATCAAGATTATACCTCGAGTGTTATCGCCCGTTTTCTAAGTTATAACCAAAGTCATACCTTTAAGGGGTTCGTTCGCGTCTAACCTCGATTCAAACATTTTTATAAAATCGGAAAACGATCCATTCGACATGTGGTTTTCTCCCACACCTTCCTTTTTACCTCTAATATTTAATTAATAAGATTCGCCACTGATTAAACGACATTTAAGGGAATCAATTTCAATTACGAACTTTCGTTTACGATTTCGAACCACTTTTACGAATTTAATCATAACTCCTAAACCGTAAGTCCATTTCATACGAACTTTATATCAAAACGAAGCTTATAACATAATCTAGTTTATTATGGCAGAAATCGAAGCTTAACAGTGAGTTAAAGCTACTGTCAATCTTGATTTCTTAAGGTTAACGAAAATCGGGCATTACGACGGCTATAAATTGAACGTTCTAAAATTCATTACGCAACAACCAAGCCACACCGGGCATCTAATCAATTACTATAGTTAATAATCATCTCTTAAAAGCTCAAGAACATCATGCTTCATCAATATCATCATAAAGCTAATCTAACCACAAAATCATGCTAACATGGTGGTAAAATACTACTAATATCACTTAATCCAAAATCATCATGAATCATGCATAAACTCAAAGTAAAGCTTAGGGTTTGAAATGATTTATACCTTCCTGAGAGAGTAGTATAACCTTCCTAAGCCTTGATCTATCCTTGGATGATCCTAAGCTAGCTAAATCCACCATGAAAAACAAGAAAAAACAAGATTAGTTCTTAAAACCACTATTCATCCTCCTCTTTGATGAATTAATTGAAAATGGAAACAAGTGAGATTGGCTTTGAAATTTTTATGGGATCACTTTTAGGAAATGTAAGACTCACCATAATTTTTGCAAGATCAAAAGATGGTGGGAAGAGGGGTTTTGATTTTGGAATTATGCATAAAGCCGAATGCTTTAAAAATGGGAGAGATGGAGTTGTTTTTGCTTTTCTCTCTTTCTTTCTTGTTTGACTAGTTGTTGGAAAGTGTTTGTATGATATTTTGGTGTTGTATAGCAGCTATGTCACTCTCTAATACATGTGTTAATCACTTGTGGTTTGTAGGAAATAAGATGACAAAGAGCCTTGTTGTTTACTTCTTAATCACACACCTCATTCTTTCCTTTTTCTTTTCTTTTCTCATTTCTTTTCCACCAATCTAATATTAGTAAACCCTAGATGATCATGTGGTGTTTCTCATCTCATTATATATTTAATCCGTAATTCGTTTCACGTTCGCTTTATCGCTTAATCTCGTTATAAAGTTCTAGCGATTTCTAAAACGCTTATCATTCTAACTCGAGGATTTTCATTCTAATTTCTCAAATCATAATTAAATAAAATCCTTAATTCCTTGACCTAATAAATCTCTTATCTACTAGCACATGGTTGCCCCTTGGCCCTCTGCTTGATTCTGTTGTCCGGTTATTGCTCAATTCGTTGATCGTTCGAGGGAATAACTCATTCGTTTCTAACTAGGGTTTTACCGAAAACCTTCTTAATATTCCTAATACTATTCTTCATCATTCTTAATACTTCTCGAATTTAAATTCCTTAAATCCCTTAATTAAATCCTTAAGTTTGGCAGTGTCCAGGGAATTCTCGGAGAAAATGAAAGTGCTCTGTTTCTGAATCCGACAGCTTTTACATACACTTATTTTCCTCCTGGATCACTAATACGAACTCAGAAATCCATTCCGAATACCGGGTATAACATTATTATAATAATATTCCAAATTCCACCAAAATCACTATTCATCACTTATTTTTATTTAATTCCTATAATTAGGAAAATGAACCTGGTTCACCCTCGAGTGTTCCTTAACCTTTTTACGGAACCGCTGGGCTTAATAGATATTGATTTGGATGACATGAGGGTATCTATTTCTCTCTAGGGAATCTTATCTTAACTTTCTAGGAGATAGATTATTCTAATCTAAGTTATCACCCAATAGCATCCTTCAGGCCATATAACCTTGGAATATATATCCTTTCATTATTCATTCTTTAAAGCCAGTATTACATTGTAGTTGTAACCACTGTTTACTCTTACATCAATACATAATAAAAGTTTTAATTCTACCCAAAAATCTGGGTTCTTACAGTCTCCCCTCCTTAAAAGGATTCCGTCCCGGAATCAGGTAGAAGACAATTGGGTACTTGTTGGTTATTTCGCTTTCCAATTCTCTGGTCGATCCTTACCCATTCCAATCTTTCTAAAGCACATCATACTGGTGTTACAATACACCCTTTATCCGTTCTACCAATTCTTTGATACTTTCGCATGACACATCATCCGGTATACGCTCTTGTCCGGTCTTATACTATTAACCTTATTGGTACGTGCAGTGACTTCGGTATCACTAACGCGCTACGAATTTCGGAGATAACCTCACTCGTAATTTTGCAATTCCTGACCACTTTAATCTTCGCAATCTCGCTCAATATATAGAATTAGAAGAATTCATTGAGAGATCACTATGATCAATGAACATTTGTTATATTGCGTAGCTAGTACAGAAGGGGGCCAGCCTTTAGTACTTGACAAGCAATTAAACAATTAATGGCATTCCACTTAGACTCCTATCACACAGACAGAGAGTCACGTAGTATTACCTCCCCTCCTTAAAGGGTTGTTCTTCTCAATTTAGAAGAAGATAAATAAGGGAGAAGAAAAGAACGAATTTCAAAGAATCATATAAGAAAGTTTTCATGATTGTCAAAATATCATACTTAGAATTTACCTCTGAACTATAGAGGTTTATTAGAGAAGAAAATAATCATATTCGTATCAAATTCCACTTTTTTTCGTAATCTCACATATCACATGTCCCTGCTATTCTGTCCATCATTCTATGGACCTATACTCTTGTTTGATATTAGCATTACTAACTTTTTGGAAAATCCTTCAACCTCTCAGGTTAAATCTTGGATTTCTCGCGTGACATCATTGTCACTAATATTCCATGCCACGCTACTATAGCTTTCATATCCATAATACTAACACTATCAGGTTGTCATTCCGAGAGCTCGTTAGGAAGTTCATTCATAACATTCCTTGCTTCACATTTTCATAATTGTTTTTCCAATCTTTTCTTTTATTAATCACATCCTTCTTATTATCTGATTCTCATTCACTTCGGTTATTTAACTCCATTGGTATCTCTTTATTGAGGCGCTCGTCACCTTTAGATTTCACTTTCTCATTCCACGAGTCTCTTTATTACTCAATCAATCTATTCCAAATTTCCTCGACTTCCCCTAACCTAAAAAGGGGTCAATTCGTATGTTATTTATGTTTCTAATTCCAACGTTCCGTTTTGGCCAATACTTTGCCCTGTTAATTCCATACTTTTCTCGCTTCATTACTGGAGCTTCTCATGAGTCCGCATATCTGAATCTCTTATTAATTCCCAATTCTATTTCCATCTCTATCAGTCTCTTGTCTTTATTTCTACTATAATCATTTTATGAACCATCATAGCCTAATCATTTATTTCAAATATCCCGTCGTTCCAGAAATTACACCATCCGAAATAAACCTGGATGATTTCTCTAACTTAGATTCAATTCGACATTTCCACAGTCGTTACCACCTAATTTCTCAGAAGGATCACCATCGATTATCGTTTACGCAGTGCTTTAATAACTAAGCATCATAATTGTCCATTCAAGATCCTCTAGGAAAACAAAATAATCACTATTTCCTATCCATAAGGAACGCTTCCTGAACTTGACATAGATATTACATGAAGCAGATAAAATTGCAGGAAAGCTTCCAGCATCGCAGCTGGAACAGGCTGGTGAGATTATTAATCATATATCTCCGGTAGAAGACTAAAAGCTTAGCGGTTTGCTTAATCGCTTGCCAATCTCATAATTCTCTATCTTGTTTGCGCAGAAATACACCAACATAAACTTGCTTGTCATTCAACATCGTGCCATTTGGCTTATCAGTATTTGCACCATCTCTGTTTTTTGTCATCTACTACCAATTCCTTGTTACTTAACTTTCCCCCACTCATTCCAAAGGAAAGGCGAGTCCCTTGGGGAATTTGGTCTGGTCTGTCGTAGAGCCTCCTAATGTCGGTAATATGCTACTGGCAACATCAGGAATCGAATCTTTACTTAAACTATTCTTATAGTTGATCCTGGCAAAATCATTAGACGGAAAGTAACTTTCTCTACCACATTATGACCATCAAGGTCCTTACATTATCATTCTATTTCTTTGGTCTGAGCATTTATACTTACTCCCCCATACTTAAAGTGTCGGCCACCTCGTTGGCCTTTCCTGATTATAATAATTTCTTGGGGTCAATGTTTTCTAGATCTATTCCAACTCAGGGGGGAAGCATTCTCCCTTAAATTCTGCTGAATGAGAGAAAGCATCTATCAGTCTTTTCCAAAAGTCATTGCTTCCACCTTTCTAGTGCGATCTTGACTACAGGTACTCCAAATCATACCTAGGATATTTCCTTACTTAACTCCCTTCTTGTTTTTAGGATAATCTCAACCTTATTGGTTCAATCCATACTTTTACATGGTTCCATACATGTTTCATCTGGCCTTATTGTTACTATGTCATACATTCCTTACCAAACTTCCCGTTTGAAGTTTAGAATATTAGCACTTCCCTTATAAGGTTTCTTAGGCCATCCTCATCATTCCTCCTGCATCTCCTGGTTACAGGGTATATCAAACATCATTAGTCAATTCTATAACATCTCTGTCTATGTACTTTTGGAGACTCCTTTCCACAATTCCTTACAGGTTATTGATACTTTGGTCGATTCAACTTATATCGTCTGAATTCACAATGTCTTTGTTAGGGGTGATGCTATCCTTTGTGCATCCCCCAGGGTTCGTATTAATCTATGGACATTCTATCCTCAATTCCATTTTCGAGGAATACTTACATCCTGTACTTGGCAATTTTTAATCATATATCCATAATAAGGGTCTCTTTTCAATCATTCCAACCTTGATAATCTATAGGTAGCTTAATGTTACCTCTTCTTTCAAACGAATGTCAGTCTATATGACTTTCCCAAAAGACAACGTATGTCTATCTGTCTTTCTTACAGAACTTGGTAATGGTAGCAAGGATGTTCTGGAAGATATTTGTCGTGTTCAACGTGAATCTCTTAATGCCTAATGCTCCTCTTGAGGACACCAAGTTTCAGATAACATTTATGCATCATACTGCACCATCTCTGACAATCCTCATAACCTTTACTGGTCACCATCCTCATTCCCAACACATCCATGGTATTTATAAAACCCATCATCCTGTATCTCAATTCATTCTTCATCAAAAGTTCTTGCGGTTGGTACTTTGTTAGAAGCACCCCGCTTTGTCCTTACATTGCTGGATTAGTCACTTGTCAGTCCTTAGTGACTTGGCCCCAACTGGCCACACTAAAATATGTGAATTTAGGGGTTGGCTAATAGCATTACTTTTCTAGAAATTGTTGGCATAGTGCCTTCTACTTTGATACCTTTTGATCTTTTCAAAACTTCACTCCATATAAGTCTCACTTGACTTCTCGGTACCGTCTCCGGTCACCTTTCCTTTTTTTTTTTTTCATTTCAACTTCTCTTATCAATTTCACGTACCACGTAAGCTTAACACTTCTAGCATAACAACCTTTTCATTTCAGTCAATCCCGGAATTTCTCAGTCCGGCTTGTTTCTAAATTACATTTCCCTTTTTTTCCTTCAAATCTCAACTTCATAATTTATCCCTATAATCAGTCATAATAATCGGGGTCTGTCTACCAGCCTGTATAGCGGCTACTTTACCCAATCCACAGGGTTCGCTCCAGTTTCCACTCTCTTCAATGACGTCTTTTGATAATCAGAAAGACAAGGTTTGCCAAAATTCGTTGAATTCCTTTCCAGAATTTGGGAAAATTTCAGTTAATCTATTCACCCACTAGTAACATGACACATCTTCCCGATACATATTCGTCCTATTAGTCGATACTACCAAATACCAGTCTTCTTAACAACTAGTCTCAGAAGGAATGCTACCATCGGGGTCAGTCGCTTCCCAGAATTAGCACTACCAAGGTCATCCGAATCTGGTGAACCGTGTTGTCCAATTGTATTCGAAATTACGCTATCGTGCTGCATAAGCGCAGACCTATACCTGTATGAGTTGCATCATAATATCTCCCAAAGTTTCCTTCTTCCATTAGGCAACGCCAACCCTGGTCATTACCAACTTTATCTTTAGCTCCAGGAAGATCTTCTCACGTTTATCTTATCCATTCAAACTTTTATTCTTATAATAAGTCGGGTTACGGGACTACACTTTCTGTAAAGTCCTGAGCAAATCTTTGGTAATACCTTGTGAATTTTATGAAATTTCTCACCTTTGCCAGTGTGGTTGGCCAATCTCTATTTGAAACTGTCTTTAACTTGGTAGGGCCGACCAACACTACTCTTATTGATCATGTGTCCTATTGCTGGACTTCATTTTGCCAAAACTCTTATTTCGAGAACATGTCCTACGCCTGTTCTTTCAGGTTGCATCTAGAAGCATTCTCAATTACATCTCGACCACTGCTCGCCTTGCCTAATCCATTTATGATTCAGTGTCAGAATAACTTAAGGTAACTACCATAATCCATTCAAGGAAAAGAAAGAATTTAATATTCTTCTGAATCACATGCATCTAATGTTTCTGGTTCATCATTTCACTGAATTGAACTGAACTTATAATTGGTTCCTGATGATAGCCTTATTACTAATTTATCACAGACTCACTGGTCTTCTCCTCTTGTAGGTTCTGAGATCATTGTCTCGCTTACTATTTCCTTATATACTTTATTCAATCATGCCATCACCTTTCAATGTCTTTATTTTCTAAGTTGATCCATTCATAAAATGGACATTTCCTTGAACCCAACCACCTTATCAATCCTAGTTTGACTTTACAAAATATCACTTATGAAATCTGCCTTCTCATGGCGAATTATCCTTAACCACATTCACACTAATTCATTTATCTGAAGATATGGCACTTGCCACCTATGTCTTAACTGTTCCTAGGGACTCTGCTCCCCGTCCTATATCAATGTCTTTGATAATCATGCATCATTCTAATTCCTTTCTCATTAATCTGAAAGTCTCCAAGGATTCTTATCTATCCTTACATAAGATCTTGAGTAATTCCTCAAATCCATCTTACTTGCTGGCACTTCATTCGGTAGTCCGGCTATGAATCCAACATGCCTCTTTAATTCTCTTAATAATATCTCAATTCTTTAAGCTCACTTCTCTGAGCACTATATCTAGATTCTTACAGTCTCTCTGGCTGCAGCCCTCATCTCCTCAAGGTAAACTTCCCTGTCTCTAACAGGATTCTCCCTCTCTGCTGGAACCTCTTCCGGGTCCTCAGTAGGGTACTCTATCGAATCCACCATCCGATCTTCAACATCAAAACAAGCATCATTATGTTACTGCTCGTAATCCCCAAGGTCTGTCGCCTTACTAGTCGATACAAGAACGAGCTAAGTTACTATCATGATACTTTAGGGTTCCCATAAGGGTTTTACATGTCAATACTACATTATGTAGTCTGACTATGAACTTGGCAAGAGTTCTTATTATCTTAATGAATTTATTGTTTTAACGTCGCATCATCTCTGGGATATATAACGCTCTCTCTGATACCATTTCTGTAACACCCCCAGATCCAGGGTCAGGGATCTGGTCGTTACGGTTTCAATATCCAACCATAAAACCAACATAATTTAAATTACAACCTTGTGACCCAAAACAACAACATACAACACACCCGTTATAGTCCCAGAGATGAAATCAGAGTAACCAACAATATTATTAATCACAAGTTTGAGTTCTTACAACCCAAAGAATTACAATTGTACAATTACATACTCTTTGCCATCCATTAATAGATACCATAATATAAATACATTTGAGGCTCAATTGCTAACAACTAGCCTACCAGTAGTTGCATCCTCAATAATGGTAGCCAAGACCTTAGCGGTAAACCTCTGACGGTTGACACCTGCTTACGCTGCGTGCGCCTTGCGCGGCCATCTGATCTAGCTGTTGTTGTGATATAAATAAATAAAGCAAGGGTGAGCAATAGCCCACCAGAAATATAATTGAACAGTGATAATATATAACAGTCCAAAATATCTTTGAAACCATATGCCATGCATTAACGATGTAGTACCAATATAAGGTATGAGATGAAGTTACAAGGTAACTCAAAAAAATATATTTGTGTTGAATAAATATCTGCTATGCAAAAGATAAGCAAGATATTCTCAATTATCATAAAAGAGGAACTTGTAGGAAAAATATTGCAATTCCGGTTTCAACACTTTTTCACCTTGCCAACACCAACAGTGTTGCAGAAATTTCTCACTTTTAGAAGATGAACTAATACGGGAGCATTGCCGCGCCAGATGCCCTGACGTTTACGATGATCAGTCGTATGTCATGCATCTCATCAGTCGTTCTCTACATGTAGAAGGTAGCTCCGACGGAATTACTTATCTACCGCCCTCTGGAACTCCTCAGCCAACGGTGGGGCTATTGCTGGACCGGCACCACTCGGCCACTTACGCGTCTCCTAGTTCGAATATCATCCATGACTCTGAAACGTAAAGTTCGTTCCCCTTTTTCCCCAAGTGTAACACTTGTTGATAGGACTCCACAAAGTAGTCGTATCTAATTGAAAAGGAAAATTCACCAATATTTCCCAAGCTGATGCTTGTTAATGGATATAAACTTGTTACATCAATCATACCCCTCGAGCGTTGAGGAGGTAACCAAAAGACTCATATCGATGCTTGAAAGAATCAAGATGTGAGTGACAAGATAGTTTTAGCAAGTATAGGACCGGGCAGTCCAATAAATAACATCGCTCAAGTGAGGTCCCCTTATATACGTTTGGAAGTTGAGCGAGTATTTAAATCTTCTTTAAGATAGATTTAAATGAAATTAAAGTTTAGGAACCTCCCCTTGATATAAATCGTCATAAGATATTCCGAAATATTTTACACCATGTCTGAAGGTAAAAGATAATCTTTGTATGATATAAATCATTATAAAGAGAATTTAAAAGAATTTACATAAATATTCCAAGAATATTTATTAAATCAATAATAAGTAAGAACTAATTTTAAACCATAATATTACTCGTAAGTAATCCTCGAATGAATATATAAAATTATTTATTAATAAATCTCTTTTTAAATGAATATTCAAAATAATATTCATTAAATAAATAAAACTTAAATAAATATTTAAAATAATATTTACTGAATAAATCAAACCTTAAATGAATATTTGAAAATAACATTCATTTAACAAATAACGTTCCAAATGAATATCCAAAATAATATTCATTTCACAATTAATATTCCAAATGAATATCCGAATAATGTTCATTTAGTAATCAAAACTTTAAAGAAATATTCAAAACAATATTCCATAAGTAATTAGAACTTCAACTGAATATTTTAAAATAATATTCATTAAGTAAATAAAACCTTAAACGAATATTCAAATAATATTCATTTAATAAATACTATTCTAAATGAATATCCAATTAATATTCATTTAGTAATCAATACTCTCAAGGAATATTTGAAATAATATTCCTTAAGTAATTAGAATTTCAAAGAAATATCTTAAAGTAATATTCATTGAATAGATAAAACCTTAAATGAATATTTGAAAGTAATATTCATTTAATAAACAATATTCTAAATGAATCTTGAAATAATATTCATGAAATAATCAAACTCTAAATGAATATTCGAAATAATATTCATTTAATATCTCTCGACTGAGATAATACTCAAATAACATTTCTCGAAAGATTTCCAAGTAAATAATACTTTATGGAAATATAATTAATGTTTAATAATAACATTCCTCAAACGGAATACTAATCTGTCGTTGGAATCCCTCCGGGTTTCCAAGACTACATCTATATCTCAAAATACCGACTCCCGGTCTACATTTAAAGAATGAATATCACATGCCCTTCACTAAGGGTCTTAACCAAAAGTCCGGCTTATACTGATATATCGTATCTAGTCTATAAGCCAATATCAATTCAGGGAACAAGTATTGCAATATAACTTGAAAGTAGACATGCATGCTATGGCATATGTATACAACAATCATCATATATACATTATCACAACAACAGTTCCAAGTATTGGAAACTTGCCTGAGAATCGAGTGCGGGTAGGGGTAATGTGTCCCGGGTCAGCTCGATAATCAATAAACAATCAGAATATTTAAGATTAACCACTTAACGCTTATAAAAAGGCTAAGTATAAACTCTACTTAAATCGAAACATGTTTTCGAGTTATCTCGTTACGTCTCTTTTAGTGTAACTCTTTTTATCACCGATACGATCCGACATTCGTTCGTTATCAAGACATGTCATCATGCTTATACTTGGTATATACTTAAGTCGTATAAGTTCTAAGGTTGGTCGTTTACGAATCAAGATTATACCTCGAGTGTTATCACCCGTTTTCTAAGTTATAACCAAAGTCATACCTTTAAGGGGTTCGTTCGCGTCTAACCTCGATTCAAACATTTTTATAAAATCGGAAAACGATCCATTCGACATGTGGTTTTCTCCCACACCCTTTTTACCTCTAATATTTAATTAATAAGATTCGCCACTGATTAAACGACATTTAAGGGAATCAATTTCAATTACGAACTTTCGTTTACGATTTCGAACCACTTTTACGAATTTAATCATAACTCCTAAACCGTAAGTCCATTTCATACGAACTTTATATCAAAACGAAGCTTATAACATAATCTAGTTTATTATGGCAGAAATTGAAGCTTAACAGTGAGTTAAAGCTACTGTAAATCTTGATTTCTTAAGGTTAACGAAAATCGGGCATTACGACGGCTATAAATCGAACGTTCTAAAATTCATTACGCAACAACCAAGCCACACCGGGCATCTAATCAATTACTATAGTTAATAATCATCTCTTAAAAGCTCAAGAACATCATGCTTCATCAATATCATCATAAAGCTAATCTAACCACAAAATCATGCTAACATGGTGGTAAAATACTACTAATATCACTTAATCCAAAATCATCATGAATCATGCATAAACTCAAAGTAAAGCTTAGGGTTTGAAATGATTTATACCTTCCTGAGAGAGTAGTATAACCTTCCTAAGCCTTGATCTATCCTTGGATGATCCTAAGCTAGCTAAATCCACCATGAAAAACAAGAAAAAACAAGATTAGTTCTTAAAACCACTATTCATCCTCCTCTTTGATGAATTAATTGAAAATGGAAACAAGTGAGATTGGCTTTGAAATTTTTATGGGATCACTTTTAGGAAATGTAAGACTCACCATAATTTTTGCAAGATCAAAAGATGGTGGGAAGAGGGGTTTTGATTTTGGAATTATGCATAAAGCCGAATGCTTTAAAAATGGGAGAGATGGAGTTGTTTTTGCTTTTCTCTCTTTCTTTCTTGTTTGACTAGTTGTTGGAAAGTGTTTGTATGATATTTTGGTGTTGTATAGCAGCTATGTCACTCTCTAATACATGTGTTAATCACTTGTGGTTTGTAGGAAATAAGATGACAAAGAGCCTTGTTGTTTACTTCTTAATCACACACCTCATTCTTTCCTTTTTCTTTTCTTTTCTCATTTCTTTTCCACCAATCTAATATTAGTAAACCCTAGATGATAATGTGGTGTTTCTCATCTCATTATATATTTAATCCTTAATTCGTTTCACATTCGCTTTATCGCTTAATCTCGTTATAAAGTTCTAGCGATTTCTAAAACGCTTATCATTCTAACTCGAGGATTTTCATTCTAATTTCTCAAATCATAATTAAATAAAATCCTTAATTCCTTGACCTAATAAATCTCTTATCTACTAGCACATGGTTGCCCCTTGGCCCTCTGTTTGATTCTGTTGTCCGGTTATTGCTCAATTCGTTGATCGTTCGAGGGAATAACTCATTCGTTTCTAACTAGGGTTTTACCGAAAACCTTCTTAATATTCCTAATACTATTCTTCATCATTCTTAATACTTCTCGAATTTAAATTCCTTAAATCCCTTAATTAAATCCTTAAGTTTGGCAGTGTCCAGGGAATTCTCGGAGAAAATGAAAGTGCTCTGTTTCTGAATCCGACAGCTTTTACATACACTTATTTTCCTCCTGGATCACTAATACGAACTCAGAAATCCATTCCGAATACCGGGTATAACATTATTATAATAATATTCCAAATTCCACCAAAATCACTATTCATCACTTATTTTTATTTAATTCCTATAATTAGGAAAATGAACCTGGTTCACCCTCGAGTGTTCCTTAACCTTTTTACGGAACCGCTGGGCTTAATAGATATTGATTTGGATGACATGAGGGTATCTATTTCTCTCTAGGGAATCTTATCTTAACTTTCTAGGAGATAGATTATTCTAATCTAAGTTATCACCCAATAGCATCCTTCAGGCCATATAACCTTGGAATATATATCCTTTCATTATTCATTCTTTAAAACCAGTATTACATTGTAGTTGTAACCACTGTTTACTCTTACATCAATACATAATAAAAGTTTTAATTCTACCCAAAAATCTGGGTTCTTACAATCACCAAGAAAAGCATACCTCAAGTGATTCGGCAAAGGTTTGAGTTCAAGAGTAGGAGCCTCCTCAATAGATGGTTTAAGACGGACTTGTGACTTTTCCAGCTCCTTTAACCCAAGAGACTCGAAAGGCATGTCAAATTTTCTCTTCCACGAATTTGCATTCAACATCTGAATTTGCATTACTTCATTCTCATCTTTCACCTCAGAGTTCCCACTCAATGCTTTTTCCAAAGAATCTATTAGCAACAAATGATCAAGATCCTTGGCTACCACGGAATCAACCAAATCAACATTGAAACATTCTTCTTCATCAGATGGAAGCTTCATAGCATTGAACACATTAAAGGTGACATTCTGATTTTGTACCCTCATGGTGAGCTCTCCTTTCTGCACATTGATCAAGGTACTACCCGTAGCTAGGAATGGCCTTCCCAAGATTATGGGAATCTTCTTATCTTCCTCGAAATCCAAGATAACAAAATCAGCAGGGAAGATGAGCTTATCAACTTTCACCAAGACATCCTCAACTATACCTCTCGGATAAGTAATTGAACGATAAGCCAACTGTAGCGAGATGTTAGTTGGCTTTGGATCCGGTAAACCCAATTGCAAGAATACTGACAAGGGCATGAGATTGATGCTAGCTCCCAAGTCACACAAGCACTTCTCAAAGAATAAATTACCAATAGTGCATGGAATAGTAAAACTACCCGGATCCTTTAGCTTTGGAGGCAATTTCTGTTGCAGAACAGCACTACACTCTTCCGTTAAGGCAACGGTCTCTAATGCATCGAGCTTCAACTTACGCGAGAGAATACCCTTCATGAACTTGGCATAGCTCGGCATCTCTTCAAGAGCTTCCACAAAAGGTATGTTGATGTGCAACTTCTTGAACACTTCTAAGAACCTAGCAAATTTGTTATCCAAATTCTGCTTCTAGAGTCTTCTAGGATATGGAGGAGGAGGGTAGATCTGATTATTCTTCGTAGACAACTCCGGAGAAGCCTTCTCAACGGATTCCTTGCTCTTCTCTTCTTCACCTTCAAGCTGATCAGCTACCAAGTCAGATTTCTCAATTTCGGGCAATGCAGATTTTTCGACTTGCTGATTCTGCACTTCTTCATCCTCGTTAGTGGCTGATTTAGGATCTGTTGTGACCCTTCCTGATCTCAAAGTTACAGCCTTCATCTGCTCCTTGAAGTCCCTCCTACCTGGATTTGCTTCCGTATCACTAGGAAGAGTTCCTTGTGGCCTACTACCTAAGGCACTTGCAATCTGTCCTATCTGAGTTTCCAAAAGCTTCTGACCAGCTTGTAGGTTCTTCAATGCTATCCACATCTCATCAGATTTATCATTAGATGATTGCCCCACCTGAGTCTGAGGTTGTTGCTGCTGAAATCCCGGAGGTTGATATGGTGCCCTATAAGGTTGTTGATAGCCTTGATTATACGGCTTCGCTTGCTGATAAGATTGTTGAGTATTCTGATTGTTGCTCCAGCTGAAGTTAGGATGATTCCTATTATTAGGATGATAAGTGGCTGGAACCGGTGCAGCAGGTCTCTGAAAATTACTCACGAACTGTGCTGATTCAGAAGAGATAGCACACTGATTCGTCTCATGTGCGCCCGCACATAACTCACAAACACTAGCCACCTGCTGAACTCCATAATTAGCAAGAGAATCCACTTTCATAGCAAGAGCCTTCAACTGAGCCGTAATCATTGAAGCTGTATCTACTTCCAAAACTCCTGCTACTTTGCCTTGAGAAAGTCTCTGGGTTGGATTCTGATATTCATTAGCAGCCATCATCTCAATAATTTCATAAGCTTCATCATAACTCTTTGCCCACAGAGCTCCACCTGATGCTGCATCTAGCAAAGGCCTAGATTGTGCTCCCAACCCATTGTAAAAACCATTGATAACCATCCAATCAGGCATGCCATGATGAGGACACTTCCTTAGCATCTCCTTGTAGCGTTCCCAAGCCTCACACAATGACTCACCAGATTGCTGTTGAAATTGAGTCAACTGATTCCTTATTGCTGCAGTTTTCGCCATAGGGAAGAATTTAGTAAGGAACTTCTGAGCAAGATCTTCCCATGTAGTAATGGAACCAGGTGGTAAAGAGTGTAGCCAGCTCTTAGCCTTATCCCTTAGAGAGAATGAGAAAAGCCTCAACCTGATAGCATCATCCGTCACACCATTACACTTGAAAGTGTCGTAGATTTCAATAAAGTCCCGAACATGCATGTTAGGATCCTCCGTAGAAGCTCCCCCAAACTGGACTGAATTCTGCACCATCTGAATTGTGCCCGGCTTGATCTCAAAGGTGTTCGCTGCAATAGCTGGCCTAACAATGCTAGACTGAATGTCATTGAGTTTCGGCTGAGAATAGTCCTTCAAAGCCTTAGCTGCTGCTACATCTGCCATTACTACTGTAGTTTCAGTCTCCTCTTCCTTATTCTCTAAATTCTCTACAAGATCGTCTTCTGTCAGTCTTTGTAAACGAGCTTGCGAACGTGTTTGCATACAAACTCAAGTACCTGAAACACCACGAAACAAACAAACTAAGTAAGAATCCGAGTCAGTGAATGCTAACGACCACTATTGACAAACACATAAACTGAAATAAAAACACCGATGATCCCCGGCAGCGGCGCCAAAAACTTGTTATGCTAAATTCACGCAAGCGCACGTAGTCACAAGTAATACAATTAAAGTTCGTTCCACAGAGATCTTGGTTAAGTTTTACTCAGAAAATATGTCTATGCAATAATGCATGGTTTTAATTCACTGCTAAGAAAATTAACAAATATGGTTTGATTAACTAAATTAAACTAAGATGCAAATTATAAAACTAAGAATTAAACAATTAACGAGAATTAAAATCGAATTACTTATATGAGAATAAACATGGAATCCTAGTTTCATTATCTACTTCACTTAGAGTTGCAGCCTTCGATTAAAACATGCGATGGTTTTGATATCTGATCGAATAACACGAAAAGAGTAAAAGTTACCTCTCGGTATACTAGTACCAATCTACGCATACATCCACAAAAGAGATAGAAGATAAATAGGCAACCTTTATGTTTTCAAATTCTATAGAGATATAGGGTCTAAACATAATAGGTGCCTATTCATCTTCTATCTCTTTTGTGGATGTATGCGTAGATTGGTACTAGTATACCGAGAGGTAACTTTTACTCTTTTCGTGTTATTCGATCAGATATCAAAACCATCGCATGTTTTAATCGAAGGCTGCAACTCTAAGTGAAGTAGATAATGAAACTAGGATTCCATGTTTATTCTCATATAAGTAATTCGATTTTAATTCTCTTTAATTGTTTAATTCTTAGTTTTATAATTTGCATCTTAGTTTAATTTAGTTAATCAAACCATATTTGTTAATTTTCTTAGCAGTGAATTAAAACCATACATTATTGCATAGACATATTTTCTGAGTAAAACTTAACCAAGATCTCTGTGGAACGAACTTTAATTGTATTACTTGTGACTACGTGCGCTTGCGTGAATTTAGCATAACAAGTAATACAATTAAATTCACTGCACAAATTTTAAGAATTGGTATGTACGTACCAAGAAGCTGAAGAACATGGGAAAGATGCAGGTCTTCTACTTGTCTCAGAGTATAAAGATGGAGGTAGCGCATTAGAGCCAATGGAGAAAGTTCTCTTTGAGGAACCAAAGGCTTCAGCAACTTACATTTACCCTCCTCCATTATATTCGAGCGAACCCCGCGAATGTATGTTGTTCTACAAATTGTCAGATTTTGGGTCAACGGATGAAGGTATTGGAATAGGACATAGTTGTTACATGAATAGGCCAAGCGAGGAGAAGTGGCAGAAAGTGTGTCGCCGTGATGACGATGAAGTCTCGCGAAGAGATGACCAGGCCAACTATTATCATCCTTAATGGAGGCTTGGAAGTAACGTCAAGCTATTGACGTTAAAGAAGCGCTTCGTGGGAGGCAACCCACGCTTTTCGGCATTTTTATTTAGGTATGTTTCCTGCTATCCCTTGTATTACCTTCAATTCAATGAGGACATTGAATATTTTAAGTTTGGGGGTGGTTTGGGGGATTAGTAGTTGTTGTTGTGTTATTGTGTTCATGTAGGATTTCATGTTTTGCATATTAATAGTAGTAGTAAATTATGTATTTATGTTCGTATTATTTACGTTTGTTTCATATAGGACATTCTGTTTTTATTTTAGTATATCATGTGAGTTCATAGTAGTTTGCATTTGCACCCATGCTTGATAGGAATTTTGTGTTATTGACGCTTTTGATTGAGAAGTGATATGCTTTGTTCTTGTGCACACACATACACTAGTAAGTTGAAGCTAGTAGACTTATTGAATGTTGTAAGTAATTAGAAGGACATGAATATGTGCAAGTTGATTTAGTTTGCATGCTTTGAATACAAGTAGGTGCATTAGAGAGATTTTTTGCTTGGGATTGAGTATGTTTTTCCACCAAGTGAGTTTTGAGCCTTATTGCATATTGCAATTTATTCGTTTGCTTGAGTGTTCACGGATTGTTTGCATTGCTAGCAGTTATTTGAGGTCTTTCTTGAAACGCATGACAAATTAATTGACGATTAAAATGATAAAGGCATTTAGGAATAACCGCATATTTTCCCATATTACCATACCATATTTACATGATCAATTAGTTAACCCATTGAGCTTAATCCTATTTTTTCGGTGACATACCACATTACTTGCCTAGACCTTTTTCTTGTATTGGCCGTACATTAATTTGAACCCACATTGTCAAAGGCTAGTAGAGTGCTTAAGGGAGTAATAAGGATCTAGAATATGAGGGGTTTATTGTTGGTCATACTTTTGGGGGAAATATTGAAAATTGGGTTTGTTTACTTGATAGTCGGCATGTGTAATAAAATTGTGGGATCGTTGTTATTGTTTATATTATTGTTTTATTTAGCTCTCGAGGAAAAAAAAAAAAAAAGAAGAGAAAAAAATAGCAAAAAAAAGAAAAGAAAAAATCTTATGAGAGCATGTTTGTGTTTGTTGTGATCCTATTTCAGTCGACTAGTCGAGTGTTGTTTTAATAATAAATTTTGTGGGGGGAAATAGGGTGTTGTGTATGATTTATTATGGTACTTACTAGCTTTTGACACTTCACCTGTTTTGGCTTATTTGACATACCTTGTCCCTAGCCCCGTTACAACCCAAATAAAGACCTTTTGATTATCGTCATTGATGTATGTTGTGTTAAGAGTTAGATTGATACCAAATGTCAAGCATGCTTATGATTTTGTTGGAATTGAGTGATACACTTACCCTTGTTCTTGAGTGAATATTCTTTTGTGAGTGGATTGTGAGTGTTTGCTTGTTTTTGCGTATGAGATCCCGAGTTTGTCTCAAAGATGTACTCTTGTAGGCTTAGCATGTTTACTAACTTATTCTTACACTTGACATGGACTTGTGCGAACTTATGCATGTTCTTTGAGTAGACTCTGTGAATACTTGCACTTTCGACACCAAGACATTGCGTACTTACTTTGATTCTTAAGTTGATATGGCATGAGAGGATTTGAAGGTATGGTAGGATATTAGTACTAGATTATTTGCATTTTCATATTAGTTGCATTCATGCATTGCATTGCATTGGATTTTGTGGGTACATTCGCTATAGGCCCTCACGAGACCTTACTCGTCCACTAGGGCTGCCTAGGGGTTTAAAGGGCTTGTTGCATATGCCAAATGCAACCGTGATCACCTACGGAAGTGGTACTAGCTAGTTAGTTAGTTATAATTGTTATGCTTGAGGACAAGCATCGGTTTAAGTTTGGGGGTGTGATAAGTGGATGTTATATCCACTTGGAATGCTTCGTATCGGCTTGAATTGATGACTTGAACTCAAGTATGTGGTGTTTTTGATGTGTTTGTAGTGAATTTGTGCAGGAATAAGAGTCGGATGTGGGATGATGTTTTCCATGCTTAAATGGTGGGTTTTGAGCTTAAAGAATGATAGTACATCAAATTGCGAGAGTGCCGGAAGAAACGGAATGAAAATCGGAGTTAAAACGAAGAAAATAGAGCAAAATCAGCAAATGAACAGTAGGTCGGGCGCGGGCGCACGGCTAGTGTGCGCGGGCGCGCGGAAAAGCACTATTTGGGCGCGGGCGCGCTGATTTGTATGGTCTTCAGGCGCGGGCGCGCGGGTCCGTCTGCCAGATTTCCGGATTCAGTGTTTTGGTCATATCTTGAGTTCTATAAGTCCGTTTTGGATGATTCAACTGCCCACGCGAAGATAATGGAATTTTCTATCATTCTAAGGTGGTCCGGAGTCCAGAATTATTGAAGAGAATTTTCCTTCAATTCAGAATCAACAGAAATTGCCAGAATTCAATTCTAAACAGGATATTGCCACAATTCCTACTTCTAATCAATATGGTAATTGGCCTGGACGGTGGGAACATTCCAGAATCAGTATTACGCATGGAATTTGCAAATCCTATCCCGTTTAAAGATGGAAATTGCCACAATTCTATTCCAACTCAAAGATGGCAATTGCTTGATGGAGAGGCAAATTGGGGCTATAAATACACATCTTGGGGGACAGAAAAGGAGACCACGACAAGACACAACACACCAGAGATTTATATTATTGTATTTGTTTTTACATCATGTTTTCATTAGACCCCGTGACGATGAGAAGTTCGATCATGAGCTAATCGTTGTCATGAGGTCCTAACGGATTTATTTATGGAATTTAGTAGTTGATTGCTTATTTGATATGTGTGTGATGAATTATTGATATCCTTGTATGGTTGTGTTTCATGTGTTTAGATGCATCATGAACATCTAATTTGTTAATCTCTTGCGAAACGAGAGTGGATCTTGAGATTTAGAACTTGCCATGCTAGCATAGGATAGGTTGATGTTTTAACATCATGATTTGTGGCGTAAATAGAGATATTATGCTGCCCTATGTGATCAATGTGGATAACTTGTTCTTCAACCGTTATGTTTTCAAATTCTATAGAGATATAGGGTCTAAGCATAATTGGTGTCTATTCATCTTCTATCTCTTTTGTGGATGTATGTTTAGTTTGGTACTAGTATACCGAGAGGTAACTTTTACTTGTTTCGTGTTGTCCGATCAGATATCAAAACCATCACATATATTGATTAAGGCATGATCTCTAAAGGAAGTATTTAATGAAGTTAGGATTCCACGGTTTATCTTGCAGAAGTAATTCGATTCCAATTCTTGTTAGTTAGTTAATTCTTAGTTTGTTAATTTGTTTTTTTTAGTTAATCTTAGTTAATCTAAACCCAATCTTGTTAATTGTCTTAGCAGTGAATTAAAACCATACATTGTTGCATAGGTACTAAACTGAATTAAAAACCAAGATCTCTGTGGGAACGAACTTGACTTATATCTATATTACTTGTGACCACGTACGCTTGCGTGATTTAGTGCAAATTAACAATTAAACAATAATTTCATGAATACAATTAAGAATAACAATTAAATTTGTGCAGCGGCGCCAAAAACTTGTTATGCTAAATTCACGCAAGCGCACGTAGTCACAAGTAATACAATTAAAGTTCGTTCCACAGAGATCTTGGTTAAGTTTTACTCAGAAAATATGTCTATGCAATAATGTATGGTTTTAATTCACTGCTAAGAAAATTAACAAATATGGTTTGATTAACTAAATTAAACTAAGATGCAAATTATAAAACTAAGAATTAAACAATTAACGAGAATTAAAATCGAATTACTGATATGAGAATAAACATGGAATCCTAGTTTCATTATCTACTTCACTTAGAGTTGCAGCCTTCGATTAAAACATGCGATGGTTTTGATATCTGATCGAATAACACGAAAAGAGTAAAAGTTACCTCTCGGTATACTAGTACCAATCTACGCATACATCCACAAAAGAGATAGAAGATGAATAGGCACCTATTATGTTTAGACCCTATATCTCTATAGAATTTGAAAACATAAAGGTTGAAGCACAAGTTATTCACTTAGATCACATAGGGTAGCATAATATCTCTATTCATGCCACAAATCATGATGCTTAACATCAACCTATCCTATGCTAGCATGGCAAGTTCTAAATCTCAAGATCCACTCTCGTTTAGCAAGAGATTAACATATTAGATGTTCGCGACGCACCTAAATTTAATAAGTACAACCATACAAGGATATCAAGAATTCACCACACATAAATCTCTAAGGCATGCAAACTACTAAGCTACATAGATAAATCCACTAGGATCCCACGATAACGATTAGTTCATGTTAGGAATAATTCATAAGTTGTGATGTTAAGAATAGAATTTACACATTATACTTCTTGTAATCCTGATCTTATAAAGGATTTAGCACTGTATTTAGGTTTTATGTGTAAGACAGTTATCTGTATAGTTTAGTCAGGAATGAACAGTGTATCGAAGACTACATGTCAGGAACAGAGAGCAAATCCTGATGATGGTTCAATACTGATGGGTGATCAGATACTGATGCAGTGTACAGATCCTGATATCAGTCGTGTTACTGATGATGTCATTATGGATGCTACAGAAACTGGCAAGTGCTATAAAATTGGATCGTTGTTTGAAGAACAAGCAAGAAGATATTATGAAGGAAAGAGTTTTCTATTGAAGGAAACTATCGACTAGAAGGCAGAACATTGTCATGTATAGATTATATCTTTCTGTTATTAGTTGATAGGTAGCATTATAAATACTCTCTCAATATCATTGTAAAAGAGCGACGAAGTTGTGAGTTCGTGTGCGTAGCTCTGTATAAGGTTTGTATTCGAGAGTACGAAACAAACAGAGAGATGTTTGTATTGTCAGCAGCTGCTAAAGGTATTGTACACCTTTGGTAGAGTTTGTATTTGATCTTATTAATACAAACAAGAGTTTGATTCATTCGTTTATTCTTGTTCTTATAATCAAGCAAAAATCAGACACGATTATATAACTTGTATTCAACCCCCCCTTCTACAAGTTATTCGAGTTAACAATTGGTATCAGAGCAGGTTGATTTCGAGTAATCATAAAGATCTGCAATCATGTCTGGTTACAAGGATGGGAATACTAAGATTCCTATGCTCAAGAGAAACGAATATACTCTATGGGAAGTAAAGATGTTGCATCATCTGGAAGCAACAGATCCTGATTATCTTGACAGAATCAGAGATGGACCTTTTGTTCCAACAAAGGTCGTTGGACAAGCAACTGTTGATGGTGTGGTTGTTCCAGAACATACAGCAGAGAAGCCAAAATCTGAATGGTCAGATAAGGACAAGGAGAATGTTCTCAAAGATGCTAAAGTGAGAAACATATTATTCAACAGTCTTGATTCCGTTCTCACTAACTATGTTCTCTCTTGTAAAACTGCTAAGGATATATGGGACAATCTTAAGGTTCACTGTGAAGGAACTAAGCCTGTCAGGAAGAATATGAGGACATTACTTATACAACAGTATGAGTACTTTGAATCCAAGTCTGGTGAGTCACTTACTGATACCTTTGATAGGTTTACAAAACTCATCAATGAGATGGCCATGCATGGTAAATATTATGACTTGGAGGATATGAATACAAAGTTCATGAAAGCTTTGCCTGATTTCTACAATGAGAAGATATCTGCGATTGAGGAAGCTAATGATCTGGATGAGATTTCATTAGAGGCAGTATATGGAAAATTGAGAGCTTATGAACTTGACAAGCAGCAGAAAAAGAGCAGGAGTGAAGGAAAGATGAAGACTATTGCACTTACTGCTCAATCTGAAGTAAAGAAGCTTCCTGAAGAACAGCATGAAGAGATTGCTGTAAAGAATTCGAGGAAGAAGAAAAGCAAAGAAAGTTCTGAGTCAGAGACTACTGATATGGACTCTGACAACAATGATTCTGAATCTGAGATGCAAGAACTCTTTGCTATGTTTGCTAAAGCTTTCAGGAAAGGAAGATTCAACAGGAGAAGATTTAGCAAAGGACCTTTTCAAAAGAAGGAGGAGAAGAAGAGTGACAAGAGCAAAAGTACAATTGTCAAGCTTGATAAGGCCAAGATCAAGTGCTTTAACTGCAGCGAGCTTGGACACTTTGCTAGTGAGTGTAAGAAGCCTAGGAATTCAGGAAAGGGTAATGCACTTATGGTCACACAGAAAGATTGGGCTGATTCCAGTGACTCTGAAGATGAATTGGATTATGAAAACATTGCATTGATGGCCAATAGTTCAGACAAACCTGGATCTCCAAAGAAAACTTCTCCATCCTCTGTTAAGGTATCACTTCACTCTCTTGATTCATTTGATAGCTTAAATTCTGATGAAATTAGATCTATCCATGCTGAGTTTAAGAATCTTATGACTAATTTTAGAATTCTTACTTGTGAAAGAGATGAACTTAAGGTTAAGAATGATAAATTAGTTGATAGAAATAATTTTCTTGAATCTGAATTAATTCAAATGGAAGAATACAAGTTGAGTTCTGATAAAGCTAAGCATGATTATAGTGTAATTCTTGAGGCTTATGACTATGTCAGAAAAGAACTAGAAGAAGAGAGAGATGTGATTAAGACCATTAACAATTCCAGTAAGAAGACAATAGAAATCTTTGAGAGTGGAATTCGTGGTAAGGTTAATGGTTTAGGTTTTGATAAGGCTAGACAAGAAGAAAAAGTAGCTATTGTCAATGATGATAGTAAGGTAGAAGCTAACACATCTAAATCTGAAGGTAAGAAAATTGTTTCTGAACCTAATCATGTTAAATTTGTTGATTCAAAAGGTACCCCTGTTGTACACAAAAGGATTAACAATAGTTTTTCAGATGAGAAAGTGTTAGAGAAACCTAAGAATGTAAACATAGGGTTTCTGTCTAAGTCTCAGTTGAAACAGAGATTAGATGGTCTTTCAGAGTCTAGCAAGATCAAGAGAAATAGGAATGGAAAAGAAGGTATTAACAAAGAGAACAATTACAAGAATGTACCTGATGCACCTAGGAAAAAATGCTATAAGTGTGGAAATCATAATCATTTGGCCCTAGACTGCAATCAAAAACCTTCTTGGAAAACTGAGTCCAGATTCCCCAAGACTCAGAAAATTCAATACCAACCACAAAAAGCTTGTTATCATTGTGGTAGTTTACTTCATTCCATTTACATGTGTAGAGAATATCATGAACTGTATTATGACTATTATTCTTTGAAATCTGAAACTCCTAGTCACAAACAGCTTGTGAGATCAGAGTCTAAAGTTGACTCTGCAACAGGTAAAATAAATGCAAAATCTTCAAAGTCTGTTGTCTCTAAATCTAGTAAGAAAGGATCCAATCAAAGTTGGGTCCTAAAAAATTCTAACTAGTTACTTTTAGTTTGCAGGGCATAGGAAAGAAGCATTCAATTATCTTGGACAGTGGATGCTCTGGACATATGACTGGAAAGAAGTCCCTGCTTACAAAGTTTGAGAGGAAAGCTGGCCCAGTAATATCTTTTGGAGATGGCAACAAAGGAGAAACTCTGGGATATGGCTCAATTATTTTGGGGAATGTCATCATAGAAAATGTAGCACTGGTTGAAGGCTTGAAACATACTCTTTTAAGTATAAGTCAACTGGGTGATAAAGGTTACAAATCAATCTTTGACAGAGAAGGATGCAAAGTCTTGAATATGCAGAATGGAGACATTGTTCTAACTGGTCAAAGGCATGGTAACATATATGAAGCCAGCTTAAGTGATACATCTAAAGGAATTGTTAGATGTCTCTACAGCAAAGCAACAAGTGATGAAAGCTGGAATTGGCACAAGAAGCTCTCACATCTTAATTTCAAGAAGCTTAATCAACTTGTTAAACACAATTTGGTGAGAGGCCTACCTCAGGCGAATTTTGTGCAAGATGGACTTTGTGATGCATGTCAGTTTGGAAAGCAAAGAAGAACCACTTTCAAGAGCAAGACTGAAAATTCAATTACTGAACCATTTCACATGCTACATCTTGATCTGTTTGGTCCAGTAAACATTATGTCTATCAGCAAGAAAAGATATGCTCTAGTTATGGTGGATGATTTCACAAGGTTCACATGGGTGTTCTTTCTACACAAGAAGGATGAAGCTCCTCAGCAAATCATTGAACTCATCAAGAATATTCATAATAAATCTGAGTACAAAGTCAAAGTACTTAGGAGTGACAATGGTACAGAATTCAAGAATTCTACAATGGAGGGGTTTTGTGTAGACAATGGAATCACTCAACAGTTTTCTGCACCTGGTACACCTCAACAAAATGGTGTAGTGGAAAGAAAGAACAGGACTCTCATAGAGGCAGCAAGAACCATGCTTGCAGATGCAAAACTTCCAACCTACTTTTGGGCAGAAGCTATTAACACTGCATGTTTCACTCAGAACTGTACCTTGGTAAATAGTCATGGAAAAACTCCCTATGAGATGATCAAAGGAAAGAAACCAAGTGTGAAATATTTTCACATCTTTGGATGCAAATGCTATGTCCTAAAAGTTCATCCAGAACAACTTGGAAAATTTGACGCCAAATCGGATGAAGAAATTTTTCTAGGATATTCAGCATCTAAGGCCTTCAAAGTTTATAATCTCAGAACTCACATTGTTATGGAATCAATTCATGTTGCATTTGATGATAAGAAGTTTGGAATTTTGCAAACTAATGAAAGCCATGACAAATTGGAATTTGAAAATCTGAAGAATTCTGAGATACTCTCAAGTGATGATGAAGGTTCTCCAGAAGAAATTTCTATTGCTTCTCAAAGGAATGCTACTGTTGAGGGGGAGCAAATAAATCAGAGAGAACACAGTGATCATCAGGAGCAGACTAGTCTTTCAGAATCTATTCCATCAGGAATTGATGTTTCAGAGTCTACTCCATCAGGAACTGACCTTTCAGAGTCTACTGAGGAAAGATCAGTAACTAGCAGCAATATGGAATCTACTGATTCTATTGATCAAAGGAGAGTTTTTGAAGGTAGAGAGAATTCTTCTACAAGAGATACCACTAACTTAGGGGGAGAGACTAGCAGAGTTGATTTACCACCTGTTAGAAAATGGACAAAAGATCATACTGAAGATTTGATAATTGGTGATCCAAATAGTGGTGTTCGAACTAGAAGATCAATTCAAAATGAATGCTTGTATAGTTGCTTTCTCTCAAAGAATCAACCTAAGAAGGTTGAAGAAGCCTTACAGGATCCTGATTGGGTAATTGCAATGCAGGAGGAGTTAAATGAGTTTGAGAGAAACAAAGTTTGGAAACTGGTACCAAGACCTAAAGATAGATCTATTGTTGGTGCAAGATGGGTTTTCAGAAACAAGCTAGATGAATCTGGTATGATTGTAAGAAACAAAGCAAGACTGGTGGCCAAAGGTTATTCTCAGGAAGAAGGCATTGATTATGATGAGACCTTTGCACCTGTAGCAAGATTGGAAGCAATCAGAATGTTTCTTGCATTTGCAGCTCATTCAAAATTCAAGGTATACCAGATGGATGTAAAGAGTGCTTTTCTAAATGGCAAACTTGATGAAGAAGTGTATGTAGAACAGCCACCTGGATTTGTTGATCAAAAGTTTCCAAATCATGTCTACAAACTTGACAAGGCACTCTATGGACTAAAGCAGGCACCAAGAGCATGGTATGAGACTTTGTCTAAATTTCTTCTTGAAAATGGCTTCACAAGAGGTACAATTGACAAAACTCTATTCTTTAGAAAGATAAAAGGTGAATTGCTTTTAGTTCAAGTTTATGTTGATGATATTATTTTTGGTTCTACTAATGAAAAGTTGTGTGCTAAGTTTAGCAAGCTTATGCAGTCTAAGTATCAGATGAGCATGATGGGTGAACTAAATTATTTCTTAGGCTTGCAGGTCAAACAGACTGAGACTGGTATTTTCATTAATCAGTCAAAGTATATCAAAGATCTTTTAAGAAGGTTTGACTTTCAAGACTGTGCAGTTGCAAAAACACCCATGGCAACAGCCACTAAACTAGACTCTGATCCTAAGGGGAAGAGTGTGGATAATACTAGTTATAGAGGCATGATAGGCTCATTGTTATATCTAACTACAAGTAGGCCAGATATAATGTTTTCTACCTGTTTATGTGCTAGATTCCAAAGTGATCCTAAGGAATCTCATTTAATTGCTGTGAAGAGAATCTTTAGATATCTCAAAGGAACTCCAAATCTTGGTTTGTGGTATCCTAGAGAATCTGATTTCTTTCTAATTGGCTATTCAGACTCTGATTATGCAGGGTGTAAGATAGACAGGAAAAGCACTACAGGTACATGTCAATTTTTGGGAAATAGATTGATTTCTTGGGCAAGCAAGAAGCAACAATCTGTTTCAACCTCAACTGCAGAAGCTGAGTACATAGCAGCAGGCAGTTGTTGTGCACAGCTCCTTTGGATAAGAAATCAGTTGCTGGATTATGGTATGACACTTAGTAATATTCCTATGTTTTGTGATAATACTAGTGCTATTAAAATTGCAGAAAATCCAGTTCAACATTCAAGGACTAAGCACATTGATGTCAGGTATCATTTTATTAGAGAACATATTGAGAATGGTACTGTGGAACTTCATTTTGTTCCTACTGACAAACAGCTTGCAGATATTCTAACTAAACCACTTGATGAGACTACATTCAATAGACTAGTAAGTGAGTTAGGAATGTTAAATTTTTAGATCTTTAACATCTGCAAAAGTAGCAAGGTATGTTGTTCTTAGCTTATAGACTTGATATTCCTGTCAGGATCTATATTTAATTGTTAAATGCTTGAGCTATAACACATTGCCTTGATAAATTTCAGTATGATAGACTTGTTAATAATCATCAGGATTAGATTTGTCATCAGGATGCTGACGTCATCAATATTGTGTCAGTATCAGGATTATGAAAATTGCTTCAGATCCTGACGTTTACTTTATGTAGTAATCTGATTCTGTGATGTGTTAAGTCTATGCTAGCAAGTTTTGATATTTGCATACTGATAATTTATACATCATTCAAAAATCAAAAGACAAGCAGATAACAAGAAATTGTATTTTCATTAATAAAAATCATTACATGGAAATGAAATACAACATCTTTTTGTCTAAATTTCTATTCTATACTTGTCTTTGATATGAATTCTGAGGTACAGGACAAGGAGCATCTCAAGAAATCCATCAGGGGATGAAAGCCTCGTTTGCTCTTGGATTCCTTGTCTGGGCGACTTGAATGAGAGCAGCTAACTTAAATGAATAGCATCTCCATCAAGATCAACCTCAGACTCTCGGCCAAATTCTTCATCCTCAAGTTTTGAGGAGGTTAGGGGAAGATTGTATCCAACAGACAGATGTTCTAGAAGAAACCTCTGGATATTATCGAAAACCAATCCATTCATGATTAGTTCGATGAGAAGAGTCGTTTGTTCAAAGAGATGATCAAGAACAGGATGTTCATCGACCAAGAAAAATCTTAAAAAATGGGTTTGAAGGGATTTTTGGTTTGAGAAGCATTGTTGAGAAGAAAAGAAATTGAAAGGTTATGGAGAATGGCACAAGGCGTTTGGTTCTTTTAAAGGAAGACGTGAGAAGCTGAGCAGTCACTTGGAAGTCTTAATGAAGTCAAATGCTAATTATTGCATGAGACTGTATTTCTTGTTTCAAGAAATATTGAAAATATCTAACCAATTGATTTTCTGTTCAGATTAATTGTTTATTTTCTTTTTCAGATAAAAGAAAGATGCCACGTGGAAAACTCCATATTAAGTCTCTGATGATATTGATCAGGATTTCATGAGTGATCATCAGGATTTGAAAATTATATTTTTAAATCAAATTGCATTTTGTGATTATTTTGATGAGAGGTCATCAGGAAAAGGAAGCTGATCAGTATTACTTATTTATACCCTGATTTATTTTATGAAAATCAATTTTGGATTTTATTTTCCAAAAATCATGGGTAACCGCATTTTTCAGGGACTGACACCTGTCAATCTACGTGTCAACGTGGGATAGTGGTCTGAAAGATTTGTGAAATATATTTGTTTTGAAACTCTAATCGTGTAATTGCTTTCTCTAATCTTACATTCTCTAAAGCAAAAATCACTCTTGAGTTTTCAAAATCACTAATCCATTTCAAGAATTTTTCAAGTTTCTTTTCAGATCAAGAATGGCAGCTCAGAGAAGATTACCTAAATCAGTAGCCTTCAAGTTTGGTGACTTTGATTTTATGACAAACAATCATGTTGCAGCTATCACCAACAAGGAAGGAGTGTCATCTGATTTTCATCCAATCATGGACTTTCTGGCGTATGGACCATTAAGTTATGCATTGACAGCATCTCCACAGATTAATCAAGTAGCTGTTTCACAAGCTTGGGAGAATGCTGAGGTAATTGATTCTACTCAGAGTCAATCAGGTAAGATTGTTCTACATTTAGGACGAGATTCATTTGACATTACTGAATCTGTTGTTAGTTCAGTACTTTGCTTACCTGTTACTGATAGTTATGAGAATGTACCATCTGATGATAATATAAGAACTATGTTGTCTGAATTAGGTTATAGTGGACCTCTAGATAACATGAGCCAGTTGAATAGGTCTTTTCTAAGAAAGGAATGGTCTTTTTATTTTGATCAAATTGCTAAATGTTTTACTGGCAAATGTAGTTCTTTTCAACAAATTACTTCTGTTACATCTCATATTGCTTATAGTTTGCTTTATGACAGAGTAATTAACATTGGTCATATTATCTTAAGTCAGATGAGTATTAAACTTGGGTTAAGAGATCAAAACAGGAAAATGGTTTATTATCATAGATTTATGCAATTGTTTATTAACCATTTCATTCCTGATCTTGAAGCTAGATTTGGTAGGGAACATTGTGTTTCTTCTTATGAACAGCAAAAGAGAATTTTCTCTGATATTACAAAGAAGGACAATGAAAAGAATCTAGATGAAATACCTGCAATTCATTATCCACATCATTTTCAGGTAATTCTTAAAACTCATCTTTCTACTCTCTACAATTCTTCTTTCTTTTGTGGTGAAATGGCTCAGGAATCTCAATTGGAGGAGAACCCACCTGTGTCTACCCAAGTAGCCCAAAACATCATAGTCTCTGAAACAATTCAAGAACCAAATTTTGATCCACAGCCTATTGTTTCAAAGAAACCAACCTCTGGTGTTTCTCAAAAGACATCAGTTGTAAGGAAGAGAAGATTTGTTGTGTCAAGTAGTAGTAGTAATTCTAGTGAAGATGATGATAATTTAACTCTTGCAGAGAGAGCAGAATTGAAGGCTGCAATTCAACTTTCTGTGTTAGCACAAAGAGATGAAAAACCTAGTCACAGCCAGGCTGCAGTCTCTCAAAAGGCTGTAGTTCTTAAAAAGGGAAAACAGTTACTGGATACTGTCTCTCAAAAGACTGTGTCTATTGAACAAAGATCTCATCCCAAGATCACTTCTGTGTCTACACCTCTTGAGTCTTCTCAGGATAAATCTTTTGCTCACTATATCAGGAGAACAAGGAGAAAGATTCAATTGTCACCTACACACACAGAGTCTAGTCCAACTAATATCATGCAGGTTTCTACAAATCAAGCTACGTCTATGTCAGTATTTGACAAGAGAGATCTGGATATTGATTCTTCATGGGAAACTACATTAACATACAGACTGGCTATGGGACTAATTTCTCTAAAAGTGAAGTTGTCAAGGCCTGTTCTAGACTTTCTGATTGAAAGAGTACCAAAACTTTTATTTCCAGATGAATATGGACTTCTACATCAAAGACTTGACTTAATGAAGATGTATTTCTATGTATCTGTCAGAAGACAATTAGTCAAGAAATTTGGACTCTCGAAGCATGTTGCACTTCAATCACTTCATGCATATTTATTTGACAAGGATGTAATTATTGAAGATGCTTCAGCTCAAGGTGAACAACTGGAGGAAGTAGATAGAGGGAAGCAGTCAACAGAAGATACTATTGCACCAGTGGTGAGTAGTAGGAAAGATCAGATCACGGTCACTGCAACACAAGAACCATCTAGTCAGAGGAAGGATGACTCAGGAGCTGTGATAGCTGATGTTGAAAGGTCTTCTGTGATGACTGAGAATGCAAGTGAGATACCCTATGATATGGGAGGAATGACTTTGGTTGATTTTTCTGAAGATCAAACAAATTTTGTTCAGTCAGAGTCTATTCACCTTGAGGGTGTGTCTCAGCAAACAACACTTAAAGACGGTGATGTACTACCTATGATGTCTAATGAAGTATTACTGAAGACATCAGAGTCTAGTAAAGAACCTGAAAGTGGTATACTGGAGCCTGTAGTTTCTGAAAGGAAAGAAGATGATTGTATGGGTTCAGAGACTATAGCAGCTCACTCCTTGGAGAAAACCTCAAGCCACATGCCATATGAGGAACCCTCTCTCCATGTGAGTTCAGGTATAAAAACTCCTTCTAAACTCTATTTTTCTGTAGGTCATGAGAGCACTTATCCAAATTTGAGTGATACACTTGAAAAGATGGATATTGATCCACAATTTGAGCGACTGGCTCCTGACCAGGCAAAAGGTGAGGTAGAAAGAGTGTTGACTTTAGTAAGTCAAAGTGAGAATGAGGGTATGGATGATCAACTCCATAGTGAGGGAGAGAAAATTAGGAAACCATCATTTGATTTCTGGGATCAGGTTTTTCCTGAATCTTGGTCTGAAAATTTGGGTATGGATGCTGGTACTTATTCATTCATCAAAATGTATCAGAAGAATGACCTAGCACATCACAATGCAAAGCCAGAAGTTAAAGCTCAGAAGCAAAAGGAGAGGCTTGCAGAAATCATTAACAGGAGAGGTGCCAGGATAAAGCAATCTCTTGATACATATGTACCAGATGAAGATCCTAATGATCCTAGTGTTCCTTTGTATGTACTTCCAATATTAGCTAGAATTGAGACATCAACAGTCTCTAATCACTCTAAGGAGGAGTCAGGATTTGAAGATGTTAGTACACAGAATACTGGTGAAGGAGATGATGATCATGTTTCAGTTCCAGAACAGAAAGATGAAGACGTTGATACTTCTAATCAGGTTTTATTACTTGAATATCATACAACTCAAGCAACTTCTTCTACAAGACTTGAAGATAAAGTTCTTTCTGATTCTGATACTGAAGATACTAGAAGCACTTCCAATATTGAAGTTCATTCTGATGTTTTGAAAGATATTCAGAATTCTCAAATTGCTATTCAAACAAGACTTCAATCACTTGAAGATAACCAAGTCACAATTATGGAAAATCAAGCAGTTCTTATGAATCTCATTTGTTCTGTTTCTGAATCTCTTGGAATTAATGTTGCTGATGTCAAAAAGGGGGAGATAAAGATAAAGACAATTCAAAGACAACAACAACACTACCAGACTGAAGGAGATAAAGATAAAGCTGGGGGAGATAAAAGATCAGACAAATGGTAGTAAAAAGAAGAACCAGGAGTGACAGTGGTGAATCTCAGCTAGGAAGTGGTAAGGAAGAGCAGCATTAATAGTTAAAATTCTTTCTTCTAAGTACTGGATAAATGTCTACATCTGAGAAGGAGGTACTTAACTTCATAATTCTACATTCATAAATTCTATTCTGGTTGTATTGTTATATGTTTTGACATCCACAACTTAGATTTATGCTTCAGTTTGTAAAGCATAAATAGGGGGAGATTGTTAGGAATAATTCATAAGTTGTGATGTTAAGAATAGAATTTACACATTATACTTCTTGTAATCCTGATCTTATAAAGGATTTAGCACTGTATTTAGGTTTTATGTGTAAGACAGTTATCTGTATAGTTTAGTCAGGAATGAACAGTGTATCGGAGACTACATGTCAGGAACAGAGAGCAAATCCTGATGATGGTTCAATACTGATGGGTGATCAGATACTGATGCAGTGTACAGATCCTGATATCAGTCGTGTTACTGATGATGTCATTATGGATGCTACAGAAACTGGCAAGTGCTATAAAATAGGATCGTTGTTTGAAGAACAAGCAAGAAGATATTATGAAGGAAAGAGTTTTCTATTGAAGGAAACTATCGACTAGAAGGCAGAACATTGTCATGTATAGATTATATCTTTCTGTTATTAGTTGATAGGTAGCATTATAAATACTCTCTCAATATCATTGTAAAAGAGCGACGAAGTTGTGAGTTCGTGTGCGTAGCTCTGTATAAGGTTTGTATTCGAGAGTACGAAACAAACAGAGAGATATTTGTATTGTCAGCAGCTGCTAAAGGTATTGTACACCTTTGGTAGAGTTTGTATTTGATCTTATTAATACAAACAAGAGTTTGATTCATTCGTTTATTCTTGTTCTTATAATCAAGCAAAAATCAGACACGATTATATAACTTGTATTCAACCCCCCCCCCCTTCTACAAGTTATTCGAGTTAACAGTTCATAATCGAACCTTTCGTCACCATGGGATTTGACGAAAGCATGATATTAAACAAGATAAAGAAGATGAATAAATCAATAATAAGATAAGGTTTAGCGAACAAATCCGGAAAAGTAACAAGCATCCACAAGATACGCCTAACAAAGGAATACAAGAAAACTATGTCTAGATCTTCTTGTCGTCACGATCCTCGCCTTGGCTTCTCTTCCTTCTGCTCTGAACGAATTTAGTGTATAGGATGTGTAGATGATGATTTTTCTGTGCCCCAAGGTGTGTATTTATAGCCCCCAAGTGCCTCCTTGACCAAGCCATTACCCTAATTGAAATAGGATAGAATTCCGGTAATTTTCCATCTTTAATTGAAATAGAATTGCAATTCCCTTGTTTAAGTATGATTCTGGAAGTTTCTGGCCGTCCCAATTAATTCCATGTTGAATAGAAGAAGAATTTGCATCACTTTCCCTGTTTGAATCAGTTTCTGGAAAACTTCTGGAAATTTTGCCGCCCAGGCGCGGCCGCGTGCTCTACAGGCATAATGTCAGCGCGCCCGCGCGCATCTATTACTCAGAATCTCGCCCGCGCGCCCGCGCGCAACTGTACTAAGATCAGGCGCGCCCGCGCCCACCTGTTGCAGCACAGCCTGACTTCTTTTCCTATCCTGATTTTACCTCCGCTTCCGAATGCAACTCTAAACTCTTGCTTTCTTGACACTAAAAACACCATATCACCACTGAATACAATACTTACACCTGGAAATACAATCTGCACGAATCTCACACAAACACATTAAAACACACAAATACTTGAGACACAAAACATCAATTCAAGCCGAAATAGAATGATCCAAGTGGATATAAATCCACTTATCATTTATCATCCTCAGTCTGGTAGTGTTGTTGTTGTCTTTGAATTGTCTTCCCCTTTTTGACATCAGCAACATTAATTCCAAGAGATTCAGAAACAGAACAAATGAGATTCATAAGAACTGCTTGATTTTCCATAATTGTGACTTGGTTATCTTCAAGTGATTGACGTCTTGTTTGAATAGCAATTTGAGAATTCTGAATATCTTTCAAAACATCAGAATGAACTTCAATGTTGGAAGTGTTTCTAGTATCTTCAGTATCAGAATCAGAAAGAACTGTATCTTCAAGTCTTGTAGAAGAAGTTGTTTGAGTTGTATGATATTCAAGTAATAAAACCTGATTAGAAGTATCAACATCTTCATCTTTCTGTTCTGGAACTGAAACATGATCATCATCTTCTTCACCAGTATTCTGTGTACTAACATCTTCAAATCCTGACTCCTCCTTAGAGTGATCAAAGACTGTTGATGTCTCAATTCTAGCTGATATTGGAAGTACATACAAAGGAACACTAGGATCATTAGGATCTTCATCTGGTACATATGTATCAAGAGATTGCTTTATCCTGGCACCTCTTCTATTAATGATTTCTGCAAGCCTCTCCTTTTGCTTCTGAGCTTTAACTTCTGGCTTTGCATTGTGATGTGCTAGGTCATTCTTCTGATACATTTTGATGAATGAATAAGTACCAGCATCCATACCCAAATTTTCAGACCAAGATTCAGGAAAAACCTGATCCCAGAAATCAAATGATGGTTTCCTAATTTTCTCTCCCTCACTATGGAGTTGATCATCCATACCCTCATTCTCACTTTGACTTACTAAAGTCAACACTCTTTCTACCTCACCTTTTGCCTGGTCAGGAGCCAGCCGCTCAAATTATGGATCTAAGTCCATCTTTTCAAGTGTATCACTCAAATTTAGATAAGTGCTCTCATGACCTACAGAAAAATAGAGTTTAGAAAGAGTTTTTATACCTGAACTCACATGGAGAGAGGGTTCCTCATTTGGCATGTGGCTTGAGGTTTTCTCCAAGGAGTGAGCTGCTATAGTCTCTGAACCCTTACAATCATCTTCTTTCCTTTCAGAAACTACAGGCTCCAGTATACCACTTTCAGGTTCTTTACTAGACTCTGATGTCTTCAGTAATACTTCATTAGACACCATAGTTAGTACATCACCATCTTTAAGTGTTGTTTGCTGAGACACACCCTCAAGGTGGATAGACTCTGACTGAACAAAATTTGTTTGATCTTCAGAAAAATCAACCAAAGTCATTCCTCCCATATCATAGGGTATCTCACTTGCATTTTCAGTCATCACAGAAGTCCTTTCAATCATCAGCTATCACAGCTCCTGAGTCATCCTTCCTCTGACTAGATGGTTCTTGTGTTACAGTGACTGTGATCTGATCTTTCCTACTATTCACCACTGGTGCAATAGTATCTTCTGTTGACTGCATTCCTCTATCTACTTCCTCCAGTTGTTCACCTTGAGCTGAAGCATCTTCAATAATGACATTCTTGTCAAATAAATATGCATGAAGTGATTGAAGTGCACCATGCTTTGAGAGTCCAAATTTTTTGACTAATTGTCTTCTGACAGACACATAGAAATACATCTTCATTAAGTCAAGTCTTTGATGTAGAAGTCCATATTCATCTGGAAATAAAAGTTTTGGTACTCTTTCAACCAGAAAGTCTAGAACAGGCCTTGACAACTTCACTTTGAGAGAAATTAGTCCCATAGCCAGTCTGTATGATAATGTAGTTTCCCATGAAGAATCAATATCCAGATCTCTCTTGTCAAATACTGACATAGATGTAGCTTGATTTGTAGAAACCTGCATGATATTAGTTGGACTAGACTCTGTGTGTGTAGGTGACAATTGAATCTTTCTCCTTGTTCTCCTGATATAGTGAGCAAAAGATTTATCCTGAGAAGACTCAAGAGGTGTAGACACAGAAGTGATCTTGGGATGAGATCTTGGTTCAATAGACACAGTCTTTTGAGAGTCAGTATCTAGTAACTGTTTTCCCTTTTTAAGAACTACAGCCTTTTGAGAGACTGCAGCCTGGCTGTGACTAGGTTTTTCATCTCTTTGTACTAACAAAGAAAGTTGAATTGCAGCCTTCAATTCTGCTCTCTCAGCAAGAGTTAAATCATCATCATCTTCACTAGAGTTACTACTACTACTTGACACAACAAATCTTCTCTTCCTTACAACTGATGTCTTTTGAGAAACACCAGAGGTTGGTTTCTTTGAAACAATAGGCTGTGGATCAAAATTTGGTTCTTGAATTGTTTCAGAGACTATAATGTTTTGGGCTACTTGGGTAGACACAGGTGGGTTCTCCTCCAATTGAGATTCCTGAGCCATTTCACCACAAAAGAAAGAAGAATTGTAGAAAGTAGGAAGATGAGTTTTAAGAATTACCTGAACATGATATGGATAATGAATTGCAGGTATTTCATCTAGATTCTTTTCATTGTCCTTCTTTGTAATGTCAGAGAAAATTCTCTTTTGCTGTTCATAAGAAGAAACACAATGTTCTCTACCAAATCTAGTTTCAACATCAGGAATAAAATGGTTAATAAACATTTGCATAAATCTATGATAATAAACCATTTTCCTGTTTTGATCTCTTAACCCAAGTTCAATACTCATCTGACTTAAGATAATATGACCAATGTTGATTACTCTGTCATAAAGCAAACTATAAGCAATATGTGATGTAACAGAAGTAATTTGCTGAAAAGAACTACATTTGCCAGTAAAACATTTAGCAATTTGATCAAAGTAAAAAGACCATTCCTTTCTAAGAAAAGACCTATTCAACTGGCTCATGTTATCTAGAGGTCCACTATAACCTAATTGAGACAACATAGTTCTTATATTATCATCAGATGGTACATTCTCATAACTATCAGTAACAGGTAAGCAAAGTACTGAATTAACAACAGATTCAATAATGTCAAATGAATCTTGTCCTAAATGTAGAACAATCTTACCTGATTGACTCTGAGTAGAATTAATTACCTCAGCATTCTTCCAAGCTTGTGAAACAGCTACTTGATTAATCTGTGGAGATGCTGTCAATGCATAACTTAATGGTCCATACGCCAGAAAGTCCATGATTGGATGAAAATCAGATGACACTCCTTCCTTGTTGGTGATAGCTGCAACATGATTGTTTGTCATAAAATCAAAGTCACCAAACTTGAAGGCTACTGATTTAGGTAATCTTCTCTGAGCTGCCATTTTTGATCTGAAAAGAACTTGAAAAATTCTTGAAATGAATTAGTGATTTTGAAAACTCAAGAGTGATTTTTGCTTTAGAGAATGTAAAATTAGAGAAAGCAATTACACGATTAGAGTTTCAAAACAAATATATTTCACAAATCTTTCAGACCACTATCCCACGTTGACACGTAGATTGACAGGTGTTAGTCCCTGAAAAATGCGGTTACCCACGATTTTTGGAAAATAAAATCCAAAATTGATTTTCATGAAATAAATCAGGGTATAAATAATCAATACTGATCAGCTTCCTTTTCCTGATGACCTCTCATCAAAATAATCACAAAATGCAATGTGATTTAAAAATATAATTTTCAAATCCTGATGGTCACACATGAAATCCTGATCAATATCATCAGAGACTTAATATGGAGTTTTCCACATGGCATTTTTCTTTTATCTGAAAAAGAAAATAAACAATTAATCTGAACAGAAAATCAATTGGTTAGATATTTTCAATATTTCTTGAAAACAAGAAATACAGTCACATGCAATAATTAGCATTTGACTTCATTAAAACTTCCAAGTGACTGTTCAGCTTCTCACGTCTTTCTTTAAAAGAACCAGACGCCTTATGCCATTCCCCATAATTTCTTTTCTTCTCAACAATGCTTCTCAAACCAAAAATCCCTTCAAACCCATTTTTCAGATTTTTCTTGATCGATGAACATCCTGTTCTTGATCATCTCTTTGAACAAATGACTCTTCTCGTCGAACTAATCATGAATGGATTGGTTTTCGAAAATATCCAGAGGTTTCTCCTAGAACATCCATCTGTTGGATACAATCTTCCCCTAACCTCCTCAAAACTTGAGGATGAAGAATTTGGCCGAGAGTCTGAGGTTGATCTTGATGGAGATGCTATTCATTTAAGTTAGCTGCTCTCATTCAAGTCGCCCAGACAAGGAATCCAAGAGCAAATGAGGCTTTCATCCCCTGATGGATTTATTGAGATGCTCCTTGTCCTGTACCTCAGAGTTCATATCAATAGACAAGTATAGAATTATCAATAGAAATTTAGACAAAAAGATGTTGTATTTCATTTCCATGTAATGATTTCTATTAATGAAAATACAGTTTCTTGTTATCTGCTTGTCTTTTGATTTTTGAATGATGTATAAATTATCAGTATGCAAATATCAAAACTTGCTAGCATAGACTTAACACATCACAGAATTAGATTACTACACAAAGTAAACGTCAGGATTTGAAACAATTTTCATAATCCTGATACTGACACAATACTGATGACGTCAGCATCCTGATAACAAATCTAATCCTGATGATTATTAACAAGTCTATCATACTGAAATTTATCAAGGCAAAGTGTTATAGCTAAAGCATTTAACAATCAAATATAGATCCTGACAGAAATATCAAGTCTATAAGCTAAGAACAACATACCTTGCTACTTTTGCAGATGTTACAGATCTAAAAATTTAACATTCCTAACTCACTTACTAGTCTACTGAATGTAGTCTCATCAAGTGGTTTAGTTAGAATATCTGCAAGCTGTTTGTCAGTAGGAACAAAATGAAGTTCCACAGTACCATTCTCAATATGTTCTCTAATAAAATGATACCTGACATCAATGTGCTTAGTCCTTGAATGTTGAACTGGATTTTCTGCAATTTTAATAGCACTAGTATTATCACAAAACATAGGAATATTACTAAGTGTCATACCATAATCCAGCAACTGATTTCTTATCCAAAGGAGCTGTGCACAACAACTGCCTGCTGCTATGTACTCAGCTTCTGCAGTTGAGGTTGAAACAGATTGTTGCTTCTTGCTTGCCCAAGAAATCAATCTATTTCCCAAGAATTGACATGTACCTGTAGTGCTTTTCCTGTCTATCTTACACCCTGCATAATCAGAGTCTCTTGTGAAGCCATTTTCAAGAAGAAATTTAGACAAAGTCTCATACCATGCTCTTGGTGCCTGCTTTAGTCCATAGAGTGCCTTGTCAAGTTTGTAGACATGATTTGGAAACTTTGGATCAACAAATCCAGGTGGCTGTTCTACATACACTTCTTCATCAAGTTTGCCATTTAGAAAAGCACTCTTTACATCCATCTGGTATACCTTGAATTTTGAATGAGCTGCAAATGCAAGAAACATTCTGATTGCTTCCAATCTTGCTACAGGTGCAAAGGTCTCATCATAATCAATGCCTTCTTCCTGAGAATAACCCTTGGCCACCAGTCTTGCTTTGTTTCTTACAATCATACCAGATTCATCTAGCTTGTTTCTGAAAACCCATCTTGCACCAACAATAGATCTATCTTTAGGTCTTGGTACCAGTTTCCAGACTTTGTTTCTCTCAAATTCATTTAACTCCTCCTGCATTGCAATTACCCAATCAAGATCCTGTAAGGCTTCTTCAACCTTATTAGGTTCATTCTTTGAGAGAAAGCAACTATACAAGCATTCATTTTGAATTGATCTTCTAGTTCGAACACCACTATTTGGATCACCAATTATCAAATCTTCAGTATGATCCTTTGTCCATTTTCTAACAGGTGGTAAATTAACTCTGCTAGTCTCTCCCCCTAAGTTAGTGGTATCCCTTGTAGAAGAATTCTCTCTACCTTCAAAAACTCTCCTTTGATCAATAGAATCAGTAGATTCCATATTGCTGCTAGTTACTGATCTTTCCTCAGTAGACTCTGAAAGGTCAGTTCCTGATGGAGTAGACTCTGAAACGTCAATTCCTGATGGAATAGACTCTGAAAGACTAGTCTGCTCCTGATGATCACTGTGTTCTCTTTGATTTATTTGCTCCCCCTCAACAGTAGCATTCCTTTGAGAAGCAATAGAAATTCCTTCTGGAGAACCTTCATCATCACTTGAGAGTATCTCAGAATTCTTCAGATTTTCAAATTCTAATTTGTCATGGCTTTCATCAGTTTGCAAAATTCCAAATTTCTTATCATCAAATGCAACATGAATTGATTCCATAACAAAGTGAGTTCTGAGATTATAAACTTTGAAGGCCTTAGATGCTGAATATCCTAGAAAAATTGCTTCATCCGATTTGGCTTCAAATTTTCCAAGTTGTTCTGGATGAACTTTTAGGACATAGCATTTGCATCCAAAGATGTGAAAATATTTCACACTTGGTTTCTTTCCTTTGATCATCTCATAGGGAGTTTTTCCATGACTATTTACCAAGGTACAGTTCTGAGTGAAACATGCAGTGTTAATAGCTTCTGCCCAAAAGTAGGTTGGAAGTTTTGCATCTGCAAGCATGGTTCTTGCTGCCTCTATGAGAGTCCTGTTCTTTCTTTCCACTACACCATTTTGTTGAGGTGTACCAGGTGCAGAAAACTGTTGAGTGATTCCATTGTCTGCACAAAACCCCTCCATTGTAGAATTCTTGAATTCTGTACCATTGTCACTCCTAAGTACTTTGACTTTGTACTCAGAGTTATTACGAATATTCTTGATGAGTTCAATGATTTGCTGAGGAGCTTCATCCTTCTTGTGTAGAAAGAACACCCATGTGAACCTTGTGAGATCATCCACCATAACTAGAGCATATCTTTTCTTGCTGATAGACATAATATTTACTGGACCAAATAGATCAAGATGTAGCATGTGAAATGGTTCAGTAATTGAATTTTCAGTTTTGCTCTTGAAAGTGGTTCTTCTTTGCTTTCCAAGCTGACATGCATCACAAAGTCCATCTTGCACAAAATTTGCCTGTGGTAGGCCTCTCACCAAATTGTGTTTAACAAGTTGATTAAGCTTCTTGAAATTAAGATGTGAGAGCTTCTTGTGCCAATTCCAGCTTTCATCACTTGTTGCTTTGCTGTAGAGACATCTAACAATTCCTTTAGATGTATCACTTAAGCTGGCTTCATATATGTTACCATGTCTTTGACCAGTTAGAACAATGTCTCCATTCTGCATATTCAAGATTTTGCATCCTTCTCTGTCAAAGATTGATTTGTAACCTTTATCACCCAGTTGACTTATGCTTAAAAGAGTATGTTTCAAGCCTTCAACCAGTGCTACATTTCCTATGATGACATTCCCCAAAAATAATTGAGCCATATCCCAGAGTTTCTCCTTTGTTGCGATCTCCAAAAGATATTACTGGGCCAGCTTTCCTCTCAAACTTTGTAAGCAGGGACTTCTTTCCAGTCATATGTCCAGAGCATCCACTGTCCAAGATAATTGAATGCTTCTTTCTTGTGCCCTGCAAACAAAAAGTAACTAGTTAGAATTTTTTTAGGACCCAACTTTGATTGGATCCTTTCTTACTAGATTTAGAGACAACAGACTTTGAAGATTTTGCTTTTATTTTACCTGTTGCCTCTGTTCTAAAACAAGGCCGCCTAACCGCTTAAGCGGTCCGCTTAAGCGTTGAAGGTCCCCCAACCGTCCCGATTTTATGTTAACCGCTTATTCCCCGATTTTATATAATTATTAAATATATATATACTTATGTATATAAATAATTAAATATATATTATATAATCCGCTTAATTGATCCGCATTGAAATCCGCTTAAGCGCCCGCCTAGCCGCTTAAGCGCTCGAAGGTTATCTTACCGCTTAGAGCCGCTTACCGCTTTTTAGAACACTGCCTGTTGCAGAGTCAACTTTAGACTCTGATCTCACAAACTGTTTGTGACTAGGAGTTTCAGATTTCAAAGAATAATAGTCATAATACAGTTCATGATATTCTCTACACATGTAAATGGAATGAAGTAAACTACCACAATGATAACAAGCTTTTTGTGGTTGGTATTGAATTTTCTGAGTCTTGGGGAATCTGGACTCAGTTTTCCAAGAAGGTTTTTGATTGCAGTCTAGGGCCAAATGATTATGATTTCCACACTTATAGCATTTTTTCCTAGGTGCATCAGGTACATTCTTGTAATTATTCTCTTTGTTAATACCTTCTTTTCCATTCCTATTTCTCTTGATCTTGCTAGACTCTGAAAGACCATCTAATCTCTGTTTCAACTGAGATTTAGACAGAAACCCTATGTTTACATTCTTAGGTTTCTCTAACACTTTCTCATCTGAATTACTATTGTTAATCCTTTTGTGTACAACAGGGGTACCTTTTGAATCAACAAATTTAACATGATTAGGTTCAGAAACAATTTTCTTACCTTCAGATTTAGATGTGTTAGCTTCTACCTTACTATCATCATTGACAATAGCTACTTTTTCTTCTTGTCTAGCCTTATCAAAACCTAAACCATTAACCTTACCACGAATTCCACTCTCAATGATTTCTATTGTCTTCTTACTGGAATTGTTAATGGTCTTAATCACATCTCTCTCTTCTTCTAGTTCTTTTCTGACATAGTCATAAGCCTCAAGAATAACACTATAATCATGCTTAGCTTTATCAGAACTTAACTTGTATTCTTCCATTTGAATTAATTCAGATTCAAGAAAATTATTTCTATCAACTAATTTATCATTCTTAACCTTAAGTTCATCTCTTTCACAAGTAAGAATTCTAAAATTAGTCATAAGATTCTTAAACTCAGCATGGATAGATCTAATTTCATCAGAATTTAAGCTATCAAATGAATCAAGAGAGTGAAGTGATACCTTAACAGAGGATGGAGAAGTTTTCTTTGGAGATCCAGGTTTGTCTGAACTATTGGCCATCAATGCAATGTTGTCATAATCCAATTCATCTTCAGAGTCACTGGAATCAGCCCAATCCTTCTGTGTGACCATAAGTGCATTACCCTTTCCTGAATTCCTAGGCTTCTTACACTCACTAGCAAAGTGTCCAAGCTCGCTGCAGTTAAAGCACTTGATCTTGGCCTTATCAAGCTTGACAATTGTACTTTTGCTTTTGTCACTCTTCCTCTCCTCCTTCTTTTGAAAAGGTCCTTTGCTAAATCTTCTCCTGTTGAATCTTCCTTTCTTGAAAGCTTTAGCAAACATAGCAAAGAGTTCTTGCATATCAGATTCAGAATCATTGTTGTCAGAGTCCATATCAGTAGTCTCTGACTCAGAACTTTCTTTGCTTTTCTTCTTCCTTGAATTCTTTACAGCAATCTCTTCATGCTGTTCTTCAGGAAGCTTCTTAACTTCAGATTGAGCAGTAAGTGCAATAGTCTTCATCTTTCCTTCACTCCTGCTCTTCTTCTGCTGCTTGTCAAGTTCATAAGCTCTCAATTTTCCATATACTGCCTCTAATGAAATCTCATCCAGATCATTAGCTTCCTCAATCGCAGATATCTTCTCATTGTAGAAATCAGGCAAAGCTTTCATGAACTTTGTATTCATATCCTCCAAGTCATAATATTTACCATGCATGGCCATCTCATTGATGAGTTTTGTAAACCTATCAAAGGTATCAGTAAGTGACTCACCAGACTTGGATTCAAAGTACTCATACTGTTGTATAAGTAATGTCCTCATATTCTTCCTGACAGGCTTAGTTCCTTCACAGTGAACCTTAAGATTGTCCCATATATCCTTAGCAATTTTACAAGAGAGAACATAGTTAGTGAGAACAGAATCAAGACTGTTGAATAATATGTTTCTCACTTTAGCATCTTTGAGAACATTCTCCTTGTCCTTATCTGACCATTCAGATTTTGGCTTCTCTGCTGTATGTTCTGGAACAACCACACCATCAACTGTTGCTTGTCCAACGACCTTTGTTGGAACAAAAGGTCCATCTCTGATTCTGTCAAGATAATCAGGATCTGTTGCTTCCAGATGATGCAACATCTTTACTTCCCATAGAGTATATTCGTTTCTCTTGAGCATAGGAATTTTAGTATTCCCATCCTTGTAACCAGACATGATTGCAGATCTTTATGATTACTCGAAATCAACCTGCTCTGATACCAATTGTTAACTCGAATAATTTGTAGAAGCGGGGGGGGGTTGAATACAAGTTATATAATCGTGTCTGATTTTTGCTTGATTATATGAACAAGAATAAACGAATGAATCAAACTCTTGTTTGTATTAATAAGATCAAATACAAACTCTACCAAAGGTGTACAATACCTTTAGCAGCTGCTGACAATACAAATCTCTCTCTGTTTGTTTCGAACTCTCGAATACAAACCTTATACAGAGCTACGCACATTCACTAGTTCGACTCACAACTTCGTCGCTCTTTACAGTGATATTGAGAGAGTATTTATAATGCTACCTATCAACTAATAACAGAAAGATATAATCTATACATGACAATGTTCTGCCTTCTAGTTGATAGTTTCCTTCAATAGAAAAACTCTTTCCTTCATAATATCTTCTTGCTTGTTCTTCAAACAACGATCCTGTTTTATAGCACTTACCAGTTTCTGTAGCATCCATAATGACATCATCAGTAACACGACTGATATCAGGATCTGTACACTGCATCAGTATCTGATCAACCATCAGTATTGGACCGTCATCAGGATTTGCTCTCTCTTCCTGACATGTAGTCTCCGATACACTGTTCATTCCTGACTAAACTATACAGACAACTGTCTTACACATAAATCCTAAATACAGTGCTAAATCCTTTATAAGATCAGGATTACAAGAAGTATAATGTGTAAATTCTATTCTTAACATCACAACTTATGAATTATTCCTAACATTCTCCTAAACTCTGAGTCTGTAAATGATGTGTGCATTACCTCTCATTAATAATTTCTGATATTGATGACTTCTAAACTCTGATAAGTGACACTTTATTCCCAAGACATTTACATGGTACTTGATGATTCCTTGTTTGTACTTGTGAAAATTATAAAACTTGAGATGTGTCATTGTTTATTTTGGTGAGTACTAAAGCATGTCTGCACCCTGTGAGAATTTGAGCCAAATAAGTGATTGATACATTTTATATCAATCGAATTTTAATTGTTGTGTGATGTTCATCAGTAAGTATGTTGCTCTAGAACTTGTTTTAAACCATTTTGAGACTGCATGATATGTGTGTGCATGAAAATGATAAAGGCACTAGGATTTCCCACATTTATACAAACACTGACCTTACATTAAACTCTTAGTGAACCCCATTGAGCCTTATTAACTGTTCTCTTAAACTCTGATGTATCAAGAGTATTAAACTCTGATATATGGAGAGCAGTTAGATTCTTTTGAAAATTGAAGAGCAAACAGGTGAGAGTTTCTCTACAAATGAAAGTTTATTCGGAGGATATATATACATTAAAAAAAATGTATATATCATGATCATCTTGTACAAATATGTACTTAGACAACTGAACACTTTGCACTATTAGTTTGTTCAGTTAGTCATTACCTCAACTATCCTCTTTCTTCTCATCTGTTTGATTTCAAACAAATATCAACCCTGAATAAAGTCCTTTTGATTTGTGCACACATGTATTCAAAGTAGTGTAAATTTGGTGGACAACCAAGCATATGGCAGCATTTGCTTTTACTGATTGAACTTGAGTGTAAACACTGTCCCTAAACACTTGTGTGATTTGAGAGTTTGTGAGTTTAATCAAATCCTTGGCATGCAACTTACTGAATGATGCTTTGATATCTATCTCTTGATCTTTTTGTCTATAAAGACTGTGTGCTTACTTGGATTATCATGGACATCAAAGGGAATAGGTGTATTCAGATTTCTGTATTTCAGTTACTACAGAGTTTAGCATTCATCATATAGTCAGTGTTTACAATCAGAGTTTGTGCATCCAGTATTTACTGATTCAGTATTATGGATTTATGAAAAATTAGATGCTCTAAAAATTGGATTAGTAAACTCTGCTATGCACACACAAAATTCACATCTGTGCAGTATTTGAAAGAGTTTTAGTTACAAAGTTGGAGAAGTGATAAACACTGATGAATTTTTGTCGAAATACTCTAAGGTACATTTTATTTCAGATGATTTCACATTTGGGGTAAAAAGAGTTTTTGACAGCTGTTGGTTAGTGTTAAAGTGTTTATTTGTGCAAGTAATTACTGCGAAAAGGTAGCAGTAATTGGGGTTGTAATTACTGAGTATGTGCGTTTGTTCTGCTAGTTATTTGACACGTGTCCCACTCACACATCTTTCAATGATCGTGTTTTACTAATAATGGTAAGTGGTTGCGTGTTTTAAGGCGAAAAACGTTTGAGATTCACTCTTTACTTCATATTCACTTTCACCCACTCATATTCACTTTTTACACTTTCATTCACAGTTTCTTATCATTTTCATTTGAAATTTTCATCAAACACTTTTCACTCATATCATTTTCATTCGTATTTCTTCTCAAACTATTCTAATGGCAACCAAACCTTCCAACACACTTGGTCTTTTGTTTGTTCCTAATAATTATGCAGCTCCGTTGATCACTGAAAACGCTCCAAAGGCTTTTCATGTGATGCAGAATTTCTTAAGAGATTCAGAAATTGGTTTTGCTTTGGTCGAACCTCAAACGCTGTCTGCATCTCAAATTGCTTCATTCTGGCAAAACTCTGTGTATGATGATGGTGGAGAGAATGGGACACCATCAATTATTTTCACATATAATGAAACTGACTATGTTATCACTCCAGATACAGTCAGAGAAACCATGGACTTTGAAATTCATAATTCATATGCTGTTGTTTCTGAAATGAATCTGCGAGAGATGCTGCAGCAGATTGGGTACTTAGGTCCGTTGGACAAGATTGGGTCAGTGAAAAGACCTCAGTTACGAAAAGAATGGAGTTTCTTTTTCGACTGTATTACAAGGGCTTTTAGAAACAAGGTCACCAATTGGGATGCAATTCCTACTGATAGTCTCCAAATCGGGTATTCTCTTCTTTATGGTTCTAATTTTGATTTTGGAAGACATGTGCTAATGAATATAAGAAGTAGGTTGTCAGTATCTAGAACTGTATATTTTGCTAGATTTTGTCAACTACTATTTTCTGCCTGTGTGCCAAATGTTGCAATTGCTGAAGTTGATGAGATTCAGCCCTTTAAGGTCAATAAGAGAATATTCTCTGATTTGACAAATAAGGATGGTAACAGGGAGGTGCCTGCTCTAGTTTATCCTCTGGCGTTACAGAACTTCATAAATCAACCACAGGAAGCTCAACAACCTCAAGAACCTCACCAAACTGAACAATCACCAATAAACACTGAACCACTAAACACTGTACCACTAAACTCTGAACAAATAAACTCTGATCCTCTAAACTCTGAATCACTAAACTCTGACCAAAAACTCAGCCTTCTACTCAACCTCAACCATCCAAGTCCAAATCCAAACATAAGGGGAGAACTAAGCATGTAGCTCATAACTCACGGCACAGACTTGCTAGAGCCACTCTGGCCAGAAAAGAGAAAAAGGAAAGAGCAAATAGATCACCATCACCATCTCTTATTGATGAAGAGTCTTCTTTTTCTTCTGAAGATGAGGCACCTATTGAGTTGCAAACTTACAAAAAAAGGAAGCTGGTAATATCTGATTCAGATGATGAAATGGTTATTAAAGCTCCAGAGGTTATCCTTTCAGAAACACCTGCTGTTGAGAGCTATGGATGATGAAAACAACAGAGATGGCTTTACTATTGATGATTTTGCTGAAACTGCCATGCCATTCTCTGATCCTATGATTCCTTCTACTTCTTCTCTTCCTGTTCACTCTGAAGAAACTGGTGCAGTTGCTCAGCCTACTGTACTTCTTGAAGAAACAGTAGCTTCTCATACTGATGTATTTTCAGATGCTCACCAGGGTTCTGATCATGGTGAAGAAGTTGAAAAGGCAACAAAGAATTTAAACTCTGATATTCTACCTGCAGTTGTTTCTCTTGCAAAGAATGTTGATAAGACTGTTGTGTCTGAAAAACAACCTGCTCAGACTGTTGAAGATGTTGTAAAGAATGCAGAAGTTGCAGAGATTGTTGCAGAGAATACAACTGAGGCTGTTGTAGAAACTGAGCACACTGTTGCTGAGAATGTTCAATTTACAGAGAATGTTGAACATGTTAGTGTTGAAGCTGAAGGTGAAGAGAGCTCAAACTCTGATTCTTTTGCAAGTGCACCTGTGCAGACTGAAGGAAAGCATGCACCTTTTGCTCAGCCTTCCAAACAGCATGAGATTGAAGCAGAGTATCTTGCTAAGTTTTCTGCAAATTGGTATAAGGAAGACTGTATTTTTCCTAGAGGGAGAGCAGCAGATTTTGTGAAACAAACTGCTACTGAAATTTCAAATCCAGATATTCTATCCTGTTTGAAGGCCACAGTGGTGCAAGTCAAAACACTGGATGGCAGAATTGATGATTGTCAAAAGTCCATTACTGGTCTTAAAGATGATATTAAGGATAAGGATATGACTCTGGAGTTTGACACAAACTCAAGATTACCAAATTCTCCAAGGCTCAAGACTCTATGTCTGACAGACTGACCAAAATTGAAGAAAAACAGAACAGTTTATCTGATAAGGTTGATGCTATTGCTTCTTCCTTGGAGCTGATTACATCTATTCTCATGCATGTTGATGTCAAAAAGGGGGAGTGATATGCTAAGACTAAATGCAGGCAATCTCAAACTCTGACTCAGAAGGATGATGCAGGAGATGGAAGAGCAAAAGATCAAAGAAATCTAAGGTCAAGGGCAACTGAGAAGAGTTTACTATCTGAAAAAACTTCTAAGTCTAAGTCTGGTGGGATAAATACTGATACTCATGGTACATCTAAGACCCAGAGTTTGCTATTCAGTGATAATCCACAGACTGATGAAGAGTTAGCTGCCAAAGTATTTCTAGAGGAGAATGAAGAAGGAGTTACTCTTGCAGACATTCAAGCTGAAGAGAAGAGTTTACAAGCTGAACATCAGAAAGCTTTGAAGTCTGGTAAGAGTAAGCAAAATGTGAAAGCTTCTAGGCCTGTTCTTAAAGGCATTAAAATCAAAGAAAATGTTGAAGCTGATCAAAGGATGCAAGTATTCCAGAAGACAACAGAAGTAGAAGCTAAGCAAAAGCTTAAAGGCATTGCTGGAGAGGAAAGCATGTCAAAGGAATCAAACATAACTTCTGTTGCTAAAAGAGTTATGCAGAACTCTCTATCTTCTTCTGGATTACAATCAATTTTTGGGAAGACATCAGTATTTGAACCAACCCCAGAAACTGGAGGTCCTATGGATTTTTCAGATGAAAAAGGTTTAGCTGGAAAGATTGGTAGTAATAAAGCTGGTCTGGGTTCAAGAAGAGATTCAAGACAGCATGTTAGTCCTAGAGATCCTTCTTCACTGGCTGTTCCAGGTCGTGGTGTAACTCAAGAAAGCTTAGACAGACTGGAATCAGTACAGTTGGTCCATCAAAAGAGTTTGGAAAAGGATTTTCTCTTATACTTCATGTCTGATGGAACAGTATATAAGATTGGTGAATTTGATCTTGATTTGAAACACTGGGAAGAACTAGAATATGTTTTATATCTGTTCAAGGTGAGAAATAGAAGAACTGAGTCAGTTGCGAATGTGCTTAAAAGAAAAATGCTTCAAAATTTGGCAACTAGAGGTATGAAATACAACAGCAGATATGTCCCTAAGTACAGAGATTGGAATGGAAATCTTATTGAGAAGAAAAAGGGTACTACAACGCTGAAGACTGATCTGGGGATTACAGTTCTTGATTTCAACTCACAATCAGAGGAAGTGAAATTCATCAGACTGGGTAATCAGATGAGGAGAAACAAAATCTATGATCTAAGATCTGCTATCTATCAGACTGATGAGAATGATCCTGAGCTAAGAGAAATCAAAGAGATAATGCAGAGAGAGCTTGAGAATGCTGAAAGAAGATTGCTGATAGACTATCTTAGAGCTACACCAGATTTTGAGGCAATTTTATAAAAGATGCTCTGTAAGGATTTCTTGTTTTTCTGTTGATTTTGTTTAAGTAAGTAGTTTAAACTCTGATCATTTATTAAACACTGCATTTATCTATTTTGTTTTGACATCATCAATTATCATTAACTTGTGCATTTTTGCTAATGAACAAGTTGGGGGAGATTGTTAGATATAATTGATGTAAATATTAATCAGTGTTTAAGTGATACAGTGATAAATCAGAGTTTAAGCTGGAAGCAGTCAGAGTTTGAGTAAACGCTGATGGATGGAAGCGCAAACGCTGATTGATGGAAGCAACAGAGTTTGTTAAACTCTATTCAGCAGAAGCATCTACAAGTCAACAATGATTGAAGATAAACATGGAAGCAATATCTTTGAAGATCAGATAGCTATCAAAGAGATTGAGTTGACTTAAAAGATGTGTAGCAATCGTAATTGATATCAATTGTATAGCTTAATTATAGGAGTATCAATTACTGATTGAATAGAAGCTGTATGTTTTATAAATACAGTTAGGTTAACCCTAGAAGGGTATCGAACATTGAAATATTCATTCATTGTAACCTAAGCAGCTCTCTGTGATATTTTACATCACTGAGAGAGGAATTATTAATTCCAAACAGTTTTTAAGTACTAAAACGTGTGTTCTTGTTATTCTCTCAAAGAATAACAAGTGGTATCAGAGACAATCTGTTACTTTATTACAGTTTAAGATCCAAACACAACTATAATCATGTCAGAGATTCCTCCTCCAACAGGTCTAGGCTCTGAGAAAGCTCCTACTACTGTGAGTAGGTATGAGACAATTAGGGTTCCTATACTCCGGCCAGCAGAGTATGCAATCTGGAAGGTGAAGATGACTATGTTTCTGGAGGCTACAGATCCAGAATATCTTGACAAAATATATGAAGTGTTAGATATAATTGATGTGATTTAATATCAGTGTTTGAGTGTTACAGGGAAACAGAGTTTAACTTGTTAATGAAAGCAGTCGTAGCAGAGTTTGAGTATACGCTGACAGATGGGAAGCGCAAACACTGCTGACTGGAAGCGCAACATAGTTTGTTAAACTCTGTCTAGCGGGAGCGTCTATAGGTCAACAGAGATTAAAGATTAATTCAAGATAAACATGGAAGCAATATCTTTAATGATTGGATAGATATCAAAGAGATTGAGTTGACTTAGAAGACGTGTAGCTATGTGAACTCTGTTGATTAAACTCTGTGATGCATACTCTGTTAACATGTTTTTGTTTAAACACTGTTAAGCTCTGTCAGCATGATTGGATGTCATACTCTGTTAACATGTTTGATAAACTCTGTGAATTCTGAATTGATTATTGTCTGGATGAAAACACCAATAAAGAAATATGTATGAAGCATGATTCTCAGTAATCAAATCATGACTCTTTCTGAGTCACTGTGATCTAATCAGAACTTGTGCAGTAAGTTAACACAGCATGATACTGTTTCATATTTATAGCATCTCTTAGTTTATTTGGTCCTAAACTCTGAGTCTATGAATACTGTGTGCATTGCCTCTCGTAAATAACTTCTGATATTGATGAACTCTAAACTCTGATTAGTGACACTCAGTTCCCAAAACATATACATGGTTCTTGATGATTCCTTGTTTGTACATGTGAAAATTATAAAACTTGAGATGTGTCATTGTTTAGTTTAGTGAGTACAAATTCATGTCTGCACCCTGTGAGAATTTGAGCCAAGTAAGTGATTGATACATTTTATATCAATCATATTTTATTGATGTGTGATGTTCATCAGTGAGTATGTTGCTCTAGAACTTGTTTTAAACCATTTTGAGACTACATGATATGTGTGTGCATGAAAATGATAAAGGCACTAGGATTTACCATCTTTCTCCAAACACTGTTCATAAATTCCACCCTTAGAAAACCCCTTTGAGCCATAATAACTGCTTCGTTTAAATTCTGATATATCAAGAGCAGTTATATTAATTTGTATATTGAAGAGCAAACAGGTGAGAGTTTCTCTATAAAGAAAAGTTTACTCAGTGAATATATATACATAAATAAATAAAAAAAAATGTATATATGCTGATCATCTTGTACAAATATGTACTAAAAGTGCAACTGAACACTTTGCTCTATTAAATTGTTCAGTTCGCCATTTATTCATTTAATCCATCTCTTCTCACTTGTTTGATTTTACTAAATTACAACCCTGAATAAAGTCCTTTTGATTTGTGCATACGTGTACTCAAAGTAGTGTAGATTTGGTGGACATTCAAGCATATGGTAGTATCTGCTTTTACTGATTGAATTTGAGTGAAAACACTTCACCTTAACACTGGTGTGCTTTGAGAGTTTGTGAGTCTATCAAATCCCTGGCATGTTACTCACTGAATGATGCTTTGATATCTATCTCTTGATATTTTTGTCTATAAAGACTGTGTGCTTACTTGGATAATCATGGACATCAAAGGGAATAGGAGTATTCAGATTTCTGTATTTAAGTTACTACAGAGTTTAGCTTTCATCAAATAATCAGTGTTTTGAATGAGAGTTTGTGCATTCAGTGTTTATTGATTTACTTTATGGATTTTATGAAATATTAGATGCTCTAAAAATTGATTTGGTAACCTCTGCTTCACACACATATATATTCACAACTGTACAATTTTTGAAAGGGTTTCAGTGATAAGGTTGGAAAATTGACAAACGCTGTTGGATTGTGTCTAGTACTCTAAGGTAAATTTTCATTGGGATGATTTGAAAATTTTGGAGTAAATAGAGTGTTTGACAACTGTTAATGAGAGTAAATGTGTTAAAGTGTATTGGTAATAGTGAAGTGAATACAGCGGTGATAATTGATATTTTACTGCGCGTGATTAATTGATCCGTTGGATGCATGACACGTGTCCCACTCACCCATTATTGTGTCTCACTTACACATTAATCTAGGAACTGTTGAGTGTTTTAATGCACAAACGATTGGATTTTTGTTTCTCAATTACAACTCTAATCATTTTTGTGTATCACGATTCATTTTTATTCTTATCTACACATCCACTCATATTCACTTTACTAAATCACACAGTTCTTTTGTGTTATTCACTTGGGCATTTTCACAAACACTTTTCCTACATAACATTTTCCCTGCCATTTTCTGCTCTATTCTTGATTTAATGGCTTCTAAACCTTTTACTGCTGTTGGTCTTTGATTTGTTCCTAACAACTTTGCAGCCCCACTAAACAATGAACGTGTACCAGAAGCGTTTCATCTTATGCAGAACTTTCTCCGCGACTCCGAGATTGGGCAAGCTTTGACTGAACCATCTATTCTATCTGCTTCTCAGATTGCCACTTTCTGGCAAAACTCAAAGTATGTAGATGGAGGAGAGAATGGGACTCCGTCTATAATCTTTACTCATAATGAACAAGAGTTTGTGATTACTCCACAAACTGTTAGAGAGACCATGGATTTCTACACACATACCTCATATGCTGTTGTTTCTGAGCAAAATCTGCGGGAAATGCTAACAGAAATTGGTTACATGGATTCTCTTGCAAAGCTAGGCAGTGTCAAACGGCCAAATCTCATAAAGGAATGGAATTTTTTCTTTGACTGCATTACAAGAACATTCCAGAAGAAAGTCACCAACTGGGATGCCATTCCTATCGACAGTCTGCAAATTGGGTATTCTCTACTCTATGGCAGTAATTTTGATTTTGGTCGTTATGTATTATTGAATTTAGGTGATAAACTGTCAGAGTCTACTACAATATACTTTGCTAGATTTTGTCAACTATTATTCACTGCTTGTGTATCTGGGTTAGATATCGATGAAGCTGATGTGATTCAGCCTTTTAAAGTCAATAAGAGAATATTCTCTGATATGACTAATAAGGATGCTGGTAAAGAGAACCTACCTGCCCTCATTTTGCCACTTGCCTTGCAGAACTTTCTCAACCAACCCCAAGATCCACAATCACCACAAAATGACCCACAACAAACACAACCACAACAAATGCCTGAACCATTGGCCACTGACCATACTGAAACCATACACTCTAAACCTATCCCATCACCTGAAACTTCACTAAACTCTGCATCACATTCTCAACCTTCATTTCCCACACAACCTGAAGTCATACCAGTCCCTTCTACTCAATCTCAACCACAATCTAAACCAAAAAGGCAAAAGCATACTGCCCTTAATACAAGGCATTCCAAGGCTAAACAGACATCTCCTTGAGCTGTTTATACCAGAAGAGTCATCAAAAGGGCAAATAGGCCTTCGTCACCATTACCTGATGACAAATCTACTGAAGAAGAAGAGGTAGTTGAAGTGTCTCAAGCCAAGAGAAGGAAGTTGATACTTGCAGAATCTGATGAAGAGCAAGTTGCTGAAGCTCCAAAGGACATCTCTAAGGAGACTCCTATTGTTGAGACAGAGATTGTCACTGAACCTGCACTAACAGATAATGAACTTCAAGCAGAAACTGGATTTCAAGCTGATGAACCAGTCATTGCTCCTATGGAAGATTTTGCTGAAAATTTTCAGACATTCTCTGTTCAAACTCTTACCTGGATTCTCTAGGTCTAAGATTCCAGTTCCAGCACAAACAGAAGAGATTGGTAGTTACCAACATAGCATAGCTTGTTCAGAGAAGCCTCCTGGCAAGAATACTTCTGGTTTGGGTTCAAATAGAGATTTAAGATTCAGTAATAGTCCAAGAGATCCCTCAACACTTGTTTCTCCTGGTTCTGGTATGTTTCAAGAGAATCTGGACAAACTAGAGTCAGTTCAGTTGGTTCATCAGAAGAGTTTAGATATTCACTTCTTGTTGTACTTCATGGAAGATGGAACAGTGTATAGAGTGAATAAAGATGTTATCAAGCTCAAACTGTTTGAAGAACTTCAGTATGTTCTGTATATATTCAGGGTCAGAAATCAACGAACATCACTCATTGCTAAGTCAATAAGAGAATATATGCAGAGAGCCAAAGCTTTTACTGGATCAAAGACTACTGAAGAGTATGTGCCTAAGTACAGAGATTATCGAGGGAAACTGATTGAAATGCAAAAGAACAGTGCTAGATTGAAGACTGATCTTGGTATAACAGTTCTGGATTTCAATTCAGAATCTAAACATGCATATTTCATCAAGATGGGAAATGATATGAGGAAGAACAAAATTTACTCTCTAAGAGCTGCAATTTATCAGACTGGAGATAATGATCCTCAGTTGAGAGAAATCAAGCAAATTATGCAGAGAGAGCTGGAAAATGCAGAAAGAAGATTACTCATTGAATACCTGAGAACAACACCAGATCTTGAGGAGGTTAGGTAGAAAGAGTTTGTGAGTAATTCTGATTTTCTGTAAATTTTGTTAAGTAGAGATTAAACTCTGCTTAAATGTTAAACACTGTGATTTTATTAGATTGTTTTGACATCATCAATTACTGTGAACTTGTACATTTTTACTAATGAACAAGTTGGGGGAGATTGTTAGATATAATTGATGTGATTTAATATCAGTGTTTGAGTGTTACAGGGAAACAGAGTTTAACTTGTTAATGAAAGCAGTCGTAGCAGAGTTTAAGTATATGCTGACAGATGGGAAGCGCAAACACTGCTGACTGGAAGCGCAACAGAGTTTGTTAAACTCTGTCTAGCGGGAGCGTCTGTAGGTCAACAGAGATTAAAGATTAATTCAAGATAAACATGGAAGCAATATCTTTGAAGATTGGATAGCTGTCAAAGAGATTGAGTTGACTTAGAAGACGTGTAGCAATCGTAATTGATATCAATTGTATAGCTTAATTATAGGAGAATCAATTAACGATTGTACGTAGCTGTATATCTTATAAATACAGTTAGGTTAACCCTAGAAGGGTAATCATCGTGAACGAATATCATTCATTGTAACCTAAGCAGCTCTCTGTGATATTTTACATCACTGAGAGATGAATTATTAATTCCAAACAGTTTTTAAGTACTAAAACGTGTGTTATTGTTATTCTCTCATACAGTACTTGATTATATATATTGTGTATTCGGCCTAACATGAAAGTCCTCATAAACCTACAAAGTTATCTGCTGCTGTTGCTGGTGAGGAATCAAAAGTAATTCCAAAGGAAAAGAAAGATCTAACTTCTGAGGATCTTTCATCTATTGCTAAGGATGCAAAGGTAAGGCATTTACTTCACAGTGCTTTAGACAATGTTATGTCTAATAAGGTGATTAACTGCACAACTGCAAAAGAAATTTGGGATGCACTTAAGGTTAGGTGTCAAGGAACTGCTGCTATCAAGAAGAATAGAAGGAACATACTCACACAGGAGTATGAGCATTTTGAGGCAAAGTCTGAAGAAACCATGACAGAAACATTTGACAGATTCTGTAGACTAATCAATGATTTGTCATTGGTTAACAAGGAGTATGACCTAGAAGACTCAAATCTCAAGTTTCTTCTTTCTCTACCTGAAAAGTGGGATGTGAAAACAACCACTATAAGAGATAATTATGATCTTGCTGATACTGAGATTGATGAAATCTATGGACTGCTCAAGACTCATAAATTGGAAATGGAGCAGAGAAACAGGAGATCAAGCAAGAAGTTAAAGTCTGTGGCTCTCAAGGTTGAAGAGAAACCCTTGAAGAAGAAATCAAAGGGAAAGGCTTTAGTCATTCATTCTGAAAGTGAATCATCAAACTCTGATGATGATTCAAACACTTCTGATTTGTCTAACTCTGAGGATGATGAAGAAGAGATGAGAAAAATGGCTGTTTTGATGGTAAAGACCTTTAAGAAGATGGGTTTCAAGAACTTCAAGAAAGGAAAAAGGTTCTCTAGAGATTCAAATGACAGAAAGAGTTTCAGAAACTCTGAGAGAAGGGATACCAAATCTGGGAAGAAAGACAAGTCTGAGATTCAATGCTACAAGTGTAAGGAGATGGGTCACTATGCTCCTTAGTGCAAGAAGGGTAAAACTGAAAAGGCACTCTATACAAAAGGCAGGGACTGGCCAGACACTTCATACTCAGATGAGGAAATTAACTATGCACTCATGGCTTCTACTCAGAATGAAGATTCTGAACTCATGGTACCCCCAACTACCTATGCTTATAATACTGATAATATAACTGAATTGATGATTTATCTTAAAGCATTGCATATCAGTTATAGGGATCAGACTTTAGAGAATGAGAGAATCAAGTATGAAAGTTCTCAACTTAAAGAGAGAAACAAACTTATTGAATAAAAACTTGAAAACATGCAAAAAGTTCAGAAAGAGAGAGATGATGCTGTTTTTCTAGAACAGGAGTTGCTAGGTAAATGTAAGCAACTAGAATCTGAATTGGAGGATGCAAAACACATTATTAAAACTTGGACACACTCTGGAAAAGACACTCAAGAGGTTTTTCAATCAGACACAGTAGGTCTAGGTTATTCTGAGGATGATGTACTTAGGTTTCAGAATACAGTCAAGATTAGACCACCACTTCCTTCTAAGAAATTTTGAACATTTGTTAATGGAATAAATGAACCTAGGTTTGAACATGGAAAATAAGTTGTTAAGAGGGAACCAGTAAAAGCTAGTGTTAAACAGGTTAATATTGGTTCAATGACAGATAAACAACTCAAGCATAAGCTTAAGGAGTTAAAATCTGTTAAGAAACAGAAAGTGTCTAGGAAGAACAGAAATGGAAAAGTAGGCATTACCCAAGGTAATTATCCAATGCTTGCTACATTAGCTCCAAGAAAGTCATGTCATAACTGTGGTAGCACTAACCATCTTGCTAGTTTTTGCAGGAAGAACAAAAATATTAATTCTTTACCTTCAAAGTCTGAAGTAAAGAAAGTTAATGTTAGAGCTAGACCACAGACTTTATGCAAACACTGTGGTAGTACTTGGCATTCTATTTACACTTGCAGAGATTATCATGCTATTTATCATAATTACTATGAACCCAAGCCAAATTTGAAATGGGTTAAAGTAAACTCTGTAAATGTAAACTCTGATGAAGTTAGCTTAAACTCTGTTAATGTGAATTCCGCTGCAAGAGCTAACAGAGTTAAGAAAGCCAAAGGATCCAAGCAAGTCTGGATCCTTAAAATTAATCCTCAGTAATTGTTTTTGATTGCAGGGCACCAGGGAAAGTACTCTAGTCGTGGACAGTGGATGTTCAGGACATATGACTGGAAATAAAGCCCTGCTAACAGAGTATGTGGAAAAGGCTGGCCCAAAAGTTTCCTATGGAGATGGCAACATAGGACATACTCTGGGATATGGCAATATTAATCTTGGAAGTGTCATCATCACAAATGTAGCTCTGGTTCCAGGACTCAAGCATGATCTGCTATCTGTGAGTCAAATCTGTGACAGAGGATATCATGTAGATTTTCAGCCTGAATACTGTCAAGTCATCAGTAAATCTACAGGGAAAGTTGTTCTAGTTGGAAACAGACACAATAACATCTATGAAATAAAATTATCAACAAACACTGATGGCAAAGCAGTGTGTCTGTCAACAAGGATGTCCAGTGAAGAGAGTTGGAAGTGGCACAAGAAACTCTCTCATTTGAATCTGAACAACATAAATGAGCTGATTAGAAAGAATCTTGTAAGAGGGCTCCCAAAATCTTTATTAAATGTTAATGGCCTATGTGATTCCTGTCAAAAGGCCAAACAAAGGAAGTCATCTTTTAAGAGCAAAACTGAATCTTCAATTGTTGATCCTTATCATCTTCTACATGTTGATCTTTTTGGTCCAGTGAATGTAATGTCACTTGGAAGAAAGAAATATGCTTTAGTCATTGTTGATGAACACACCAGATATACATGGGTGTATTTTCTAGCAAAGAAGGATGATACAGTATTAACTCTGATGGAGCATGTAAAACAACTGGACAAAGGATCAAAACACAAAGTCAAAATAATCAGAAGTGATAATGGAACTGAATTTAGAAATGCAACAATGGAAGAATTTTGCAAAGATAGAGGAGTGAAGCAAGAGTTTTCTGCACCTGGTACACCACAGCAAAATGGTGTAGTTGAAAGAAAGAACAGAACTCTCGTAGAAGCTGCCAGAACTATGCTTGATGAAGCAAAATTACCAACTTATTTCTGGGCAAAAGCTGTTCAAACTGCCTGTTTTACTCAGAATGCCACTCTAATCAACAAGCATGGAAAAACACCATATGAAATGGTGAGAGAAAAGAAGCCAAACCTGAAATATTTTCATATTTTTGGGTGCAAGTGCTTTGTGCTGAAAACTCATCAAGAACAGTTGACAAAATTTGATTTAAAAGCCGATGAAGGAATTTTTGTTGGTTATCACTATCAACTAAGGCATTCAGAGTTTATAATCTGAGAACCAGAGTGATCATGGAATCAATTCATGTGTCATTTGATGACAAGAAAATAACTGGACTTGAAGATGTAAATGAACATGATCAACTGCACTTTGAAAATGAATATTTATTCTCTGATAAATTAAACTCTAATGAGGCTGATCTAATAAACTCTGTTGAGCTAAACTCTGAACCTCTACTGGTAAACACTGAAGAAACTTTTCATCCAGAAACAAGAGATGAACCAGTTGAGGGGGAGCATGAAGAATCACATCATAGTGATAACTCAAATTCTGATAGTGACTCAGCTGAAAAATCTGGATCAAACTCTGATAACTCAAACTCTGATAGTCCAAAATCTGACAGTTCAAACTCTGAGCAGTCACATTCAGGGGGAGCCTCAGAGAATGAAGAAAGACACCAAGGAAATCAGGAGAACATGGATCAAGGGGGAGGATCAAACTCTGAGAGAAGTCATTTTCCTTCAGCTAGGAAATGGACCAAATCTCACACACCTGATTTGATTATTGGTGATCCAGATGCAAGAGTAAGAACAAGAAGTGCAACAACAAATGATTGTCTGTTTCATGCATTCTTGTCACAAACTGAGCCAAAGAAGGTTGAAGAAGCTCTTCAAGATGCTGACTGGATAACATCAATGCAAGAAGAGTTAAATGAATTTGAGAGAAATGAAGTATGGACACTTGTACCAAGAACCAAGAATAGGTCTATTGTTGGTACTAAGTGGGTTTCAGAAACAAAACTGATAGTGAAGAGGTTGTTACAAGAAACAAAGCCAGACTTGTGGCAAAAGGCTATTCACAGCAAGATGGAATAGATTATGATGAGACTTTTGCTCCAGTTGCCAGGTTGGAGGCAATAGGGATGTTTCTTGCCTATGTTTCTCACAAGAAATTCAAGGTATTTCAGATGGATGTAAAGAGTGCTTTTCTGAATGGGAAACTTGAAGAAGAAGTGTTTGTGTTGACCCCAAATATCCAGATTATGTCTACAGGCTTGATAAAGCACTTTATGGACTTAAGCAAGCACCAAGAGCATGGTATGAAACTCTTGCTCAGTTTCCACTAGAAAGTGGGTTTCACAGAGGTACAATTGATAAAACTCTGTTTTACTTTAAATCTGGTAGTGACTTGCTTTTGGTTCAAATTTATGTTGATGACATAATTTTTGGGTCTACTAATGATAAACTCTGTACAAAGTTTGCCAAGCTAATGCAGTCAAGGTATCAAATGAGTATGATGGGAGAGCTTAGTTATTTTCTAGGTCTACAGGTGAAGCAAACAGATGATGGGATATTTATAAATCAAGCAAAATATACCAGAAACCTTCTCAAGAAATTTGGTATGCTTGATTGCTCATCTGCATCAACTCCCATGGCAACTGCAACTAAGTTGGATAAGGATACAGGAGCATCAGTGAATATGACAAACTACAGAGGCATGATAGGGTCTCTTCTTTATCTGACAGCAAGTAGACCTGATATCATGTATGCAACCTGTCTCTGTGCAAGGTTTCAAGCTGATCCCAGAGAACCACATCTCACAGCAGTGAAAAGAATTTTCAAATATCTCAAGGGCACCATTACTTTAGGGCTGTGGTATCCTAGAGAATCAAATTTCAAACTTATTGGTTACTCTGATGCAGACTTTGCAGGTTGTAAGATAGATAGAAAAAGCACCAGTGGAAGTTGTCAATTTCTGGGTGACAGACTGGTTTCTTGGTACAGTAAGAAACAAAAGTCAATTTCTACATCTACAGCTGAGGCAGAGTATATTGCTGCTGGTAGCTGCTGTGCACAGATTCTATGGATGAAGAATCAGTTGCTGGATTATGGATTAAGGTACAGTAAGATTCCTATTTACTGTGATAATCAAAGTGATATTGCTATGACAGGTAATCCAGTACAACACTCAATGACCAAGCACATCAGCATAAGGTATCATTTTATCAGAGAGCATGTAGAGGAAGGGAACATTGAGCTTCATTTTGTGTCTACAGACCAACAGCTTGCAGATATCTTCACCAAGCCATTGAGTGAAGCTACATTTACAAGGCTGGTAAATGAACTTGGAATAGTCTCTAGTTTTGACTAGAGATACTGGTTAGACTCAAAATTCACTTATGTAATGCATTATCCATGTTTGTGTGATGTGTTAAATGCTATGTGAACTCAGTTTTTAAACTCTGCTATGTAAACTCTGTTAGCATGTTTTGTCAGTCAAACACTGTTAACTTGTTGAATAAACTCTGATTAATTCTGATAATGTTATTGTATGAGATAAACACCAATGAAGAAAATGTATGAAGCATAATTCTCAGTCATTAATCATGAATCCTTCTAAATTATCTGTGATCTAATCTTAGACTGTGCAGAAATTCAACACAAGCTTGATACTGTTCATATTTATAGCATCTCTTAGTTTATTTCTCCTAAACTCTGAGTCTGTAAATGATGTGTGCATTACCTCTCATTAATTATTTCTGATATTGATGACTTCTAAACTCTGATAAGTGACACTTTATTCCTAAGACATTTACATGGTACTTGATGATTCCTTGTTTGTACTTGTGAAAATTATAAAACTTGAGATGTGTCATTGTTTATTTTGGTGAGTACTAAAGCATGTCTGCACCCTGTGAGAATTTGAGCCAAATAAGTGATTGATACATTTTATATCAATCGAATTTTAATTGTTGTGTGATGTTCATCAGTAAGTATGTTGCTCTAGAACTTGTTTTAAACCATTTTGAGACTGCATGATATGTGTGTGCATGAAAATGATAAAGGCACAAGGATTTCCCACATTTATACAAACACTGACCTTACATTAAACTCTTAGTGAACCCCTTTGAGCCATATTAACTGTTCTCTTAAACTCTGATGTATCAAGAGTATTAAACTCTGATATATGGAGAGCAGTTATGTAAGAACCCTGATTTTTGTAATATTTTTAAGAATATAATATCATATGACATTGGGAATTTGGGACCTTTTGAGTCACCCATGTTTAATGGAATTGATTATCTGAGAAATTTATGTTGTTACATTCACTGTGTAAGAAAAAGGGAAGATTGTTAAGGCAAGAGGCCTACTGCTATTAAGATTTATAAAAACTTGGGATTTGAGAATTATTAAAGTATTAAAATATTTTAAGAGACTATGACAAGGAGTTATGGAGATTTAGGGAATTTACCTAATTAAGTACTTAAGGAATTACAAAGGAAATCTCTACGCGACAAAATATTATTACGAGGAGATTAATTATGATACGATATGAATTAAGGACTAAGTGATAACCATTGGTGGAGGAATAATAATACAAGGAAAGGATATTGCTTGCAATTGTCATGTAACTAGATAGTTAGGAAAAGAAACTAGAAAAGCATAAAGTAGAAGTGAATAGTGACATGTGTGATGGGTGTTGCAACCTAGGGGACAATAGGGCATGGGGAGACAACCTAGACCCCTAGCTTGGCAACATGTGAACCTTATCTAACCCCCACAATAATTCATATCACTCATCTCATTTTATTTCTTTTCAAACAAAACACAAAACAAACTCTCTCCCCCCCCCCCTTATAGAAGCTCTCGGCCGAGCCATAGAAGAGAGGAGAAGAGAGTTCTTCTCTTCATCTTTCTATCATCTTCAAGCTCTAGCAAAAATCACATAGCCTCCTTGCATCATTATAGAGGTATGTTACTAATTTCAACCCCATCCATCCATTAGATTTTGAGTTATAAATTGTTGAAGGTTGGGTGAATATTAACCAAACTTGTTTATCCTTTAGATCTTGAAGGATTAAGGTCTTTAAAGGCTCATCCAAGTGTTCTTAGTGGTTGTAAAGCTCACCCAAGGTCTTTAGCTACTCAAGAAGGTATAAAACTCCAAACCCCTCTTAGTCATGAAGTGTTTATGATTTTTAATGTTAGATCTAGGAGTATTAAAGCCTATCTTGGTTATATGAGTTATGGATGATGTAAATCTTGAGGATATATGTTGTTGGTGTGATTTTAAAGCTTGTACTTAGAGTATGTAACCCCATGTATGTTGTAGAGATGAGCCTTGATGATTTTAATGGTAGATATAATGTATAAGTTGAGTTCTTGAAAGATTAAACAAAGAAGTATGCAGAATAAAAGTCTAGGACTATGTTCTGCCTTGAAGTGGACTTTTGAACCCCTTACACTTGTCTCCCGAGAGCCTAATTTATATGGATGGAAAGATAATTGAATGTAGTTTCTAGAAATATAAGGCTCACACCCAGGAGATGTGTAGATTTTGAGTTATGGCCGGATTAGTGCAGTGTGGTTCTGGAATTCGGACTGCACTGTGTTGTCCACTTGTAAACTGAGTTAGGACCCCTTAAAATTATGAAAATGTTATGGAAATTTGAGGATATACAGATTAAACAAGTGGAAAGGCTGTCCAAAAAGAATTGGATTAAAATATGTATTTTTCAATTTTATAAAAATGTTGGAGCGAGGTATGCGCAAGTGAAAAACCACTTAGGGGATTAGTTTAAAGTAGTTTTAAGAATGTTCACTTGAGTTTCGAGTTTGAGGAATAGATTTGAGTCGAATGGGTAACGGAAGTGATAATGTGACGACATGGTCATATGAGAGGGTTAGTGGTCACAAGTGAAGTCGTTAAGTTGGTCTTACGATTTTTAAAACCTTATGATTAAGTAGCGTTGTTAAGGTACTAACGTACAAATATTGATTATGTATAGATTTCCATTCCACTTCGCGAGCCGACCACCCCAACCCCACCAAGGCAAGTTTTCCAACCCTAAGTATTTAATTTCAAAATATTATATTCTTGATTTTACCTATGCAAGTCTACTTTACAAAACTTATATACAAGGATTTTTCACTTTTGTGTTTGTAGTTCCAAACGTATTATATGCGTATGCTTTATGAGATTATGTTGAAGTTTGAGATATATGCATATGTGTTTGTACACCCTTGAACTTAGAATGAAAATGTTTCTTCGGACAACGACTCTAGCAATAGAGGTCGTAGCGGTCCAAATATACTATTGACCGGGGAGCGGTATATTATTGTATCGTGATTAAATTACGAAAACCCGAAAGGTCATTCGGGAAGTATCGTATACTTACGTATTTATTATTTTTACGTTGTTAAAAATACTCAAAAATATCTATCTTGGATTAAAAGCTTATTTTAATTAAATAATGATTTTACTAATTGTTTATATATTAAATCTAAAAATATTATTTATTAATTATCGTTCATTATTTTAAAGACAAAACTAATCCAAGATACCTTCAGCATTTTCAAACTTGAACTCTTTCGGACCAAAAACATTTTCGAAAACCCCCGGTCAGCATTTGCTTCTTGTACGTTTTTCAAGAATTATCGGACGACTGAGGTCGAACTTCAACTACTCAGGTTTTCTATCAAAATGATTTTGAAAAGAAAAGAAAAAGGGGACTCTGGCAGGTGTGGGAATCGTTGACGAACGATTCCCGGGAGGTGTAAGCGGCCGTGAGCCAGGCGGTCCATCAACTATTATTCCGGCCCAGGTGTTGCCGAAGGATGATTATGGATGTAGTTTTCATCGAGGGTGATTACGGATGTAGTTTTTACCCAAGGGTAGTTACGGATGTAGTTTCTATCCTTCTACTAGTAGAGAAGACCCGCGAATTGTTGGACTTGGTTGTGGCGACTGATCATCGTCAATCCTTGTCAGGTTTTTATGTTTTCTTCCAGTCCCATCCTCCACTTTGGAAAAATACTCAAACACTGCTTCTTGGGCCTAAGTGCCAAGTTGTCGATAGTGTGGTTTTTGATAAGAAAAATATTAACATCGTGCAGTATCTAGAACTGCAAGATTTTCTATAGAGATTGGCACGTGTGAGTGCACTCTTGCAATTATTTCAAAGAATGAAATGTTTTTGAATGAGAAACCTTCTAAGCTAATGGAAGGAAAGAGGTTTCGCATCAATGCATTCCCTGTACATTATGTTAACCGTAGAGTGTTTTGCCGAAACTGATATACTCATACGTATATATTTTCAAACTTGAGATATATTGAAATGAGAACCTTGTAAAGGATTCATATGTTATTCTTAAAGCTCCTTAGTGAGTATAAATGTTTTATTCAAACTCGGACATATATATTGTCGAGTTATTTTTTTGTAATCTGAGATATACACCCATACAGTTGGGAACGCTTTCAAAATAAACCACTTTATCATTTTCCAAAATGGTGAACTTGCTGAGCATTATGTAGCTCATTCTTGCTTTATAAAAACTTTTCAGAAAGAGAAGAACTTGGTCGGTTAACTCCGCACCAGCAGAAGAGGAGTAGAAGATTTACCCCGGAGGTGATTTAGTTCCTGAAAAGTACTACAGAGTAAGTCTGATAGGTTTTCAACTGTAATAGTAAGACTTGTCTTCAAGTGTAGTTGTATAAGTGGAAGTGCGTAAGATTCTGGATTGTACAGATGAATTGTAATATTTAGTGTTACTTTTGGTTATCGTTTCTGAGGCTCTAACTTGTATGTGCGTAAGATTGAGGTCTGGATGTATGTATTGTTGAGTTGTAAAGTTAATACAGGTATGATATGGTTGGATGGTGATGTGACGACCTGAATCTTTGACCTCGGATTTGGGGGCGTCACAGAAATGGTATCAGAGAGATAAGTTACAGTACTCAGAAACGAGAAGTGTTGAGAGTTAAGTCTAAGTAGGAGAATGACATACGAGATCGTAGTAAACTTATTATTGGACTTCCGGAAGAGGTACCGGTGAGTAGAATGGGCCGGAGTGTTACTGGAGGTATTATACTAGGGTCGATAGAATCCTTAGAGACCTTCAGAATGATGAATAAAGGTTTGAGAGTCGTACATGACCTATCATAAGTAATAATGTAGAAAGCAGAGCGAAATCTCAAGAGCAGCTGAGGTAGAGGCGATATTGCCAATATAATCGGATGACTAGGCTGACATAAATTTTGTGGCCCATAGTCCTCCACAGTTTGGGAGGCGGCATTTTAAGAATCAAGAAGTTTAGACTCCCCTACATAATTAAGGGTACTTAGTACTTGGAATAATGAAAGTCTTTTACCTTGACTATAAGATCCGATTTTCGATAAGTAACGGGTTTACCTAAAAGGTGGTTACTATGCCGTTGTGGATTTCATTACCCTTGGTGGCGAATTTTACGTGTGTTATACGAGAATGTTATCATAAGACGAGCGTGCTAGATAATTCCACGCATGATTCGGGCGCTAGAGCATGGTAGTTCAACTTAGAGAACAAGCAAGTAGAATTAACAAAGGGACTCAAGTGAAGTTGAATATGGTTACAACGAGCGATACAGTGATCTCAGAGTCTACAAAAGAAAAGACCAACGGGGCTAGAATGGGATCCTTTGATAGAGATGTTAGCAGGGACTACGCATATATGTATTGCAAACCTCAATATTTTTGGTATATGTTCACATACACACACCCGCCACTGAACCTATGGACTGCACTGAGATCCCTGAGAGATCTCTTTGATCTGTTCCCAGGGGGAACTGGCCACTTGTGATTCATGTCAGAAGGCATGAAGTAGGACCCTATGGACTTAGCAGGTGTCCCTGAAATGATGTGAAGTTTGGTCTTCAAGATAAAGCACGAAGATGATAGATATATTTGTGAAACCCTAACTCGATAATTGACTCTAAGATGAAGATTGAGAGACGCACTAGTTGGTGTCTTGTATTACGAAGACGAAGAGATGGAGTTACCCTCATAGTGGTGATAATGAGATGCACGAATGATTATTAACTTATTTTGGTAACTACCGGCTGGTGCACTACTTCATTTTAAACTTTTCATTAACCATGTTACCTCGATTAGTTTATATCAGGTAATCCTTCTAGCTTTCTACTTCAAACTTGTGGAATAACCACCAGTGATATACTTTCTCTAAACCGGGACTCATCCAAAGTATCTCATTTGATCCCCGAGTATTCTATTTGAAGTTTATAATTATTTCGTTCTGCTCAGGACTATTTACACTTCCTTTCAATTATCCAAGGAATGTTCAACAATTGTTTCCTTAATTAATAAATGAATATTCCTAAAAGAATATTGATATTTGACTACTTCTTTCATACTTGCACTCTTCAGTCGAGCCCATAAATATTTATCAACTTGTTGAGAACAGGGATGATCTAACATCCAGATATTCCTCATGAATCCTTTCTTCTATTCAAAATGAGATTGTGCGTCGTACATTGAAATCATAATAAGGATATCATTTTGATACTAGTATTCTGAATTTCATTCTACTGTAAGATCTGATAAAGCATGTGTACGGAGGCACCCTTGGGTGGACCGTTTCACTGATAAGTAATATTTGATGAGAGGTTATCGATTGTTCCGATACCTAGAACATTCTCTTCATATTTTATAGTTTTCTTTTTTCAAACTTAATAACTTCTTATTTCCATTCGTTGTCCGAGTAGCCTAAAGTTTCTTCAGTGGCTACGATGTTGAAATTCCGTTCTAGCCAATTGAAACTGGCTAGTCGATATGTCAATATGAATGACTAGTTGATTGTTCTAACTAGTCAAAATTGTAATGTTGTGAAGAACACCTAGCTAATTGTCCTAGCTAGTGGTGATGTCTCAAACAGGCGAACTAGCAAATTTTGTCTAGCTAGTTGCTAGTGTTTCTTGAAAAGGACTAGTTATTGTTTCACTGGTCCAACTCCCAATTTAATTCATTCAGCAATTCCGCAATGCATTTTGCATGTGGTAAAGTATGATGATGAAAGTTTTGACGAATGACTTGATTGAGACCTAGTGAGGTCGTCCACTCAACTTGAATTCTACCCATCTTTGTATCAGACTTTATGTCACTTGAATATTCTGTTCTTTCATTCATATAGTGAATATTCATTTGAAACCATAAATTACTTGAATGATAAACTGCTTCATTTTTTTATCGTCACATAGTAGAATTTCTTTCGATCGGTTGACCTTTATCAATGGGACTTTTTAGATCCTCTATTTTTCAAGAGGAAAAGTATTCCCCAGATGTAAGAATTGTATAAAGACCGTCTTTATGACTTTTGTATCCAACAATCATTGCCCTCGTGCAACATTCTCTATGATATTACATTACAAAATTATCAGGACATGAAGGAATAAACCTTGTTGTATTCTTTCTATCCATCCTTACATCTCCGAAAATCGAGACTCCTAGTATTTGGAACCATCAACATTCTTGGAACATCCAATGTGGAATTCTTATTGAAATTATCCATTGGACCTTGTTATTTTGAAACCATTCCTTTCAAAAGTCATTACTCTAAGGTGAACGGGAGGTACAATTGTGAACCGTTGCACCAATATGAGATCAAAAACCAAATGTTGTAATTGTGCAGCCAGAGCGTTATGCCGAGTAACTATTTAAAGTAGGAATAACATATCGGGGCTTACCACAGGACCTTTAATATTAGTGTGAGGAAGGTTATAAGAAATGATGAGGTGGTTGGGAGTACGCTCCTACCAACCGTTGTCAAGAAGTGATATTAATGAATTCTGGAGTTACCAAGCCTTTTCCTGATCCAAGAAATTCAAATCGATTGCGATGTAAGACATATCCTTGGAGGAAACTAACATGGAAGTGAGATGGACAAGAAAGGAAGAAACATCGTGGCAAGAATGTGAAGCTTTACTTAGCTAAAAGGGATTGATGTACATAGCGAGACATAAAGTTTAAAAGGCCCTTAATAGCAAATGGATGCATGGATATATCCCAATGATCCTTCGAGATTACCACCTAATCAAGTTTATTGGGAATCGCAGCAGCATACAGGCCTCAGGCTGAGTGGCGCCAGTTGTGAAAGAGGACGAGCGCATGACATCTTACCTATACCATCGAGAACTGAAACCCTTATCGGAAATGGAGGAATTGTTGACTAGTTAAAGTGCGTAGTTGTTTTTCAAAGATAAGGTTAAAGAGAAGGTTTCACCAACTCCAGATCGACCTCTGTACTGCACCAAAGTCGGCATTTCACATTAATGTAAACATTATAAATTCTGGTAGTATCATGTGGATTGACTAGTGAGTCATAAGCCCTTGTGGGTTAATAAATAAAGTTTTAAGAATGATATGAGAGATTAGTAACAACCTCGTTGTTAGCTATACTTTATAATGAGAAGAGGACTTTAAGAATCACGATGATGCGTCTTTCAAGAGTTTAAGAGGTGTGCTGATGCAGTAGAAAGGGGATGATAGCCTATACTTCTAAACAACATAAAGGTTACGGGATGTGATATACTAACCGTGAGTCTGGGATTAGTCATGATGGCGTTCACGCATAAAACTGAGACGTTAACTTTATGAGAAAAGTGTGAAAGTTTTCCACAAGTGCCATAAGTATATCTTCATATTATAACTAAACATAAGAAAGAGAAGGTGACGAAAGGGAGCAGGGAGTATAATGGAGAAATTTGTTATTTCCCAGGAAAGGCCAGTGTGATGGCCGATACCTATAGAGGGGATTATTCAAAATTGGAATTCAGTCAGTATTGACCAAGAAAATAGAGTATATACAATAAAGAATAATGTTAGAGGAAAATGACTAAATTATGGGGAAGGACAAAGATGTACAGAGAATTAAGAGAATGTTTGGCAAACGGATATGAAGAATTGTATTGGCAAGCTATTAAGTACAAACGCAACATGTCAAAAACAAAATGATAAAGATCTAGTGGATCAATTCTGCCCGTAGAAAAATCTTGAACGTGGACAGAATTATAATGAATTTCATGAGTAGGTCGCCGAAGACCGAGCCAAGAGATGGCCCTAGTTGACTTATAATTGCTGGACCAAGTGATTTACCTGCGAGAGACTTTCCATTTAAAAGATTATCGATTTATATACGGAAGAGATGGTGGTGCAATATAAAACTTCTGCAGTGATTACGTCAGATAGAGACTTAAGGGACGAAGAATTATCCAGACGATCGAATTTATATTTAGTGTCGTGCCTTAGATTTCACGGGGTAGTCGAGAATAAAAACTTGTCCATGAAATGAACGTTGTTATCACGATCGTCACCATGCGAACGCAAGTCCGTCTCTTGTAAAGCATACTGCGAAAGAAGAGGTTTCGCTTTTCTTGCGTTACGAAGAAGTCAATGAACGAGGGATATAGTAGCTGAACTGGTTCGACGTATACCGAAGACTATACAGTATCCATAGTAAGTGGTAACGACTGACGGGAGGCAACACATGCGTGCTAATCAAGCCAAGGAATATGAGGAATACCGTGCGTATTGACGTTGTCTCAGATTATAAAACACGACCACAAAGTATTCACGGGCCAGCGATACAAAGACTCAACACGAATACTATGAACAAGGTAGAAGAGGAACGTATAAGTAGTGGGATAGAAATTTTCATTCATAGAACAACCGATAAGGAATACAGGTCGAGGAGAGCATGCGTTGAGAAACAACATTAAAGTGGTGAGACCATCATATAGTCATCATAATAATGGAAATCTTTCTCCTGTTCCATGAATCCAATTTTCATTTCACCCGGGAAAAGCCATCTTTTTCTCAACAATGTCTTTGCCATTTGATCCAGTAGCGTTCCGTTAGATAGGAAGAGATTTGATAAATACTGATAACTCTCGGATAGAGTAATAGAACGGAGAGATACATTCGATAATGAACTAGTGGTTCTAAACCATCTATGGCGATTAAAGGGTTGAACAAAAGGGTTGAAGTGTAAACCTTAGAGTTGGAAAGGGGAAGGTTGGAATTGTATCCACAACTATTTTCCTTAGGTTCTTAAGATGGAATCCTTTTAAGGAGAGGAGACTGCAATAACCCTAATTTTCGTGAATATTCGAAACCTAGATGAATAGTAATTTTATGGGCGGATGGTAAATTTTTGCAATCACGATATGTACGAATTATTAAATGAAGATTTCGAAAGGATATTACGTCTTTAAGGTGCAGACGAGTGTATGTAAAAGTCTTTTTTTTTTTTTACGAAACCCATCATTTCGAATGGTCAAATTTTATGTGATATCAAAGGAGTATGAGGTGGGAGACTTCGTGATACTAAAGGAATCTCCCTGGAAAGGATTGATGCGGTTTGTTAAGGAAGGGAAGCTAAGTCTGAGGTTTATTGGACCTTCTGAGATTTTGAGGCGTATTGGAAAGTTAGCCTTGCCCCAAGCTTGTAGCAAATTCATAATGTGTTTCATGTGTCTATGTTACGACCCTACCACACCGACTATCGACATGTGATAGAATACGACCAAGTGGACCTACAACCAGACTTGACCTATGTGAAGCAACCCGTGGAAATCATGGATAGAAAAGAACAAGTGCTGAGGAACAAGGTTGTCAAGCTAGTGAAAGTTTTGTGGAGAAACTAGAACGTCGAGGAATTAACATGGGAACTAGAAAGCGCTATGCGTGAAAAGTACCCTCAACTGTTTTCAACCTGATTCCGGGACGGAATCCTTTTAAGGAGGGGAGGCTGTAAGAACCCTGATTTTTGTAATATTTTTAAGAATATAATATCATATGACATTGGGAATTTGGGACCTTTTGAGTCACCCATGTTTAATGGAATTGATTATCTGAGAAATTTATGTTATTACATTCACTGTGTAAGAAAAAGGGAAGATTGTTAAGGCAAGAGGCCTACTGCTATTAAGATTTATAAAAACTTGGGATTTGAGAATTATTAAAGTATTAAAATATTTTAAGAGACTATGACAAGGAGTTATGGAGATTTAGGGAATTTACCCAATTAAGTACTTAAGGAATTACAAAGGAAATCTCTACGCGACAAAATATTATTACGAGGAGATTAATTATGATACAATATGAATTAAGGACTAAGTGATAACCATTGGTGGAGGAATAATAATACAAGGAAAGGATATTGCTTGCAATTGTCATGTAACTAGATAGTTAGGAAAAGAAACTAGAAAAGCATAAAGTAGAAGTGAATAGTGACATGTGTGATGGGTGTTGCAACCTAGGGGACAATAGGGCATGGGGAGACAACCTAGACCCCTAGCTTGGCAACATGTGAACCTTATCTAACCCCCACAATAATTCATATCACTCATCTCATTTTATTTCTTTTCAAACAAAACACAAAACAAACTCTCTCCCCCCCCCTTATAGAAGCTCTCGGCCGAGCCATAGAAGAGAGGAGAAGAGAGTTCTTCTCTTCATCTTTCTATCATCTTCAAGCTCTAGAAAAAATCACATAGCCTCCTTGCATCATTATAGAGGTATGGTACTAATTTCAACCCCATCCATCCATTAGATTTTGAGTTATAAATTGTTGAAGGTTGGGTGAATATTAACCAAACTTGTTTATCCTTTAGATCTTGAAGGATTAAGGTCTTTAAAGGCTCATCCAAGTGTTCTTAGTGGTTTTAAAGCTCACCCAAGGTCTTTAGCTACTCAAGAAGGTATAAAACTCCAAACCCCTCTTAGTCATGAAGTGTTTATGATTTTTAATGTTAGATCTAGGAGTATTAAAGCCTATCTTGGTTATATGAGTTATGGATGATGTAAATCTTGAGGATATATGTTGTTGGTGTGATTTTAAAGCTTGTAATTAGAGTATGTAACTCCATGTATGTTGTAGAGATGAGCCTTGATGATTTTAATGGTAGATATGATGTATAAGTTGAGTTCTTGAAAGATTAAACAAAGAAGTATGCAGAATAAAAGTCTGGGACTATGTTCTGCCTTGCAGTGGACTTTTGAACCCCTTACACTTGTCTCCCGAGAGCCTAATTTATATGGATGGAAAGATAATTGAATGTAGTTTCTAGAAATATAAGGCTCACACCCAGGAGATGTGTATATTTTGAGTTATGGCCGGATTAGTGCAGTGTGGTTCTGGAATTCGGACTGCACTGTGTTGTCCACTTGTAAACTGAGTTAGGACCCCTTAAAATTATGAAAATGTTATGGAAATTTGAGGATATACAGATTAAACAAGTGGAAAGGCTGTCCAAAAAGAATTGGATTAAAATATGTATTTTTCAATTTTATAAAAATGTTGGAGCGAGGTATGCGCAAGTGAAAAACCACTTAGGGGATTAGTTTAAAGTAGTTTTAAGAATGTTCACTTGAGTTTCGAGTTTGAGAAATAGATTTGAGTCGAATGGGTAACGGAAGTGATAATGTGACGACATGGTCATATGAGAGGGTTAGTGGTCACAAGTGAAGTCGTTAAGTTGGTCTTACGATTTTTAAAACCTTATGATTAAGTAGCGTTGTTAAGGTACTAACGTACAAATATTGATTATGTATAGATTTCCATTCCACTTCGCGAGCCGACCACCCCAACCCCACCAAGGCAAGTTTTCCAACCCTAAGTATTTAATTTCAAAATATTATATTCTTGATTTTACCTATGCAAGTCTACTTTACAAAACTTATATACAAGGATTTTTCACTTTTGTGTTTGTAGTTCCAAACGTATTATATGCGTATGCTTTATGAGATTGTGTTGAAGTTTGAGATATATGCATATGTGTTTGTACACCCTTGAACTTAGAATGAAAATGTTTCTTCGGACAACGACTCTAGCAATAGAGGTCGTAGCGGTCCAAATATACTATTGACCGGGGAGCGGTATATTATTGTATCGTGATTAAATTACGAAAACCCGAAAGGTCATTCGGGAAGTATCGTATACTTACGTATTTATTATTTTTACGTTGTTAAAAATACTCAAAAATATCTATCTTGGATTAAAAGCTTATTTTAATTAAATAATGATTTTACTAATTGTTTATATATTAAATCTAAAAATATTATTTATTAATTATCGTTCATTATTTTAAAGACAAAACTAATCCAAGATACCTTCAGCATTTTCAAACTTGAACTCTTTCGGACCCAAAACATTTTCGAAAACCCCCGGTCAGCATTTGCTTCTTGTACGTTTTTCAAGAATTATCGGACGACTGAGGTCGAACTTCAACTACTCAGGTTTTCTATCAAAATGATTTTGAAAAGAAAAGAAAAAGGGGACTCTGGCAGGTGTGGGAATCGTTGACGAACGATTCCCGGGAGGTGTAAGCGGCCGTGAGCCAGGCGGTCCATCAACTATTATTCCGGCCCAGGTGTTGCCGAAGGATGATTACGGATGTAGTTTTCATCGAGGGTGATTACGGATGTAGTTTTCACCCAAGGGTAGTTACGGATGTAGTTTCTATCCTTCTACTAGTAGAGAAGACCCGCGGATTGTTGGACTTGGTTGTGGCGACTGATCATCGTCAATCTTTGTCAGGTTTTTATGTTTTCTTCCAGTCCCATCCTCCACTTTGGAAAAATACTCAAACACTGCTTCTTGGGCCTAAGTGCCAAGTTGTCGATAGTGTGGTTTTTTATAAGAAAAATATTAACATCGTGCAGTATCTAGAACTGCAAGATTTTCTATAGAGATTGGCACGTGTGAGTGCACTCTTGCAATTATTTCAAAGAATGAAATGTTTTTGAATGAGAAACCTTCTAAGCTAATGGAAGGAAAGAGGTTTCGCATCAATGCATTCCCTGTACATTATGTTAACCGTAGAGTGTTTTGCCGAAACTGATATACTCATACGTATATATTTTCAAACTTGAGATATATTGAAATGAGAACCTTGTAAAGGATTCATATGTTATTCTTAAAGCTCCTTAGTGAGTATAAATGTTTTATTCAAACTCGGACATATATATTGTCGAGTTATTTTTTTGTAATCTGAGATATACACCCATACAGTTGGGAACGCTTTCAAAATAAACCACTTTATCATTTTCCAAAATGGTGAACTTGCTGAGCATTATGTAGCTCATTCTTGCTTTATAAAAACTTTTCAGAAAGAGAAGAACTTGGTCGGTTAACTCCGCACCAGCAGAAGAGGAGTAGAAGATTTACCCCGGAGGTGATTTAGTTCCTGAAAAGTACTACAGAGTAAGTCTGATAGGTTTTCAACTGTAATAGTAAGACTTGTCTTCAAGTGTAGTTGTATAAGTGGAAGTGCGTAAGATTCTGGATTGTACAGATGAATTGTAATATTTAGTGTTACTTTTGGTTATCGTTTCTGAGGCTCTAACTTGTATGTGCGTAAGATTGAGGTCTGGATGTATGTATTGTTGAGTTGTAAAGTTAATACAGGTATGATATGGTTGGATGGTGATGTGACGACCTGAATCTTTGACCTCGGATTTGGGGGCGTCACAGAAATGGTATCAGAGAGATAAGTTACAGTACTCAGAAACGAGAAGTGTTGAGAGTTAAGTCTAAGTAGGAGAATGACATACGAGATCGTAGTAAACTTATTATTGGACTTCCGGAAGAGGTACCGGTGAGTAGAATGGGCCGGAGTGTTACTGGAGGTATTATACTAGGGTCGATAGAATCCTTAGAGACCTTCAGAATGATGAATAAAGGTTTGAGAGTCGTACATGACCTATCATAAGTAATAATGTAGAAAGCAGAGCGAAATCTCAAGAGCAGCTGAGGTAGAGGCGATATTGCCAATATAATCGGATGACTAGGCTGACATAAATTTTGTGGCCCATAGTCCTCCACAGTTTGGGAGGCGGCATTTTAAGAATCAAGAAGTTTAGACTCCCCTACATAATTAAGGGTACTTAGTACTTGGAATAATGAAAGTCTTTTACCTTGACTATAAGATCCGATTTTCGATAAGTAACGGGTTTACCTAAAAGGTGGTTACTATGCCGTTGTGGATTTCATTACCCTTGGTGGCGAATTTTACGTGTGTTATACGAGAATGTTATCATAAGACGAGCGTGCTAGATAATTCCACGCATGATTCGGGCGCTAGAGCATGGTAGTTCAACTTAGAGAACAAGCAAGTAGAATTAACAAAGGGACTCAAGTGAAGTTGAATATGGTTACAACGAGCGATACAGTGATCTCAGAGTCTACAAAAGAAAAGACCAACGGGGCTAGAATGGGATCCTTTGATAGAGATGTTAGCAGGGACTACGCATATATGTATTGCAAACCTGATTTGAGATTTGAGAGCATTTGCTTTTACTGATTGAACTTGAGTGTAAACACTGTCCCTAAACACTTGTGTGATTTGAGAGTTTGTGAGTTTAATCAAATCCTTGGCATGCGACTTACTGAATGATGCTTTGATATCTATCTCTTGATCTTTTTGTCTATAAAGACTGTGTGCTTACTTGGATTATCATGGACATCAAAGGGAATAGGTGTATTCAGATTTCTGTATTTCAGTTACTACAGAGTTTAGCATTCATCATATAGTCAGTGTTTACAATCAGAGTTTGTGCATCCAGTATTTACTGATTCAGTATTATGGATTTATGAAAAATTAGATGCTCTAAAAATTGGATTAGTAAACTCTGCTATGCACACACAAAATTCACATCTGTGCAGTATTTGAAAGAGTTTCAGTTACAAAGTTGGAGAAGTGATAAACACTGATGAATTTTTGTCGAAATACTCTAAGGTACATTTTATTTCAGATGATTTCACATTTGGGGTAAAAAGAGTTTTTGACAGCTGTTGGTTAGTGTTAAAGTGTTTATTTGTGCAAGTAATTACTGCGAAAAGGTAGCAGTAATTGGGGTTGTAATTACTGAGTATGTGCGTTTGTTCTGCTAGTTATTTGACACGTGTCCCACTCACACATCTTTCAATGATCGTGTTTTACTAATAATGGTAAGTGGTTGCGTGTTTTAAGGCGAAAAACGTTTGAGATTCACTCTTTACTTCATATTCACTTTCACCCACTCATATTCACTTTTTACACTTTCATTCACAGTTTCTTATCATTTTCATTTGAAATTTTCATCAAACACTTTTCACTCATATCATTTTCATTCGTATTTCTTCTCAAACTATTCTAATGGCAACCAAACCTTCCAACACACTTGGTCTTTTGTTTGTTCCTAATAATTATGCAGCTCCGTTGATCACTGAAAACGCTCCAAAGGCTTTTCATGTGATGCAGAATTTCTTAAGAGATTCAGAAATTGGTTTTGCTTTGGTCGAACCTCAAACGCTGTCTGCATCTCAAATTGCTTCATTCTGGCAAAACTCTGTGTATGATGATGGTGGAGAGAATGGGACACCATCAATTATTTTCACATATAATGAAACTGACTATGTTATCACTCCAGATACAGTCAGAGAAACCATGGACTTTGAAATTCATAATTCATATGCTGTTGTTTCTGAAATGAATCTGCGAGAGATGCTGCAGCAGATTGGGTACTTAGGTCCGTTGGACAAGATTGGGTCAGTGAAAAGACCTCAGTTACGAAAAGAATGGAGTTTCTTTTTCGACTGTATTACAAGGGCTTTTAGAAACAAGGTCACCAATTGGGATGCAATTCCTACTGATAGTCTCCAAATCGGGTATTCTCTTCTTTATGGTTCTAATTTTGATTTTGGAAGACATGTGCTAATGAATATAAGAAGTAGGTTGTCAGTACCTAGAACTGTATATTTTGCTAGATTTTGTCAACTACTATTTTCTGCCTGTGTGCCAAATGTTGCAATTGCTGAAGTTGATGAGATTCAGCCCTTTAAGGTCAATAAGAGAATATTCTCTGATTTGACAAATAAGGATGGTAACAGGGAGGTGCCTGCTCTAGTTTATCCTCTGGCGTTACAGAACTTCATAAATCAACCACAGGAACCTCAACAACCTCAAGAACCTCACCAAACTGAACAATCACCAATAAACACTGAACCACTAAACACTGTACCACTAAACTCTGAACAAATAAACTCTGATCCTCTAAACTCTGAATCACTAAACTCTGACCAACAACCACCAAAAACTCAGCCTTCTACTCAACCTCAACCATCCAAGTCCAAATCCAAACGTAAGGGGAGAACTAAGCATGTAGCTCATAACTCACGGCACAGACTTGCTAGAGCCACTCTGGCTAGAAAAGAGAAAAAGGAAAGAGCAAATAGATCACCATCACCATCTCTTGTTGATGAAGAGTCTTCTTTTTCATCTGAAGATGAGGCACCTGTTGAGTTGCAAACTTACAAAAGAAGGAAGCTGGTAATATCTAATTCAGATGATGAAATGGTTATTAAAGCTCCAGAGGTTATCCTTTCAGAAACACCTGCTGTTAAGATACCTGTTGAGGTAGATGCTATGGATGATGAAAACAACAGAGATGGCTTTACTATGGATGATTTTGCTGAAACTGCCATGCCATTCTCTGATCCTATGATTCCTTCTACTTCTTCTCTTCCTATTCACTCTGAAGAAACTGGTGCAGTTGCTCAGCCTACTGTACTTCTTGAAGAAACAGTAGCTTCTCATACTGATGTATTTTCAGATGCTCACAAGGGTTCTTATCATGGTGAAGAAGTTGAAAAGGCAACAAAGAATTTAAACTCTGATATTCTGCCTGTAGTTGTTTCTCTTGCAAAGAATGTTGATAAGACTGTTGTGTCTGAAAAACAACCTGCTCAGACTGTTGAAGATGTTGTAAAGAATGCAGAAGTTGCAGAGATTGTTGCAGAGAATACAACTGAGGCCGTTGTAGAAACTGAGCACACTATTGCTGAGAATGTTCAATTTGCAGAGAATGTTGAACATGTTAGTGTTGAAGCTGAAGGTGAAGAGAGCTCAAACTCTGATTCTTTTGCAAGTGCACCTGTGCAGACTGAAGGAAAGCATGCACCTTTTGCTCAGCCTTCCAAACAGCATGAGATTGAAGCAGAGTATCTTGCTAAGTTTTCTGCAAATTGGTATAAGGAAGACTGTATTTTTCCTAGAGGGAGAGCAGCAGATTTTGTGAAACAAACTGCTACTGAAATTTCAAATCCAGATATTCTATCCTGTTTGAAGGCCACAGTGGTGCAAGTCAAAACACTGGATGGCAGAATTGATGATTGTCAAAAGTCCATTACTGGTCTTAAAGATGATATTAAGGATAAGGATATGACTCTGGAGTTTGACACCAAACTCAAGATTACCAAATTCTCCAAGGCTCAAGACTCTATGTCTGACAGACTGACCAAAATTGAAGAAAAACAGAACAGTTTATCTGATAAGGTTGATGCTATTGCTTCTTCCTTGGAGCTGATTACATCTATTCTCATGCCTGTTGATGTCAAAAAGGGGGAGAGATATGCTAAGACTAAATGCAGGCAATCTCAAACTCTGACTCAGAAGGATGATGCAGGAGATGGAAGAGCAAAAGATCAAAGAAATCTAAGGTCAAGGGCAACTGAGAAGAGTTTACTATCTGAAAAAACTTCTAAGTCTAAGTCTGGTGGGATAAATACTGATACTCATGGTATATCTAAGACCCAGAGTTTGCTATTCAGTGATAATCCACAGACTGATGAAGAGTTAGCTGCCAAAGTATTTCTAGAGGAGAATGAAGAAGGAGTTACTCTTGCAGACATTCAAGCTGAAGAGAAGAGTTTACAAGCTGAACATCAGAAAGCTTTGAAGTCTGGTAAGAGTAAGCAAAATGTGAAAGCTTGTAGGCCTGTTCTTAAAGGCATTAAAATCAAAGAAAATGTTGAAGCTGATCAAAGGATGCAAGTATTCCAGAAGACAACAGAAGTAGAAGCTAAGCAAAAGCTTAAAGGCATTGCTGGAGAGGAAAGCATGTCAAAGGAATCAAACACAACTTCTGTTGCTAAAAGAGTTATGCAGAACTCTCTATCTTCTTCTGGATTACAATCAATTTTTGGGAAGACATCAGTATTTGAACCAACCCCAGAAACTGGAGGTCCTATGGATTTTTCAGATGAAAAAGGTTTAGCTGGAAAGATTGGTAGTAATAAAGCTGGTCTGGGTTCAAGAAGAGATTCAAGACAGCATGTTAGTCCTAGAGATCCTTCTTCACTGGCTGTTCCAGGTCGTGGTGTAACTCAAGAAAGCTTAGACAGACTGGAATCAGTACAGTTGGTCCATCAAAAGAGTTTGGAAAAGGATTTTCTCTTATACTTCATGTCTGATGGAACAGTATATAAGATTGGTGAATTTGATCTTGATTTGAAACACTGGGAAGAACTAGAATATGTTTTATATCTGTTCAAGGTGAGAAATAGAAGAACTGAGTCAGTTGCGAATGTGCTTAAAAGAAAAATGCTTCAAAATTTGGCAACTAGAGGTATGAAATACAACAGCAGATATGTCCCTAAGTACAGAGATTGGAATGGAAATCTTATTGAGAAGAAAAAGGGTACTACAACGCTGAAGACTGATCTGGGGATTACAGTTCTTGATTTCAACTCATAATCAGAGGAAGTGAAATTCATCAGACTGGGTAATCAGATGAGGAGAAACAAAATCTATGATCTAAGATCTGCTATCTATCAGACTGATGAGAATGATCCTGAGCTAAGAGAAATCAAAGAGATAATGCAGAGAGAGCTTGAGAATGCTGAAAGAAGATTGCTGATAGACTATCTCAGAGCTACACCAGATTTTGAGGCAATTTTATAAAAGATGCTCTGTAAGGATTTCTTGTTTTTCTGTTGATTTTGTTTAAGTAAGTAGTTTAAACTCTGATCATTTATTAAACACTGCATTTGTCTATTTTGTTTTGACATCATCAATTATCATTAACTTGTGCATTTTTGCTAATGAACAAGTTGGGGGAGATTGTTAGATATAATTGATGTAAATATTAATCAGTGTTTAAGTGATACAGTGATAAATCAGAGTTTAAGCTGGAAGCAGTCAGAGTTTGAGTAAACGATGATGGATGGAAGCGCAAACGCTGATTGATGGAAGCAACAGAGTTTGTTAAACTCTGTTCAGCAGAAGCATCTACAAGTCAACAATGATTGAAGATAAACATGGAAGCAATATCTTTGAAGATCAGATAGCTATCAAAGAGATTGAGTTGACTTAAAAGATGTGTAGCAATCGTAATTGATATCAATTGTATAGCTTAATTATAGGAGTATCAATTACTGATTGAATAGAAGCTGTATGTTTTATAAATACAGTTAGGTTAACCCTAGAAGGGTATCGAACATTGAAATATTCATTCATTGTAACCTAAGCAGCTCTCTGTGATATTTTACATCACTGAGAGAGGAATTATTAATTCCAAACAGTTTTTAAGTACTAAAACGTGTGTTCTTGTTATTCTCTCATACAGTACTTGATTATATTTTGTGTATTCGGCCTAACATGTAATATCTTTTATATTTTATCTAATTAAAAAACAAATTATAATTACTGTTAACTAATAAATTAATTTTTTATCTTTTCTCTTTTCTCTAACTAAATTATTTTTTTCCCAATTATATCACGGGTTACCTTTTTTAGCCAAAACAAGTTACCTTTTTTATTTTCTCTAACTAAAACCTCTCTTTTTCAAATTATGATTCTATTTCATAAAAATAAAATCATAATATTATAATGTTATTAATTAACCGATTACCTTTTCAGCTAAAAATGTATCATCTTTTCTATTTTTTCTAATTAAATTCCTTTTTTAAAAAATATCATGGGTAACATTAATTTCTCATTTTCTAAAAATATTACCAGCAATTTTATTTAGTAAAATAGCAATTAAATTATAATTACTATAAAGTATAAACTAATCAATTACCATTTTCACCTAAAGTATGTCACCTTTTAATTTTCACATTACCTTATTCTATTTTTTCAAACTAAAATTTCTCTTTTTCCAATTATATCATGGACGGCTCTATTTAATAAAATTAAATAATAATATTATAATACTAATATTAACGATTATCCTTTTTAGCTAAAACGTATCATCTTTTTCCTATATTATCTAACTAAAATTCCTCTTTAGAAATATCACGAGCAACATTAATTTCTCCTTTTCTAAAAACATTACCAGCAATTTTATTTTGTAAAATAACATAATTAAATTATAATTACTGTAAATTAATCAATTACCCTTTTCACCTAAAATATATTACCTTTTTAATTTTCTCTAACTAAATCCTCTCTTTTTCCAATTATATCACGGGCATTCTATTTAATAAAACAAAATAATAATTTTATAATTAGTAATAAATAACTTATTACCTTTTCAACTAAAACCTATCGCATTTTCTATATTTTTTAACTAAAATCATTCCTTTTAAAGAAATATCATGGATAACATTTATATAATTATGATCATCATCTCATTTAAATATTTAAGCCTCCAAAATTCATATTTAAAAAAAGTTAATAATTTTATTTATAATATTAAAAAAATTCCATGCATCGCACGGGTTTTAAGCTAATATATTTAAAATTTAAAATATTTGTTTACTATATATTTTTAATTAGGATAAGAAAATGAATATGATGTTAGAAATAAATAATAAATAAATTTTTAAAAATTGCCAACTAAGCTATGAAAAATCCACAAGAAGGCTGTTGCCTTGCTCCAAGGGGTAGAAGTTTTGTACCGAGTGATGGTTTCCACGGAAAACCGTGTGTGATAGACTGATAGCTTCCATCTAATGTATATATTTTAACTGTCTATCTATATAATAACTAGGTAACAAAGCCGCGCTACGCGCCACGAAAATATTTTTAAAAATTATACACATAACATTATTATTTGTTAAATTTTATTATTTGAAAGTTAATATGATAAATTAAAAAGTATGTGAAATGTAATTAAATTTAATTGTTTAAAAATTAAAGAGAAAAGAATTAGGTGAAAAAAACATGTTTCAGTTAAATTCTTGAATAATAATAATAATAATAATTTTGAAGATATTGACGAACCTATTTTATCGCATAAAAAATGCTTTTGAAATCCAATATTGACAAACATTTGCAAAGTTTGACATTGAATAAGTAAAAATAACATTTGTGAATCTTTTCTATTGTCGATGACATCATAAAAGACGTAATTGCTTAATTTGTTATTAAATTATTTGTTAGTAAAATTGATCGTACGATGAAAAGAATTAGAATGTAAATGTGATGAGAGGTGTGATTGATTTCACTTGTCGATATATTTGGTTTTATGACAAAAAAAACAGAATTCAAATGCATATTGTAAGTCATGCTTCATGTTTTTTGGAGGGATCCGACACCCGTATCTCTACATTTAATTAATTTTTCAGAGCATTTTATAAGAACTGTTTTGTTTGTAACATTAAAATTAAATTCATGGACACATCAAAGTGATACTCACATATTCTAATATTCTTTTTATTAAATTTTATAATAAATTTGTACATATAATTGTTTTTAAAGTTGATGCTTGTTTTATAATACCCTTACTTAATGCTCAAAAAGTGGGAATTTGTTTAAAATAGCAAAAATCAACTCCTTAAACATCTTTTACTTTTTTCCATACCAAACTACAATGTAAACATAATTCCTATAATAAAAATTTGTAAATATTAAATATAACTAATTAACGATTTTAAACACCGTCTCCCATCTCATAACATACATGCATGATTAATTGATTAGTAATAGTATAAGAATGTGTTTAATTAGAATATTAATTTTTCCAACACAAAATAATCAAACAACGAATGTGTAATTTTTTTATTGATTTAATTGACGAAAAAAAGGGTCCACTTGATTCAATTTAATCGAGTTGGTCACACCCCGTGTATAATTTGTTCAGGTATAAATGTAAATTCTACGACATTACTTTTATTTAAATTGCGGATGTTAATTGAAAAATATATATACTTATGTATCTTATCATGATTCTCACGATCATTGATTACGAATTTATCGAAAAGTTAAAATCGTCTGTTAAATATTGCCAAAATATTTGCAATGATTTTGAATAAGGATTAGAAATAACGATAAAAATTATTTTATTTTATTGTTTTACCTTAAAATAATGGTATTTTTATATAAATCATTAATATTTTATAACAAAATAATAATAATAATGTTCTAATAAAATTGTTAAACTTTTATATTAAATATGAAATAAAGTGTATTTAATATATATTTAATAGGTATAATTAATTATTAATTAAATGCAAGAAAATTATTTTAATAAAAAATAAAAATGTGGAAATTCAAGAAAAATATTTTGAATCTTCTGAGTGCAAGTCTCTCTAATTTCCTGCTATTATAATAAATTTTTATATAAAAGTACTCCATTAGATAAATTAATTTTATTATTCTTAAAAATTGATTGGTCTCTTATGAACTTTCTATTAAAAATAATTTACATGAATTATTAATTGGAAAAATATTTTCATTAATATATCTAAAATTTTGATAATCTTAAAAACATCACAAACATATAAAAATAAAAATTACAATATGAACGTAATATTTACAATCAAAAGTTACAAATATTGAATACAACTTAATAACGTTTTTTAAAACCGACACCCCTTTCATAATATACATGTTCAATAATAGTTTAAGAATTTATTTAATTTTAATTTTAATTTATTTTGACACAATATAATGAAATAATGGGCACATAATTTTTTTTATTAATTTAATCTTCCGATAAAATGATTGAGTTTGTTCAATTTAATTAGTTTGGTCATAACTCATGTGTGTCGCATGATTTGTTTACAAATTTCAGATATTAAGTAAAGATCCATGTACTTCCATAATTTACTACGATTCCACAATCATTGATAATAAAGATTATTTGAGAAGTTGGTTAGTAATGTTTTTTAAAACCGACAGCCCTCTCATAATATACATATTCAATAATAGTATAAGAATTTGTTTAATTACAATAAAAAATTATTTCAACACAATATAACGAAACAATAGGTGTATAGCTTTTTTATCAATTTTATCTTCCGATAAATGACTGGATTTGTTAAATTTAATCGATTTGATCATAACTCATGTATTATTTATTCATGTGCAAAATTGAAAATCGATATGTATTATTTGTATACAATTCCAGATATTAAATAAATATCTTGTACTTCCATAATTTATTACGATTTTCACAGTTATTAATAATAAAAATTGCTTCAGAAGTTAAGGTCGTGTACCCTATAATCATCCGAAAAGAAATTATAGTGATCTTGAATAGGGAATAAAAAATAACGCAATATAAACAATTGTTATTCGTCATTTTAACTAAAAATAAACATAACTATATATAATTAATATTTAATATTGAAAAAATAACTATAATGTTCAACTAAAGTTTGCTCTCCAGACATTATAATATATATAGATATAGATATATAGATATAGAAATTTTAACCAAAATGATTGTGGAAATTTTTTGTTAACCAATCTATATATATAGTGAATGAAAGCACCGTCTGACTCCTTGGACCTCAAGAATGGCATTTACCATACTTAAATAGCATTTACCTTCATTTACCTTCTCTTGGACCTCAAGAATAGCCAATACATTAAATCATTTAATTTAATAAATCAAGGTAAAAAAATGATTTTAATTAAAAAATGATTTTAAATCCTATTTTTAGGATTGCAAGAAGGGTCAAGAGCGGGACAATGAACATCATATAAGGCTGTTTAGAATGTAAGATAAGGATATTACATCTTCAAGACGGAAATAATAAGCATATATATTTAGGATTGTTTCAATGGTGTTTCGAGCTTGGCAAAAGAGATTAATGTTATCATGAATCTGCAAAATAAAATAAAAGAGAGAGAGATAATTAGGAAGATGTTAATGCCCCATGTCCAAAAAGAATACTTAAATGACATTTACCACACTTAAATGACATTTACCTTCATTTAATAAATCATTTAATAAATTAAGGTAAAATAAATAAAAAATGGTTAAAATTAAAAAGTGGCTATTTTTAAGATTGCAAGAAAACTATTTTAAAGCAACCAGGAAACTTTCTGATCTCCTGCTATTATAATATATATTGATTCCTACTACCTGTTTTGAACTTTTGATTAGTAATTAGGATTTTTGGAAAATTGACTTTGTTAATTATAGAAATTACAGGAAATACCATTATAGTTAAACCCCGATTAGGTAATATTCGATAAAGTAATAACCTCGCTTAAGTAATAAATTTCGTCGGTCCCAACTTGGGCCAATGCTGTAAACTAATATTCTCGCTAAAAGCATAAGATAATAAAAAATTAGAAAGTCAATAAGGACCCAAGTAATATGTAAAGTAATAATTTCAGAATTATATATAGGGGGTGTTTGGAAGTTAGAGGTTTGGGATAAAATTAGAGGTTTGGGGGTAGATTAGAGGTTTGACCAAATGAAACCTCTAATGTGAGTGTTTGGTTGTTAGAGGTTTGAGTTAGAGGTTTGGGATCAAAAAGCTAATTTTGAAAAAGCTCCTTTTAGGAGCTTTTTCAATTAGAGGTTTGCTATGTGTCACAAAAAGTTATTCAAAAAGCTATTTACCAAACACTTTTATTCAAAATAGCTAATTTCAATCCGCTAGTCAAAACAGCTAATTCAATCCGCTAGTCAAAACAGCTAATTCAATCCGCTATCAGCTAACAGCTATCAGCTAATTGCCAAACAGGGCCATAATATGGGAGGTGCTCAAATGAGACCCCTCTTATAATGAGACCTTCTCTTATAATGAGTCTCCCTCATATTTTATCTATTCTAAAGGGCCCCGCCAGGGGCACCCAATACGAAAAAGTCTTATAATTATACCCTCTATTCATTCATCATAAAAAAAATTAGGAAATTTTTTTTTAAAAAAATTAAAAAATTGTTGCCACGTCATCATTTTTTTCCAAAAAAAAATTATTTTTTTTAATTTTTTTCTTTTTATAAATGGATAGAGGATAGAATTATAAGATTTTTTCGTATTGGGTGCCCCTGGCGGGGCCCTTTAGAATAAAAGATATATGAGGGGGACTCATTATAAGAGAGGGTCTCATTATAAGGGGGTCTCATTTGAGCAGCCCCCTAAGACAACCAACTAGCCCTATATATAGAATAGGTTAGGGTGTGAGGCTTCTCAGTTTCTAAGCTGAGAATAAGCAATAGAAAGAACAGAGTTCTATGCAACACCAATTAACAACATATCGCAAGAATGTAAACCCGGGAGCTAGAACGTAGCAACGAACAAGGCAGTATTCATCAAAAAAAAATTAAAAAAAATTCTTTTAAAAATTAAAAAAACTGCTGCCATGTCATCATTTTTTAAAAAAAAAAATTAAATTTTTTTTTTGATGAATGAATAGAGAGTAGAATTATAAGATTTTTTCGTATTGGGTGCCCCTGGCGGGGCCCTTTAGAATAAAAGATATATGAGAGGGACTCATTATAAGAGAGGGTCTCATTATAAGGGGGGTCTCATTTGAGCACCTCCCTATATATATATCACTGAATCAAAATAGATTAGTAAAGGTATTCTTTTAAGTTATTTTGGTTGTAGGACTTCATGTCCGTTTGCTTATTTGCATTTATTGTTTGCATTTTTCTATATTTTTTCTATGTTTTTTGAGCACACGTTCCCTCCATCACTTGCCCCTTCCTTATCCTTTATAGGCATTCCTAATAAGTTATATATAGATGGGTTTTGGTCCATGACAATCACTTGTCAGGGACCGGTTATATAACAATCGGTTTCTAAACCGTTGGATTGTTGATCCAACGGCCCCCTGGATTAAAAAAAAAATTACTGCCCGTTATAATTTTTCGCGGATAGGCAGATTGCCTGTCCGCAAAAATTTTCCGCGGATAAGCAATCTGCCTATCCGCGGAAAATTATAGCAGACATTAATTTTTTATTTTTTTTAATCTCAGCCGTTGGATCAATGAGTTGATCCAACGGCTGTGGAACCGATTATTAAATAACTGGTCCCTGACAAACGATTGTCAGGGACCAGGACCCTATATAGATATGTATTAGCTCAAGTACTTAACTACTGCTTTGATATATTGTTATAACAACTGATATAATATAATGGTCCTGAAGAAAATCACAAATGAAGTTAGCTAGCCCTTTTAAATAATTAAGTTGAGATGTTGATATGTGGCACATACATGATTCCTGTAGAGGTTGTAGTATTCCCAATCTTCGAGTTGGAAGCAAAATGGATAGCTCAGCTGTTGTCCGGGAAAAGAATTTTGCCATCATGGGATGATAAGATGTTGTCCATTAAGGAGTTTTACCATGCAAAGGATCTTGCTGGTGTACCAAAACATGTCACACATGATATTGGTAATTTCGAGGTATTTTTTTACTACACCATAAAAGACCTACGGCAACACCAAAAAAGTGTTGTTGTAGGCCCGAAATATGTTGTTGTAGGCCCAAAAAATCCCAAAGGTAACATTTTGCTGGTGTTGCTATTTTGGCCGTTGCCTTTGGGGTCAAAGGCAACATTCTAATTCTCTATGGCACCATCAGCTTTTTTGTTGGCGTAGACTAGCTATGGCAACAATAATATCAGTTTTGGCAACATGATATTATGTTGCCTTTGGGTTAAACATTTTGCAAAAAAAGTAGGCCTCACCAGTGGGTCCACTGTTTGGGACCCACTTGTGGGACCCAATTAAGGGGCCCACTTTTATGCCAACACAAATTTTGCCTACAACAACATTTTCTAGCAACATTTCTTATCATTATTTTTCCTTTTTACCAACACTTTATAGCATCAATGGCAACACTTTTCTATTTTAAACAAAAATCATAAATATGAAGGGCTAATACAGCTTTGTGCATAGAACTTTCTCAAAATGCCTTTACAAAGAGAACTGTTGAGTTGTTCTCAGGGATCTTTATGAGAAAAGTGTTATAAACAGATGTAAGTTGTTTTGGGATATACTAGTGAATTATGACTATGTGGATTAGATTATTCACTTCACAAAATTCATCTATAATTAAATATTTACTCGGCAAAGAAAAATTAAGAGTTACTATGTTACTTTTCTCGATATATTTCTTAAAACTTGTGCAAAAAAGAAAATGTTCAACTAAAGTAAGAACATTTTGTTGATAGTAGATGGTACACATAGAAGATAGGAGCAAACTAAACAAAATATATATCAGCTATCCCAATGTACATATTAAATTTCACTATTTTTGCATCGAGGTTGTTGTTCAATTAAAAATTAAGATATAAATTACATCTGGAATTTATAAGTTTTGTCTATTCTCTCAGCATATGCTACGAAGTATGACATCTTTTACTCAAACACATATAACAGATTAAAAAATAGCAACATTAACAAAAGGATTGTCAAGACGGGTGAATTTACTGTATCTGCTTCAAACTTGGTGACAAAGGCCTCCAATGAAAAGACGTCAATTAAGAATTAAACCCCATAGGACATTCAAGAACAGGTTTCCAGAATAGATCCTAATTATGTCCAACTTAATCCAAGCCCTAATTAAGTCCTGAAAATAACAAATCATACATTAATTAATAGCAGTAGAGGCTAACAGAGCACAAATATTCACAAATAATAAAACATAATTTAACACGACTTGCAGGACAAATAACAGGGAAACATAATTAATAACAAATATTCACAAATAATCAGCTCACAAAATTATAATTTCATAAATAATAAGGACTTGCAGTTAATGAACTCAAATTGAATACGAAAATTGAACATCAAATACTCACAAAACATGTTGAACAACAAATAACAAACACCACTAAAAGAGAATATCAAATTGAACATGAAAATACATAAGATGTAGAAATACCTTATACTTGCAGCCCCAAATCGAACACGACAAAAACCCTAATTTTGAATATCGAAATTGAACCCGATTGAGCTCGAAATTGACCCAACCTGTTTGAAACCCTAATCCAAAATCAACCTTGAGACAGAAAAAGAGGCCTAGATTAGTAAAACAAATACTAAATTAAAGGCTAAAATTGAACCAATTAAACCCAAATTTAACCATTGAAGCAGCGAAGAATGTGAATGATATGCATACAAAGAGAAGAGAGAATGTGAGAGAGAAAGACATGCGAGAGATGAGAGAGTATAGAGAATAAGTGAAAATATTGTGTATAAAGTGTGTGTGTGTGTGTGTGTGTGTGTGTGTGTGTGTGTGTGTGTGTGTGTGCAAGTAGTGAAGCAGCGAGATAGAGAGGAGACCGAGAGAGAAGCTATATGTAGTGAGTGAAAAAAATGGAAAGTGAAACTCAGACAAAAGAGGGGTCTAAATAATTGGTTGGGCGGGTCTTTTTGTCGCTCACCGATTTGCCCAAAATTTTAATTCTTTTGTCGTTTAGAATTTTAGAGTAAAAAATAATTTAAATTCTCAATTTTCTATTTATTTGAATAAAAGAAATTTAATTTTTTATTAAATATTGAATTTTTTGTACATAATCTGAAATAATATATTCAAATATTTTTAATTATATAAAGCAATATTTTTAATTTAATGATATATTAAAATTTATTTAGATAACAAATCATTTTAAAAATTTTGTTTAGTAATATTTTATGAACATAAAAATAAAATTATTCACCTTCAAACATTTTAACTTTTTTAATGAATTATTCATTTCTACGTACATATTCTAGATTTTTATAAAAACTTCTTGCTTTCATTTTTATCCAAATAAAGTAATTTTCATGTGAAAAAGGTAAAAAAAAAAATCTTATTTTTAGTAGAAAATATAATATTTTGTTCATTGCAAAATTATGGCAACACAATTTCATAGCTACGGCAACATGCAAAAACTTTTATTCTATGCCAACATATTTATGCTACCTAAGGCAACATAAAAATGAAAATGTTATAATAGTCAAAAACGTGCATGGCAAAGAGATCATATCCAAAGACAACATAGGCTCTAAATGTGGTCGTAGGCCTTTTATGGTGTAGTGTTTCGTTCACAAATTGCTGAAGTTGATAGTTTCATTTGACATTAAAATTCTTTCTACTACATCTTGTGTGTGTGCATTTGCAATACTATGATAAATATGCGGATTTTGTTGGATTGGCACACGTGAAAGAGTGGAAGAAAAAACTTTGTTTAGTAGCTATGATCAAAGTAGAAGAGGACTTGGAAATGTACCACGATTTTTCATATGATGATTTAATGTTTTTTTTTTATTTTTTGTTCATAAAAATTAAAATTAATTTATATAAATAACGGGATCGAAGCCCCGCAACTTTATTTAAATGTTTTTAATACCGATAAAATGTTTAAGTTTAATTTTTATATTGATAAAATCTTCAAAAATGCAACTTTGTGATTACAACTTTTTAGTGTTAAGCGTGTGTCTTTTAGTCATTTAATTCATTAATATTAGTTAAGTGTTTACAATAATGTTAGTTCAACTTTGCACTTTCAAAAAATGATCTTTACTAATGTAAAAACCCGAATTTTCGGTAGATTTAAAACTTTTCTTATTATGATCAAGTGCATCAGTGAATAGTGTTTTCATGCATGAATAGAGTTTTTCATGGATGAATAGTGGTTTTGTAGACTAAGAAACTTTTCATGTCACCCAAAGTACATTCTATGGGTAACAAATTTTAACCATAGCTTCTCCACTCCATGGGTAACATTCGTTCAAAATTCCATGGCCAACAAAGGAGTGTAGCCTAGTAAAATACCTCCCCCAAGTTGAAGAAGCCAAACTGCCCTGTTCTTGACAGTTTCTGCCCCGATTTTCAAACGGCCTGTTAGTTACAGAGGCATGCCTGTACACATCTAATAACAAGCCTAATTGTTTGTAATGCTTTGCTTTACTTACATGACCTCTTAACTGAGGGAACCTCTAGTTGTAGAGTTTCTGTTTGTATTGTACTTGTAGTAGGCATCAAATCCTAGTTGTGTAATTGTACAAATAGAGTCTAGAATAATGCTTGAAAGAAGTTCCAAGGTTCATGCCTCAAGCAAGGAGTTAAAGACTGTCAAATAATCACAGTTGGGATTTGAAGAAATGAAGAATTTGCCTAAGTACCAATTCGAGAAGTATATTTGTCTATTCGAGAAGTCCAGCATTCGAGAAGTCAGGGATTCGATATCTCAAGACACTATTCGATATCTCTGAATACACTGTTCGATATCTCAGGGATTCGATATGTCTACTACTCTATTCGAGAACTCAAGAAGGCAACAAGTCAAGATGGTATTCGAGTTCTCAAAGAGTCAACAAGTCAAAGTTCCATTCGATATCTCAAGGACTCAGAAAGCTATTCGACAACTCGAGGATTCGATAAGTCAAATGTTCTATTCGACAACTCAAGGAATCCTGATGGAAAAGAGCTATTCGAGAAGTGGTTCGATATGTCATTATAACAGTATTCGAGAACTCAGAGTTATCGATCAAGTCAATTCTAGTTCTCGAATCACTTACTTAGTCACTTCTCGAATACATTCTTGGAGACAAAATACTGAAGAAATTGTACAAGTCAGAAACCTGCAACAAGCCAATGCACTTTATGGACCACAATCTGTAACGTGCTTTGGAAAGCCTACAAGGAAGCTTGGAGAGATATAGAAGAGACAAGGAGCTAAAGAAGTGGATCTAAACAGGCTTTGCAAAGTCAAATCTGTAACCGTTTGGACACTTACTCAAAAAGGATAGACAGACTAGAAAGTAATTTGTTTAGCTACCTTATTTGCAGTAAGTAGGCTGTATCCATGTTCTATAAGGACACAGCCTCACTTCATAACTTAGTAACTTTTTGTGAGTCAAGTATTTCATACATTGTAAGCCATATCTCTCTGAGAAAAATGAAGCTGAGAATACTACCATTTGTATTCACAGATTTTAGCAACCTTTATCTAATAATACATTAGATGAAAGTGATATTGTGTCTTGTGTTGTTTATTTATCCGCACCTTCACTTCTACACACACAGGCACTTATCTGCTACATAGACTCAATCAAAGAAAAGTTCAAGAATCCATTCACCCCCCCCTCTCTGTATTCTTTTACCGTATTCACTACTCAATAAGTGGTATCAGAGCAGGGCTGTTTATTCAAAAACAGAGAAACGATCATGAGTTCGAATACACCAAAGACTACAGGAACGGTGAAGGTCCCTAAGTTTGATAAAGAAAACTTCAACCTCTGGAAGATAAAGATGATGTTGTTCATTAAAGCCTCTCATCCCTTGTATCCTGAGATTCTCAAGAATGGTCCTTTTGTTCCACAACAAGAGATACCAGAGAAGACTGTTGGAACCATAACTATCCCAAGAACTTATGAGGCCAAGGATCCATCAAAGTGGACAGAGTCAGAAAGGGAGAAGGTTGCTCTTGACAGCCACCTCATGTTGCTTATCATTGATTCCATGGACATGTCAATGTTTGCAAACATTGCATCATGCACGTCTGCTAAAGAGATGTGGGATCACATTGAGGTGTTGTGTGAAGGGACTGATAAGGTTAAGGAAAACAGGAAACAGATACTGGTCACACAGTATGAAGCTTTCATGGCACAGCCCAAGGAAAGCATCACTGAAATGTTTGAAAGGTTTCACAAGCTAGTTACTGAGTTGCAGATGAATGGAAAGGTTTACAGCACCAAGGAGTTAAATATGAAATTTCTGTTGTCTTCACCAAATCATCTGGAGCAAAGAGTCATTTCTCTAAGAGAGAGAGATTTGAACAAAGTCACCTATGATGTGCTCTATGGAGTCCTAAAGACTCATGAACTTGAGTTGCTTCAGAAAAGGGCTATCCAAGCCAACCAAGGTAGGATGATAAACACATCATGTGCCTTGATTGTCAACAAATCCATCCTGGACCTAGAAGCATCTACAAGCCAACTAAGGATAGAGGAGGTGGCAGATGATGAAGAAACTGAAGCTGGGGTGAGTGAACCTGTTGAGGAAAAGGAGGAAGAAGAAGAAGAGTTTTACACTCTGGAAGAACTTGATGGGATGGAAAATACCTCATATGCCTTCATGGCCAAAAAATTTCCAAACATCAGATTTAAAAGAAATCAACCCTTCAAACCCAAAACTCAAAACCATTCAGCCAACAAGAACAAGGCACCTGTGAAGCCAAACAGAAATAAGTTCAAAACCGGTTATGTGGATAGGTCATCTGTAAGGTGTTATAGATGCAATGACCTAGGGCATTTTGCCAGTGAATGCAAGAAGCCTAAAAAGAAGGATAGAGATTATCTTGAGCTAGAAGCTAAGTATGAGGCCCTTCTGAAAAAGCAGACACATGGTAAGGCCTACATAGCTGAAGGGAAGTGTTGGGATGATTCTGAGAGTGATGAAGAGGAACAAGAATTCTGCAACTATGCCTTGATGGCCAACTCCAAGGATGACTCATCTTCATCTGATTCTCAGGTACCATCTCTCACTACTATAGACATGTCTGTTTCTGAATACAAATGCATGATTGAACAATTATCTGTTGAAATGTTTAATATTCATACTAGTATGACTGCTGCTAATGAGGAGATTGCTAAACTGTCTACTAGAAATGAAATATTAACCAAAAAGAATGAGGAACTTGAGCTAACTACTATGCAAGTAGAAAACCTTAAGAAAGAAGTTGAATATTTGAAGAACAAGGTTCTATGTGCTAGTCAAGTAGAGAAGGCTCTTAGGGATGAATTAGCTGAGAATGAATTCAAACTTAAAACTTTCAAGAAATCATCTGGTTTAGTGCAATCCTACTGTGAGAAAATTGAAGCTAAACCCAAAGCAGCTATTGGACTTGACTATGACTCTCTCAAACAAAGGAAAGGCTATGCTGTCATTGAAGAGGACACAGCTGTTCATGAGAAAGTGCCTCACATTTTGAGAAAAACTGAAAATCCAATTTTTAAGGAATCAACATTTGAAATTGATGAGGATGCCTTACTCATCAAGCAAATGTTGAATGATGAGGATGAGGCACAATCTAGTGAACAGCAAGCATCCTCTAAGGGTGAGAGTGTCAAGTCAAAGACCAAGAAGCCAGTAGTTGATAGGCCAAGACCTAAGAAGTTTGTTAAGTTTGTCTCAGCTGGGAAGAGTGAATCAGAAAAGGAAGTGACTAAAAAGAAACAGAACAGAAATGGCAAGTTAGGGATTAACAAGGATAACAACTATGCTTATATGCCTAATGCCCCTAGGAAAACTTGTCAGAACTGTTTCAGTACCAATCATCTAACTCATGCATGCAAGAAACCTGTTGGTAGTGTGTCTAAACCTTTCTATGATTGTTCTGTGCCTCTAAGTCATAGAGATGCACCTTTCTGTGATAAATTTGACTGTATGCCATGCAATATGAATGTTATGACTAGTTGTTTTAATTTAAGAAGGCAGTTCATTGATGGTTGTATCAGTCACAATTCCCACACACACTACACAAGGTCAAAGTCTTCAAGTCCTCCTAAAGCTAGGAAGGTACCTTTGTCACCTAAGTCTGAAACCTCAGGTTCTAAGACTTCCAGCAGTGACAAGAAGACTAACACTAAGAAAGTTGACAAGCATGTTGTTTATGATAAAACTGTCTCTAAGTCACATGGACCCAAACTTGTTTGGGTACCAAAGGAAAAGTAATACCTTTGTGTTTGCAGGGCAAAGAAAGTGAAAAGAAGGTCATGTGGATTTTGGACAGTGGATGCTCAAATCATATGACTGGTGATATGGCCCTGCTATCACAGTATGAGGAAAAGGCTGGCCCAATGGTTGCTTTTGGAGATGACAGCATGGGTAACACATTGGGATATGGCAAGCTGAAAGTTGGAAATGTCATCATTGAAGATGTAGCACTAGTCAAGGGGCTCAAGCATAATCTGTTAAGTGTTGGTCAGTTTACTGATAGAGGATTCAAAGTGAATTTTAACAAAGATGAATGTTTGATCACCCACAAGAAGACTGGTGATTTTGCTCTATCTGGAGTAAGGAAGGGAAGCCTGTTTGTAGCCAATATGGACTCTGCAAACAAGGACAAAATTTGTTGCTTTTACTCAAAAGCATCAAATGAAGATTGTTGGCTGTGGCACAAGAAACTATCACACCTGAACTTCAAGGCCATTAATTCTCTAGTCAAAAGAGAGTTAGTGAGAGGCATGCCCACACTTGAATTCTGCCAAGAAGGAGTGTGTGAGGCTTGTCAAAAAGGAAAAATGAAGAGATCAAGCCACAAGTCAAAGACAGTGACATCTGTAACCAAACCACTACAACTCATCCATATGGATTTGTTTGGGCCTGTCAACATAATGTCACTTGGAAGAAAGAAGTATACCCTGGTAATGGTTGATGATTTTTCAAGGTATACATGGGTGGAATTTCTGGCATCAAAAGATGAGGCTCCACAAGTAATTATTGAGCATATAAAGAAAGTTGACAAGGAAGCAAAGGCAAACGATGCAAGTGTGATTGCACTGAGGAGTGATAATGGAACAGAGTTCAGAAATGCCACACTTGAAGCATTCTGCAAAGAGAATGGCATTTCTCAGCAATTCTCAGCTCCAAGGACTCCACAACAAAATGGAGTTGTTGAGAGAAAGAATAGAACTCTAATTGAGGCTGCTAGAACAATGTTACTTGATGCAAAAATGCCTACATGTTTTTAGGCTGAGGCTGTGAGCACTGCATGCTATATTCAGAACAGGACCCTCATCAACAAAAACACTGGAAAGACACCTTACAACTTGATGACTGGAAAGAAGCCTACACTAAAGTATGTTCATACTTTTGGAAGCAAATGCTTTGTACTCAAGGATAATTCTGAATATGTTGGAAAGTTTGATGCAAAAGCATTTGAAGGAATTTTTCTTGGCTATTCTATGGAAAGAATTGCATACAAGGTTTATGTCATCAGTCAAAAGAAAGTTATGGAAAGCACAGATGTAACATTTGATGACAGCAAACTACCTGGACTAGAAGAAGCCAATGATGAAGACAGAGATCCATTGAAGTTTGATAATCTAGATGATTCTGATGAAGAGACTGAAACTGGAGTTGAAACTCAAGTTCAACATTCTCAAGTGAATAATGATACAAGAGAAGAATTTGTGCCAATCAATAGTGGAGAAACAAGCATCCAAGACACACCTGTGAGTAATGGTAACTTCACAGGGGGAGGAAATGAGGATGACCATGATGTGGATGATGAAGCAACATCAAGAATGAGAAATCAGGCTGAACACTCGAGGAAATGGGATAGATCACACACTGCAGAGCAAATCATTGGAGATCCTAATGCAGGAGTAAGGACTAGGAGAGCAACTCAAAATGAGTGCCTCTATGGATGTTTTCTATCACAAGTTGAGCCTAAGAAACTTGATGATGCATTGTTGGATCCAGATTGGATTATTGCCATGCAAGAGGAGCTGAATCAATTTGAAAGGAACAAAGTATGGGAACTTATGCCTGCACCAAAGAATAGAACCATTGTTGGAACAAAATGGGTTCTGAAGAATAAGATGGATGAAGATGGTGTAATAATAAGAAACAAAGCAAGGCTGGTTGCAAAAGGATACTCTCAACAGGAAGGCATTGATTATGATGAGACATTTGCCCCTGTTGCTAGATTGGAAGCCATTAGAATATTCTTGGCATTTGTTGCTCATTCAAACTTTAAAGTTTATCAAATGGATGTCAAGAGTGCATTTCTAAATGGAGAGTTGGAAGAAGAGGTTTATGTGCAACAACCACCTGGCTTTGAGGATCCACATTTCCCAGAATTTGTCTACAGATTGCTTAAGGCATTGTATGGACTTAAGCAAGCTCCAAGAGCATGGTATGATACTTTATCACAATTCCTTCTTGAAAATCAATTCACTAGAGGCACATTGGACAAGACACTGTTTTACAAGAAGCATGGTGATGATATGATCCTAGTTCAAATCTATGTGGATGATATCATTTTTGGTTCTACAAATGAGAAACTGTGTGAGAAATTCTCTAAACTCATGCAGAGCAGATATGAGATGAGTATGATGGGAGAGTTGACATTCTTTCTAGGGTTGCAAGTCAGTCAAAGGAAGGATGGTATCTTTATCAGTCAAACCAAGTACATCAAGGATTTATTGAAGAAGTTTGACTTGGAAGATTGTTCACCTGCCAAGACGCCCATGGCCACTGCCACTAAATTGGATGAAGATGCTAAAGGCAAGAGAGTAGATATCTCTGTCTACAGAGGCATGGTTGGTTCTCTACTCTACCTCACTGCAAGTAGGCCAGACATCATGTTTGCTACATGCTTGTGTGCAAGGTTTCAATCAAATCCAAAGGAATCACATTTGATTGCAATAAAAAGGATCTTTAGATATCTGAAGGGCACTCCTAACTTGGGATTATGGTATCCTAAGGACACAGGGTTCAATCTGGTTGGTTATTCTGATGCTGATTATGCTGGATGCAGAGTGGATAGGAAAAGCACCTCAGGAAGCTGCCAGTTTCTTGGACAAAGGTTAGTTTCTTGGTATAGCAAGAAGCAACAATCTGTGTCAACTTCTACAGCTGAGGCTGAATACATAGCTGCTGGAAGTTGCTGTGCTCAAGTGCTTTGGATTAGAAATCAACTTAGAGATTATGGACTTGTGTTGGAAAGAATTCCAATCATGTGTGACAACACAAGTGCAATCTCTATAGTTGCCAATCCTGTCAATCATTCTAGAACAAAGCACATTGACATTAGATATCATTTCATAAGAGAACATGCAACTAATGGAACCATTGAGTTGCATTATGTCTCTACAGATAAACAACTAGCTGATATATTCACTAAGCCATTAGATGAAGCCACCTTCACAAGGTTGGTAAGTGAGATTGGAATGCTGAATTCTTCAGATTCTGGCTAAGTGAATACACCATCTAGATTGTTGCAGCAGTAAACACTTACTTTATCTAAATTCTCAATATTTTTGGAGTAAGTGTTGGCTGAAATATGATTTATAAATATTTCAAATCTGTTGTATATGTTGAAAATCATATTTTTATTAACTTAAAATTTCTATGAAATTTTGAGAAAATCACTATTTAATTTGCTAGGATATTTTTCAATGAATATGTCTGATAAATTTTTAAAAGATAGTGAAAATCAAATTTTTATGAGTGATGGGTATAGTTCGATAAGTCAGACTTCTCGAATGATTCAATATTCGACATCTCTAATAAGTCTCATTAGAGTACTCTTGAGTTCTCGAATAGAGTCTTTCTGAGATATCGAATAGAGGAATTCTTGACTTCTCGAATATAGTAACTGAGTTCTCGAATGACTGAGTTCTCGAACACTATATCTGAGTTCTCGAATCATTTGAAAAGGCTGAATTCTCGCTGAATTTTAACCGATTTTGGACTTTTGTCTAAAAGTTTAATTCACTCATAAAAACACATATTATTTAATTTAGAATTATTTCTGAGTTAGATAACTGCCAGCTGTGAGTTTCTATCTGCTTGAGTTATCGATTAAGCCATTCTTGACTTCTCGAATAGTTGTTTCCTACTTCTCGAATGCCTGACTTGTCGATACAAAACTCTCTGCTAATCGACAATTCAAGTACTTCATACTTATACAATTTCACAACTATTCGATTCATTTCATTCGATTTCTCAAGCATCTACACTCTCTAAACCCCTGAAACCCTAGCTACGAAAAGCCAAATTTCTTCTTCAACCTTCAATTTCTTTCCTCTCTTCTACACAAATGGCAACAGTAAAGTTTAACACCAACTTCATCGCTCTCACTAGTGATGTTGAAGCACCCAATGCCAATTTCAAGTGCTTTGTGAAATGGATGGCTGAGTCGTATATCAAGGATGCACTCTCTGCCAACCCAACTTTATATCTAGATATTCTGGAACAATTCTGGAGTACTGCTATTGTGGAGGTTGTAGCCCTGGAAAACGCAATTACTTCATATGTCATCTACTGCAAGGTTCAAGATAAGGAAATCACTATCACTACTGCAGACATGAACCAAGCACTAGGCCTACAACAAGTGTCATTTGACAGAATGGCCTCTAATGCAGAGTTGGAGGAATTCTTTGAGTTCATAAACTACTCAGATGGGATTAACCTTGGAAAGCTAAACAGAAAGAATCTGAGAAAGGAGTGGAGTTATGTGTTTGCAACTCTTCTCCAAGTCTTCACTGCCAGGAAATCAAGCTTTGATCAAATCAGTGCACCTGTGCAGCAAATTGGATATGCTTTGGCCTATGGGAAGAAGATTGATGTTGGCCAAATCATACTCCAAGAATTATATGGGAGACTTGGTAAGAACACAACCAAGAGAGGTACTGATATTTTCTTCCCTCGCTTTATTCAATCTATACTTAATTATAAAAATGCTTCATTGATTGAATTGCCTGGGATTGATAAAAATAAAATAGGCTATCCTAAGTTCATGACCAAACTCATTTTTGGTAATTTGGAGACTAGGAATGATGTGGATGTAAGACTGAACATAACTCCCCATATAGAGAGTTTGTTTAGGACTTATCCCCACAACATGCCAACATTTGATGCAAAATCTAAGTTAGCACAGCCCAAGCAAGTAGAACAAAATGCTAACCCAGGGCCTGCTAACCAACCCTCTCAACCAAACACTCTACCACATACTGAGCCAACTGCATCATCCTCTCAAAAGGGTGATGTTAGTAAAAAGAAGAGAAAGGAAGTAATGTCTGCACCATTGAATATCTTGTCTGAAGCAGCATTAGCTGTTGAATTAGGTCTAGGAAGTGAGGAACCTGAGTTACCCTTACACAGGACAAAGAAGAAGAAAATTAAGACCACCTCTTCAGTCACACAAATGGCTGAAGTTGTAAAATCAGGGGCACACAGCTCACTAGGTGTATCCTCTCAACAGGGTGCACCTATAGAATCAAGCATCCTCCCCAATGCACCTTCTTGTATAGAGTCAGCACATGGGAGTGATAAGGCTGGCACAACACTGAGTGGAGAGCACATCACATTTGAAACTCTCTCTATCTCTCAGGGGGAGTTACCAAAATCTACTCTTAAACACACTTCTCTTCCAGAATCTAACTCTGAAATTTCTTTAGAACCTGCAACTCAGGCAACTGAGATGCAAGGTATTGATCATCAAGAATTCTTTTCTCTTGATGAGCCAATAATTTCAAGTGACTTAGTGCATGACACTTTGTTCACCACTCAGAACCCACATTTAGATGGTGAGGGAATGCATGCTGAGGCATCTCCTAATGACACCATCACAAACACAGAGGTTCCACTAGTTTTTACTAGAGACTCTGTGCCTGTGTCAACTGCTGGTGTAATTCATCCCACCTCTGTGGTGACACCAGTAGTAGAGTCAATCCATCCGGTTACAGAAGTTGCATCTGTAACTGAGGAGTCTAGCTTGCCTAGCTCTAGCTCTGACTTCATGTCGAAATGGCTGAAGCCTGTGCAACATGACAGTGCTTCAGGATCAGGATCTGTTCCACAACAATTGACGGTTGAAGCACTTCAAAGCTTAATTGTGGATCAGATTCCTGAGTTCACAAAGATTGCTCAGAACCTTCTCACTGCAGACATGCCTAATCCAGACTATGAGGCTATTCTGTTATGCCATAGGGATGATGTGGAAGTGCAGAAGTCAAAGATCATTGATGATGCTGAGAGAGATGGCAACATAGATGCCTGGTTGCAAGGAAAATATGATATTACTCTCGATGAAGCACTTCAGTATCTCAGGGAGGAATACATCACTTCACTGGGCTCCAATGCAAAATCCCTGTCACCTGGTGAAGTGTATGAAGCTGTAAATGATTCCTACAAGGGTTTCCTCAAGGCTGCACACTATCTTGGCAAGGGAGTCAAAACTGAAGTCAACAGGGTGTGTGACAAGACAGCCACTTCAGTAGCAGAAGTCAAGAGGACCTTTGATGCCAAATTCCCTCAGCTAGACAGTGTGTTCAAGGACATCAAACACTGCAACTCTACCTGCACCCAAATGGATAATGGGCTAGCTCTGCTAAAGGATACTGTCACAGGTCTGGGGCATCAATTTCAAAATCTATCTGACCAGACTACAGATGCCAATGCCATGCTGAGGACAATGTTCAAGAATCTTTATGGAGATAGGCTAGTGACTGATGTCCCTGTGCATGAACTGTCTAAATATGAAGTGAAGAGGCTGCAGGATCAATCTTTATCTGGTTTCAAGGCCAATAAGTTATTCACTAAGGTGAACACTCTTGAACAGGAGGTAGCTACTCTTACCAAGTCCAATGCTCATCTTACAGAAAAGGTTGCACTGCTAAATGATCAGTTGGACACTCAAGCATCCACCACAGCTGATGTCTTTCTGCATCAACAATCCATGTTAGCTGCAATGATGAAGCATATGGGTCTCCCTCTACCTGATGAATCTTCAATCCCAAAGGACATTTCTACAGCCTCTGTGCCTGACAACAAGCCTAAGGGGGAGAAGAAGGCAAGGAACTCAAATACAAAAGGGGAGAAAGGCATAATAATAAAAGAGGGTGGTCAACAAAGGGCTTCAAAGTCTCTAGCAAATGTGACTGGCAAAGGAAAATCCAAAGTGGATGAGCCTCCATCTACCTTGCCAGTTGTCACTCTACCAACTGTGCACATCACTACTCCTGGAGGACAAAAGCAATCCATAACTACCACAGTGGTTGCAGGGAGTATGCCATCTGACAAACCTCCAACCTCTATATCTGAGAGTGCCAAGCCTGTAGAAGTCAAAGTTGTTACTGAGGCCAAGCTGCAAGAAGTTGCCAACTCAGATATTTATCATGATAAAGCCTTCTTGGAGTTTCTGAAAGCCATAAGGGAACAGGTTGGTGACACTCAGTTTTATCTGAGGGAGGTGAAGAAGCAGATTGACTACATCACTGTCATCCCCAAGAAAGTCAACAATCTATGGGTCAAGGAGATAGTGATGGTTTCCAAATTAAAGATATGGCATCTAACATACCAGACTCTACAAGACCTAAAACACTCAGAGATAGATGCCATACTTGAGCTCATTGAGAAGAGGAATGAGAACAGCAAAAGTCTGTTTGATGATTTGAGGAATGATCAACCTTCAAGGCTACCAGAAGTGATCAAGAAGCCATGGACAATCATTTATCAGTCTGGCACCAGAATTGAAGATATCAAGCAATTGGTCATTCCCCATGATCTCACCACTAGAAATCACAGACTGATCATTGCTATCATTGATCAATTACAGAAGAAGGTTGGAGCTAGAAATACTGAAGAAACTGAGGCACTGCACATCCTCAGAACCTATATTGCAACTGGTGAAATTCCAGAGATGGCTCAACCTAGGAGAAATAAGGATGATGATTCTGGAGACAAAGGTGATGGGAGGAGAAGACATCACAGGAGAGATAAGGGTGATGAAGACAAGAAGAAAAAGGGAGACAAGGATAAAAAGGATGATGATGACCAAGGTAAAACATATGAGAGAAAGAGTGGGAGACAGCAAGCCTTAGGCACTGCTAGCAGTAACCTCACCACAACACAAGACTCTAAGTCTAGGGTGAATACTGTTAGTAGTGACCTAGCAAAATCTACATATGTGGCTTCTGCAACTGTCTTACCACCTCAAGAAGAGAAGAAGATTCAAGTCAAGAAACCATGTGTATGTTTCAGAAAGGAATCTGCTAGTGGAATACTAATATGGTCTACCAACAAAGGTCAAAGATTTCTGCCAAGCAATCATGTCAAGAGGATGAAATTTAAACATGTTGCAAGAAGAGTGAAGCTATCCAAATCTAGAGCCCTAACAATCATTCCAGGATTGAAACTCCAGCCACTTGATGAAGACTTTGATGAAGAGCAACTGCAATTTCTAAGAGCTCAAAAGATATGCTATGCTGCAATTGTGGATGACCACCTTGAAATCAAGTACACTGATGGGAAAGAAATGAAATTCAAACAAGGGGGTTGTCAACATTGGGGTAAATTGTATGAGATAGAAAGAATCATTGCATTGCTGAATTCTAAAGACAAGGTGGAGAAAGTATGGAAGCTGGAATTGATTGACTTTGTGAAAATGAAGAAAGATTATGCTGAGAAGATAAGAAAGGGCTGCTATGAGAAATGGTTAGAAAGGGAGAAAGAAATTGATAGACTGGAGATTGAAGCAGAAAAGCTAAGGGCAAAGGGATTGTGTAGAGTTCAGTTTGATCCCTATGTGGTGAAGTATAGGAGAAGAAATGGAGACAATGTCAATATAAGAATGGACCTACTCAGTCACTATCCTGCCAACATTCTGAAGCCAGTGCTTGAAGATTTCAAAAACTCTATTATGATTGAAGAATTGGATGCTATGACAGAAATCATGAGAGCAATAGATGAGATTGCAAGAAAGGAGAAAGAAAGGAAACAGAAAGCATATGATGATCTACAAGCCAAAGCAATGGAGATGCAATCAAAAGAAAATGGCTAGTACCTCATCATACTGTAAGAGTATTTATCTTGTAATTTCATTTATGTGTTCAATCAAAATACATACCTGTACTTTTAAAGTTTTATCTTTATGTATGTTAGGCTTGTTATCAGACATGAAATTGTGACTAAGGGTCTCACTCACAATTTGGGGGAGATTGTTAGTTACAGAGGCATGCCTGTACACATCTAATAACAAGCCTAATTGTTTGTAATGCTTTGCTTTACTTACATGACCTCTTAACTGAGGGAACCTCTAGTTGTAGAGTTTCTGTTTGTATTGTACTTGTAGTAGGCATCAAATCCTAGTTGTGTAATTGTACAAATAGAGTCTAGAATAATGCTTGAAAGAAGTTCCAAGGTTCATGCCTCAAGCAAGGAGTTAAAGACTGTCAAATAATCACAGTTGGGATTTGAAGAAATGAAGAATTTGCCTAAGTACCAATTCGAGAAGTATATTTGTCTATTCGAGAAGTCCAGCATTCGAGAAGTCAGGGATTCGATATCTCAAGACACTATTCGATATCTCTGAATACACTGTTCGATATCTCATTCGATATCTCAGGGATTCGATATGTCTACTACTCTATTCGAGAACTCAAGAAGTCAACAAGTCAAGATGGTATTCGAGTTCTCAAAGAGTCAACAAGTCAAAGTTCCATTCGATATCTCAAGGACTCAGAAAGCTATTCGACAACTCGAGGATTCGATAAGTCAAATGTTCTATTCGACAACTCAAGGAATCCTGATGGAAAAGAGCTATTCGAGAAGTGGTTCGATATGTCATTATAACAGTATTCGAGAACTCAGAGTTATCGATCAAGTCAATTCTAGTTCTCGAATCACTTACTTAGTCACTTCTCGAATACATTCTTGGAGACAAAATACTGAAGAAATTGTACAAGTCAGAAACCTGCAACAAGCCAATGCACTTTATGGACCACAATCTGTAACGTGCTTTGGAAAGCCTACAAGGAAGCTTGGAGAGATATAGAAGAGACAAGGAGCTAAAGAAGTGGATCTAAACAGGCTTTGCAAAGTCAAATCTGTAACCGTTTGGACACTTACTCAAAAAGGATAGACAGACTAGAAAGTAATTTGTTTAGCTACCTTATTTGCAGTAAGTAGGCTGTATCCATGTTCTATAAGGACACAGCCTCACTTCATAACTTAGTAACTTTTTGTGAGTCAAGTTTTTCATACACTGTAAGCCATATCTCTCTGAGAAAAACGAAGCTGAGAATACTACCATTTGTATTCACAGATTGTAGCAATCTTTATCTAATAATACATTAGATTAAAGTGATATTGTGTCTTGTGTTGTTTATTTATCCGCACCTTCACTTCTACACACACAGGCACTTATCTGCTACATAGACTCAATCAAAGAAAAGTTCAAGAATCCATTCACCCCCCCCTCTGTATTCTTTTACCGTATTCACTACTCAACACGGCCATATCTCCCTCATTTCTCAATGAAATCCTGTGTTCTTTAGCTTGTTGGAAAGGTATTGAGGTATTGAGAAAATCAAGGTAAGGCCCTCGTTTTTGTAGTTTTTTGAAGAGGTGAATAGTAACTTCAAAATTATTAAGTTGTGTTCTTGTTTTGATGATCAAGATTTAGCTTCCTAAGGACTATCTAAGGCTTATTGAAGGATCATCAAACTTTGTTAGTGTTATTAGAGCATCAAGGAAGGTAAAAACCTCAACCTTACCTTTTGTTATTTTGAGTTTATGATAAGTTTTAGAGATGATATAAAGTTAAGATCATGTTAAGTGTTTTAGTGATTATTTGGTTTTGTAAATTATGTAAAATGGTGGGTGTTGGATTGTAGCCACACCACTGACTTTAGAGCAGTAAAAAGGTTGTTTGTTGAGGTTCTGGATGTATGGTATGCCCGGTGTGGCTTGGTTAAGTTGTGACAAAATTGAAACGTCCGAGTTATAGCCATCGTAATGGCAAAATTTCGTTAACCCTTAAAAACAGTTAATATCCGAGACCATAAAGTCATTTTTAGCATCACCATCGCATATGGTTACAAAGATATGATTGCCTAGTTTGTTTTGCCGAAAGAATCGAGTTAAAAGAGTTTACGGTTTAAGAGTTATGCTAGTTTTAGTGAAAGTGGTTCAAAGGATTTTATCGCAGAAATGTAACTACTTTGATGCTAAGTTCGAGACCCTTAATACTCGAATTAGAATGTGAAATTTGGTGATAAAATGTTGAAGATAGTTGGCAAGGTGCGTGCGAAGGTTTCAAGTTAAAAATATTATTTTCCGATTTTATAAAAATGCGTAAGCCAAGGTTGCGCAATTGAAAACCCCTAGGAACGTGACTTTGAAATCAACTTTATAAGTGATTAAGTATAACTTGAATTCGAGGACCGGTTTTGAACCAAACTTATGACTTAAGTATTTGTCGACTAACATGGACTTAGTATGAGCCTAAAGCGAGCTAGTGATGCCTTGGTTGTGTTTCGCTTGTGTCTTTAAGCGTTGATTTATAAGTGGATTATCCAGGGGATTAATCGTACGTTTCCTTTGACTTTGTCTAGATTGTCCGACATCGTCGCGAAACCCTAACATTTCTCGAGCATTAGGCAAGTTTTTTAAATCTATACTTTGAAGTATTGATTGTATAATACTGCTTTTGCCATGTATATTGTTATACAATTTTGCGATTATCTTATTTCCTGTTGAAATAGAATTTGACCTTGGGATTATATACGATCTTTTGAGTTAAGTATTTATGAACCGGTATACCTTGTAGCTTTGGATATAAGAGCATATTCATTGTTTTCGACTCTAAACCAGGAGTCGTTATTTTGTGATATAGAGATAGTCGTGGAAACCCGGAGGGATTCCAGCGGCAGATTATTATTTATTTTGAGGAATGTTATTTATAAACATTAATTATATTTACATAAAATATTAATTACTTGGAAACCATTCGAGGATTGTTATTTGAATATGATATCATTCGAGGAATTGTATTTGCTTACTATATCTTTCGAGGAATGTTATTTGAGTATTATCTCAGTCGAGAAATACTATATGAATTTTATTTCCGTTAAATATGCAATTGGAAGGCATAACTGTTTTCGAAAGTATATTGTGATACTTGATTACGATTTGGTAATTGGCTTATAAGCTAGATATGAGATATATTGGTTATAAGCCGGATACTGCTAAGACCCTTAGTGAAGGGCATATGAATCCCATTCTTCAAATACAGACCGGGAGTCAGCATTTCTGTACATATTGTGATTATTTTCTAAGGAAAATATTTAAATATATATTTTTCCATTATTTCTTTAATGAATATTATTTTGAATATTCATTTGAGTTTTATTTATTTAATGAATATTATTTTGAATATTCATTCGAGTTTTATTTATTTAATGAATATTATCTTGAATATTCATTTAAGGTAGATTTATTTAATGGATATTACTTTGAATATTTATTCGAGGATTTCTTTATTTAGTGAATATTTTTATATATTCATTCGAGGGTTAATTATGAGCAATACTTTATATTAAGAAATATTCTTTAAATATTTATGTTTGAATAAATGTTCTTTGAATATTTATTTAATTCTTTTAACTAGTTTAAAAATGATTTATTTTAGTCAAAAATTATCTTCAACCTTCAAAAAATCATGTAAAATATTTCTGAGTCTTATTATGACTATTTTTAACAAGGGGAGGTTCCCAAAACTCTATTTTTCATTTAAATCTATCTTCCAAATTATAAGGGAACCTTACTTGAGAGCGGTTATTTATTTTGTGTGACTACCTGGTCATAAATCTTTTGAAACTATTCTTTCCACACGCAACTTGGTTGCTATTCATCAAATTGAGTCTTTTTGTTACTTCCTCATCATTCGAGGGGTAAGATTATTGGAACAAGTCGATATCCATTAACAAGCAACAGCTTGGGAAATATTGGTGGATTTTCCTTTCCAACGAGATACGACTACTTTGTGGAGTCTTATCAACAAGTATTACACTTGGGGAAAGGGGGACGAACTTTACATTTCAGAGTCATGGATTTACTCGACTAGGAGTATTTGTGTAATGTGTAAGAGGCCGTGGGACAGTCCATCCTGGAAATAGGGTCCGAGTGGCGCCGATCCCGTCTAAGCCCAAAGATTGCTAGGGAGATCCGGCGTATGGTGGTGTCCATATGTTCTTCCTTCTACATGTAGAGAAACAAATTTTGAGATGCACAACCTGCAACTGATCATTGTAAGGTGGTGTCATCTGGCGCGACATACTCCAGTATTAATTCATCATCCAAATCTATCTATTTTCTGCAACATGTATTAAAGAGAAGTATCACTCATGTTGGTAGGGTTTGAAAAATATTCAAAACTAAAAGTACCTTGAATTACCTTGTAACTTCATCTGTTATCTTATAATTGATGACTCTGTTGATACCTTACATAACATGAGTTGTGATGAGGAGGTTGTTGATATTGAATTACATTATAACTTCATCTTTTATATTATACTAGAACTTTGTTCATAGTATGAATAACAAAAGTTTGCAGAGATATTATAAAGGGTTTCATGTGCCTGAGGTTGACCTCAGGTAAAACCCTGAGGTTAAAACAATTCTCTTACAAATTGATGGATATTTATGTAAATTACTGAATAAAAATATAGATAGTTACAAAAATGCCCCTGCGGGGCCCTAATTTTATAGTACAAATCTCAGGGGAGATTCCTGAGGACAACCTCAGGCCCATTTTTCTGTATTATAAAAATGATATTTGAAGTACTATGATAGTACTGATTTTGAATATTTTCCGTTAAAGGAATAATTTCAGTATCAAGATATTTTGGATAATTATAGTCTTGTACCCGCTATATATTCTGGGTTTAAATTAAAGGCATAATTATGCCATACTTTCATTACCTTGCTGAGCTATCGCTCACTCTTGCTATTGTTTTATATATATTATATAGCAGAGAAGCAGGATGCCAACGAGACGGTACCTACCTCTCAAGACGTTTCCATAAACAGTGTCTAGCAGTGATTTCGAGAGTAGTACGAACCAGTCGAATCAAGCTGCAGCTGTTGGTATTCATCTTATGTATAGATATGAGTGGTATGAGGGGATTGTGAGCGTTAGAAGGCTAAGATGGTGATGTAACATTACTTAGAAGTTGTATCCGTGACAGATTCAAAAGATATTTGGTATTGTAATAAAAATTATTTATTTCGCAGTTGTTGTATTGTGTCGTTTCTGAGACTCTAACATGTGTATGTGTGTGAGATATATATTGTGCGATCACAAGCAGTTGAACTGTGTACATTGCAAGTAATACAGGTAAGGCAAGGAGTAAATGGATCGTGACTACTCCAAATCCCTGACCCCGGATTTGGGGGTGTTACAGAAATGGTATCAGAGCCTAAAGTTAAAGTCCTCAGAAACAATAGGAGATCGAGTCATACAATACCCTTAACAATGATGACAATAACTAGAGTTCAAATTAAGTTCATAGTCGGGTTAGAGGACATGACCCTGACTGTCTGAGATGAAACCCGGGAGGGGACTTCTTCTAGGAAACCATACTTAGGACTTCATGGTTAGTAAGCTCGATTCGTATGAGTTATAGATGGATGGGATTTTGAGATACCCGAGGCCTTCGAGTAGGCTGATAGAATGTATATTTATATATATTTTAGATGATTATATTCCTCATATTTATTGTATTTTGAATTTAATTGGATTTTTATTTATTAGATTTTAATGTTTTATTGTAGGAAGCAAGGAAATTCTAAACTTGGAAGGATTGGAGAATAAAGAGCTTATTTTGGAGATTTATTAGAAGGAAATTCGAATTTGTTGGGTTACACGCGGGTACTTCACTATTTGGGTCATATCTTGAGTTCTACAAGTCAGAATTGGACGATTTAACAGCCCACGCGAAGATAACGGAATTCTCTTTTATTCTAAAGTGGTCCAGATGTCCAATTACAAGTGGAACGGCCCAAAAATATTGAAGAGGATATAGTTACGAATTTTTCTTGGAAACCAATTCAGTTTAGGAAACGTACTTGTAATTTTCTCAAGGCATTAAAATATTTTTATTAGAGACATATAAAAACATCAGATATTATTATTATTAGGGAGAGATACATACGTATAGAGAGAGACATAGAGAGAGAGAGGATGGCAAGAAACTTTTACTTTTTTTTCCGATTAAAGATTGAAGATTTTCTTCTCTATTCTCGTTAATATTATGTGTTCTGATTCTATTATATGTTTTCCTAGTTTAATCATGAGTGAGTAGATCTCTAATCTGGGGTTAAGTTAAACCCTAGTTATGATTGATGTATGATTTTTCTAATCCCCCAATTTAGTTATGGTATATGCTCTTATTTATTGAGTTGTGTTTAATTAACAATAACATGTCAGAAGTGATTATGTGTATTGTTTGAACCAATATCTATTTATCAACGAAAGTTGGACTTAGATGGTTGTGATTTATCGAATAATGACATGAACTTCTCCATGAAAATAGGTAGAACGAATTGTTAGGAAGTTTGGATGTTGTGTTTAATGTCTCTGAGTTGCGTGATTCCATGAAAATAGGCTTGAGTGTATTTTAGAGAAGCCATTAATACTCGAGAGAGGTTATTGGTATTTTATAGGGCGCATCTTTCCTCTTGAGTAGTACATGATTAATTGGGGTGAGAAATCGTAATTGAATTGATTCATACTAGTGGGGATACTTATTAATTCTAGATGTTTTTAGTTAATTGATAAATACAACAGATTTGCCTGAGTAATATTAGTCTAAAAATCTCTCAAAATTTTATTGTGTTACTTGCTTAGTTGAATCGAGTCAAGAATAACTAGTGATTAATACATGTGTCTCTGTGGGATCGACTCTGACTTACCATGCTACATAGTTAGAAGGATTTGTTAGGTATTATTATTTAATAGGCACGCGACAGCCTTGTCAAATTTTTGGCGCCGATTAGTCATATTCACTATTTGTGTGATGAATCTTACCCTATTTTCACTAATTTTCCATTCTTTTATTTTTTCCCCCCATTTTTATCTGGTTTGTAACATAAATTAAAAAATTAAATTAGGAAAATGCCAATTTTTGAACATAAAATTTGGTGGTATGACTACGTGGAACGTACCCCATTTATAAATATTTTTTCATGATCTGTACAAACATTTAAATTTTTCATAACATTTTTTCAATTTCTGAAAATAATAAATTAAACCGAATTTGGTCACATTTAGCTAAATTCGAATAATTTTGAATGATTTGAAAATTTTGGGCGGCAAGTTTCCTGCTTTTTGCTAAGTCCGAAATAAATTTTCCCACTCACCCCAATTCCTAAATTCGATCAAATATGATCGAAGACAATTTTTCAATTGGCGGGAACTTTCCTTCCTACTTTTGGCGGCTACTAAATTCGATCATATTCGATTGAATTTAGCCGGCCCACTAAATTCAACCATATTCGGTTGAATTTAGCCGGTCCACTAAATTTGACGATACTAAATTTGACCAAATTTGATTGAATTTAGCCGACCACATTAATTTCGGCCATATTTGATGGAATTTAGCTGGCCTTACTAAATTCGACCAAATATGACCTTACTGTTGCAAAACAATACTCCCTCCGTCCCGATGGATTCTTTACACTTACTATTTTGGGCCGTCCCATTCATTTCTTTACATTCCCAAAATAGTTAGTTTTAACACTATTACACCCACTATTTCACTTATTTTAACAATACTTTACACTATTACACTCATTACTTCACTTATTTTAATAATAAAATCACTATTATATCCACTACTTCATTTATTTTAACAATATTACACCCACTTGTCTTGTCCTCCGTGCCCACCAGGAACGTAAAGATCTCAGTGGTACGGAGGGAGTATTTAAGCTAAGGATTATCGATGTGCACCAACAGTAGTAAGTAATAACACCTGAGCATCACAGGTTTAAATAAACAGATATAATGATCTACCCCAAAAAACAATATTACAAAAATTAAAATATTTTTTATCTCCAGAAGAGTGGACATGAATTCAAAATTTACGGGTGTTGGCCCTCTATATCACAATTTGGAGTCAAATGGTCCTAAATCTCACACACCAGGAAAATGGCCCTTTATATCACAGAATAACGCAAGGACGTGTTGCGTTTTTGAGTAACGCATTGGCATGTTGCGTTACCACCTTTTTTCCCTTTTTTTTTAAAAAAAAATGTTAACCACGCATGATTATGTTGCGTTATCAATGTTTTTTTCTTTTTTTTTTTTGGAAAATTGATCACCCTGCGGGGCCCACAGGTGTAAACGCCAGTAGGACTTACGTTTCTTAGAAACGTAACATAATGTTGCGTTTTTGCACAATTTTTTTTTTTTTTTTTTTGGAAAATCAATTTCAGATATTAAATAGGCAATAACGCAAGACGCCATTGCGTTTTTCAAAAACGTGAGATAATGTTGCGTTTTTCCGTGATAAAAAGGGCCATTTTTTCAATTTGTGATAATTAGGGCATTTTATCTCCAAATTATGATAAAGAGGGCCTTTTCTCAAAATTTACTATGATTACACCCGAATGCAATTTCTTTCTCGTAAGAGTTTCTTAGGCGAGGATGGATTATAATCTGATTACAGAAGAGCTTCTACTACATTTTTGTATTGAAATCTCATTTTCATCCGAGTTGATTGGGTTGAAAGCTCATATCCTAAATACCAAACGGCACCTTAATCTCCTTTCATCTAGCTGGCTTACAGATTAAGTTGGTTACTCAACAAAATGATAAGAATAAACCATGGCAACTCGTAGCCACAAATCCCCTGCCTCTAGTCACTTCTATCTTCTCGTAAGGATCATGATGGGCTTTGGTTGCCATGGAAATGAGATTGACATGAAATTATTTTAAAAAACTATACAACAACGTTAAAAACGAGAAGCATGCAGAAAATAATACATGAGTGGCATGGGACATGCGATATGAGAGGTCATTGGAGGATAAGTCCTACTAAAATCTTCATTTGCGTGCTCACTTTTTTCTTTAATTATTTTTTGTTGTACCAATATTACTTTTGCACTTCTTGGATGGGTGTATATCATTTATGTGTGTTGTATTTTTGTTCGAACATTAGCATTGGTTAAATACCTTTTCTTTTCGATTTATATTAGCTGATAACTAGTCGATAAAGCCGCGCTTCGCGGCGGCGTTATAATATTTTTAAAAAAATTAATACATTTACGTTATATTATAATATTAATATTAAATTTTAATAATTAAATATCTTTTTTAATGAATCGATTTCTTGTTAAACACGATTCTTTAACATATATTATAAAGACTTGTATAATAGTTTTTATCCATAAAATCGAACAATAAAAATTAAAAAAAATTCTGACATCAATATCAAATTCTAATAGCTAATACAATCTTTTCTAGTGAGTCGTCTTCTCGTTAAATACGTTTCGAGTCGCTCTTATTTGGAACCGAAATTCTAACTAATTATATAAAGAAAGTAAATTCCAATTTTTATATTCTTTAAACTTTCTAATATTTATAGAGTTTTAAAAATGAAAATACATCTTATATTTTTTGTATATTATAGATATTCATGTACTTATTTACAACTTCCTCATGGGAATGTCTTTCTGTTATGTTACCATATAAAAAAAAATTAAATTTGAATACTTTTCGTTACAGGAATAATATTAAATTTATGGATACTTTTTTTCTAATGCAAGTATAATTAACTTGTATAAAAAATGTAAAATAAAGGATTTCTAGGAAAAAAAATATAATTTTAAAAATCGTGTAAGACGTCTCCACCGTCCTCGTATTCTACTTCTAATAAAACATTTTATTTTATGCATTCCTTATATATTCAAATATCTTTATACGGTCTTCTCTAATAAATCGCTTTCTCGTTAAACACGGTTATTACTATTTATCCGTTCCCTCGTTAAGACCAAAAACCTAACTTTTACATGTATCACTTGTATGATAATGTTTATCCATAAAAATCAAATCCTAAAAATAAAATAAAATTTATAACATCAAAATGATATTTTAACAGCTAATACAATCTTTTATAGTGAGTCGTCTTCCCGTTAAACACGTTTCGAGCCGCTCTCGTTTGGGTCGAAATTCCAAATTTATTACATATTATTAATGATACTTATCTTACACAACAATTTTTTTCCTTAAAATTAAAACCTAAAAAATAGAGTGAATTCTAATTTATACTTTATCTAGACTTTCTAAAATTTATGGAGTTTTAGAAAATGAAAGCACATCTTATTTTCTCTTTATATTATAGATACTCCAATTTTTATTTAGGATTCCTACATGAGAATGTTCTTTTATAATTTTAACACATCAATTCTTTTCTTTTAAGCACGATGACTTTTTTATGATAATAGTATCGGATTTATGAATAAATTTTCCTAATAGAAGTATAATTAACTTATATAAAAAATATATAATTTAAGAAGATCGTACTTTCCATAAAATATTTAGTCATATGGATGTTCTATATATTCAAACACCTATTCTACTTCTAATAGAACTTTTATTTACATGTTTTTCTATAAATTCGAACTCTTATTCTCTATAAATTCGAACTCCTATTCTACTTCCAATAGAACTTTTAATCGTATACTTTATAAATATGTATTCTACTTCCAATAAAAACTTTGATTTATATATTTTTTCTATAAATTTGAACTCTTATCTCTATAAATTCGAACTCCTATATTCTACTTTCAATAGAATTTTTAATCATATGCTTTATAAATACTTATTCTACTTCCAATAGAACTTCTAATCATATTTCTTCCTATAAATCCAAACTCTTCTCCTCTATAAATCGAACACCTATTCAACTTCTAATATTTTAAATGATATTTTTATATTTATAAGTGTTTACAATTCTAAAATTTTAGAAAATTAGAAAAATAGATTGAGACGATCTTAGAGCGCTACCTAAACTCCCGCGTATCCTCCTTTACATATATATAATAGATATATATATAAATTATCAAAAAATAAATAAAAATATAATAGATATATATATATATATATATATATATATATTGATATATTTTTTCTATAAATTTGAACTCTTATTCCCTATAAATTTGAACTCCTATTCTACTTCCAATAGAACTTTTAATCATATGCTTTATAAATACTTCTTCTACTTCCAATAGAAAATTTTATTTATTTGTTTTTTCTATAAATTCAAACTCTTATTCTCTATAAATTCGAACTCCTATTCTACTTTAAATAGAACATTTAATCATATGCTTTATAAATACTTATTCTACTTCCAATAGAACTTCTAATCATATGTCTTCCTATAAATTCGAACTCTTCTCCTATATAAATTCGAACCTCTATTCTACTTCTAATATGTTAAATGATATTTTTATATTTATAAGTGTTTAAAATTCTAAAATTCTAGAAAATTAGAAAAATAGATTGAGACGATCTTAGAGGTGCCACCTAAACTCCCGCGTATCCTACTTTATATATATATATTGATTCGTACAAATTACGGGTCCAGATTAAATATGAACCGAGATAGAAATATTAATATATTAATAAATTATTAAAAAAATATAATTAATAAATATTATTGGGTATTTACCAAAAATACTGCTTTTTTATGTTTTTTTTGCAATTTTACTATCTTATCAAAATATTTGCAAAAATACCAATTTATTTGCAAAAATACCTATATGCAACCTATGTAACTGATGCAACTGAAAACGGAAAGTTGAAATTCCATTTTTTTTCCCAAATTTCAATTATATATAAGAGCTGCGCAGCAGCAAAAAATGAAAATTAAATTTTCAGTTTTCAACCGCATTCAGTTGCATATGCAACATATTCAACTGAATGTAATTGAAAACTGAAAGTTGAATTTTTATTTTTTGCCAATTTCTAATTTTATATAAGGGTTGCGCAGCAGAAAAAAATGAAAATTCAACTTCCAATTTTCAGTTGCATTGAGTTGCATATGCAATCTATGCAACTGAATGCATCTGAATGCAACTAAAAATTGAAAGTTAAATTTTCATTTTTTGTCAACTTCTAGCTATATATAAGGGCTGCACAGCAGCAAAAAATGAAAATTCAACTTTCAATTTTCAGTTGCATACGCAACCTATGCAGCTGAACGCAACTGAATGCAACTAAAAATTGAAAGTTAAATTTCCATTTTTTTCTGCTGCGCATCCCTTATATACAACTGGAAGTTGGTAAAAAAAATGAAAATTCAACTTGCAATTTTCAGTTGAAATTAGTTGCATATGAGGTTGCATATGCAACCACATATGCAACTGAATACAACCTGTTGCGTAACCATTACAAATAATATAGTATTTTTGCAAATAATATGGTATTTTTGCAAGGGTGAGTGCTCAAAATACCCATTTTTCAATAACATTTGACCAAAATACCCATATTGAATAAATAGTGCCCTAAATACCCACCACATACTCCACTATCGAAGAATATCAAGATGATACACCAATGTCATAAGAGTATCAGGATCATACGTCACCACTAGTGGAGTATCAGGGTGATACTCCACTGGGTAAGGAGTATCCCTGATACTCCACTAGGTAAGGAGTATCACCTCTGATACTCACTCATGATACACTCCTACTCCTAATACTCAATCCTGATACACCCCCTGGGTAAGAAGTATTATTGGATAAGGAGTATCTCAGCTAATACTCCACTGGATAAGTATCACACCTAATAATCCATTTAAGGAGTATCTGACATGTGTAGTTATTTTGGGCAGTGTTTTTGAAAATAGGTATTTTGGGTAAGTACACACCCCAGAATGTGTATTTTGGGCATTCTTTCTTTTTGTAAATTATTTTTTTTTCAAAGTATTTTTACAAAAAAAATTCTAAACAAGGGTATTTATGAAAAAAGTCTGATTGTTGTTTAACTATGTACTTATAGAGAATTTAATGATAAAAAAATATTTAATAAATATGTACTATTTAATTATGTAGTTATAAAGAACCTGAGATGAAGTCAAAAAAATTAAAATAAATAAATTTTTATAATTATGTTAACGAAAATAATCAAACCAAATTTATTGATAATCAAATTTTATACTTTGATATTTTGGTATTATTATACGCCATTTAAACATGGTTTTACGCATATTAACATAAAGTATAGATGTCATCACATGAATCATGAATTCTGTATAATTTTATGAAAATTATAAAAAATATCACTTTTTAAAGTTTTTTTTTTGCAATTTTACCATGTATTAAAAATATTTGTAAAAATACCTTTTGAAACCAAATCAATCAAATATAACCTTTTTTTACATTTTTCTGAAAAATAATTTGAAGTTAATTTTGGTTGCATTCGAGTTTGCATTTGTTTTACCTGATGTAAATTGTTAACCAACCTATTATGTAATCAATGAAAATTTCAATTATTAAATTTTTAAAATTGAATTTATAATTTATTTTGATTGATGTCACTCACAAAAGTTGATTTGCAAATATTTTATAAAAATTGGTATTTTTGTGAAATAGTTTTTTTTTTTAAAAGTATTTTCACAAAAAAGTTTTCTAAACTTGTGTATTTATGAAAAATTCCTTAATTTCAATTAAAAAATTAAAAAAAATTCAGTCTATATTTTATGCTACTTTTGTACAATTATTAATTGAATTGATCAAATTTTCACACGAACATAGTAACTAATTAAAACATAACCAAATTTCATGAATTGGACAAAAGTGTAGTGGATAATGTGTTTTTGAGTGAAATAATAGTAAAAGGTAACAAAACAAGTACCAACACTATACAACAAACGCAAAATATAAGGACGTAATTTTTTTGTTTGTTTTTTTTTTTATTTTAAGAATTCTGTGTTCAAATAAACATGATTAAGATCCTGGGTTTATTTTCTTAAAAAAGTTAATAGTAAATTTTGTTTAAAAATTAAATGTAATTTTTAATATAAAAATTTGTTGGAAATAATGTTTTGATAACTTAACACTTAAAATATTTTGTGTAAGTTAATGTTTGTAACTGTTTAACGGACAGTATGTTTCTACAGCGTTGGATAAAGAGAAAATTTATCAACAAAAAAAATTCTTTTGAAACATGTTCAAATTATCAAACATGTTAAAATTATCAGTTGAGAGTATAGTTGGTAAGTTTGAATGACTAAAGTTAACTATCAATGTATATATAGAACATATTTGCTAATTGTAATATTTGTGCTTTGTAATTCTGTATAAGTGAAAGGAAATTTTAACCGAAGATGATCAAACAACATCAACGAATGAAGCACTAAAGCTCTTAACGGACATTAGAATTATCAACTCTCAATGGATAATATCCCTATCAAAGTTTAGTAGTTGAAAGTAACTTAACAATTCTGACACATCATATGAATTTATGGAATTTAAAAGTACATGGAAGCCAAAGATTTGAAGATCTCGAAAAAAAACATTCCATTTCCCTACAAGCAAATTGGATGATTGTTTTAAAGCAAATTCTGTTAAAGACAAACCATTCGGTTGACTCAAATGGGACAAGTAAGAAGAATTATGCTTACTAAACCTAGAAAAATGTAATACTCCGTATTTTGTTTCTAGTAAGCGGTCTAAATTTAGGTACATAACCAAGTGTAACAATAGTTTGCCGAAAAAGAAACACAAATATCTTTGCTCAGAATTATTAGAATTTCTTGTAAAAAGCAAAGTATTGAAACTACAATTATGTATTTTAAAAAATATCACAGATTATCTTAACTGAAACATACAAATCCACCTAAGATTTTAATATTGTTAACTTCTTCATTTTCTGTAATACACTTTACTATTTACATTTCTGTTATATAAACTGTTCTTAAGATAAATTTCTGAAAAGATTATCAAGATTGTACTCTTACCCCCTTCTATAATCTTATGGTTCTATTGTTGAGAAAAAACAAAATTATTATTATTTTGGATAATTATTTAATTAATTTTTACTCATGTCTAAAAATTACCAACATAAAAATAAATAGTAAATGTTATTTTTTCAATGATGTACAATTAAAGTATATAATTTTGTTTTCTAAAATTAATTTATTCATTACTTACTAATTGTATTTATTACCAAAATATAAACATAAATCGAATCAAATTACAAACATACTGTAAGAGCATCTCCAATGGGTTGGCTAAAATGATTGGCTAAAATGATAGAAAATACTGATTATATAAAATTTATTGAACCTGTAAGGCGTTATGCTTCGATGGTACCGGCTATACTGATTGGCTATATTTTAAAAATAGTATGTTATTATTATTTTAAGTTATTATAAATAGAATATATCATTTTAATATGGTAAGAGATGATGTGCAATCTTCTTTCAGGTCTCTAGGGTTCGACAAATATAGCCAACATCAGGAGAAAATATAGACAAGGGAAATGATCCATTGAAGTTGATTTTTTTTTTTTTACATAATCTCTATAATTTTTATTTATAGTATGTTTTAATTAATTTTAGCTAAGGGTTCGAGGGGGCCAAAAGTTAGTGGGTGTTTGTTTTAACTTATATTGGTAGCTTATGGCTTATAAGCCCCATAAGAGCTTATGGGGGTTTTGACTTTTGACTGTTTAAGTTTTAGCTCAACTTATAAACTTATATGTTGATAAGTTAAATGTTAGGAATCCTTAACATTCAACTTTCAACTTATTCTTATTTCTCGATACACGCAATATATAATATTCTTCAAATTTTTAAAATCATACATCTTTTGATCCGTTCATTAGAAAATTGATATGTATATATCAAATTTCTCTACTTATCAAGATCTATCCATTGATATATATTAAAAACAAATAATTTGAAAATAATTAAAAAAGTTAATTTATAAGTTCTGATTTACCAAACACTCTACTGATTTATAAGTTCTGATTTACCAAATACTATATTGACTTATAATTTCTGATCTACTTATCACTTATATGACACTTATGCTTATAAGCAATAAGCTACTCATTTTAAGGTAAGCCAAACGACCCTTAATTTCGAAGAAAAAGAGGGCAAGAAGTTAATAATAAACCTATGTTTCATTAGAGTATCTCCAATGGCATTAGCTAAAAATGATTGACTAAATTAAATAAAATATTGATTATGTAAAATTTGTCAAACCTGTAAGATATTATGTTTCGAGGGTATTGGCTATAATGATTGGCTATATTTTAAAAATGGTATGTTATTAATATTTCAAGTTGTTATTAATGGAATATATAATTTTAATATAGAAATAAGTGATTCTAAAGCTTCGACAAATATAATCAACATCAAGAGATTATCTATAATTATAGATAAGGGTTTTGTTCCATTGAAATACAAAATTTTTTACAAATTCTTTATAATTCTTATTTATGATGATTAATTTTAAATTTTACCTAATAGGTCTCTACCTCCCACCCATTCTCTTACACTTGAAACAAACATTGTTTGCAAACATGGCCTCACCGTAGGTTCTAGAATGGGAAAAAAAGAAAATGTTAATTCAAAACTGAGGGCAACAAAGACTGTGAGATTGGAAGCTGAAGATACAATAATAACAATGTCTCATGATTTCATTCCGCTTAATATTCAATATGGTACTTTTCTCACTTTTTAAATCTTTGAATTTCTTGTTTTTTGTTTTTTTTTTTTTTAATATTGTGGGGTTCAGAATAGCATTGTAACTTTGTAAGTATGTGTGTGTTCTTATGCTAGTTGGTAAGCATTTATATGATTGTGTTTGTATATAAAACATATGGTCAGCTCCAAAATGTGTGTGTGTGTGTATCCCTGTTGTTGTAAGAATGTGGGAGGGGATGTACATGTTGAGCTACTCATTTTGGTGGGGTTTCAATCTTTAATGTATTTAGGTTATCCAGCTACTAACATTACCCTTTTTTCAATGATCAATTGCGGAATTTAATTATTTCCGGTACTGTCTCGATATCTATTGAGCTCGAACCCTTGACTTAATTTAAAAAGGCTACTTCTTTGGTAACATTATTTTATAATCTGTTAGTTAAACATGATTTTGTTCTTGTTAACTTGACAAGTGAATCATTAGTTGTTCTAGTTTTTTCTTCATTATGTTTTCGAGGAAGTTTGATTAGATTTGATCCTGGTAATTGGTAAATACAAATAGTTACGTTCCAGATTGATGTAAGGAGTGGGACTTGTAGGAAGGAGAGTTGCGAAGAGGATAATGAATATTTTGAATCTGAATTTAAATGTCAAATGAAGTTGATGATTTACTGTGTTCTTAAAACATAGAATTGATTGTGCTGAATCATTAGTTTAGCAATAGTATGATTTCAGCTACTGGACTAGCTATATATGGATTTGCTAGTTGTGTTAATTTCATCTGCAATGCTAGTTGTTATGCATACCTCTCATTTGTGTCGAATTTTTTTATCCCATTTATACCCCTTTGCCTCGCCACGAAATGAACTTGAATATGTCAGTGTCAACTATATGTGATCCAATCAAGTCTCTCCACTGATATCTTATGGTTTCAGGAGAGCAAATAATTTAACAAGTTAAAGGTTTTGATAGCATCTATACCTATTTCTAATGTTAGGGTTCGATCGATTGAATTAAAATGTTCATGGTTCAATCGTTATATCGCATTAACTTTACTGTCATAGCAACCTTTTTAGGCTACAAGAATGGTGCCAGGATAGTCAAAATAAAGATTTCGAAAATCTTCAAGAAGAGCCTAAAGATGATGATTTTTAATTCATGTCAAGTTGTCAATTGTTGAGAAGACTAGAACTAGTCTGTAGGGCTTGTAATTGATTCTATGTCTTTATTTTGTTACCATAACTTCGTATTTGTGCCTTGAGTTTGAATCTGGTTATCATTAACATGTTTTATAACAATGTAATCTGCCTATAACATGTTAAATTTATTTTTATGCATTCTTTTCAACTGTTGCGCATTTTTTCAAAAAGCACGCATATCGCGTTGCGCGTTGCGCTTATACTCCAGGGGGCCTTTGCACTTGAGTGCGCATATCGCGTTAAATAACAATGGCTACAAGAAATATTAAACTCAGTGTCCTGGTTGTCCGTGTGTGTATATATACAAATTTTATCTCAGATATGTAACGTAATTTTGATAAAAAGAAACAGATCTGCTTAGCTAAGAAAATATCGAGCTACAGATATAGGGAGGGGTGAAAAGCATGTAGTGTGTAGATGGGAGTAGTATATAATATATAAATAGTGAGGAAAGAGTGAAAGTAACTTGTGAGTTTGTCATCTCTTATGTAATTAACTTATCCTCTATCTGTCTCTCTCCCCTTTTAACATCTTTTTGTTTCTCTCTTCTTGCTCAATTATTAAAAGGTGCTCTGATTTTGATCAACTGTACCCTCCCCATTTGCTAATACTTGTGCCACTCCCTTGTATAAATTTCTTACAGAAAGTACTTGCAAGAAGAGAAAGAAAGTTGTCATGGAAAGCTCTGATCATTGCCAGATATTGAACGCAAACATTTCAGAAGATGTGTCAGAAACTCAGGCTTCCAAGAAACAGTTTGTTTGCTAAATCTTTCCGAGTTTTATGTATTCTGGATGAACATCTGTAACACTAATTTTTTTTTTTTGTTATGTAATGTGCTGTAAATATAAACAGGAAGATATCCCAGAAGAGGGTAGTAACTGTGAAGATTGATGAAAATGAATATGAGAAGAAGCAGAAGAATGAAGGGCCGCCTTCTGATTGTTGGTCTTGGAGGAAATATGGGCAAAAACCAATCAAAGGATCTCCCTATCCCAGGTAACCCCATGGGAACTGGAAAGCTTTTTATCAGATTAAATTGAAATCCTTTTTTCTTAGATGCAAAAACCGTTATATGATTGCTTTTGCCATCCACAAAGGGCTTGCGATGCTTTCCATCTTAATGCAATTATTCAACTATATCATAAAAAAAATGGACAAAGAGGCTCAAACCCTGAACATCTTTTTCTTCAGTTTCTTGAAGTTGGTTTCCCAATTCCCAGATGACATTCAAATATCAATCCTTTTTTATATGCATGTATCTAAAATGCCCAAAAAGAGCACCCGTCTTACATGAGTCTTAATTCTTTTCTTCCCTCTAGTCTGTACATAGTAAGATTTACATGATGATGATATTTTCTTGGCACTTCAATATTATGTTTTTGCAGGGGATATTACAAATGCAGCACATCAAAGAGTTGTTCAGCCAAAAAACAAGTGGAAAGATGCAAAACAAATGCTTCCTTGCTCATTGTCACTTACACTTCAACTCATAACCATCCGAGCCCCAAAGAACCAACACAAGTAGAATATCCAAAACAATCAGAAGATCCAAAACAAGATGCACTCAAGATCGAAGGTGGTGGATCAGACGAACCCAAAGAAGAAGATGATAAAGATCAAGAAGTGGTTAATGTTCAAGAAGGTGAAGCGGTTAATGTCCAAGATGTAGCTGGTACAGAAAATGTTACTGATTTTTACTACTGCCAGTCTCCATTTACTTGCAACTCTGCTCACCAAGACATGATCACTACTATCATACACGAGGAAGAAAGATTGGGTAGTAGCCCTTTGACAGAGAAGTTAGAAAGTGTGGTGTTTGAGGAAAAATCAGAGAAGCCACTTTGTTATCCTCATCTCATGACTTTCTCAACACCCAAAACAGAAGAAAATGACTTCTATGATGAGCTTGGAGAACTGCCCATATCTTCTTACTTAACAAGATTCATGAGGAGAAATTTCTCTGAGGATAGGATTCTTATTCAGTAGTAGCTATTATAATTATAAGTTTGGTAGTGCTTCTTACTTATTATTGTATCGTTAAAGATATGTACTTAGTTGTCTGTTTATATCTATTTAAAGCTAGTTTGGTTTGGAAATCAAATTGTAGTATGTTGGATTGCAAAAGCATCTGAAATTATATGAGTTTCACAAAAACAGCCCTGGCTAGTATAAGTATTCTTCGATTCTTGGATTCAAATCTTATATTTCTCCGGTTTGTATACAGTTTTTGTAGAAAGATGAACTAGTTGCAGAGAAGATAGAGGAGAGAGTAACAATCTCTGATTTGAGGGTAGCACGAGAATCACAAGCTTGGTGCTAAAAAGGTGTTTTGCAATATGATAAGCCTTTTTTGGCTCATGAGTGGTTCAAGTTTGTGGAGTGGAGAAGATGTATAGCATTTCTTTGGCGTCTACAGATTGTAACTTTGTGTCTAGAAGCATGAATATCTCTTTTTGTGTGTGTGTGCTGTTTGTCTCGACTAGCTGTTGCCTTTAACAAAGAATACAAGAGGGGCTTGGTTCAGATGCAGGAATCCAAACGGGCATCTTGGCAAAAATAAGTATCCAAGTGTACAAGTCATAATCCGTATTTTCTGATTGCTGAGATATCCGCGAGAGAATATGCCAAAACTTGACAAATGCACATAATGTTACCCATTTTTTTCTTAACAAGATTGTAGAGACGTAATTTTTTCAAAACAAAAATTGAAGGGGAAGGAGAAAATATCAAATACTCCCTCCGTCCATTTTGAGTTGGCACATTTGTAAAAAAAAAAATTTCCCTAAAAAGTTGTCATATTTTTTGTTCCGATACAATTTTTTTACCAATTTTTCCATATATACCCCTTTATTTCTAATACCAATGTTTGACTTTATACTCCCTCCGTTTCAATTTGTGTGTCCTGTTTTGACTTTGGACACTGTTTATTATAAATGATTGACTACTAATTTACCCATAATCTATAAGACCAAATATAGTCATGAGTGATCTTGTTGGATTCGTATTTATGAGTATTTTAATACAGTGAAGTTTTTATATTTAATACTAATACGAAATTGAAGATATTAATGATTAAAAGTGTGTGTTGGCAAACGTGTCCAGAAGAAACAAGACACACAAATTAAAACGGAGGGAGTATTTAATACTCCCTCTGTTTTTTTATATGACGCTTGACTTTTTGCACACAAATCCAAGTGCTTTGACCGGGCACTTATAATTATTATTTTTAAGATTTTATTTTTTTGAATTAAAATACACAATAAATATTTTAATTCACAAAAAGAAAATTTTAAAAATAATAATTTTAAGTACCCGGTCAAAGCACTTGGAAATGTGTGCAAAAAGTCAAACGTCATATAAAAAAAACAGAGGGAGTATACACACTTATAACTCATCATTTAATGTTTTTTTTTTAGGAAAAGAAATTGTATTACTCACTTAAATCATGAAGCAAAACAGACTCTAAATTGATAGGAACAGACCTCCCATCAAATACTCGACCGGGAAAAGAACTCGACTCTCTTGTTAAGCAATGAGCAGCCTCGTTAGCCGATCGTCTAATAAAAAACAAATCAATGTTTAAACTCTTAATCATCCTTCGACACTCCATTACCAACTAGCCGAATGGAGACTTCATAATAACAGCACTTCGAATTGCTTGCACTACTGCTAAACAATCTGACTCAACTGTTACCTCCTTCCATTTATTCAACTTGATCCTGCTTAAAGCTTCCTTTATTGCCACGGCTTCTGCAAAATCAGACCGAACGTTTCCCTGATAAACCTCTGATCTCCCCAGCATTACCTCTCTATACTTATTTCGAGCTAACATTCCAATGCCATAGGTCGAATTCTCAGCAAATTAATATGTGTATTTTTTGCAAATGTGCCAACTAATAAGGGACAGAGGGAGTATATACCCGTTGGCTAGAATCCTAGCAACCTCTTTATGAAAAAGAGTATCATATTATTGGTCGGATTATAAATACATAAAATATCATGGAATTATTATTTTTTGAAGAAAATTAATCGTAAATAGTATTATATAATAGATACTCCATAATTGCACCGACCAGCTTCCAATCTACTCTGATTGTTGAAATTCTTACAAAATACATAAGGTGGCGTTTGGGAACTACAATTTCATTTGAAATCCATGATTTCAATTCCAAAATTTGAAATCCATGATTTCAATTCCAAATTCTTTGTTTGGTAAGTAAGAGAATTTCGAATTCAGAAATTTTAAAATTTGAAAATTTTTGCTTAAAAAATTTCTGTTCTCGAGAAAATTTTTCCAAAAAAAAAAATCTCGAAAAAAATTAATTGATAAAATTTTCCAGAAATAAAATATCTCGAAAAAATTTCCCCAGAAAAAAAATTTCTAGAAAAATTTTTCCCGGAAAAAAATTTCTCGAGAAAAATTTCCCGGAAAAAATTTCTCGAGAAAATTTTCCCGAAAAAAAATTTCTCGAGGAAATTTTCCCGGAAAAAATTTCTAGAGAAAATTTCCCCGGAAAAAAATATCTGGAGAAAAATTTCCCGAAAAAAAATATCTCAAGAAAATTTTCCCGGAAAAAAATTTCTCTAGAAAATTTTCCCGGAAAAAAATCTCTCGGGAAAAAAATTTCTCGAGAAAATTTTCACGGAAAAAATATCTCGAGAAAATTTTCCCGTTCCCGGAAAAAAATCTCTCGAGAAAATTTCCCCGGAAAAAAATTTCTAGATAAAATTTTCCCGGAAAAAAATTTCTCGAGAAAATTTTCGCGGAAAAAATTTCTCGAGAAAATTTTCCCGGGAAAAAAATTCTCGAAAAAAAATTTCTAGAGAAAATTTTCTAGAAAAAAAAATTTCTCGAAAAAAATTTCCCAGAATAAAATTTTTCGAAAATTTTTCCCGGGAAAAATTTTCTCGAGAAACTTTTCTCGAAATAAAAGTTCTCGAAAATAATTTTCTAGAAAAAAAATTTCTAAATTTCCCCAAAAAAATTCCTCGAGAAAATTTTCCCCCCGAAAATAATTTTTCAAAGAAAAAATTTCTCGAGAAAAACTATTTCTCTAAAAAAATTCAAAAAAGTGATGCTCATATATTTTGGTGGAGAAGAATTTCAAATGACTATCTTTCACTTATAATTTCAAATTACAAAAAAATAGTTAATATTGAATTGATATGAAATTCATCAATTCCAATTCCAAATTTTTTTAATCTTACCAAACATTAAATTTGGTCAATTCCAGGAATTCAAATGAATTCCAAGTTACCAAACAATCCATAAAAGAAAATAAGGTGGGCATGCCATAGTTCAAATCTACCACTAACCAAGGTCCCTGCTAAATAGCCCACCTCCATCTCATCAATTATTTGGAATTAGCCAGACTTGAACAGAACGCGCATGAGTAGATTAATGGTGTGTACACCAAATTACACTTAAACTTAGATTGTTTATCAGCAAGTGATGGACTGGAGTTGTGTCTGCAGGCTTAGTCACCTGGGGCAGTGGACCAGTTTTATGCTTTTTTGAAATATGCTTTTCAGGGTTGATTTGGGGAGGTTGAGGAGCGACCCCGGTATTTGTCAATGGAGGTGGAGGAGGTGGGAGTTCAATATTCTTTTTGGAAGGAATGGCAACTGGATTCTCAACAGGGATATCCTTGTTCTTCAAGAAAGGAGGCCTGCGACCTTTGCCTGACATGCCTACAACAAAGAAGAAGGCAGTTAGAGATAATAATTATGAAAGATAAGATGCGAAGACAATAAAGAATTAATATAAGGAAGATGCTAGACTATAACAGTTAAAGAATTCTTACTCTCTGCGACTACTACTTTCGAAGACGAGGCTTCCTCTCGCATTTTTCTCTTTTGCGAGGCCTTCTTCGCACTCGAAGGCCCCGCTTCAGAGGGAAGTTCGATCCCTTCTTTCAAGAATTCACATTCAATCAAGTTTTCAAGTGTAATGAGGGTTCGAATATTCCTGTCATCGCGTGAAGTTTTCAGAACATCATCAGCACGTGTCTTCTCCTCACCCTTCAAAACGGTTCGCACTTGACCCACCGGAAGATAGTTAAATGAGGTCTTTATTCTAGGCACTTCATGAATATAGAGATAAGGCCCCTTCCATGAGCCTGCATTGCTCGGGGCGCTATGGTATAAATCTTTTTTGTTGAATTCCGGCCAGACCGAGAAATAGACATAGCCAAAGTCAGATGGCCCGCATCTCTTCAATTGCAGGAAGTATCCCATGGTCCTCGCATCAAGCTTGGGATATCCTAGTTTGTGGTAAATGATGTAGAGGGCTATCATTGCTCTATATCCGTTGGGATTGATTTGAATGGGAGCTAAGTGATATGTCTCGCAGACATCCCTAATGAAAGGGTGAAGAGGCGAGGAGACACCTATTTTCATCATAGCGGAGGTCAAAACCATGCGAGGCACCCTGCCGCCATTGTCCTCATGATTGAAACGGTAGCATCGCATTGATTGTTTGGGGAGAATGATTTTGCCCTCAGGCCTGTATGTATTAACAGCCTTGGTCAAAGATTCCAGATTCAGGGTCGTTGACAGGTCTTTGCAGGCTAGGATGCGAGGTTGGCCTGGTTTTATTTTGGAACCTGGTGGGATGTCCTCAGGGCGAGGTCCCCCAACGTAAATGGTACCCTCTAGCTCGGGTTGAGGAGTTGGTATGTAAGGTTGGGGTGACGCTTCAGGCACATAGTTATAATCTTCAAAATTGACGACCCTGGTCACTTCATCGAGGCCACCATCGTCAGAGGAAGGTTCTTCATAGTCGGAATCATCAGAATTGGCTTCGTTATCACCTCCACCTTCGATCTCGTAGTAAGCATGGCCAAGGGAGTCTATTGATGAGGTGCTGGTCAGTATTATGGGACTTATGTTGAGAAGATTCTTGTTGAGAGGAGAAAGAAGCTTGGGGACGCTGGAAAAGAATTCTTGCCCTCTCTTCAGTAGTTTATCAACCTCACCCTGAACTGACGAGGCTTGAACAGCTAAGGGAATATTGATGGATTGACTTTGCGAGCTGGAAGGTCGTCTGGTTCTCCATGTGTTTAGAGGGGTCTCTCGGGTAAATTCCTCCTGGGACCATTGAGGATCCATGTACAGTTTGAAGGAGTTGGTGCTTGCACTTGTGGCCTTAGCAATGTTTGCGGCCGCGTGTTCGCTAATGGAAATGTGAGGGAGAGGTGAAGGAGTCCTTGAGCTATCGCTGGACATCTGAAAAGATTGTGAAGTATTAGTGTGTGCACTTACAGAATATCAAAAAAAGAGGAAGGAAGAAAAAATTCAATAGAAAGTTCTAAGTGTCCTCACTCCACTCACGAAGGTTAGAGTGTGTCGCACATTAATTATATTGTTGATTGTATGTCTGCCTATTAAAGGGGTCGCACTCTTCACTATAGCGAGGCAGGGCTCGCAGCATGAAATTAAGTGTGTGGGATCGCAATTAATCAGGCTCGCATCGCATGAAATTATAAGCAAATATTTACAAAATTACGAGCTACACATGCATTCAAATGAAGAACAAGAGAGAGAAACTTACTTTTTGATGAAGAAAAGTTGAAGATCTTGAGAAAAATTGGCCTCGTTCTTGATTGAAAGCGAGCTGGGTTTCTGTTTGATCCGGGAGCAAATTGGCAGCACTTCGGTATGTTGTTAATAAGGAAAGTGACAAATGATTTGAAATCTGAGGTTTATATAGTAGAGAAGAGAGAGAAGGATGTGCTACACGTGTCATCATCTCAGCAATTATGATCAGATCTCGAGACGCGCCAGCTGTTAGCAGTTATTCGAATCCATTGGGCCTGCGATGAGAGCCCATACAGGAGTAATTAATAATGGGCCTTGGCCTCGCATTCAATTTTCTAGAAGACATTCTTTGAGTCCACATCGCATTTCTAATGGCAATATGGACTCGGGGGGTAGTTGTTATGCCCGAATATGGCATAAGTCCTAAACAGGCCTAATGGGCTAGAATATCAGTACATCATACATAATGGGCCTAGGGATGAAGAATGGGTCATTAAAGTGTGCTATCATAAGAAGATTCATTACATTATTTTTGTATAGTGGGATCGCCAGTGAGCCCTTATTGGCGGGATCGCAGTTCACGAGGTCCAGCGAGGCCTAGAGGTCCAGCGTGGCCTAGAGCATGTTTACTACGAAGGCTTACGGTCAGACCCAGCGAGGTCGCGTAAGTAGTTTATCTCCATAAAAGCGAGGATCGCCTCGCATGGTCAGACCCAGCGAGGTCGCATGCGAGGCCATCTAGTCAGTTTCGCCAGTAAAGATAATTATAGCATCATGGTGAGTCGTGGGTTCCCTATTCATGGGCCATGGGTCATGAGCAGAATAAATGGGTAGAAAAACAACCCAAGAGGATGACTAGTGGATTTGGGCCAAGCCGAGCCCATAGAAACCCTAGCCCATCTAGATAACTTCTTCTCTAAGAGAACTACGTATGGCTTGATCCCTATAAATAGGGTACGTAGGCATCTTGTAAAGGATGAGAAACAGTTCACCACTGAATTTCAATATACAAGAGCAGCCACAAACAACCACCAAATCACCTCCGTGTTCTTCGTGTTCATAGCAGAATATACGTATTTTGCTCCATAAATCCAACCACCTCCATAAATATTGTTATACAATATTCTCCCTATAACAGCAATAAATATGATTAACAAAATTATCCAAAATTCCTCAACAATTTCATCATGGGGTACACATGCGATTTCATCAAAAAAACAGCATTAAGTTGCATATCAGAAGCATTACAGAGCTAGATTCTATTAATGCGCAAGTTTTGTGGAACATCATAATTATGGACTTGCAGTTGCCACTAGAGGCTGTAGTGCTTTAAGCGGATTCATGATAACACCATCTATTCGACCATATTCTTTGGCTTCTTTGGCACTCTTAAAAAAATCACGGTCTGTATCCTGGTTTATCTTCTCCAGGCTTTGGCCAGTATGGCAGGACAAATAGCCATTGAGATTTGCTTTGTGATGCAACATTTTCATTGGCCTAACCACCTAAGCATAAGATACAACCACAAATTATCAGGCAACAATAATACAGTTTATAAAAAAAGATGTGATGGTGTTTAACAGGCTTTAATGACAGAATGCCTTCATTTTCACAACGAATTTGAGCTTGATAATTGTAGATCATTGTAAACCAAGAGAGCTAAAAAGTCATTCGGCTAACTTGCTGATTATAATAATACTCTTATATCCAGATGACCATCATAGGGAATAAATTCAACAAACAAGCTGAAATGATACAACTAAAAGAAAACCTAATATGCAACATTTAGATACAACTCACCAAGAAATCTCAAAACAAAACCAAGATTCCAAGAGGGGCTGTTTGGCTTGACTTATCTCGGCCAACTTATGCCTTATAAGTTGATAAGTCCTTATGGGGGGGTGTTTGCTTAAATAAGTTTTGGCTCAACTTATAACTTATAAGCGCATAAGTTGAATATTAGGAAATCCTAACATTCAACTTATGCTTATAACTTATTTCTCGATATACGTAATATATAGTATCCTTCAAATCTTCAAAACCATATATCTCTCGATCCATTCATTAGAAAATTGATATGTATATCTCAAATTTTTCTACTCATCGAGATCTATCTATTGACATCCATTGTTATATATAAAAAACAAATATTTTGAAAATTATAAAAAAAAGTTAACTTATAAGTTCTGATTTACCCAAACAGTCTACTGATTATAAGTTCTGATTTACCAAACACTTTACTGACTTATAAGTTATGCTCTACTTATCACTTATATGACATAAGCGCTTATAAGTCATAAGCTACTTTTTTTAAGATACCCCAAACACCCACTTAGAGCATGTTTGGCTTAACTTAAAAAATGTTACTTATCACTTAAAGTGCTACTTACTCACTTTAAGTGAAAAGTGATAATTTTTACTTAAAGTTAGGTGTATCTGTTTGGCTAATTCTACTTAAAGTAAATTTATTTTTAAAAAATTAATTAAAAAAAAGAAATTTATATTTTTTTGAAAGTATAAAATACAAATATATGCAAAGAATACAATACAAGTTAAAAGGTGACTAAAATACATAAAAATTGATATGAGAAAAAAAAAAGTGGAAAAAAAGTACCTCAAGGGTACTTTTTTTTTTTAGCCTACTTCTACTTTAATTCACAAAAAAAACAGGGGAGCCAAACGGGTGGGAATCACTTAAAGTGGGGAAAAAAAAGGGGGGGCCAAACACCCTCTTAATATCAACAAAAATCTAACAAGTCATGTCAAATTAGGATAATCTCCGTCTTTCTTTGTCTTTGCTTTGCTATTTTTATAGTGTCTATTATTTTTCGTTTTTTCTGCAGTGTTTATTTTGAATACTGCGTATTCTTTTTCTTTTCATATGATCCATCTAACTTCAGTGCTATGCACTGGTTGATCAACTAGGTATCAATTAGTCACCACCCGCCAACAAACAATTCACATGTCTGTTAACAAGTAAGAGTGTAAGACATGCACTAGGCATAAGTTTCATGTTAGTAAATGCTTCATCGACAGGACAATTAGCCGGTGACTGGCGGACAACTAAATAATACTGGGATTGTAACTCAAAGCCCTCATTGTCAGTTGATAAGTAGTGAAGCACTAAACATAAAAGTTTTCCCATATTGAAATATTTTGGTTAGTGGAAAATGAAATAGAGTACTTTCTCCTTTAAGTTAAATGTTGGAATTTATTTAATCTAAACTTGGTATCTAATAAATGTTAGACGAGTGAATTAATATATAGTTAAGGTGCTTGGTTGTCCAGAATCATTTTGAATAAATCATCTAGCTGTTAGAGAGTTTTTAGGAGGACAAGGTGGAGTAATAAAAGGAATTAGTCGTGTATCACAACAGCTTTCTAGCTACCACTTGCGTGTGGATTTCTATAAATTGTATGTAACTCTCATTTTTGTAATACCACCACAATCAATACAATGTAGTCATTAAGCTATTCTCTGTTTTGTACATATCTTTCATTTTTTCCTATATTTTGCTTTGTGTCCGTTTGTTATTCCAATACTTGGTATCAGAGCGGGCGATTCTCGAGGACCTTTATTTTTCCAGAAAGTTACATTCTCTGCACGCCAAGTGTTTGATCAATGGTCTCAGTCAGAGAATATGTTATTTTGTCAAATTTTTGCTGTTTGTTTAGTGTCATCCTGTGTTTGTGAGGGCAGGAGAGTCCATTGATGAACATAATCTGGTGTTGTTTGAGGTGCAGTAATTGTTGCAAGAGCTGCTGGAAACAAGAGACAGCGTAGTGTCTTGTGTTCCGTTCATATTTGTGTAAAGGTTTGGCTGGTGGGCGGTATGTTGCAGATGGCCGAAGTTGAAGGAGACTCTGGCGATGTTTGCTATTATTCAAATTTTGGTGGTTCCGTTAAGGAGGGTCAGTTTTGTGTGGGCAACGGTGACACCATGGGGTGGAGTTGCAACGGACAGCAGCGAGAAGAGAGATACATGGCTGGTATGTGTGCAAGAAGTGCATAACGGCGAAAGCAAATGTGCAAACGGTGCAAACGGTTGTCTACTCCATGAAGAGTGGAAGGGAGAAGAGCCATATGGGCTAATGATTGTGTAAATCTTGACTGAGTACAACAGGAAGAAAGCCAAACGGGCTGGTGTTGTAGAACTCAACGAGCCAAACGGGCGGATGAAGAACGTGCCAGATGGGCACCGAAGAAAAAATTGCCATATGGGCACAGTATTAGCCATACGGGCTCAGTTTAAAACCCATACGGGCTGGAAGGATTGCACTAGACAAGTTTAGATTAAGGGGGTGATTGTTGGAATTTATTTAATCTAAACTTGGTATCTAATAAATGTTAGACGAGTGAATTAATATATAGTTAAGGTGCTTGGTTGTCCAGAATCATTTTGAATAAATCATCTAGCTGTTAGAGAGTTTTTAGGAGGACAAGGTGGAGTAATAAAAGGAATTAGTCGTGTATCACAACAGCTTTCTAGCTACCACTTGCGTGTGGATTTCTATAAATTGTATGTAACTCTCATTTTTGTAATACCACCACAATCAATACAATGTAGTCATTAAGCTATTCTCTGTTTTGTACATATCTTTCATTTTTTCCTATATTTTGCTTTGTGTCCGTTTGTTATTCCAATATTAAAAACACCTCCATTAAGTCAAAAGTAACTTATTTTAAGCAATCCCAAACACCCTCTAAGACCCACCTGAAAATCTATATCCTTTTGTACAGTTTGGGCTCCACCAAGAGGCTGATGTTAATGTATCATGATCCTTGTGTTTGGCAAGATGTATCTTTTACCTTCACGAGACATTAAGAAGGGAAATATCAGGTACTGCAAGCTCGACAATATTTAGAGAAGAAACTCGATGCAAGTTAATCTACACCCTACTTCTTCACCACCTTTAGTCCCAGCACTTACCAGGAAAGCTCCCATACTGTCATTAAGGGACGGAGGGAAGGGGAGGGGGGCACGGGGTGGCGACAGTCCCCCCAAAGTAGCATCTTTTTTAGAAAGACATCATTATATTTGAAAATGTAAAAAAATTTCATATATATATATTTCAAAAATATGAATTTCGACCCCCCATTTTAATAAAAAAATTCATTTAGTCCCCCCATTTTTATAAAAAAAATCATTTAGTTCCTCTATTTTCTTCAAAAATCTTCATTTAGTTCCCCATTTTTTCTAAAAATCTACATTTAGTCTTCCCCAATTTTTTACAAAAATCTTTATTTACTCCCCCATTTCTTACGAAAATCTTCATTTAGTCTCCTATTTCTTACAAAAATCTTTATTTTTCACAAAAATCTTCATTTAGTCCCCTATTTTTTACGAAAATTTTCCGATAGCTTCCTGTTATCAAATTTTTTTTCAATGACCGAAAAATTTGACCCCCCAATATTTATTTCTGGTTCCGTCCCAGCTGTCATATAATGAAAGAAAAGTATATATATGGGTAAGAAAAAATATCTAACTCATCAAATGATGAAAGAGTGATTACTTTTAAAAATCACAATTCACAAACCACATGGGAGCAATGAGAAGCTCCATTCAAATGATTGAGAACTAAACATCGTTTGATAAGAGTGACCTATGGACTGTTGGAATATGGATTCGATTATAATTTGAATTCATTGATTCGGTAAAATCAATTCCGTTTTTACTACGGATTTTTTGCCACCTCCTTAACATAATTAATTAACAAGGTTAATTAATTAAGGAAATTGCCACCGATTTAATTGATTAGCACAGCTAATTAATTAAGGCAATTGTGTTAAGGAAATTGCCACCGATTTAATTGATTAGCGCGGCTAATTAATTAAGGCAATTGTGTAGCGCACAAGTCTTCTCATCCTATAAATACTCATCTAGAGCATTAGGATTATTTACTCGAAAACACACATCCTTCTCTTTTATACAGCCTCTTCTCTTCCTCTGGTGATAGTTCTTGCTCGTCTCAAGCTCGCTGAGAGTGACGCTCATCTGTAGCCTCACTGCAATCCGTTTTATCCTGGGAGGCATTTCGCTCGCACATACGGTGGGGGCTAATACGCTTTAAGGAGACAGTCACGCACTGGACTCGGGTTTTTCGTTCCTTGTCTCCTCTTTTGTCTATTTTAATTATACACATAATTGTTACTCACACAAGCACAAATATTATACTATTTGTATTTATCGCAGATTGTTTAACAATCTTAAAGCGTATTATATATATATCTGTGATCTGTACTTATGTAGTTGCTTGTTTGTTTGAGTGACAGATTTAATGGAGAATCAAACTATGAACAACACGAACATGGTGGTTGATCCCAACGCACAGATTATAACATCTGATGGGGATCACCAACCGTCGCCAAACTCTAACGCACAGATTATAACATCTGATGTGAGTGCGATGTTGGTTGAACATGTGCCTACGGGACATGTGCCTTTGGGACATACTGTCGTTGGATAGATTAATGTTCCGATTGGATTCAGTGCCTACTGGTGTGCAAACATCGGTAGTACAGACGCCTGTTATGCCTGTGGTGCCTAATGCACATATTGCACCTGTTGTGCCTGCTGTTCCAGCTGTGCCTGCTGCACATGCTGAGAAATATGAGAAGTTCAATGGAACGAACTTCAAACGTTGGCAACAAAAGATGTTGATCTGGATCACTACCTCAAAGAGGATCCACCGTTGCTCACTGCTGAGAGTAACACACAAACAGTTTATGCTGTTGATGCTTGGAAGCACGTCGATTATATCTATCGGAATTACGTGCTGAATGGTTTGGCTGACTCGTTATATAACGTGTACAGTACAAAGCCAACAGGTAAGGTCTTATGGGAGTCACTTGACCATAAGTACAAAACCGAGGACGTTGGGGCTAACAAGTGGATTGTTGGTCGCTTTCTTGATTATAAGATGGCAGATTCTAAGACTGTGGTCAGTCAGATGCAAGAACTGCAAGTGATCATCCATGATACTCATGCTGAAGGGATGATCATAAGTGAGTCTTTCCAAGTTACTGCTGTAATTGAAAAGCTGCCACCTGGATGGAAAGATTTCGAGAACTAACTTAAGCACAGTGCAAGGAAATTTCTATTGAAATATCAATCTTGTCGGATATTTCAAGATGTTGGAAAACCTAACAGACCTGTTACTTATTAAGTACAGGATGAGGGTTAGCACGAGATTTATAATTTTCTGGTTGGATTCGTTTTTCCAGTTAAATTATTAACTCTTATGTTGGTGTCGGTCTGCTACGGTAGTGACACACGAGCCTATTATGGTGATCCATGTGATACATAATACGGCACTGCGATCAGTTCTGTATGCTGAAATTTGGAGAAATCCAGAACGATGGTGACCCTAACACATCAATTGATCAAGGATTACTGAATATGGGTTTATTGGAAGTTTATGTTCTTCCTCGGACCTCTTTTGGTTATACTGGTTATACCTGTTGGTGAGCCAGAAAATTAGGTTCTTTTATGAATCAAATTGAAATTTAAGAGGAATTCAATGGTTGAATTTTTCAGTGAGAAGAACAAGAAAGTTCTTTGAACATGATATTAATACCTGAGAGGTTTTAATAAAAACAAGATAAAATCCGTAACGACTCGAGATTTTATAATTAAACAAAACGATTATGAGATTTCTGTGTTTATGAAACACATAATTAAATACGAATTTTCAATGATTTCAATATGGGGAGATTTTGTCAACAACGGGCCATGCCTGTAAGGAAGTTGGGTATTAAGTAAGACCATTGTGTCTTCTCCGACAACCTGGAAATCAAACCATTGATGAATGTTGATTTGAAGTATTTAATTCAAGGAAAAATTGGGTATCTTTTTATGATGTGATCATGGTCGTTTGAAACCTGCTCTAGTGAGAGGTCGAATAACACGAAAAGAGTAAAAGTTACCTCTCGGTATACTAGTACCAATCTACGCATACATCCACAAAAGAGATAGAAGATGAGTAGGCACCTATTATGTTTAGACCCTGTATCTCTATAGAATTTGAAAACATAAAGGTTTAAGCACAAGTTATTCATAAAGATCACACAGGGCAGTATAAGTATTTTCATCTCACACCACGAATCATATTGATAAACAATTATGAACCTATGCTAGCATGGCAAGTTCTAAATCTCAAGATCCACTCTCGCTTCACAAGAGATTAACAATTCAATTTAGATGTTAGCTACGCATCCAAAAGCATTAAGATTAACCATACGAGGATATCAAGAATTCACCACACATAAATCTTTAAGGCATGCAAACTACTAAGCTACATAGATAAATCCACTAGGATCCCATGACAACGATTAGTTCATAACTAAACCTTTCGTCACCATGGGATTTGATGAAAACATGGTAAATAACAAGATATGAATAAAAGAAGTAATTATATTAATAAACAAGAGTTTTAGAAAAACAAATCTAGAACAAAAGATGAAGTAGATCTAGATCCGTTGCTTGTCACGAGCGTTGAATCCTTCTCTCCTTTTCTCTCTTGCAGATCTAAGCTGGTTACAATAATAAAACTATGATAATGTGTGTATCTATTACAATGCTTAGATGTGCTTTTATAGGCTCTAGATTTCTTGCCCAGCAAGAATTTATCTTCTATTACAAATAGAATTTAATTAAGGTGCTAAAACCTGCCCGGAATATAATTAGAACTTGAAAAGGGCAAAACAGGAATTTCCCAGCCATGCTTCACAAAGAATACGCGCGCGATTTTATTCAGCACATTACTTGCACGTGCTTCCTATCCCAGGTTGTAGAAAATCTCTCAAGCTTCGCGTGGGCAGTAAGATCGCTGAAAACGGACTTACAGAACTCCAGATATGGCCAAAACAGTGTAAGCTGCGCAGCCTTCCCAGAAAATCCGAATTTTAATCAATTAATTCCCAAAAAATTATAGAAGCATCCACCTTAATCAACATTCTCGTAAACCTGCACAACTAAGCAAAACACATCAAAACTACAAGAAACTTGAGTCCAAGACAATCAATTTAAGCCGATTTAGAATGTTCCAAGTGGATATAAAATCCACTTATCAGATAACAAGTTGTGTAATTACTTTATAGTAATACATTGATTATGTGTACTCGTTAAAGAGTAAAAATGAAGCTAGATAGAGATAATTACGCTCTATAAGCTCGAGATAGAAAACCAACTTAATACGAAATTAAGAGGGTAAGGAATGACTTTAATACTGAATAACCACTAGGTGATGTTTGTTCACAATGTGGATATATTCATGAGGTTACTGCACATTACTCGCATTAATCAAATGGAGTAGCTGCAGGTTGAGTTGCACTCTAATGGAGATGCAAAAGCGATGTTGATCAGTTCAGATTATCATTGAATATGAGGATATTAGTCACGTAGAGACTAATCATTCCTTAAACAAGATACCTTGAAAGGAAATAACAGAATTTCCTATTAATTCTGGAATGGTTTCGACATTCTTAGAAATATTAAAATGTGGGGGTATCTTGAAGCGAAAATAATAAAATTTTTTTAGAATTCTAGAATGTAGAGAAACATTCTTAGATATATTTAAAATGTGGGGGTATCTTGAAGATGTCTTGATACCTACACCTATAAAGGTTAAAGGGGTTCCAAAAGTCATTTGTGATATTTTGGATGGATATATTGACAACGATGAAGTCTAACGATATCCTGTGCTCTGCAGATGAATCTAATGTATAAGATTCATTATAATGCAATTACAAAATCTATGAATGCTTCTATGATGAATTAGTAGTCCCTTGTAAATTTGTAATTAAAATTTATCCGAAAAAATTTACGAGTTATTGGATGAATGTGAGGTTGAACCTAGACAGAGCAAAAGACTTGGAAAATTTGTTAGTCCAAAAATGTCTGAAATTTTGCTTGATGGTAAACCTCAAAGCTTGAGAGAAGCTACGAGAATTTTTCTGATAATCCTATGAGAAAAAGGATATCAATAGAGAAATTGACTAGAATTAAGAAGTCAATGAGTCAAATTTCTAACACGTATGTTAGAAAATGTATTGTGACATTTTTCAAATAAATATGATCTCTCTATATCCTTTGTGGGGGAAAAAGAATGTTAAGAAATAGAGAGAAGCGATTAATAAATAGAGAGAAGTGATTCTATGTGACAGAATCATATTCAATAACGTATGGATCTTCTTGCGAGATAGATGCCATTTGGGCCCAAACGAATTTTTCAAATTTAGAAAATAAATATATGGGTCAAGGAAAAGTAAAAGGCCAGACTGATAATTTAAAGATTATAGTCAAAAGTGAAGACCTAACTTACTCTATGTTATATTCTTGAATTACAAGAATATGGTTCATCAAGATGATACTTAAATTATCTGCATTGTGAAATGTAGAAGTACATCAATGAACTTTGGAACAGTCTTTCTTGGTTTCTCTGGTTAAGGAAAGAGTAGAAAGTCTGTATTTTGGTGATTATGTTGATTGAAACAACATAGATACGAAAATTGGCATAGGCATATGAAATTTGATATTGTTGCGATATGCTATGGTTTCATAATAAATGATATAGTTGCCACTTTGAGGACGCTCAAATTTGGTAACTGAGTGAATGAGTATTGCCAGTTTAGGGACGCTTAAACTTGGTAATGAGATAAATTGAAATTACTAATTTTTGGGACCCTAAAAATTGGTAATGTCAATTACGATTTGAAGCCTTAGCTGATGACTGGTAAAGTAATTACCAAAATGTGACATGCCAATTTTGAGATGTAAAATTGATAGAAAATCAATGAATTGACAAATGTGTATATGTTATTTACACATGAGATGATAAAATTATTGTAATTACAGGTGAGTGATCGGATCATTATGAGAAGTAATGACAAGATGATCATCTCTAGTAATTTGGATGAGAAATTGTTGTAATTGCACGTGAGTGATCTGATCATTACGAGAAGTAATGACAAGATGATCATCTCTAATAATTTGGATGAGGCTTAAAGTTTTGATTTTGGAGATTAAAATCTTAATAACTTAAAAGTCCTAAAGGATACATGTCACACGTTAGTGATGTGAATCTTGAAAAGATCAACGTAACTAAATCTAGTATATCTAGAATGAATATATATGATGTATCTATCTAAGGATAGAAACAAGGATCTCTCAAGAATGATTGAAAGTCTATTGTACATTTCAAAATGGTACAAAATCAGACATAGGCTATACAGTTGGTAAGCTGAGTAGATGCACGAGTCAAATCAAAATTGGTCTCTTGAAAGTGATTGCAATGAGACTGAGGTGTTTGAAATATACTCGTGAGTTTGGGCTGCATTGCAAACGATATCTAATTGTACTATGTGGATATAGTATGGATGTTAGATGTTTGACTTTAGGAACTTAAAAGTCATTAGTGAATTTAGTTCACATTAACGTAAGCAGCCATGTCATGGAAATCCTAAATAGACGATTAAGCATAGCTCGATTCATGATGGAATACGAGTCTTTTGCATAATACATGTGCATGTAAGAGGGTGAATTGGTAGTCACTTTGTAAAGGATATTCCTAAGTGACAAGAAAATGTGTTTTCAATATGCATATTTTACGTGAATAATTTGCAAATTGGGAGATTACATTGTTATGTATGTAATGATATGTCTCGCCTCTATGACGAGGACATAATATCATTAAACAACTATTCTCAACGAGAATTATCAGGATTGACTCTGTAAAGTCAAATGATAATGTTGTGGATCCACTAACCAGATGGTTAAACTTAGATAATCTAGTTAAACCAAGAGAATCTGGTTATACTGAGAGATAGTTGTAAAATCATCGAGAGGGATGGGCCTTAAGCCTATTGCGTAACGGCGTCATGGTGGACACCCAACCATTCCTGACTGGAGGTCCCAAGAACTTGGTTCAATGGGCCAACTAAATCATGATGACCAAATCACTGTGGGGGTAACCCCTGGCCTGTTCCTATGATGAGAAACAGTGAGACCCGTAAGGTACGAGGGAAAGCTTTCGAGTTTTTAATGATCTTTCGGTGAATACATGGAGTTCAACGTTAGAACGCATGGAATTCAGTTGAGTAAACGCGGGTTACTTTTTAAGTATAAAGATCACCTATGTGGGAGAGAAGTGGAGCCGCTTCAAAGGAGAATTGTGAGGCACAATTCTTTAGAAACTCCTGCAGAACCAGGACGATGTTCCATGGCCAAAATGGACATAATCATGAGAGCTGAACGAGTCAGAAAGGATATAGTGATAAGTATATCATCGCTTACACAAACGGTCGAACAGTTCAAAGAGCAAACCTCCACTGTCTACCAGTAAGGTCGGTATGCTTACTCAAGCGAAGGTTCAAGGAGCAAACCTCTACCTATCGTATGCTATATTTGATCGAAGAATCTATCGCCAAATCAAATTCTGTGTCTGTCTGGTGTGTGCTACTATGATATCAATCTCATCCATGTGGGGGATTGTTGGAATATGGATTCGATTATAATTTGAATTCATTGATTCGGTAAAATCAATTCCGTTTTTACTACGGATTTTTTGCCACCTCCTTAACATAATTAATTAACAAGGTTAATTAATTAAGGAAATTGCCACCGATTTAATTGATTAGCGCGGCTAATTAATTAAGGCAATTGTGTTAAGGAAATTGCCACTGATTTAATTGATTAGCGCGGCTAATTAATTAAGGCAATTGTGTAGCGCACAAGTCTTCTCATCCTATAAATACTCATCTAGAGCATTAGGATTATTTACTCGAAAACACACATCCTTCTCTTTTATACAGCCTCTTCTCTTCCTCTGGTGATAGTTCTTGCTCGTCTCAAGCTCGCTGAGAGTGACGCTCATCTGTAGCCTCACTGCAATCCGTTTTATCCTGGGAGGCGTTTCGCTCGCACATACGGTGGGGGCTAATACGCTTTAAGGAGACAGTCACGCACTGGACTCGGGTTTTTCGTTCCTTGTCTCCTCTTTTGTCTATTTTAATTATACACATAATTGTTACTCACACAAGCACAAATATTATACTATTTGTATTTATCGCAGATTGTTTAACATGGACAATATAAAGCACATACATTGAGCTGTAGCAGAGCAATTTTCGCAGCAACCGCCAAATTTCAGTCAACAATAAGATTTAACAAAGAGACACACTCATGGAGGACTAGCACTTGATCAAAATCGTTGCAGTGTGATCATGAAAATTGTCAGATGCATTTTTAAGCAAAGCATATAGCCCAGGACTGCAAAAAAGTAAGAAAGAAAAAGGGTTGAGAATTTCTTCACCTGGCTGCCAGACCACTACACACAGTGTAAGCATCAGGCCCAAAGTGTCGAATATAGCCATGCCTAGGGTAACAATAGAATGATAAAAACGCACAAAATAGCCTACAGCATACACATACGAAAACCTCCACGGGAGCAGAAATATTACCAGCTGTGACACCCTTTTAGGGAGTTCACATACATGACAATATCCTGCTCAAAAACTTCCACTTAGCTATGATGTTTGATCACTTCCAAAGTAATTTTTAGATATTCAATGTTAACATCTTTGAGTTTAAATGTACAGAAAAAAGATGTAGATTTAAAAATGAGTCTCTTCCTATTTTATAAAAAAAAAAAATGAAACTTAATGATCTGTTGCAGGGCAGTAAGCGAGGGCGGAAAGAAATAATATCAGAAACAAGCTTCCATGAAGTAATACAATTTTCATAACTATATGGCCATAGGCACCTCTTGAGATACATAACGACATGGCCAGCTTCCATGAGATATTAAGTGTAAAAAAAATCACCATATCAAATAGGAACCCTCCAACATAGTACTGTGAAGCTTACAATCAATTAGCAAATTCATGGAATATTTGGTTTTGTTTTTATGGAAACAACAGAATTTGCAGAGCCTATATGTAATATCCCGTAATTTTTAGAATAATGATAATAATATAACAATATTAAAAAAGGATTAAAATTAGATAATAAATAGGATTTAAAATTGGATTAGAATAATGGGCTTAAAACATGGATCAGATTTGAATATGGATAACTAGTAGGTCTGGAATTAGGGTTGTAAGACGTTATAAATACATCATATTCTCCTTCCTCGTCTTTGTTAATAAAATTCGTAGGTCTTTTTCACACATAATTCAGCAGTCTTGTAAAATTCGTAGAAAATTCATCGTAAGTCAGAATTCGTTCATTCTGGACTTTTCGGAAAGGTCTTTTCGTGCTCTACAACTTTCGTTCTTTGAGTTTTCCAAGAAAGCATCGTTTAGAGGGTCAAAAAGTCAAAATACAGATCTGGTCAGAATTGAATACATGATCTAGGATGATTTGATTCTTGTTTTTCCGTGTCGAGGTAAGTTTCCGATTGATCTTTCTAGTGTTTTCAAAATTATATGTTATGTGTACGTATTTGTTATTAAAACTTGGGCTAAGTGATTATATCTTGAAGTTATACGTGTATTATTGTATATATGTGTTATGTGTAAGCAGCAATAGTCTTGAGACTCTGATTTATGCCATGGTTTGTGAAAATAAGAATAAGAATAAGGACCGAGTCACCGGGTTGTAGTGACAGTTTTCTAAAAATTTAGGACCGTTATCACCGGGTCGTAGTGGTCGTGGTATGAATTGTGAGTTTCAAGTTATTGTTATTATGTGCTATCGAATTGTATCGAATAAGAATAAGTGCATCGTAAGTGATTCTTTCGTATATCGTTATTATATCGTATTGAATATTATACTATCTTGTATTATATGTGCTACTTGGCCTTACTAGTTGGATCGATTGGTTGCTTGCTGGGCTTCGTAGCTCATTCTTTTAATATTTTCAGGTTCCGTATAAGATCGAGTGGATAGCATTGGAGTTCAAGGATCTTAGGTTCGAAGTAGACCGTCATTGTTAGCTATGCTATTGTAATAAGTACCTTTGTAATTGACTTTTGGTTTAATAGTCCGAAAAGTCGGGCTGTTACACTATACCACAAGTTTCTTTTAGAGAGCACATATGCCAAGCCTACCCATCTTCAAAGAACGTCTAAATGGCAACAACCAAGGTAAAAGAACACATGAAATAAGAGAATGTGCAGATTTTTTTGAAAATTGTGACATTATGGGGTAGTAACAAAACTAGTACCAAAAGGAGAATGGAAGGCACGACAAACAAACATTATTAGGATCAACAGCATCAAGATAAAGAAGACTAGAAACTAGTGCTGCAAATTTGCATTGAAGATGAACTGAAAACAGTAAGTAAGGTTTCAGTTTTCTGCAATTATGCTCTAGCACGTATACTTCTGAGACTTTGTCATAAATCTCTTTCCCAAAGTATGGTTTCCGATAAACAAGCTTTTTCCAGTTCTCATAATTACTGATACTACAAGGCCAATCATGATGGAGAGTTAATCACGATTGTAACATAGATTATGAGATTTGGGGAAAAGATCTATGAATAGATCTAGATAATATTTATTAAAGTATTTCTCTCCTTTAGGGAGGTTACACACTCTAATTTACAAAATGCCAACCCCTTTACAAGTGGGGTTTATTGAGTATATATAGGGGATTCCTAGTGGTCCCCTAATTTACTTGGCCACTAAGTTTACATTTGTGGGCTTCTGGGCCCTATTATGAGTACATGTGTTAATGGGCCTAATACAATCTAAATCTTTCTATTAATCTATATACAAATTGGGTCTCTTGGGCTTCATGGTCCAACATTTGTCCCCCCCTAGTTTAGAGGATATCTTCAGATTCCTTGATTGAGACCTGCATGAATAAAAAAATATATATATGGCTTTTTATTGTAGATTCCTTGTTATTTTATTTTATTTATTATGTTGTGTTTTTGTTGTTTTTTTTTTTTTTGGTCTATAAATAGACGTCCTCTCTCGATTATCTTGATAGTTGGCTTATTTGGGCTTTGGACGATTCAGTTCCCAAGGAACAGATTAAAAGAGTTGGAGAGACGCTTCCCGGCCACTCACTAATCTTTTTGTAAGTATTTGCTTTTGTTCTTGTATTTTTTGTTTTTGTGCTTGTATCGTTGTCTTCCTAGAGTTCTTGCTTTAAGCCGTTAAGTATGTCTGCCGAATCTTCATCTTCCCCTGTAGTCGGTAGGAATCCGGGGAAAAAGCCTGTAGATGCAAGTTTGTTGGATGACCCCATAGATTTAGGGCATTTGGAGATTCCAGAAAATATCTCAGGAGGAAGCTTTGATTTTCTTGATGAGGTGATGTCTGAAAATGTCGAAGTACCGGTATCCTCATCTCCTTTGAGTCCTCGCACCATTGCTGCTCGTGAGAGGGTTTTGGTTGAGGCCGCTGCCGAGGGACTTGAGGAGTTTAAGGAATCGAATTTATGGTATCCAAGTATTTTCTCGAACCGCCCTTTAGATGTCGATATTAGTGCCTGGGTGAGATTGGATTGTGGTTACAGATGTTTCAGTCCTCACTTAGATGATAAGATATGGGAAATGCCGGAATTCGGGGTTCATGGTATTCCGATGTGTCATTTTGAATATGGATTGCGCCTGCCGATGCATCCGTTTCATTTAAGTCTTTATGAGTTTATTGGTTGTGGGATGGCGCAGTTGTCGCCGAACTCGATAGCGCAGGCTAGTGGTTTTATAGCTCTCTGTTCAGAAAAGAATTTTGTGCCGTCTCTAAGCTTGTTCTTTTCAATTTATAGTATGAAATACCAAGAGGGTTTAATTTACTTTAGTAAGCGAGAGAGCTTCACAAAGATCGTTGATGTTAAGTCTTCTAATTCGGGGTGGCATGGCAAATGGATGTACTATTACGGTCCTGATTTGGAGCTCGTGCGCCCTTGCCAGCGCATTAGCGAGGATGTGGTTGACCGGGTCGCTAGGCTTAAAAAGTTTGATATGTTGGCTGTTACTCATTTTCTGGGTCTTGAACCTTCTTATACCCACTATCAACTAAAAGATTCAAAGTTTTTAGAAGAACATGATTGTGAGGTTTTATTATACAGTCGTTAACTTTATCCCGATAGGGTGTTGTTTGTTTATTAAATTGTGTAACTCCTTTTTATTTATTTTCAGTGGCAGGGCCATCTTTAGAAAAGATCCTCTGTAAGGGAGTTCCTGGAAATATGAACCAAGCTTTGGCTTTGCTTGCTAAGAGGTCGGTCGCGACCCAATCAGGTCCAAGTGGGAGTTCTTCGAAGATGACAAAGTCCCCAGGTACTGCTAAAGCCATAAACGATCCTATTTCTGAGTCTGTCGTCGAGGTGCTGGATGGTAACAGCGAGCTGATGCCGCGTTCCAATAAGAGAACGCGAGAAGGGGATGATGGTGGTTCACGTCGAACTGTCTTACGAAGGAGTTTAGACGCAGCTCGTTTTGGTCCAGGTAAGTCTTTGACTATTACTGGAGTTCGTAAGGAATCTCTCCCCCCTGTACTGCAAGGTTCTAGCCCTGTGCCCCCTCTTCAAATCGAGGTGCATCCGAATGAGAAGTGGTCCGCTGGATCTAACTTTCCTGTGCAAGTTTTCAAGGCGTTCAATTTGCCACAAGACTTTAACTCTTACGTCGATAAGACCCGAGATGAGATCGCTGAACGTTGTTTAGCTCGTGGAGGCCGGGTAACCTGTCTACTCATTGTTGTTAGTTATTATTTTATGTTTTATTTGATTTCTCTCTATTTTTATATAATTTGTTTGTTAATGCTGTTTTGCAGTTCTTGGCAGATATTGCTCATATTGTAAAGGATTATCGGGCTGATGTTGATAGGCAGTGGAGAGAGGGTGGTGCTCGTGAGCTTTCTGATTTGAAAAATGAAAAGGCCATTGCTGATCGTCGAGTTGAAGAACTGACGAAGCGAGAGGCTAAATGCGTTGATGAGCTGAAGAAATTAAGGTTAGAGAACGAGAAGATAAAGGAGATTGCTGAGTCTAGGTTTAAAGAAGCTAACGAGCTGAGGGAACGAGTTGTTTCTGGGGGTGAGGAACTGAACGTTATGAAAGGTGAGTTGTCTATCTTGAAGGGTGCAAACGAGGTTTTTGAGAAGACTATTGTTGATTTGAAGTTAGACTTGGAAAAGAGCATTGCAGATGTGGCGCAGGGAATTGGGACTGGTTATCAGAGCTGTTATGACCGTTTAAAGCAGGTCGGGGTCGACTTGTCTGGTCATAGCTTTGAAGATTACTGTGCTGACCTGGCAAGGACTCTTCCCAACAATGCCGACGCCGCGAATCCTGACAACTAAGTGAAGGTGGGGAATGCCCCTTAATTATGTAATAATTGAATTTGATCGTTTTCTGAACTATGGTTTTCGTAAGTTCTCTGAATTGTTCGTATTTCTTCCGTATTTGGTACTTGTTATGGTTAACCCGGTCTTTTGATGGTATTATTTTGGAGTAAATTCGTATTGGGTCGTTCCTTGAATATTATCAGGTTTATTCTTGAATTATACTCTAACTTTTTTGTCTTGTCATGTTTTCAGTAATATGAGCTTATTTGTTTTAGTATTGTGTACGTACTCTTTGTCACTTTGTAGCTTAAACATTTTTTGACTTTTGTAGTCAAAAAATTAAACATTTAATTGTGACTTTGAGTGCTTAGGCAGTTGCCTGTGTTGTCACTTAAACCGAGTTACTAGAAATTTGTGAGATGCAGACCAAGTATTTCCTCTGCACTTTTTCTTCGAATACCATACTGCATTGGGGCCTCCTTACAGATTGTTGGTTCATGGTTGATACCAATTTTTATTAACTTTTCAATCCAGGATAAAATAAGTGCTAGGCTGCTACTCCTCGAATCATACTGTGTGATATGCGGGGAATAGTGATGTTTGTTAGGTTGACATAGAAGCATATTAATGCGTTTCAGGAACACGTGTATAGTGCAATTGACTTTCTTAGATTTATATTTGAGTCATGCATTCAAGGTAAATAATGTGATTCCCTATTAAGCTTTTCATTGTGATGTTTTTGCATTATCCGTAGAGGATATATAAAGTTCCTGTGCATCTGGTCGTTTGATGACATGACATCGGAATTAAGAAAATGCATTTAAATTTTATGTAGTGGACCTCTAACTGATTGATATGAAGTATATTCGCGATGTGTTGGTAGTATTCAACCATATTTATAATTTGTAGCACAAGCAACGAGTTATGACAAACTTTGATTTTTGATAATAATTTAGTGGGGCTGAGGTGGGATCCTCATTTCAGATCCTTTTCACCTTAGCAATTTCATAGGCGGATGGGGAGTAGAGTTTGTCATCATAATGGGATTACAATACAATTACTGAAAAAATTTCTTCAAGTGGATGCCATTCCACGCGTTTTTAATCAGCTCACCATCGAGGTGAGCTAGCTCGTAGGTGCCTGGGCGAATTACTTTCGCGATCTTATATGGGCCTTCCCACGGAGCCTTCAACTTGCCTGCAACTGTTGGTTGAGAAGAGGCAGATTCTCGTAGCACGAGGTCGTTAACCTGGAAATTCCTTGGCCTTACGCTTTTGTTGAAATACTTAGCCACCTTGTCTTGATACTTAGCGACTGCTAGAGTAGCTTCGTCCCTGACCTCCTCAAGGAGATCGTTGTCGAGCCTGACGCCTTCAAGGGAGTCCTGTTCGTTGAAGCTTTCGATCCTTGGGGATTCTAACCCGATTTCGACAGGGATCACAGTGTCCGTGCCATATGCGAGGCGAAAGGGTGTTTCGTTGGTCGCCGTTCTCGGAGTAGTTCTGTAGGACCATAAGACGTTTGGTAGTTCATCGACCCAATTACGGGCCTTGTCTTGCAGTCTTTTCTTGAGTCCCTGGAGAATGGTCCTGTTGGAGACCTCGACCTGCCCATTAGCCTGGGGGTATGCTACCGACGCTTTGAGATGTTTTATTTTTAGCTCGTTTAGCATTGACTCGAATTTCTTACCCACGAACTGGGTTCCATTATCCGTGACCACAGTCCGTGGAACTCCGAAACGGAATACTATGTACTCCATGAAGAATTCGATCATTTCCTTTTCCCCGATTTTTGCTAGCGGTTTCGCTTCGATCCACTTTGTTGCGTAGTCTATGGCAACGACTATGTATTGGCGTTGGCTCTTTGCCTTTGGGAGTGGTCCCACAATGTCGATGCCCCATTGAAAGAAAGGACATGGGCTTAAAATTGGAGATAGCAATTGTGAGGGTTTATGGGAAACTGGACTGTACAATTGGCAAGAAACGCATTTTTTAACGAAATCGTCACAATCCTTTCTCACTGTGGGCCAATACAGGCCTTGTCGTATAATCTTGAGAGCCAAGTTTTTACCGCCCAGATGTTCGCCACATATTCCCGAATGGACCTCGATAATCGCTATTTCTGCCTCTTCGGGGGCGAGACAACGGAGAAGAGGTTCGGTTAGAGCTCGCCTATATAACTTCGAATCTTTGACACAGTAGTTTCTGGCTTTATACATCAGCGACCTAGCCTCGTTTTTGCCTTCTGGCAGCTCATTTCTGATGATATAGTTGAGAAGAGGAATTCGCCAATCAGGTCTCATTGAGATGTTGTGTATTGTGGCCGATTCAACTGTTGGAGATTGAAGTACTTCCACATATACAGGTTCGCCATTTGTAACAATTGAGGAGGATGCTAATTTGGATAGGGCATCTGCCCATTGATTTTCGGATCTGTCAATATTTGTAATTTTCCATGAGACAAACCTTGTTAGGAGAGTTTGAGCTCGACCTAGGTAGGCGGCCATTCTGTCATTGTGGGTTTGGAATTCCCCCAATATTTGCTTTACTACGAGCTGTGAGTCACTAAAGACATCGATAACATCCACTTCGAGACCTATCGCCAGATTTAATCCTGCTATCATTGCCTCATATTCGGCTTCATTATTTGTGGCTTTGAAAGCAAAAGTAATGGCTTGTTGTATCTTGAATCCTTCTGGGCCAACCAATATGATCCCTGCTCCGCTTGTTTCGGAGGTTGATGACCCATCCACGTAAAGGACCCAAGGCCGAGGCTGAGTTCGCTCCTCGTCAAGTATTAGAGCTTCTGTTTTGTTGAACTGGCACTCGACCACAAAGTCTGAGAGTGCTTGGGCTTTCATTGCTGTACGAGGTCTGTACTCGATATAGAACTGGCTTAATTCTATCGTCCAAGCTGCAAGTCGACCTGTCATGTCTGGTTTATGCAAAATTCGTTTCAATGGCTGATTTGTCATGACCTGAATCTCTCGTCCTTGAAAGTAATGCCTAAGTTTGCGACTTGCCATTATCAAGGCGTATACCAGCTTTTCCACCTGAGGATATCGAGTCTCTGCGTCTCGCAGGGTATGACTTATGTAATATACGGGCAGTTCATTGCCCTGAACGGGTTTGATCAATACTGCGGCAACAGTGTTGTCGCACGCGGATAGGTATAACCTCAGGAGTTCTTGGGGTTGAGCTTGTGTCAAGATCGGTGGCGAACTTAGGAACTTCTTTAGTTCTTTGAGTCCTTGTTTACACTCATCGTTCCAGTCGATCTTTGATTTTTTGGAGGCTTTTTTAATGGCTTCGAAAAATGGAGCACATCGCTTGGATGATTGTGGAATAAACCTTCGTAGGGCGGCTATGCAGCCCGTTAATGTTTGCAATTCTTTTAAAGAAGAAGGGTCTTGCATGTCGACAATAGCCTTAACCTGATTTGGGTCAGCCTCGATGCCTCTCTGGGTCAAGAGAAATCCGAGGAATTTCCCCGATGTCATCCCAAAGGAGCATTTGGAAGGGTTAAGGCGCATCCTATGCCGCCGGACATTATCGAAGGTCTCACGTAGGTCTGTTATGTGATCTTTCGACCTCTTTGATTTTGCAATCAAGTCGTCAACGTAGACTTGTAAATTTCGACCTATTTGAGAGGCGAAGATTGTATCCATCATCTGCTGGAACGTGGCTCCTGCGTTGATAAGGCCAAAAGGCATGTTTTTAAATCCGAAGACGCCTCTATGCGTGATAAAAGCTGTTTTTTCCCAATCTTGGCTATCCATCTTGATCTGATTATAGCCCGAAAATGCATCCATAAATGACAAGAGCTCGTGTCCAGCTGTGGCATCGATGAGCTGATCGATATTCGGCAATGGATAGAAGTCTTTTGGGCAAGCACGATTTAAGTCAGAATAATCTACGCACATTCGCCACTTCCCATTACTCTTTTTTACTAGCACAGCATTAGCTATCCACTCCGGGAATTGTACAGGCGCAATGAAGCCGGCCTCAAGGAGTCTATCTAGCTCGGCATCGATGGCCTTTGTTTTTTCTTCTGAGAATACTCGTTTCTTCTGCTTAATAGTACGAGCTCCAGGTTTAATGTGGAGGGAATGACGAGCTATTACCTCGGGAATTCCCGGCATATCTTTAGGATCCCATGCAAAGATATCGGCGTATTCCCTAATGAGGTCGATAATTTGCTGGCAGAGTTCGCCTTCCAAACATTTTCCAATTTTAATGACTTTCTCGGGGTGGCCTACCTCGACCTCAATTGCATCACATTCTTCAATGTTGACGCTGGATGATTGATTAGATGTTTCAAGAATAGCCCGAGGGTCCATATCCACGACCTGATTAATTGATGAATCGTCTTCCCTTAATGTCTTTGGTATGACAGTGGATAGGTAACACTGGCGAGCTGCGACCTGATCACCCACAACCTCGCCTATTCCGAATTCCGTTGGGAATTTCATTTTGAGATGAGGGATCGAGGTGATGGCCTTCAAAGCTGTTAAGGTTGTTCTACCGAGAATAGCGTTGTAGCTTGAGTTGGCATTGATGACGTGAAACTTGGTCATCTGCCACGTTTGGCAAGGGAGTGAGCCGAATAAGACTGGAAGGTCGATTGTGCCTACAACTTTGACCTCGTTTCCCGTGAAGCCGTATAAAGGCATGTTCACATTCTCCAACTTCCTATCGCCAAGATCCATTCGTGCGAAAGCATGGTGGTACAGTATGTCGACGGAGCTGCCATTGTCAATTAAGATTTTCTTGACTGTATTTGTGCCAACCTTGGCTGTTATCACTAGAGCATCCTGGTGGGATTCAATTATCCCCAAAGGGTAGTCACTATCAGAGAAGGAAATTACTGGAGATGGGTTAGGTCGTTGGCGTTTAGGAGCTTCGGGGTTCACATGGAACACTTCCCGGGCATACAGTTTTTTGGAGTTGTTTGATGTGCCTCCTGCGGCGAACCCTCCTGCTATGACGTCAATTATTCGATCTGGATCGCGAGGATGATCATTTTGCTTTGTGGCGTCGTAATCAATATACTGAGTCAATTGTCCTCGTTTGATTTTGGACTCGATGAGGTTGCTCAGTTGGTAACATTGGTCTGTGGTGTGACCTGTATCTTCGTGGTACTCACAATAACGAGAGCTAGGCGGTCGACCTGGTTTCATCGGCCTTGGTGGTCGAAAATCAGGTTCCAATTTAAGGATTGCCAAGATAGTAGCTTTGTCAACGGTGAGCTTCGTGAATTCTTTTTCTTGTTTCTCCCTTGGCTTCCATGATTTATCCTGGTTATCCAACCTTTCTGATCTTGGTTTACGAGGGGTACGAGCATCACTCGTCCTTGTATATGTGTCATAATCTCGCTTGTATCCTGTCCTCGGAGAATATCGTCGAGGGCTTCTGCTACGATCCCTTCTTAAAGTTCGTCGAGGTGATTGGATGCTCCCCACGGCTTCTTGCAAATTCATTCGATGCTCAACTATTTGGAAGGCTGCTTGTAAAGTTCGAGGGCTCTTTTCAAAGAATTCCTCTAGCAAGTTAGCATGGCGATGTTTATCTATACCCGCAGCTAAGTAGTTAATAGCCAGTTCTTCGACCAAGTTAGGGATGTCCGAGATTTCATTTCGGAATCTGATCAAAAAGTCTCGCAAGGATTCATTGTGTCGTTGTCTGACAGTCATTAGTGAAGCTGTTATCTTGCCCCCTTTATAGTTACTGGAAAACCGAGTTTGAAACTTTGTTTTCAGAGAGTGCCAAGACTCTATTGAGCGAGGTGGAAGACTATTATACCATCGTAAAGCTGTGCCTTGAAGACATGTTGAGAAGAATTGACATCTTGCTATTTCTGAGTGCCCATAAAAAGCCATACGACCATCAAACGTATTAAGAAATCCGCTAGGATCTGATGTCCCATCGAAATGATCTAATGAGGGTGTCTTCAGTGTCCGATCAATACGCGCAATCTCGATGTCTCTTATTAACGGGCTTTCGATGGACACGACTTGACCAGCTTGGTTTCGGATGAATTCCCTGCACACCGCAAGGTCGTTTCGTATATCAGCTATGTCTTCGGGTCTAATCGATTCACTGGAATCGGTTTGCCAGGATGCCTGGCTCGCTGACGGCCTTGGTCGTCTTCTGCGAGCCGTAGCTTGCGAGTATATTGATTCTGTTGATTCCTCATCCACGAGGTCATCATACTCAGACTCCTGATACTCATCTTCGTTCTCCTCGTTTTGATGATTAGCTGAAATGTTAGCGTTCCCTAAACCTTTCCTCAGCTGTCGGGCTCTTCGACACCTCCTTAGTTTTTCTTCAAGGGCGCGTTTCTGCTGCTCTAAAGCAAGCAGTTCTTCATCTGATTCCTGGAGATCGTTTTCGATCTCCTGAGCAACCTGCTTCTCTTTTTGAATCTTTTGGAGATGTAAACGCATATCGCTTGTCAATACCTTTTTCCCTGTGGCCGTTGCGACCCTCCTGCGGGTATCGAGCTGAGTACTATTTCTCATGTTTATTTGGGTTGCGTCGATGAGTTTCTGGGATCCATCAACATCATCTTGCGCCGCCGGAAACAATTGTCTTGGCTTTAAAGGAGGAGGAGGTGCCATTTGGTTCCCAGCTCGGGGGGCCGTTGACATCTCCTGCTTCGAGCCAAGTTGCTCAACGATTGCTTCATCGTTATTCATTATTTTTGGTTGGAATTTCAAATTAAAGAGCTCCTTCTAGCGCCAAATGATGGAGAGTTAATCACGATTGTAACATAGATTATGAGATTTGGGGAAAAGATCTATGAATAGATCTAGATAATATTTATTAAAGTATTTCTCTCCTTTAGGGAGGTTACACACTCTAATTTACAAAATGCCAACCCCTTTACAAGTGGGGTTTATTGAGTATATATAGGGGATTCCTAGTGGTCCCCTAATTTACTTGGCCACTAAGTTTACATTTGTGGGCTTCTGGGCCCTATTATGAGTACATGTGTTAATGAGCCTAATACAATCTAAATCTTTCTATTAATCTATATACAAATTGGGTCTCTTGGGCTTCATGGTCCAACAAATCATATGTGAGATAAATATCAATTAGTTCCTCGACTTGCATGAGCCTGACCCAGTGACCCAGCAAGCTTGTCGCGTTTCCTTTAAAATTTTAAATTGTTCTCTGTCATTGCAATTCACTTGGTGTCACGTGGTTCACTCATTTATTCAACGGGCCTCTTCAGTGCCCATATAATGTACTCATTTTCGGATTTCATGTTCTTCATGATTTATCTTGAAACCCGAGACTATGCTTCAGGTTTCCAAGTAGCTGCTACATAGACGGTTTTTACTTCATCATGCAGCTCTGCTTTTTTATTTTTTTATTAATCCTCAATGTAGCCGAACCTTTTTGTTTTCACTCCATGTTCTGTCTTTGCCATTTTTTTCATGGCACACGGTCCCTGGCAAACATTTGCCAGGGAACTGTTACACAACATATGGTTCCTACACCGTTGGATCGTTGATCCAACGGCTGGGGTTTAAAAAAAAATTTATACCGTACCGCAGAAACTTTCCGCGGTACGGGGTAATTACAAAACTGCCCCCTGTTTTCACATCAAAAATCTACTGTTCACCGTACCGCAGAAACTTTCTGCGGTACGTGAACAGTGAGGGCATTTTTGTAATTACTCCGTACCGCGGAAAGTTTCTGCGGTACGGTGTAAATTTTTTTTTAAATCAGGACCGTTGGATCAACGATCCAACGGTCCTGGAGCCATATGTTGGGAAACAGTTCCCTAGCAAATGTTTGCTAGGGAACGGACCCCTTTTTTCATTATGTAGAGTCATTTTTTTCATGTTGCAATGAAGTTCCTTTATAACATGACGTGCAATGAATGTGTGGCTCTCTTGCTAACTGATATGCAACTCCTCTCCATTTATGCACAGATTATAATTACTAGATAACTTGCATTTTTCAAATCAAGTAAATACCCATATATCAACCAAACACAATTTCATATTTTTCAGTAATTATAATTTTCAGAGTAAATATAATTTACATAGGTAATGACTTTCTATGTTAAACCTAACAAGCGTACTTATTATTTCACCATTCGCATATATTCGATTCTTTCACTTTCTAAGAAATAATAATAGCCTATGAATTTCTTACTTTTAATCGACATTTTATTAAAAAATTAAGAAATATATAGGGATATAAAAACACTAACATTACATTTATCTTAGCCTTAAATAAATGGTCGGATCCTCTGTCCCCTTCCTCCGTGTCCCCTTTGTGTCCCCTACTTTTTTTAATACAAAAATAATGCCCCTGCAGGCCCATTTTAATAAATAATAAAAATGGGCTCCACAAAAGCATTTTTTTTTGTATTAAAAATAACAGGGAACAAAGGAGACACGAAGGAAGGGGACAGAGGATCCCAGCTCTAAATAATATGGACAAAGAATATTGTAGTTCCTAAATTAGATTTCAAAAATTGATTCTTAATTATGTAGCGATGTTGATATTATAATTTTGATTAATGTGATAACTTGAAATATTTTAATTACTTCTGACAAATAAAAATTTTAATTACTGAAATTAATGTAATTGTAGGAGATTTTTTATATTTAAATAAATATATAATTAAGGAAAATATTAGAGATTCCAAATTGTATCCTTGGATTTACATCAATCACATGAATTAAAATAGTTCATATTGTCATATCACCAATGCCACATTATTAGGAAACTCGTTTTGGGATTCAATTCGGAATACTTATCCCTATAGTACTATAATTAATTAAAATATGAAATTTGTCAATTGAATGCATTTTAAGAACCAATGAGGTATCTTTAAATTTCCCTTCCTAAAAGTTTTAAATTAAATCCAATCAAAACTTGAATTGAAATCGAATGACCTTTTCCTACTCGGCCACGCAACTTGAAAATAAAATTTGAAAATACGTTAGGCGGTCCAAAACCCAATTCGAAGCGCATTAGGAAAGCTTCCTGTCCTGTCTCTAGCCTATATATACACCCCCAACGCAGACACAAATTTACTTATCAATCAATCGGTAATAGCAGTATGCAAGAACTCTCTCAACAACATTCAACTTCACGCTCTGATACGATGCTAACAATCACAAACACAGAGAATATGACCAACAAAGCAGGGGATCACAGAATGGGAACAGGAAAGAAGAAGATAGAGATCAAGAGAAAAGAGAAGGTATCAGACAGACTCGTTGCTTTCTCGAAAAGACGAAAAGGTCTTCTCAAGAAAGCTCATCAACTTCATTCTCTCTCCGCTGCTCAAGTTGCCATTCTTGTTTTCTCTCCTGCTGGAAAACCATATATTTATGGTGATCCTTGTTTTAATGACATTGTTGACAAGTTCTACTATGGTAATGCAAGCCCTGATGTTGTTGTTGATCGTAATGGTGGTGGTTCTTGTGATCGTGGTGGTGATGATGAGGATGATGATTTTCGAGAGATTGATGCGTGCATGTCGTGGTTAGGGAAGATGGATTTCGAGGCGTGTGATGATTTGAATGATCTTGTTTCTGTTAAGAATGATTTGGAGATAATTAGGGAGAAGTTGATTAAAAGGATTGGTCAAGTTGGTGATTGTAACTAGGATTTGGTTTTTTGTTACTTCTATGCTTTTTTTTTCGAGATTGTGTGAGTGTTTAAATTTCTGGGATTTTTTGTAATGCAATGTATTGTTAACAAAGGAATACATGTCTGAAACTTGCTTTGTTTGCTCAATGTTATTTGTTTTTACAGTTTTTCGTTATTGTAGTTGAAACTAGCTTAATTTGTTTGATTCGGTAAAGAATATGTATGCACAGGTTATGAAATTCTGATTTTTATTATAAAAATTGATATTATGTCATATATAATCAAAGATGTCAAGAGTCATTAAGATTGGAATCGCCCATAATAATCCATTACAAGTGTTATCATTGACGATGGAGATGATGATTTTCATTATTAACTACCAAAAACTGATCAAGAGTTGAAATAGACGGATTAGGAACAGAAGTGGGTGGTTCACCAACAGACGTCTTAATAATAGACTTAGGATTAAAAGAACTATCCTCAAGTTGAATTTCATGCTTAGAACAAATGACCTTCAATTCTTTTAACATCTCATCAGAAGTAAAATTCTTGTATAACTCATGAAGATCTTTAATAACCTCATACTTTAACAAAACATCTTTCTCAAGAAAAGACTCAATTGCACTATCCTCAAAATCCATCAGCTGGACATGTTCATCTTCAGTACCAGACTTTCCTTGTAAAACATATTCTAAGAGGTCCAACTTCAACAGCTTACTTTGTCCTTGATCAACCACTTCCAAACTAAAACACTCTTCAGCCTCTACCGGAATTTGCATAGCGCCCTTGAACACATTAAAAGTGACATTTTCATCTAGCGGATCAGCCACTAAGTCAGATTTTTCAATTTCGGGCCCTGCAAATTTTTCAACCAGCTGATTCTGAACTTCTTCATCTTCCTTAGCTGCTGATTTTTGATCGGTTGTAACCTTTCCCGATCTCAAAGTAACTGCCTTCACCTGTTCATGGACAACTTTCCTCCCTGGATTAGCCTCCGTGTCACTAGGAAGAGTTCCCTGTGGCCTATTTAGCAAAGCAGTAGCAATCTGACCAATCTGATTTTCCAAGGTCTTAAGCGAGACAGCTTGACTTTTGCACATCAATCTCAACTCCTCTAGTTCTGATTTTTTGGAAGTGGAATGACCAGAACCAGCATATGAATGTTGTTGCTGAAAACCCGGAGGTTGAAATTGCCTAGGGGTATACTGTTGCTGAAAATTCTGCCCTTGTTGCTGCTGAAAAATCTGAGGATTGTAAGGCTGAACTCCATATTGCTGACCTTGAAATTGCTGATAAGGCTGTTGTGGTTGTAACATGCCACCCTGATTACTACTCCAACTAAAATTCGAATGATTTCTGTTGCTCGGATGATAAGTATTCGGGGTTGGCTGTTGCTAATTCTGAAAGTTGCTCACAAACTGCACTGATTCAGTAGAGATGGCACATTGATTCGTCTCATGTGCGTCTGCACATAGCTCTCACACACTAACCACCTGCTGAACTCCATAGTTAGTCAAAGAATCTATTTTCCTATTCATTGCCTCTAGCTGAGCTGCTAAAGCTGTGGCTGCATTAACATCAAGAATTCCTGCCGCCTTTTTCTGTGGCATTCTCTGAGTTGGATTCTGATATTCATTTGCTGCCATCATCTCGATAAGATCATAGGCCGCCTCATAGCTCTTAGCCCATAATGCTCCTCCTGAAGTTGCATCCACCATCTGTCTCGACTGCCATCCTAACCCATTGTAAAAACAGTTGATTACTATCCAGTTCGGTATGCCATGATGAGGGCATGATCTAAGCATCTCTGTATAGCGCTCCCAAGCTTCACATAAAGATTCTCCAGATTGCTGTGCAAATTGAGTTAGAGCATTCCTAATAGCTGCTGTTTTAGCCATGAGGAAGAATTTAGTAAGAAACTTCTGAGCAAGATCCTCCCACGTAGTAATGGAACCGGCTGGTAGAGAGTGTAACCAGCCCTTTGCTTTATCCCTCAAAGAGAATGGGAAAAGTCTCAATTTGATAGTATCTTCCGACACCCCGTTGATCTTGAAAGTGTCGCAGATCTCGATAAAGTCCCGAATGTGCATTAGGATCCTCCGTAGGAGCACCCCCAAACTGAACTGAATTTTGCACCATTTGAATCATTCCAGGCTTGATTTCAAAGTTGTTAGCTGTAATGGCTGGCCTGATAATACTAGACTGGATGTCATTAATCTTTGGCTGAAAATAGTCCTTCAAAGCCTTAACTGCTGCTGCATCACCCATCTCTACTGTAGTTTCAAGATCCTCTTCGCTTTTATCTACTACAACAAGATCGTCTTCCGCCTGTTTTTCCTTACGAGGTCACAAGTAATATAGAATAAAGTTGAGTTCGTTCCCACAGAGATCTGGTTTAGGTTTCAATTCAGTTAATGCACCTATGCAACAATGTATGGTTTTTATTCACTGCTAAGACAATTAACAAATTGGGGTTTTGATTAACTAAAATTAACTAAGAAAGCAAATTAACAAACTAAGAATTATTTAAGTAACGAGAATTTAAATCAAATTACTTATGCAAGAGAAAACATGGGATCCTAACTTCATTAAATACTTTGCTTAGATCTGACGCCTTTAATCACTATATGCAATGGTTATGATATCTGATCCGAAAATACGAAACAAGTACACGCTACCTGTCAGCATACGTATACTAAACTATCCATACATCCACAAAAGAGATAGAAGATGAATAGACACCAATTATGCTTAGACCCTATATGTCTATAGAATTTGAAAACATAACGGTTGAAGAACAAGTTATCCATAAAGATCAAACAGGGAAGTATAAGTATTCTCATCTCACACTACGAATCATGTTAATAACAATCATGAACCTATGCTAGCATGGAAAGTTCTAAATCTCAAGATCCACTTTCACTTCACAAGAGATTAACAAATTAGATGTTAGCTACGCATCTAACAATTAAGCATAACCATACGAGGATATCAGTTATACATCACACACAAATCTTTAAATCATCAAGATACTAAAACTCCATAAATAAATCCGTTAGAACCCATGACAATGATTAGTTCATAATCGAACCGCTCGTCATCATGGGATCTGATGAAACCATGATAATAAACAAAGTATTAAAGATTACAAATAAACTAGAGTAATGAGTTAAGAAAACAAATCCCAAAAACATCCAAGAGTTTCGCCTAATAGAAGAAAACAAAAAGTAGATCTAGATCTCCGTTGCTTGTCACGAGCGTTGGAATCCTTCTTCGATTATGTTTCTCCGTCTCTCGGCTCTCTCTGTGTTATGGAGGGTGTTGGTACGAATTATGATGATAGGATGTATTTATATAGGCCACGGGAGTCTTGTTTAGCAAGAATCTACCAAAACAGAATTATAATAGAATTTCTGCAGTTCAGCACAAAGTACGTTTCCTAAACTGATTCTGTTTTGAAGGAAAATTCGTAACTAACTTTTCTTCAGAATTTCTGGGCCGTTCCAGTTGTAATTTGACATCTGAACCACTTTAGAATGAAAGAGAATTCCATTATCTTCGCGTAGACTGTAAGATCATCCAAAACGGACTTATAGAACTCAAGATATGGCCCAAACAGTGAATCAGGATTTTCAGGATAGAAATTCGGAATTTCCAGAATAGGTCCCCGCGCACGCCGCAGCGCGCCTGGTGATCTGTCCAAGATTGAAGAAAATTTTGTTGTCTTCGCGTGAGCTGTAAGATCGTCAGAATCGGACTTGTAGAACTCTAGATATGGCCAAAACAGTGAAGACTGCGCAACTTACCCAGAAAATCCGAATTTTACACAATTTGCTCAGTTCTCCTCCGTTCTTTTTGCCAATGCTTCCATGCTTCATTTCCTTGACTCCAAATCTCCCAAGAATTGTAGGGAAGACTTCATTCTTCATTAAGAACTCAAAATCCACACCAAAATCAACTCAAATCTCCAACCTTATCCAATGATTTATAAACCTGCGCTACACGAAACACATCAAAAATACAACAAACTTGAGGCCAAGTGAATCAATTTAAGCCGATATGGAATGCTCCAAATGGATATAAAATCCACTTATCATTGTTTCTCCTCATCCTTCGAGGTCACTAGCTTTTCGCTTCTATTCTTACGCTTCCTTAACGCCCATGAACCAGACGAAGCCTGGAACCCGGAGTACTTGCTATCCATAGATGTCCTCCAAGAGGATTCATAACCTTCAGTCCTATAATCAGAAGAAATATGACCCTCAGATTCTTCCTAGAGTTCCTTTTGCAATCTTATTATCTCTTATTTTCTTTTTTACCTTCTCCGCTAACATTCGACTTTCTAGATCTAGACTACGAAGCTCCTCATCGATGACGATGTGATTTGCCGTCTCGATGTTTTTCTCTTGGTTTAATTTTTGCCGTCTAAGCTTCTCTAGATGTAATCGTGCATCACTTGTAAGCACATGTTTTTCTTGAGGAGTCAAAACTAGCTGCCGGGAATCGCTTCTCGGTCTGCGGGGTCCATTCAATGGATCTGATAAACTAGGAACTCGAGGTGAAGAAAACAGTGCTTGCGGAGCCATTGAAACTTTACGATTCTCCGTTCGCTTAACACTTGAAATATCTCGCGTGTTAGGAGCTGGTTGCTTGCTCATTCCTTGGTTTTCGTCGGCCATTCTTCGTTCGAAATGAAGAATTAAGGTCGACTACTAGAAATTAATGTTCGATCTATTTGAATTTTGGGGTTTTAGTGGTGATTGTGTTTTTAGAAGGAAGTAAAACCTCCTTCTAGCGCCATTTTTAGAGTAATATATTCAAGAGCCAATCCTTTTACAAGTGGGTATTACAAGGATATGTATAGAGCTTCTAACTGGGCCTTTAGTGGGTTTTTCTCTCTAAGTGAGCCTATGGCCCAACATGAGTCCCCCCTAAGTACAAGTAAAAGATCTTTAGATCTTTTTCTATTATCTATTTTACAAGCCCAATTCTAAAATTATTACTTTTTAAAAAAGAAATGTTCAGGGGAAGCGTATAGAAAAGGGGAAAAGATTTTGACACGCTGACTTGTCCTTTCCACTTTCCCGCTTCTTGAAAGTTGTGTTTTGACTGTTGAAGAGATATGTTTATTTCTTCTCTTTTTCTTTTTCTTGTATAAAGACTTGTTACTGTCTTGTACTTTGTTTTCTTTCTTAAAACTTTGGTCACTATTTTAAAAATAAAAAATAAAATGTGGCCAGTAAAATAAAAATCTGAAAATTCGGCCACTTTTTTGTAATTCAAAGTAAATTACGGCCATCATTTTTCTTTTCACTCTTTTAGAAAAACTGATATGTAAAATATGTCTCTATTAATGTAATAATTTGAAATATTTTAATTACTCAAATTAATGTAACTGTAGGAGATTTTGTACACTTTAATATATTTTAGTTAATTAAAATATGACATTTGTCAATTGAATGCACTTTAAAAACCAATAAGGTATCTTTAAATTTCATTTCCGAAAAATTTTAAACTTACTTTCAAATTTAGTCCAATCAAAACTTGAATCGAAATCGAATGACAACAAAATATTCAAACCTTTTCCAACTCAGTCACGCAACTTGAAAATAAATTTGAAAATACGTTAGGCGGTCCAAAACCCAATTCGAAGCGCATTAGGAAAGCTTCCTGTCCTGTCTCTTTCCTATATATACACCCCCAAGGCAGACACAAATTTACATATCAATCAATCGGTAATAGCAGTATGCAAGAACTCTCTCAACAACATTCAACTTCACGCTCTGATACGATGCTAACAATCACAAACACAGAGAATATGACCAACAAAGCAGGGGATCACAGAATGGGAACAGGAAAGAAGAAGATAGAGATCAAGAGAAAAGAGAAGGTATCAGACAGACTCGTTGCTTTCTCGAAAAGACGAAAAGGTCTTCTCAAGAAAGCTCATCAACTTCATTCTCTCTCCGCTGCTCAAGTTGCCATTCTTGTTTTCTCTCCTGCTGGAAAACCATATATTTATGGTGATCCTTGTTTTAATGACATTGTTGACAAGTTCTACTATGGTAATGCAAGCCCTGATGTTGTTGTTGATCGTAATGGTGGTGGTTCTTGTGATCGTGGTGGTGATGATGAGGATGATGATTTTCGAGAGATTGATGCGTGCATGTCGTGGTTAGGGAAGATGGATTTCGAGGCGTGTGATGATTTGAATGATCTTGTTTCTGTTAAGAATGATTTGGAGATAATTAGGGAGAAGTTGATTAAAAGGATTGGTCAAGTTGGTGATTGTAACTAGGATTTGGTTTTTTTGTTAGTTCTATGCTTTTTTTTCGAGATGGCCTTGCTATGAGCGAATGTGTAATAGAGATTGCGTGAGTGTTTAAATTTCTGCGATTTTTGTAATGCAATGTATTGTTAAGAAAGGAATACGTACATGTCTGAAACTTGCTTTGCTTGCTCAATGTTATTTGTTTTTACAGTTTTTCGTTATTTTAGTTGAATCTAGCTTAATTTGTTTGATTCGGTAAAGAATATGTATGCACAGGCTCATAGTTATGAAATTCTGATTTTTATTATAAAAATTGATATTATGTCATATATAATCAAAGATGTCAAGAGTCATTAAGATTGGAATCGCCCATAATAATCCATTACAAGTGTTACCATTGACGATGGAGATTAGGGTAAAAGAATTCAAAAAAATTAAGAGGTGAGGTTCTCGAGTTTGTCGAGGCAATCACTGGCAATCCCAATGACCCAGGCATCAAAGTTGTTGGAATTAGGTTCTTCTCCAACCATCTCCCTGTAGCAGTCACTGCAGGTATCGACATTTGACAAAATTGCACTGAGATCCAAATTAGCCTTGTAATAGTTTTCTGATTTCAAGTCATCAATGGTATTCTTCATGTCATCGATTGCTGCTTCGTAAACTTCTTTGCATTCCTGGAGGCATTCCTGTGTTACTCCAGAGGTAGCTGGATCCTTTACCTGCTCATCAATGGTCTCGAGGAATTCTTCAGCTTTTTGGCTTGCAATTATCATGGTGGCCTCGATGAACCTGGTCATCTGTGTCTTAGAATCAACAGGAAGCTCAGGTGCAGGACCTGATGCTGCAGCAGGTGCATCCAAGAAGATTGTCGAGTTCGCCTGAGGAAACAAGGCGAGAAGGGAGGCAACCGATAGGATGACGAGTAACTGGTTGATGATGGAAGCCATTGTCTCTTCTCTTGGAGGAGAGAGGAGGCTAACCAATACAGGGGAAGGATTGGAGGACGAAGATCTTGGTGAAACGATGAAGACTCTAGTCTTCAAAGCTTTGAAATTTTTGGGGATGGGTGGTAGGCTTTTATAACCAGTTATCAAGGAATTAACAAATGGTCTAGCATGAATCTAGGATTCTGATAAACATATATTTGGGCTACTTAAATATAGGGCATCTCCCCTGGAAGTCCAGAAGAAATAATATTTTGCAGCTCTATCCTTGCGCTAAACGTTGTACACAGCTTCATCCTCCAAAGAGAGGTTTTAAGACCTAGCTTCCCTCTCTTACTCGTTTATAAATGGAACTCAAATTATAAAATAGTAATGAGCAAGCAATATAAAATGAAATGGAAATAGTAGTCAAGCAGCCACAATCATAGGTTAAAATTGAACAAAATGCAGTACGACGAATAGAGGATTGGATCCTTTGAAGCCTGATGAAAGAGATAAATTGAGGAAAGCTTTATGTACATACTTGAATGTAACATGCAGGGGCAGAGACTATTCTGCAGGCGAAAAACAGAAAATGTACGCTACAGGGGTTTAAAGTAAGAAGAAACTAAATCTTGATCCCTACCTAAAGGAGTAGCTTACCTACACAAAATTCTCCTATAATTTGCAAAAAATCATCCCACCACAAGGGTTGACTGTACATTACCCCCCCCCCCCCCCCTCTCCCCTAGCTAGATTATCTGGTTTACTGGATTATCTTCCTTCGTGAAGGTCTTCAGAGAATACAGTTGTTCGAGAGATTACATCATTTTCAAATGCGCTTATTCCTGAATATGGACCTGAAGAGAAGATCGAGGATGTCCCATCTGACGCAAAGGTAGGACGGTTGTTGGAGGTCAATACAGAGTCCTGGTACTCCGTAACATGCTGCACCATTTTAAGTGATTGTACCACTTCTCCCATAGTAGGACGCTGGTTTGCCTCAGGGGCGACACAAGCTGCTGCTATGGTGCAAACCCTTGCAAAATCTTCCTTCGGATACTTTCCTCCAAGCCTGATATCAGCAAGTTCATCCAGACGATCCTTATCTCTAAGTATAGGCCTGGCCTGAAACAGATACAAATTCTGTAATTGTAAACAACTGTTTTCAGATTGATGACTCAATAGAAATGATCCACTACAAGTCTTTAGAGAAATGTCAAAGGCAAATAAAATATAGAAAGCCAGTAACTTAAAGAAACATCTCTAAAGCATGTATAGTTAGATGAAAATAGTAAGGTTCAAGAAAAAGAGTAGATCCCATGCATCACAGTTACTAACCCAAGTCACAAGGTTTTCCTGTCCTGATGATTGTGACATATCCACAGGTCTCCGTCCCGTCAACAACTCAAGCAGGACAACACCATAGCTGTAGACATCACTTTTTACTAGTAGATGACCAGTCATAGCATATTCAGGTGCTACGTACCTGCAACACAGTACATATAATCTTAGCGCCAACTTTGATCTTGAAGCATACTTACTACAGCAATAGTTACTGAAAGCCAATTACTCCATTTCCAAGTTTAAATTAAAGTTCTTGATCGGATTGATTGACAAGGTTGAAGAGAGGCCTGACCCAAAGGTACCCATAACACGTGTAGACAGGTAGTTCTGTCTGCCTTCAGGGGCCAGTTTTGCAAGGCCAAAATCAGCAACTTTAGCTTGGAAGTTGTTCTCCAGCAATATATTTGACGCCTTAAAATCTCTGTGGATAACACAAGGTTGGGAATCCTCGTGCAGGTAAGCAAGACCTCGTGCAGCATCTAGGGCAATCTTCATTCTGGTCTCCCAGTTTAGAGGACAATTTAGTCCTAGAGGTCCTACATTGATACAGGACATTGTTAGCATTTGTTAGAAGCTTTTAGTGAGGTCCCGTCTATCAACAATCTTTATACTTTGACCATTTTCTACACTTTCACCACTAACTGTCGAACACTAGGCAACATTTAATATAGTCTATGTAATATGAGTTAACAAATTATGACTCTTTCTGGAAGTAACACTTTCCACCATACAATAATCAAGGTGACAGTGACTTTATTTACTGCCTGGTATAGGATCACAGAAGACATGTATAAAGAAAATTAATTACCATGGAGCCATTCTTCCAGACTTCCATTGGGAACAAGCTCATAACAAAGCAGCTTTTGTGAAGAGTCGCTATTGCTATAGTATCCTACAAGCTTCACTAGGTTTCGATGATGCAACCTACTAAGCATATCAACCTCAACCAAAAATTCTTTATCCCCTTGTTGTCCTCCACTAGTAAGCCTCTTTATTGCTACTGCCGTACCGTCACTTAACATTCCCTTGAAGACTCTGCCGAAACCACCCTCCCCAAGCACACTAATAGAGTCGAAGTTATTAGTTGCTTCTTTTAGCTCTTCATATGCAAGGAAGCGTGTGCTGGTTGGGTGGAGGGGTAGGGATCCTACTCTTGGAAGAGCTTCCACTGTCCTCGACTTGGCTGGAATATTTATAAGTAAGAAAATAAAACATATTAACTCGTGGTAGTTTAAAATCTTTATCAGAAGACTGCATTTCACAAAACAATCAGTTCAAATTATCCAGCTGACGGACCCAAATCTTCTACACCATTTTAGGTGTGTCACTCCATGTGCCACCTTAGGTGGTTGTTTTTGATTGGGTGGTTGGTGTGAATGCAGGGGGGTCCCATTTATATTAATGAGAGATGAGCCAATCAAAAACAACCACCTAAGGTGGCACATGGAGTGGCACACCTAAAGTGGTGTAGAAGATTTGGACTCCCAGCTAACGTAGTCTTTAAGTAACCTGCAAATATGTTTGTGATGTCCTAAAATTGTTTGCTAAATACAATCAAGACTAGATCTTATTTACCCCATAAATCATGGAATTTATAACATATATTGAGGGAAATCTACACGCTATTATTCAAGACACTTTTACAATTTAAATTAAATATATAAATTATTCATTATAATTTTAATAAATCGTAGACATGACAGCTATGCCATAGATAACCTTATGCAATTAGTCAATTTGCGGATTGCAGTATCGCCAACTCAGAACAAAAGCCTTGCTTGTTTCAGTGTAATGGAAAAAGAATGATTCATTTGAGGTGTTCCACTGGACAAAACTAAGCGCACACATACACACACATATATATACATATGGAAGCTGGTCGCATCTGTTTGCTAGAAGTATATTGATTTAGATTTTCCAATTTATAAGATTTTTTTTTTAATGTTAAACCCGTAAGTGCATAATTATTCTTAATCATATATAATAACATGACTAGCCAAAAAAATATAGAATATATATTTATCATGAATATATATTCATATATTATGATCATATATTAGTGGTACCAAATGGAAAAGCCAATTGTATAATGGTACCAAATGGAATATCCCTATATATTATGATCATATATTATTGTTGGGTTATATGGTTTAGTGCTATAAATCCCTAAGAGATAGTTGCGGATGACTAGTTAACTAGAGCAAGGAAAGATGGATGAAGTGTAGTCTAAGAACCATACGTAACTATTTCATGCAGCATTAGTTGCGGAAAACTAAAGCTAGGAAATTTAACATGTTCTAAACTGGTCCAGAGCAAACGAAAGATAAGGAACACCCTTTTGTATTTTAATATATATGTAGCCCTTAATCATGAACTAAAACCTAAGGTTCAGGAATCATTTTTTCATGTTTGCAAGAAGTAAATCTTCTTGGGATCCTTTAAAGGCGTAATCTGAATTTATATCCTTCACAATTATCTATCTAATGGCATTTATCATGAATGGTAAAAATTCGTTACAGTACAATTCAAAAGTTTAGCATCTTAAGAATTGAGAATTAAAATGAGTTTTTCCTAAGAAGTGGATAATTATTTAATAACAACTCAAGTTCAAAACGAAGAAAGACAAGAAAGAAACATATATATGGTAGACAAGGTTGGAAGTGGATTGTGGAGTGCATTACCAGTTTCTGTGAGATAAGTTTCCTTCTTCTCTTTCTTCCCTTGCTGAAATGTATATGAACACACTACAAGCATTGAGATGATTCCAATTATCAGAACGCCAACACCTATACCAACAATCAAGATAATACTTGGATGCTTCCTGTTACTTGAAGTACTGAGTTCTGTGGAAGACGAAGGTTTGTATAAAGGTGCGCCAGCTGGTGATGCTGCAAGACATGGAGTTGACAATTAGAGGACTTGTAACAAAGACAGAAAATGTTTCACAGTGAGTAGAAAATCAATTTCTTCATGTTCTTTTGTTGAAAAATTATTAGGTGGACTTAGCAAAAAAAAAAAAAAAAATTTAGGTGCCATCACTAATGCAACCTTATCCCACATCCCAATTTGAGTAAGTGCTTCTCTGGTTAGAGATGTGTTCCTAAAATAAAAGTATACTCCACTGAGCATAAAAACTTATCTACTGGATGTAAGAAAAAGTAAGCACTTATATTTTCTATAATCATGAACTGGAAAAACAAGCTCAATTCAATTGGGAGTTAAAACAGAGGTAGTATATCATGACACCAGTGTGCAGTTGTCATTTTAAAAGAGTGTTGGATGTTTCATGAGATCACTACTTTTGGTCTCAACATAGATACGTATTATGCCATTATGGGAGTAACCACTTGGCAATTTATGACTAGAAATGTTTGGTCAAAGAAGCTCATGTACGCAGGGGAGTTACGCCAGCAGTTGTACACTCTAAAGTTGCAGCACTCACTAGAAGAGAAATGTTGGCCTGGTGCGACCTCATTTTGGTCTTAAGAAAAGTACGAGGTCTACCTAATACCCACAAAACAGGATGACCTCAGATTACATTGCAATTTCATTATCTTCTCCAGCATAGTTTCCTTCAGTAATTTTCATTCACATGCAAAACCTCAAAAACAATTTACATAGTGCAGTTCTGTTATAAGATAATCTGCCCTAGATTGTTCTTCTGAAGTATATTTCCTTTACTACTTTACATCTCTACGTGCCTTTGGATGATTAGGTAAGAGGACTTCAGGTGCACATTGGACTAAATCAATTGAGTGATGGTCAAGTATCAGAGTTTTGTGCGCCTTTCGGTCTAATATATAACAAGGGCATATTTTGGATGTTTCTCAGTATGCACTTAGTATCATAGATTCCTTAAAAAAGTTTAAGGAATTTGCTAATTAAGTTGCGAATTTAAAGTATTGTGATGTTTCTGCTTGGGTACGATTGTGAAGCAGTATAGTGCTTGCTCTAATATTAGAATACGAACTTGGGTGTAACGTACACAGAAAATGTAAGCAAGAATCTGACCTAATTAAATGGCCTACCTTGCTCACCCTTAAAATGTTATGAAAAGTAAGGATCATTTCTGCATATCTATAGTGATTTTAGCATCAGAAGATGTAGATGAAAATTACCCAGAGAAGAAGCCTGAGGCTGAAACCAGGTAAAGTTGAGTATCTTGTAATCAGCCACTAATTTGGGGTTCGTACGAACCCTATGCATGGAAAGTGAAGAGTTTATTCCTGATGCTTCAATTGCAGAGAAGCTTTTTCCTGTATGCGGAGTTATGGCCACCGAAATGTTCCAATTTGATGAAGTGACTACGTAAAAGTTTATTGGCGCAATTTGAGATCCCCGCAGACCAAGTTGGTAAGCAAACTCTTCTAATACAATATTCCAGTTTGGGTTCGACGAAACATTTATAAGGAGGATATCAAGCTTTATTGGATATACACAATGGCAAGCCTGGGTCCCTCGCTTTAGCACCATATCGTGTCCACAACAATCTAGAGAAACAAAAGTCAGCATTAGCATTCAAATTTAAACATAAATGGCATCACAGCTGAATATTTAAGGTTAAATCTTAAATGAGATGATTTGAAATTGTAATCCACTCAAAGCTGCTTTCAAGCCAATGAATCATAAACAAAAATTTACAGGATTAATTTGTAAATATTAATTTTCCGAAATTGAAAACTTTTAATTTAAAAATGATAAAACATGTTTTACTTGGTGGTCTTGGTGGATGAGCTAAACCGGTAGGTATAGCACCAGGATCAGATTGTGTTGGAGAAATATTTTCCAACCATGGAGGTGTCATGACAGCAGTAGGAGGCAGTGATTTGCTCTTCCTCATTGACGGTTTTGAAAAATGAGAGTTTGAAGGAGCATGAGCAGAGGCTATCAGAGGGCTACTGTAGGGAGGTTGAGCAGGTGCAAGTGAAAGATCCGGTACAGGATTATGTGTAATCCGTTTCCGATGTGGTTTATGGAATACTGGGAGATCAACTAACAAGCGGAAGTTGGGTATAGCTGATGCCTGCAAAGGCCTACTACTTGGTGATATGATCTCTCCTTCCAGTGGGGTATTGGGTAAATCTGCACAGGTGCTGACTACAGCATAAAGTGAAATCAGCATCCATTTCAGCAATGAGCTTCGAAACTTCTTCAATACTCCTGGAATTCATTTAAAGAAGGAACTCAACACACATATAATATACGTAGATATGCACTACAGCATAGAGCGAAGACAACATTAATTTAGGTAATGAGCTTTGAAACTTTTGTAATACTCATGGCAATCTTAATAAGAAAGAATATCAAACACACATGATATTTGTACTCATGACAATCTTATTATACTAAAACCGCTGGTTACGAAACTAATAGACTGATCAATCTCAAAAGCTCCCATCCCCCTCCCCCCCTCCTCCTCAACATTGACTAAAGCATGAACCTAACAATTAATATTTCCCCTACTCCAATAGATGCATGTTTCTTCATCAAATTACTGAGTTATGGTGCACTATTACAGTTTATATTTTTTAAACTGCAGGGCGCTGAATTATTCTTTATTTTTTCGAGTCATTAATGAAAGAAGAATGTAAAGGTACAAGATAATATAAATACTTAAGCTTAATAACCAGCGAGTAATATAATTACTCAAGTAGGAATGCATGTGAAACCAGTATCCACCGTTTAAATATCAAACACATCTATATTGCCAGTCACATAATTTTGGAAACAACTAAAGCCATACCAAACATACCAAGTATATCCGGTAGACACAGAGCTTACCACTACCTTTAAGAGTAGAGACTCCATTTCAAGACCCGCCGACTTTATAAATTTTCTAAAATGCATATTCGTGCTAGTGCTAAAAACGTATGTCTTATTTAAAACCATACAATACGCAAAACAAAATGCCTAAAAATCTCATCTTTGGTTGAATTACTTCCCCATCTTTTACACAACTTAACATAGCCGCATTTAGAGCATCATTCTCTAAACTACAAATACTAAACTGTTTGCAACTTGAACCTTCATTTTTCACATCAAGGCATTTCCCTCCAACATTTTCAAACAAGAAACCTAAATTCCACAAACAACTTGGCTTCAACTACACACTCCAATTACATACTCATCATATATTATCAAAAAAAAACACAGGTAGAACAATTACTCAATTACACAAATTTAAATACACACACAAATATATCATAAACCCTAGCTCAAAGAGCTCAACTTAAATAAACAATTACAACAAACGTTTCACATTTCTAACATTAAGACAACACAATTACAAGTACAACCCACAAAAAGTTAAGACCAAACAAACTCACCAGAGGCACCAAACATTATTCTGAATCTGGGCCTGAAAGATCTGGGGAGCTTGAGTAGACTGACAGTGAGAGTAAGAACCCACAAGTCAAACAATTGTATAAAGACAATGTAGGAGGATTTAGTGGTTGAGAATGCAAGAAAATATGAGATTCAGAATATGTATGTATATGTAGGTAATTTGTTCAGGCATTTTGAACCAGTGTTCCAGAAATCGCTAGGCGGCCCAGGGCGGTCGGGGTACCGCCTAGCGCTTAATCGGGTAGGCGGGGATTAATCGGAGGGATTAATCGGAGCATTAATCGGATATTATAATAATATTTAATATATTAGTCTAATTTACAATTAAACATATCATTTTAAATAAATTAAAAGGATTAATCGGATTTCAAAAATCGAATCGGTTGATTACCTTCCAGAAGATTAATCGGGGATTAATCGGCTGAATCGGGGATTTTTAGAACAGAGTTTTGAACCAACCCCTCCAAAACAAAGATTAAATTTTGTGCAGAGAGGTAGAGAGATATAGCAGAGGACAGAGGTGGTCCCTCTCTTGGAGTTGTCTTATACTTCACTCTTGCTTATAGCTTTGATGTTTTTTTTGGCACATTGAGCCCGTTTGGTAAAAATTAAAAAGAAATTATAATTTACTTATTTTGGAAAAAATTTCGTATTTACATATTTTTTTTTTAAAAGAAAAATGTGTATGGGAAGTTTAATATTTGTTATCCTGTAAAAATAAGTTATTTATTTCAGAAAAAAAATACATATTTCCTAAAATTTTCCAGAATAAGTAACTTATTTCAAAAAAATAAATTTCCCAAACGGACCCATTATTTTAAGAAATTATCAACTTATTTTTGGTTAAAAATTTTAATTTTGATAAAAAAAATATACAAGTATTTAATGTATGTTCAAGATTCAATAAATTACAAAAATAAGTTGGGAACTAAGTTGGAAAGTTAGAAATTTTAAGTTTCGAACTTAAAATAAATTGATTTATTATTCTAAAATTAAGTTCCCAAAACACCCCTTCTTTATTACACATTTCTACAAAGGAAAGGGCTGTGGAAGTAATACAGCCTTTCGCTTAGTTTACTCATGAAACAAAATTCGTTTTCTGGACAAAATAATTACTTCCTCCATTTCTTTTTAATAGTGGCTTTGTTTTTTATACATATTTTTTTTATTTAGTGTCTGAATTCGTTTTCGTGCACCTCGATTAATCCGGAGGACTAGTAACACATTTGTACTCATTAAAGCATGACAATTCAATTACTTCAGCGTCTCCCAGAAATCGAACTATTGACCTTGGGATGGTAAGCTCCTAAAGTCACAATCTAACCAACTGGGACACCCGTGGTAGATCCTTGCACGTATTTTAAAGGGGTGATGGCCCAAAATATTCATATGGGAGCCATGCTGGCCCTTTTTACTGACTGAAAACGCTACACCGTCTACCGTGATATAAGGGGTGTTGTGGAACACCGTGTTCCGTATCATGGGGTGTTGCGGAACACCGTGTTCCGTATCATGAGGTGTTGCGGAACACCATGTTCCGTATCATGGAGTGTTGCGGAACACCGTGTTCCGTATCATGCTAACACGGAAGATGGTGTTCCGTATCATGCATAATACGGAACACGGTGTTCCGTATTATGCTAATACGGAGGACGATTCTCCGTATCCCGTCGGTATTTCGGGCCATTTTTTTCAAAATCAGTATTTTGGACAAAAACTTGTGAAAAATAGGCATTTTGGTAATTCTCTCATTTTAAAGAGCAAAAAAATTGTACTTCTATATGTTATTTTTAAATTTTTTTTAATAAAAATTTAAATATTAAACTTTTATTCAAAAAAAAAAATTTCAACAATCCGTTAATTATTTTCAAAAATTGTTATAATTGTTGACGGATTGATGACATTGATGGACCTCAAACTAAGGTGTATGTTAGACACATTTGACTGAATGCAATTACGTGTTAAATAAACTAGGCAACTTATCCGCGCTTTGCGCGGTTCATAAATTTTTGTTTTAAAATATTGAAAATAAATAAATTATTTTTTATTATTTTTAAAAATTGATTGGTCTCTTAAGAATTTTTTAAAAAATTGATTGAAAACAATTTGCATAAATTATAAGTTTGAAGATGCTCTCTTTATATATCTGAATTTTTCATAATCTCAAAAATATCATAAACATAAAAAATAGCAATTATAATAAAAACGTAGTCTTTGCGATCAAAATTTATAAATATTATATATAATAACACTTTTTAAAGCCGACGCCCTCTCATGACATACATGTTCAGTTGTAGTGTAAGAATTTATTTAATTAGAATATTAATTTATTTCGATATAATATAATGAATAACGGGTGTACAACTTTTTTATCGATTTAGTCTACCGATAAAACTGGGTTTTTTAATTTAACCTGTTTGGTCATAACACATGTAATTTTTTCATTTGTAAAAATAAAAAACTATTTGTATTATGGTGTTTAGCGAAGATTTATATACTTCTCTTTTTTATTTCGATTTCCATAATCACTAATCATAAAAATTGATTGAGAAGTTAAAGATCGTCTGCACTGCAATTGTCCGAAAAGAAATCGGAGCAGTATTTGATAGGGAATAAAAAAGGACGCAATGTAAACAATTTTTAGTCATCGTTTACCTAAAATTAACTTAATTATATATGTAATTAATATTTTTTATTGAAATAATAATTATAATGCTCAATAAAGTTTTGTAATTTTGTAAATAAATAAAATAAAATAAATTTAATACACATTTATTAGGTATAATTAATGACTAATTAATATGTCATTAAGAGGTATTTAATGCAAGAAAATAATTTTAAGAAATAAATCAAAAAAATGAAAATTCAAGAAAAATACCTTGAACGCTTCTGGTAACTTTCCGATCTCCGGGTATTATAATATATATAGATAGATATAGATATATATTTGAGAAGTTGGTTAATAATGTTTTTTAAAACCGATAGCCATCTCATAATATACATATTCAATAATAGTATAAGAATTTGTTTAATTACAATAAAAAATTATTTCAACACAATATAACGAAACAATGGGTGTATAGCTTTTTTATCAATTTTATCTTCCGATAAATGACTGGATTAGTTAAATTTAATCGATTTGATCATAACTCATGTATTATTTATTCATGTGCAAAATTGAAATTCTATCTGTACTGTAATTTGTATACAATTTCAGATATTAAATAAATATCTTGTACTTCCATAATTTATTACGATTTTCACAATTATTGATAATAAAAATTGCTTGAGAAGTTAAGGTCGTGTACCGTATAATCATCCGAAAAGAAATTACAGTGATCTTGAATAGGGAATAAAAAATAACGCAATACAAACAATTGTTATTCGTCATTTTAACTAAAAATAAACATAACTATATATAATTAATATTTAATATTGAAAAAATAACTATAATGTTCGACTAAAGTTTTCTAATTTTAAACAAATTAAATATAGTAAATTTAATATATGTTTAATAGGTGTAATTAATGACTAATTAAAATGTCATTAATAGCTATTTAATGCAAGAAAAGAATTTTAATAAAAAAATCAAAAAAACGAAAATTCAAGAAAAATACCTTGAACTGTTCTGGTGCATTTCTGATCTCCAGGCATTATAATATATATAGATTTATTTTCTCATGTAGTACCTACTATTATTATACATGAACCAATTTCTTGTAAAAAAAAAATTAAAATCATCATCTTATTACAATTAAGTCTTATATATATTGGGGAATACTCCATGAATAACATTCCTATATGATAAATAATAAGTAACATCATTTACAGGGTGTTTGGCAAAGACAACTTAAAGCTAAAAATAGTTTTAACTTGTTTTTGACATGTTTGTTAACCACGGCTTTAATCCGGTTTTAAGTTAAAAAAACTGCTTTAAGTTATAAGTTCCATTTAGGTACTTTTGACTTATGACTTATAACTTATGGAGTTTTTTTTTTGGCTTAATGACCTTTTGGCCTTTCAAGTTTGCACAGTTATACCCATAAAGCCTTAAGGTTTAAATTCGTTCCTTTTTGCCCCTCCAACTTCAGAAATGTACTTTTTAGCCACTTTACCGTCGTTTTTTTGATAGAAAACCGTCGCCTTTTAAAGGCCAAAGACGACGGTTTGTGGTTAAAAGGTACATTTTTTAAGTTGGAGGAGCGAAAAGGAACGACTTTAAACTTTAGGACTTTATGGGTATAACTGCGCAAACTTGAAGGGCCAAAAGGTCATTAAGCCTTTTTTTTTTCACGATTCTTGTAAAGTTTAAATATTATGAATTTGAAATTTTTTTAAGTCAAATTTCACTCTAAGTCAAAATTATTAAATCCCAATTAACTTTAAGTAAAATTACCCAAACACATTCATTCAACTTAAAGTAAACAACTTTACTTTCTCCTTTAAGTTAAAAACACCTTCATTAAATCAAAAGTAACGTATTTTAAGCAATGTCAAACACCCTCTTAATCTAACATAAAATAACATTTAAGTTCTAATTTTCACACCAAAAGAAAAATTTATGAATATAAATATAATGGAACAAAAAAATAGAATCACATATAACATGATTATACATAATTTTATTGTTGTAATTATATATATAAGATTTGATACAAGATCTTATACTAGATTTTATGTATGGTTTGATTTTTAAACTTTGAAGAGATTATATGTCAAATTTAATTTTTAAAGTTAAATTGTTCAATTTTATGATTCAGATATTAATAAATAAAATTTAAAAAAATAAAGTATTATAATTATGTTCGTTGATGTTTATATAAGGTGTTCAGCAAGCAATAAACCAAACAACGTTCTGCTGAATTAGTTGTCTTTCTATTTGCAATCATTGCAACCGAAGTTAAACTTAAAATCAACTTCTAAGAAAAAGTAAAAATTAAAAACCTTTAGGAACCATTTGGATTGGAGGTTGAGAAGGGTTGGGTCGGGTCGGATTCAAATTTAAAATTTCGTTTTTGTGAAAATTTTAAAAGTAAAATATTGTGTTTTTTTGGTAGTTTACGAAAGAACCAAAATAGTACTATATATTAAATCCAAAATTCAACATTTTACTTTTAAAATTTTCTCAATAACAAATTTTTAAATTTGAACCCAACCCAACCCAACCCAACCCAACCCTACCCTACCCTTGTCAACCCCCAATCCAAACGGACCCTTAAGATCGTGTTGCAAACCATATTTTCAAAAATAAAACTTAGAAATTGTATTTTAATTTTTTTTTATATAAAATCGTTTTTTTTAAAAAAATTATACAACAATGGCAATTTTGAGAAAAGCTCCATTACTTTTGTACAAAAAAGTGTTTAATTTAAACTATTCTATAGCAACAAAAATATGTAAAATGGTTCTAAGGTTATAATTCTAACTTTATAATTCTAACTTGATTCTATCATTTGTGTGGAACCTAACCCTAAAAACTTGTACATGTTAGCAGAAATTCTGTGTAGCTAGCACTTAACTACATAAAAATTCAAACTAAATTGACTTGCTTCAAAGTTCCACACATCCTCTAACAAATATTTGCCAATAGTACAAATAATGTAAGAATGCTGGACACATGTAAATTCTATGTATAGAAGGATTATATTTATAAAGATTCTCTGACTGGAGGGAAATCATACAACATAGATGCTTGTAACGACAGAGCTTTAGATCTTCTGCTCCAGTGTCACATCAAAGATCCCTATCGGCGATTTGGGTCGATAATGTTCATCTGTGTCAACTTCTTCAATTTCCTGAGACCACAACGCAGGAAATGCACCAGAATCAGCAAAAGTACTAACTAGAATAATAACACAGTAAATATAAAGTCCAAAGCTGATTTTTTTCATCTAATAAAGAGGACGTGTCATCTGTACACAAATCTAAAGACGATCCACTAAGTACATAACTACATCTAATGAATGGCAGCTGGTCCTTACAATCGATTGTCGGGGACCGGTTAACTAACAATCGGTTTTTAAACCGTTGGATCAATTATCCAACGGCCCCCTGGATTACAAAAAAAATTTCCTATCCGCGGAAATTACCGATCCGCGGAAAATTTCCGAGGAACGTAAAAAAAAAAATTTTTAATCTCAGCCGTTGGATCCTTGATCCAACGGCTGTGGAACCGATTGTTAAATAACCGGCCCCTGACAAACGATTGTCAGGGACCGGGACCCCTAATGAATTGCTTTACCTAATATTGCACTGTTACATACTCCTATATTGTTGTGTGAAATTTAAGTATTCATTGCAAGCATAATGAGATGAATATTAATAATAGCATATTAATTATTAGAGTAAACTTCAAAATGGTGGCCAGATTTTACACTCATTTTCAAAAAAGTGGCCAAATTTTCAATTTTGTAAAATGGTGGCCAGACTTGCCTTTTTCCTTTCAAAAAGGTGGCTACAGGCTATTTTCATATTTTTTGCAGGGGTAAAATGGGAAAAAAATGCTAGAGATCCCAAAAATTGTCCACAAAAATTCTCAAATTAATATGTGTCACCATATGATTGGTTATATTCGTAATAATAATAATAATAATAATGCCCCCCATGTATGCACATCAATTCACCAAAAAATCCACAAATATGAGTTGTCAAGATTTAATTAGTCAATTTATGTGCATGCATGGAGGGGGCATTATTATTATTATTATTACGAATATAATCAATCATATGGTGACACATATTAATTTGGGGATTTTTTGGATAATTTTTGGGGTTTTTAGCATTATTTATTATTAAAATAACATATTTTCCCATTTGACCCCTGCCAAATAAGCTGAAAATCATCTTCAGCCACTTTTTTGAAAGGAAAAAGGCAAGTCTGACCACCATTTTGCAAAATTGAAAATTTGGCAACTTTTTTGAAAATGAGTGTAAAATCTGACCACTTTTTTGCAATTAACTCTAATTATTAACACTCTCCAAAGAAAAGACTATAAACTGTATAGCAAGATATAGGACTAGCAAAACTGTCTGCTGCTTTCTCAAACATAGTGCGATGCATCCTAGGCTTTCTCATGGTACTTTTGAGTTTAGCAGATAACCATGTTGCACATGCATTAAATCACAAAATTTGTTCTGACCAAAACAGCACGCAACAAAGGTTATATATTAAGTGAAAGTATCTAATTAAAAGGTCAAAGTTCAACTCTATCTTCTCATATAGAACAATTTATCAAAAATCAGAATATTTAGATCATTATCCCAAGGACAGCAGAAAATTTGCGGAAGGGAGGGGTGTTTTTTAGTAAGGAGTCACCTGAACAACATCTTCTCCTCCGATAACTCGACCAAACACATTAAGCTTCTCATTCAGATCTGGAATTGGGGCGGTTGTTATGTATAGCTCAAATACTTCTTTGTCATGTTTTCCCTTAGAAGTACACAACATAAACGCTTCATGCTTCACGCTGAATAGCAATAGAAAATATCAGGATCCTATCATGACAACGTTTCGTAATTGAGGCAGGGCACTGAAGTGGAGAATAAGAAAAACCTTGTCTCAAGTTGGTTGTAATGTTTGCCCCTAGATGTCCAATCTTCTGTAATTCCATTCTCAAAATCACCGCCTTGTATTACAAAATTCTTGATCACACGGTGAAATTGCATCCCTTTGAACTTTTCCATCTGACTGAAAAAATAACTTCATGTCAATTCGCAGTACAGGGCTTGCCCCAAGAGCATCAGGTGCAGAAGTTAATTGCATGATAGACACGATCAGGTTCTTTACTAAAAAATGTTCAACAACAATAAAGTTCATCTATAAAACAATCACTTTAAGTATATTCATCAGCATAAAATATCATCTAACAATTCTCCAAACGACAATGAATAAATGAAGGATAATATCATAATCTGCACTCTTCTGGAGTTTATAACATTTTAACCAGAACAAATCGCAGAAAATATTACTTGCATAATACTGCTACGATATTCCTAAGAAAAACAGACTTTAATTAATTAATAAGACCAAAGCAAACTACTGTCAGAGAACTGTGATGCACTCGCATAAAGCAGCAACAGGGCATGTTTATACAAGACGTGGCAAAAAGGGTAAACAAGTCCAAGCAGAAAATATTGGAGGGTAGTTTGGTATTTGCAAAAGGAGAGATATAAAAAGAAAGAGAGGAAGAGAATTAGGGTTAAGGATTGATTTGCTAGTCGTTTCTTAGTATTGGGAGAGTGTGGCCTCTCGAACGCCCACATCTATCTTGTCATTTCCATTTCTGTAATTTATGGTCTGGGAACCTTTTGTTATTTGATTAATCAGTGTTCTCCTCGTTATTACTGAGTTTAATTCATATTAGTCTATTACAAATGGTATCAGAGCATAGATCCATCGCTCCCCCAACCGCTGGTCAACGAATTGAGGTACTAGAGGAAAAGACGACGGCGATTGAAGAGACGTTGACGGCCATGGTGTCAACGGCGGTTGAATCGGCGGTTAACGCCATGAAACAAACCTTGGCTGAGTTGTTGAAGGAGGGTCAGATCGCCATAGCTCGAAAGCAGAGTGAGGATTTAGATGCTATGGCCCTTCGTCTCGAAGGAAGGATTAATCGTTCAAGGGAAGCTCAGGAACAGATGATTAATGTAGTAAGGGAGAATCAGATCAAGTTTCAATCGGAGATAAGGTCGGTGGTGACGAGCTTACAAGGGGGAAAAACGCAGATAGGGGATAAGGGAGAGGCTAGTGCGAACCATGTGGGATCTAAGAGCATCTCCAATGGTGTTAGCTAAAAATAATTGGCTAAATTACATAAAATATTGATTATGTAAAATTTGTCGAACCTGTAAGACATTGAGTTCCGAGGGTATTAGCTATAATGATTGGTTATATTTTAAAAATGGTATGTTATTAATATTTCAAGTTGTTATTAATGGAATATATAATTTTAATATAGAAATAAGTGATGTGGCAATTCACTACAGGTCTCTAGAGGTTCGACAAATATAGCCAACATCAAGAGATTATCTATAATTATAGATAACAATTTTGTCCCATTGGAGTGTAATTTTTTTTACACATTCTTTATAATTTTTATTTATGGTAATTAAATTTAAAATTTACCTAAGGGGTCTCTCCCATTGGAGATGCTCTAATGTGGCGGGGCCTTCCAACGGAGGGAGTGAAAAAGGGGTACTTGGGGGGGTGGGGGAGGTCGCCTGTTGGACAATGTTTTTGGTTGGACAATGTTTTTGGTGGGTCCAATGGAGGACTTGATAGTGGGGTTGGAGGTAACGGTGGAGGAGGGTCAGGCGGAGGGCCTGGGAATTTGAGATATCGAAAATTGGACATGCCAATATTTGATGGGACGGATCCGGACGGATGGATACTGAGGGTAGAACGATACTTTGCTTTTTATCACCTGACTGAGAAGGAGATGCTGGAGGCTGTGGTTGTAGCATTAGAGGGTGATGCGTTAAGGTGGTACAGTGGGAGCACAATCGCAGACCAATCCGGGTGTGGGCTGATCTAAAAACCTTTGTGTTGCGACAATTTAGGCCTATAAATGGGGGATCCTTATATGAACAGTGGTTATCAACTGCCCAGACATCAACAGTTAGTGAATATCGGAGGCAATTTATTGAAACTGCAGCGCCCTTGGATCACATGTCGGAGAATATCTTGTTGGGCCAATTCATTAATGGGCTAAAAGAGGATATAAGGGCGGAAGTTCGATTGTTGAACCCAGTAAACATTGAGCAAGCAATGGAGATGGCTATAAAGGTAGAGGAGTGGAATCGCATTACAACAGGTCGCAGGCTATCATTTGGGGTTAGCAAATCCAGTGTGACAACAGGGTACAACAAGAGTAGTCCAGGATCAGCATATTCAGTTGGGCCTCTGTATAGTCCAGGTTCTGCGAAAAATTGGGGATCGGCTAGTTCGGAATCGCAAGCCTCGGTTTATTCTCCAAAATCCCACAGCTCCACTGTTTCAAGCAAACCACCGGGTGAGTTTCGCAGACTGACAGAGAAGGAACTCCAGGATAAGCGTGCCAAAGGAATATGTTTTAAATGTGACGACAAATGGACTTTGGGGCATCGCTATCGTAGGAAGGAACTGAGTGTCATCCTTATCGATGAAGAGGAGGAAGATGGCACCGACGGAAGCAATTCAGAACCTCCACTTTCGCCATCACCAACGGAAGAAATACTTACAGAGGTATCCCTAAACTCAGTTGTTGGTATTTCCAATCCTAAAACGATGAAAATACGGGGTCAAATAGATGACCAAGATGTTATTGTATTGGTGGATCCCGGGGCAACACACAATTTCGTGTCGTTGAACGTGGTTAAAAAAGGGGAGATACCGGTGGATGAGTCAGGAGTATTCGGGGTATCGTTGGGTAATGGAGATACCATTAAGGGACGAGGTGTATGCAAGGGGGTTAGCTCAAGGTTAGCGGATAAGTTGATGATTTGTGATGATTTTCTTCCGCTGGATTTAGGAACTGCTGATGTGATTCTTAGAGTACAGTGGCTGGAAACGTTAGGTCCAGTAACCACCAACTGGAAGACACAAGTGATGGAGTTTGAAGTTGGGGGTAAGAGAGTGAAGTTAGTGGGGAACCCTCGCTGGTCAGGTCCCAAATATCCTTGAGGGCCATGATTAAATGCTTGAGGAAGGAAGGGCAAGGGTATTGGGTAGAGTGTAATGCATTGGATGGGGAGGAGGGTAAGAAAAAGGAGCAGAAAATTCAGGGAGAGCTATTATGCACCCTCAATTTAGCACCAAACGGTGTTTGCCGACCAAAAGGGTTGCCACCTTCCCGAGGGCATGAACACACTATTACTCTAAAAACGGGCAGTAATCCTGTTGGGGTGAGGCCGTATAGGTACCCTCAAAGTCAAAAAAATGAGATTGAGAAGCTTATCAGGGAGATGCTAGCTGCGGGGATTATTAGACCATCAAGAAGCCCGTTCTCTAGTCCGGTTCTATTGGTTAAAAAGAAAGATGGCTCTTGGAGATTTTGCGTGGACTATCGAGCTCTAAATAAGGAGACTATTCCGGATAAATATCTCATTCCAATCATTGATGAGCTATTGGACGAACTATATGGTGCAAAGATTTTTTCGAAACTTGATCTTAAGGCGGGGTATCATCAGATTCTCGTTAAGGCTGATGACGTGCATAAAACCGCATTTCGAACCCACAATGGTCACTACGAATTCCTTGTTATGCCATTCGGCCTTACGAATGCACCGGCCACGTTTCAAGCCCTTATGAACGACGTGTTTAGGCCCTACTTGAGGGACTTCATTCTGGTCTTTTTCGACGACATCTTGATTTACAGCAAATCTGAAAAAGAGCACTGGCAGCACTTGGAGCAGGCCCTGTGTAAGTTAGAGGAGCACAAATTATATGCAAATCAAAAGAAATGCGAGTTTGGAAGGTCATCTATCTCGTATTTATGCCACATGGTTTCGGGTGAAGGGGTAGGAGTCGAAAAGGATAAGGTGCAAGCAATACTTGACTGGCCTCAACCGAAAAATCTGAGAGAGTTACGGGGCTTTTTGGGTTTAACTGGGTATTACAGACGGTTCGTAGCCAATTATGCTCAAGTGGCAGAACCCTTGACACAACAGCTCAAAAAGGACAGTTTTGGTTGGTCGGACAAGGCTACTAAGGCTTTTGAAATCTTGAAGATGGCTATGGTCAACCCACCAGTGTTGCGACTTCCGAATTTTAACGAAGAGTTTATAGTGGAAGCTGATGCCTCGGGTTGGGGGTTGTGCTAATGCAAGGCAACAGACCTATCTCTTTTTACAGTAAACTTCTGGGCACCCAAGCTCGAATGAAATCCATCTATGAAAAAGAACTTATGGCCATTTGTTTGGCTATGGTTAAATGGAAACACTACCTCCTGGGAAGACATTTCATCGTTCGAAGTGATCAACAGAGCCTAAAATTCCTTCTCCAGCAACGAGAGATTAATCCGGAATACCAGAAGTGGGTACGGAAACTGCTGGGATTCAATTTTGACGTCCAATATAAGCCAGGACCCTCGAACAAGGTAGCAGATGCCCTGTCTCGAAAAGGCAAACCTGAGGCAGAGGTGGGTGAATTATGTGCTTTTCAGTCCACTAATCTGGTAAAATGGGATGACTTACACAAGGAGATAGAAGCTAGTACAGAGATTCAAAGGATTAAGGAAGGGTTAAAAAAGTCTATACTGGTTTCACCTTGCAAGGGGACGTGCTGCAATACAAAGACCGAGTGGTTATTCCTCGCACTTCGAAATTCATTCCAACCTTGCTGCAGTTGTATCATGATTCGGTCGTGGGGGGTCACATGGGGGAATTAAAAACTTACTTGCGGTTGGCTACAGAATGGTTTTGGAGGGGTATAAGAAGGGATGTCAAAATTCATGTACAACAGTGTTTGATTTGCCAGCAACAGAAGAGCTCGCAATTATGCCCAGCAGGGTTGTTACAACCCTTACCGGTTCCCTCGCAGGTATGGGACGATGTGACAATGGATTTTATGGAGGGTTTACCGTTCTCTAAAGGGATGAACTGCATTCTGGTAGTGGTCGACAGGCTATCTAAGTATTCTCACTTCATTCCTTTACTACATTCGTTTACTGCGGCTACAGTGGCTGAGATTTTTATTAAAGAAGTAGTTCGATTGCATGGGTTTCCCGTTTCGATCGTCTCTGATCGAGATAAGATATTTATGAGTCACTTTTGGCAAGAGTTGTTCAGATTGCAGGGTACAACCTTAAAACGCAGCACCGCGTATCACCCCCAAACCGATGGGCAATCGGAGATCGTCAATAAAATGGTGGAAACATATCTAAGGTGTTTTATTGGGGGAAAACAGAATCAGTGGGCGTATTGGTTGCCTTGGGCAGAGTACTCATATAACACAGCAACCCACACTTCCTCCAAATTGAGTCCCTTCCAAGTGTTATATGGTCGAGAACCTCCCCTGTTGCTACGAGTAGGAAGTGGGCAAACAAAAGTGGACAGCTTGGATGAGTGGCTACAGGAGAGAGATGCCATGCTAGATGAACTTAAGTATAATCTGGTGCGAGCCCAGCAGCACATGAAAGCTACAGCTGATAGTCGACGTCGAGAGGAGGTTTTTATAGTTGGGGACAAGGTTTTTCTTAAACTGCAGCCATATAGACAACGTTCCTTGGCAAGGCGACCTAATGAGAAACTAGCTCCACGATTTTATGGTCCGTTCATGTCAAATTCTGTGAATATGCGGAAATTATAGAGATAGAAGAGGGAGATCAGTTGGGGTAGAAGTTTATAGATATGAATTATATTCATACTTCTCCAAGTATTACAAATGAGGTAATTGCCTCTTATATAGAATTATACTTTAACACTATTTCAACCACCCCCAACAACCATCTACTATTACAACAACCCCTAAGATGTCATGCATGATGTCATACCCCCAACAACTCTTTGACACGCCCCCTCACTCGAAATCCCATTTTGGGATAAAAAACCTATCTTGGGATTGAAGAGTGGAACACTTAGAAGCACTTGTTAGAAGCACTTGTGCATAACCTAAGCTTCCAACTAGACCCATCTCTAGGATTGTAATTGAGATTTTTGGGAATACCGGGACTCGACTTACGACCACGTAGTACATTTTAGGCAATGTCAAAAAATATTGAAAGTGCCGCACATGCATATTTTAGGCAGTGAACTGTGTTGTTTGAAATGTAACTACTTCTGCTGCTTTGTCGTCATGGCCACCAATCAGCCCTTGAACTGATTAGAAGTTTCAACAGAATCTGACCAGAGCTGAACCACACGCCAACCAGTGCCTGGCAACGTGTTTTCTGGCTGTTCTTGTACTGGTAAGGGTCGTCTGGTTGTTCTCTGGAATGTGTTGATGAAACTGAAGAAAATAGGCAGCCTGTGTTTCCCTTGAAAAACAACAAAGCTTCAACTGAAATGCTCTCAATCTCTCTATAGATTGACTTTCTCTGATACCATGTCAAATTCTGTGAATATGCGGAAATTATAGAGATAGAAGAGGGAGATCAGTTGGGGTAGAAGTTTATAGATGTGAATTATATTCATACTTCTCCAAGTATTACAAATGAGGTAATTGCCTCTTATATAGAACTATACTTTAACACTATTTCAACAACCCCCAACAACCATCTACTATTACAACAACCCCTAAGATGTCATGCATGATGTCATACCCCCAACAACTCTTTGACAGTTCACAATCATGCGAAAAGTGGGACAAGTTGCATATGAGCTCGACCTGCCACCTGAGAGCACAATCCACCCTATTTTTCATGTATCCCAACTGAAACGACATGTGGGTTCTACTATGGTAAGCCCTTCACTACCACCTCAATTATCTGCAGATATGGAATTATTGGTGGAGCTAGAACAGCTATTAGATGTACGAGGAACTCAATCCACGGAGAATAGCCAACCTGAAGTTCTTATCAAATGGAAGGGCTTACCAACAACTGAAGCAACATGGGAGATTATGGACCTGATCAATCAGCGCTTTCCAGCTTTCCACCTTGAGGACAAGGTGAATCTTCTGTGGGGGAGTAATGTGATGCACTCGCATAAAGCAGCAACAGGGCATGTTTATACAAGACGTGGCAAAAAGGGTAAACAAGTCCAAGCAGAAAATATTGGAGGGTAGTTTGGTATTTGCAGAAGGAGAGATAAAAAGAAAGAGAGGAAGAGAATTAGGGTTAAGGATTGATTTGCTAGTTGTTTCTTAGTATTGGGAGAGTGTGGCCTCTCGAACGCCCACATCTATCTTGTCATTTCCATTTCTGTAATTTATGGTCCGGGAACCTTTTGTTATTTGATTAATCAGTTTTCTCCTCGTTATTACTGAGTTTAATTCATAGTAGTCTATTACAAGAACACACGTAAACATACAATGATAGCATACAGCACCTGCAGTAATATAATTATTTGAGATATGGTCAGGCTCATGTTTAAACCGAAAATAGTGGATAAGAAAATGTAAGAATGTGGAGCTTAAAGTCTTTTGTAGTACATACAGAGCATTCAGAAGGTTCAGAAGATTTATAACTTCCAAATTACAAAAGTTAATACCAGTAATATCGAACCAGGATAACAATTTTTTTTTCAAAACATACATTTCTGATATCTGACAGGGTACTGCATAAACAGTTTACTTTGACTTATACAATAAATAGGAAGAAAGAGTTGGACATACATACCAAGCACCAATAAATTCATTAACAACATCAGGAGCACCTTCCTTGTAGAGTTCCACAGTTATCATCCCTTTAGAAGTATTGAAGATCTGTTGTTCATGTAAAGTTAACACAGACTGGTAAGTATATACTATTTAAAACTTCAGAAAGGACAAAAATGAGCTAAAAGCCTAAACTAAATCATATTCCCAGAAAAAAGGGTAGCAGCTAAGAGCTGGATAAAGAACTTTCTTTAATAGGCAATGGCTTCTCAGTGATATATGGTTCCAAAAATTTTATCATCTTTAAAAAAAACTTTTTTGGAAGGATTAAGGAAGATGCATTTCAAAGTGCAATGACATTGCACACTATAAGATTTACTTTACAGATCAGTGCCATTTTTCAAGGCCAGTACTTATATCCGGTACAAATTCAGCAATACATCTAATTCTTACAGTGTATCTAGGCAAATCTGATTTCTTGGAACCACCATATGCACCTAAATTCTGCAGGATGATAAAGGAAAAGCATAAGAAGAGGTAATTAACTTATGTAGAATTCAGAGCATATATTATCTATAGATAAAAAGAAAATTTCTACCTTACGAATTGGTAACCCGTCTTTAGTCTGAAACCTTAACCTATGCAAATAGTTAACAGAGATTTTTAAAAGCCAAAAAAGAAAATCAGTTTTTTCGTATAACAATATTCAAGTACAATTTTTCAGGAATCAGGACTATGACTAGGTTGTACGAACAATGTTGACATCTTTTCGAACGTTAAACATCTATACAACATTACTGAATGTGAACCTTTCAATGTAACCCATCTAGTTTATATCTATACCAAGGCACCAAGTAGACAGGGTTACTTTCATGTAGCACGATACGGTGCGGGAATGAAAAAAGGAAGCACAACAGAACATAATGTTGAAAGATGGGTGTCAACTCCTTGATATTACCATAACTCCAATTTAACATTTCTATATCAAATTTATATTACATACACAATAAGCACATAATTTGTACATACAAATTATATATTTAGTAATTGACAACTACAATAAAATAAATAGTGTTGGCACTGTTGCAACAATAGGAGTCCAGGATGTATCATATTGCAGTCCTATTGATAATTGCAGAACAGGAATCCCTAGGTGGTTGAGCAAATCATGTTAACACTAAAGATTAAATACTTATGGTGCACTGATTTACAGAGAGCATTATTTATAAACTGTTATAGCAGCAACTCCAAGTCTCCGACACAATGTCAATTAGATTGTAAAACAAAGATACTTGAGATGTTCACCATAAAATATACACCTTTTCTTTTGGCCTTCTACGTTCCTATGAAATTCCTTACATTATTCACTACTTTTATAAATTTGTTGATCGGCATGCTTTGTAAAGTTATATTTTATAGCTCCAAAGATGGAGCCTTTAAATTATGATATGCTTTGGCGTAGATAAACAAATATATATACACATGCATTCTAAGTTATTAGAAAAAAATATTCAAACTACTTGAGGCAAAACCATCCTATAGGATTGTGCTAGTTTAGAATTGGTTTGGAAAGAGGAAAAGCCCCAAAATTTGAACATTAAAAAAAAGAAATTAGAATTAAAAAAAGGATTTACAAACCTTTGAGTAAAATGTCTGTATGAGGCTAACAGGAAAAATACCAATAGAACTAGAAGTACGCCATAGAGCACAACTGTAGTGACACTAATATTTCTAGGCCCCTTCTTCTTCTTGCTTTGCTGCAGTAGAGCTTGAGGCTTAATTTTAGCCATAAAGCTTATAGAGCTTCACTTGTAAGCATCCAATATGTTGTCTTTGCTCAAAAAGAATCCTGATAAAAAGTCAAATCTCAAGGTTTTTAATTTTCAAAATCAACATCTAACGATTCAAAAAACAAACATAAGGAGTAGAAACATACAATGCAACTGCGACAAAACAATCCAGATTTGTTTATGAGATTATTTTAATTGTGTATTTCTTAATTATATATCTTTAGCACCTCCCCATTATTAGCATTTTTAATTTTTTTTTTGATAAAGCAATTTATTCAGTTTTTACTTGTAACAATTTTCACTTTGTACTCGAACATGATTCTGTGTGGTTAGCGAGATATCTTCACCACTACAAAAAAAATATATATATATATATCATACATATACAAAACTAGAGCATTTCCCAAACTTTCAAACACCATGCACCAAAAATCATGTTAACATCCATCCAATATTTATCTGACCCTCTAATTCCACTAGTCCCAAATTATTAGTATAAGTACGCCCATATTTTCTTTTATTGAATACAAGGGAGATTCAGGATCGAACCCGAGTTCATTTCAACACTAGTTACTAGTATATTTATGAATAATTTCTCCATATCTAATCTGAAGATCACTAATAAATCAAAAAAGAAAGGAAAAAAAAACATTTGACATGGCCTAAACTTTAAAGCACACATTCATCTCCCCAGTCCTCAGAGCACAAAATCTATTTAAGCATATAAGATTAAGTGAACTAGATATCACACACACTGACACACACACACACGCACATGGGGATAAAATCAATAAAAATTTCTTGAAAAAGCCTTAAACAGTAAAATAAAAAGGACCCAACATCAAAAACTCGTAAAGCAGACATACAGTTAAACCTCGATAAGGGACCGAAAAATTTTATTCATAGAGATTATTCATTTATCGAGATCAAAAATACGCAATGTTTATTATGTCGGACCGGTAAAAAATTATTCATGAGTTTATTCGTTTATCGGTTCTACTGTATCTTGAACATACCCAAAACATGAAAAATCAAAACTTTGCTGATTAAAGAGACAACATAAACACTTTTTACAAGTTTTTTTTTTTAAGAATTGCATGAAAAAACAGAGTAAATGAAGTTCAAATCATAATTACTCAAAAAACACATATCAAGAATTTGAATATTGACGCACCTTTACAAATAATATGCAAATTGTGAAGAAGCTTCTGTTGTGTAGAATAGAAGAGAAGAGATCGAAGAGGGTCTGATTATTTGTGTGTATCGCTTATATATCTCTGTTACGCACTTTTGTTTATACAGTAATTTTCTAACTTGTCGTCCGGGAGGTTGAATGAGAGTAATGGCCAAAAATATCATTTTTTTTTAAAATTTTATTATATAAATATTAATTTTTAAATTTTTTTGTCAAAAATACAAACCTATTATGCATTTACAAAATAGGTAATGCTGTTACGCATTTGAGAAATCGGTATTATGTAAGAATTTTTTAAAAAAATGAAAAAAAAAAATAATAAGTATGTCACGCATTCTAGAAATGCGTAACACCCCAACAATGGAGGTGTTACGCATTCTGTAATGCGTGACACACTTAAATTTCTATTTTTTTATTTTTTTTATAATTTATATGCATTACCCATTTGACAAATGCGTAATATTATTACCCATTTTTGAAAGGGTGATGGCCCTAAATGCCCATCTCGGCCATCACCCAAAAAAAATGGTCCAAAATGCCAATTTTCGAAACACTGACCCTAAATACCCACCAGACACGCATTTTGGAGTGGAGTATCCGAACACTCCTTTTCGAAATGTGTATCTTTCATAAACTGAAATGGAGGCTGTGAACAGTGACGTGAGTCACGCATGTTGAACATGCGTGACATGAGACATGCATGTTGAACATGCGTGACTCACGTCACTGTTCATCGTCTTCCTCCACCCGTAGCTGGCATTTTTTTGACCAAAACTTCGATTGCTTCGTTTGTTCTCTACAGGGAACGAGCAATCACGTTCTACATACCAAAATGACCGCATGGTTACCCTCTACAATCCTATATGCTTCGATTGTCGTTTAATTCGCCGGATTAAGAAGACCAAAAATTGAAACTCTTTTCCGATCAATTTAATCAGTCATCTGTGTACGCCCCTGCGGGGCCAGAATCCACAAACTAGTTTAGGCAAAAGGATGAGGGAGGCGAGGGCTTCATTTTGGCACCCTCACAAGCACTGGATGTGGCCTGAGTTGCTAGAACTGACGGTGGCGATCGGAGTGCGATTTTTAGGGAGAGAGGAGCCCAGATCTGGAATGGTGATAATGACGTCAGCTGACGTCATCACGCATTCCGTAAATGCGCAACCCCTGTCACGCATTTCATACATGCGCAACCCCTGTCACGCATCTGTGAGATGCGTGACCCGTCGGTATTCTGGGTCATGCTCTCCGCATATCAGTATTTTGGGCCTTGGGGCTCCAAATCTTGACATTTTGGGCATTTTCTATTTTTGAAATGCGTAATAAATTGGTATTTTTGGCCAAAAAAATTCAGAAGTGATATTTTTGTCAAAAAGTTAAAGAAAAATGGTAAATGTGACACCCCCCAAATCCGGGGTCAGGAGATTTGGTTGCCACGCGAAAATCCTCAAAATAAAACACCTGTTTAATAATAATCATACACTTGTGATTGTCCAATACTGGAAATATAACATCTGTGACCCCAAACATACCAAGATCTTTTAAGGTTATAGGGCTAGAAATAAGAATCCAAATTCCATTAGATAAAAAGCATTCATTCTTTACAACATTCTCTTTGATCAAATCTTAAACCACTGGTGTAACTTCGATAAGAAGTACGCCAGGCTAACTAGACCATTACATAATAATATTAATAATAATAAATATTAGAACTCAATGATATAAAATAGATCTTACACTAAATCCAGACATCCTGAGCCAAGTCATCTTCAGAATAGCATCACGCTTCTTCTCTTTCTGAACTGTGCGGATAAGTCTCGCCAAACTACCTTACTGAAATGTTAGGATCCAAAACAGCAAGTATGAGCGAAAGAAATGCTCAGCAAGTGTATAAAAATTTTGATATAAAACCAGGATAAGTGGGGTATAAAATCAACTGAAATGTAAAACAGTTTATAAAGCAACTAAATCAACACTGTGATATAATTCAAATCATAACTGAAATCATTTGGCATGTCATAAAAATGAATCATCTGCCAACTCACAATATATAATAGCCATTCTAGCGATATGGATTGGATACACTTTACTGAAACACCATTGCCCCCTGATCAGGTTCTAAGGCAATGAGACCCTCTATACTCCACCGGTATTCTCTTTTTTTCCGTGTGGGTATAGTTCGGATTTCTGGGGTACCCAAAATAGGCAAGTAATGTTAGCCTATAGGAAGATGGAATGGTTACCATATCCTCCTTAATATTGCTGGACCATGGTAGCAACCATGGCCTCCTACGCTTTACTATTTTCCAATCCAATAGAGCAATTTCCGAATTCAACAGGAAATGCTTAGTTTCACATACAGTTCACATCCCTATTATTTACTACGATAATAAGGATATGAAGAGTTTATCTTAAACACTTCCCCACATCAAGGGTACCAATATCAAGCAACTGTGTTCGCACAAAAATATTTAAGAATCACAAATAGCTCTGAACAATAGCTATTCGTCATGATATGAATCAATGAAACATAAAATAAAAAGTGTTTAAGATGATAAAGAAAATACTTGCCTTTGGTCCTTAGCTATTGCGTAAAGTCGAGGTAACCCGTCTACCTTCTTCTTCTATCTTACGTCATCATATCCTCTGTTTTAATCATGCTTTGGTTTACGCTTTAGCGGTTGCCACAAGTCTGATCCGTCGACATCGACCCCGCGTGTCTACCTCTATAGTCAAACATAAGCTGGTACTTCAGTCTTCAGACAACAAGTTCTACTTTTATAAACATTTACAAACTCCATTCGAACATATTAACCCTGCTTACCAATATCTCTGTCGGAAGAAAATAATTGGAAATGTCCCCTTTGAACATAGACGTTTTCCCGGTGTTAAAACACCTCGCAATAAACCAGCAATTCCACAAACAATACTTTCATCTCCAACCTTCTTTATTACAATCCACACAATACTGCATCCATCTCCAACTTTCTTCGTCTCATACCAACTTAACTCCGCTGACATTCCTAAGTCAATATTTACCAATTAATCCTCGAATTAAACATTTATGCATTCAACTTAGTCCAACTCAATCTATAAATAATCCTCAAAACATTTATCTTATTCCTCAATAAAGAAACATGAAAATCAATTAATCCTCAATACACAATTAATCCTCGAGATAACAATTAATCCTCGAAATAAGTCATTAATCCTCAAGACAATAATTAACCCTAGAGATAATCATTAATCCTCGAATTAAATACATATATACCTGTCACATAACCAATTAACACATAGCATATACGGCTCACAAATAAAAGAGCACTCAAATTATTCATAGAATATTTACAAATCACTAATAGATAATCAAAGAATAATAACACGCAATTCACATAATTTTCTGATAGCATATAACACGAAATTTTCACAAAATCGGTCTAACAACTCAATTCGGGACTCAATTGGACTAAAGGAATATTTTTAAAATAATTTTAAATCACAATTTTTGAATAAAATGCAACTTAGGATTTTTAAAACATTTTCTAAAATTTCCGGGCAATTAAAACTATTTTTAAACGGAAAATTGGTTAATTGAAAATTAAATAATCCTAATTAAATTAATTAGAATCAACTAATAATTAATTAATAAAATTATTTAATAAATGATTACATTTATCAAATAATTAAATTAATTAAATCATTATTTAAAATTAATTAGTATAATTAAAAGTATTTAATTCTTAATTATTTTCGAATTAAAAACAAATAAATAAAGAAATAATAAAAATAAAATTCAGAAATAAATTCTAGATTTATAAAACATTTTCAGAAAATAAAATTTCTGAAATTTATAATTAAATTCAAGATTATAAAGTAATTAAAAGTAAATAAAAGTAAATAAAAGTAATAATATATATTTTTTTTTAACGATCAACATCGTCTTCCTCCTGGAAGATTTACAGACCCCCCCCCAAATACTGTTCACTCCGGTCCGGCAAAAATCCGGCTATCTCCGGCGAGGCCCAAAATCACATCCTTTCTAAAATTTTTAGCTTGTAACACGTTCCAAATCAAACCCAAAATTTAACCACAACATCAAACGCGTAAATTGGCCAAGATTTAGTCAATTCCGGCAAAAATTCAAGCTCTCCGGTGAGCTTCAAACATTTTTCGATGAACCGAAAATCAACACCAAACTACGAGTTCTATACATCAACACGAAGCTTAGGAGTTCAATGACTCATATCAATCATCAAAAACACCAAACAATCATCAAGAAATCCGGAAAATTGAAATTTATAATCACCCCCACAAAATTCGATCTCAAGTTTTAGGCTACTAAAAATCAAACAAAAATTATCATGATGCTCCTGAGATTGTATACAATCTATAGACACTAACCACATCAACAACAAATCATCCTACAATCCAAAATAAATTCGAGAAAATTCGAATATTAAACTAAAATTATAAATTTTCGATTCAAGCAATTTAGGATGTTAAAACACACATAAACATGTAGTAGAGATCAAGAGCTTCAATTTGGTTACCCATATGATCGATTTGGATGCCGGAAACACTGTGAACGAGTGGTTTGATTCCGATAAACTTCAAGAACACAATTTTCCAGATTTTACAGAAAATGAAAAATCAAAAATCTTATTTTTGATTATTTTGATTAATTAAATAAAATCAGCTGCTATTTATATTAAATCAAAATTAATACCCCAAAAATATTTTTAACCCCTAATTAAAATCATTAAGCCTTAAAAATAATTTTTATGGGATAAAAATGTAAAATTTTTATTTTTAAGCAAATATAATATAAATGTCAAAATTTCCCAAAAATTACGAATATTACAAAAATTACACAATAATACATTTTTGAACATCCCATTGTTATATAAAAATAGTTTTATGAAAAACAGGGTCTCGAAGTCAATACAGGGGCTGGGTCCGAAAATTAAAATACGAAATAACTGTATTCTAAAAATATAAAAATTACAGAAAAATAGAATAAAATATTCTATGATACACAGAAGTCACATAACACGTATGGGATAATTTTCCTATTTAATAAAAATCAAAACGCGTTTAAATGCATTAAAAATAAACTAACACACATTAAAATCAACTAAAAATATATTTTGATATAATAAATTACACGTAATTTTCCCGGTCGTTACAGTAAAAATGTCAATATTTCTTCAAAGAGGGACCAAGTGACTTTTTGACCCGGTGTAAAATGCTATTTGGTCATTTTAACTAAGGTTCGATTTCAAAAAGCTCATCGAAATTTTAAAATTTAGGAAAAAAAATTAAATAAATAGATTATATAATAAATTTATCATATAAAATTTATTTTTAATAAATAAATAAATTAAACATTTTAAAACGTTAAAAATCAAAATACTGGTACTTAATTTGTTTGAAATTATGATTCCTTAATTGTTCTTTAATGATTTGAATGTATATTAAACGCGTAAAAGAAATGTACATAAAAGAATTTGGGTGAAAAACCAAAATACCCACCATTTAATTTCAGGTGCCCAAAATACCCACCGGGAAAAGGAGCTGCCTTTTTTACCCACAGACCATGCATGTCTCACATGCGTACACTGTACACGCATGTTAGACATAAGATGCGTGGTCTTCACAAAACTGAAGGGTACTATCACATGCGTATCCCAGATACGCATGTTACGAATGCGTAGCCAGTGACACGCATCTGAGAAATGCGCATCCATAGTACTGTTCATCGTCTTCACAGACGCGAACGGGAGGCGATTTTTTAGGCGAAAAACATCGAAATTTCGGCCAGCCTTCGTTCACTACCATCAAAGCTTTGTTCAATACCATACCATACACGAAAATAATCTCCTTCTCCCCCTCTACAAACCTATACCATTCGATTTTAATTTGTTTCGCCGGATTTGAAAGGACCAAAACACGACCACGTTTCAGATCTCATTTTTCGATTGGTTTATTTATGCCCCTGCGGGGCCGGAAATCGATAACGAAACAATGGAAAATGGAGAGGGATGTCTGGGAAACATTTTGATGTGCTCACAGGTTATGGAGGATGTGGGAATGTGATGGACGTAGGAGACGAACGGAGAGGCGATTTAAGGTCGCCTGAGATGCAGGAGCAGCTGTGTAAAAAATGATGTCAGCTGACATCATTGCGCAGGTAGGAGATGCGTTATACAGAATACGCATACTCAAGATGCGTATGTCAAGCAACGCATTCTAGTAATGCGTAATTCGTGGGTAAAAAGGGCGGAAGCAAATCAATATGGGTATTTTGGGAGGCTTCCACACAAAAGTGGTGTAGTTTGGGCATTCTTTCAAAGAATTTTTAGTAATTTATTTTTTGAAATTTTTATTTTAATTTTCATACTAAACAAATTATTTAATTTTGAGTTAAATATATTTTTAGTAGTTTTAGAGTTATAAGATGTTATAACTTTTGTGAAATGTGAATAAATTTATATATTTTTGATACAATCAATTATTTGATATGGACAATTTTTTAAAATATTATTTTGATGTTTACAATATTTCTATAATAAAAAGTGTTTTACTGAATATTTTAGAGATGTTATCTAAGATGATCTCAGATTTCCTATTCTCAATACAAATTACCAAAGAAAAAAGAGTAAAAGTTTACATATATTTCAGAGCAGTAAGCTCCACGCTGATTACAAATGGTATTTGCTCAAAAACGTAATATAAGTATATAGGATTAGAGAAAATGGAGATTTTGTGAAACTTAAAAAAGACAATTCAATTTTATAAAATTCAGAAAGTAATCTATAGAGATAGAATTACGCATCATGATTATAGTTAGTGATTAACAAGAATTGGTAAGTAGTAAATTATTGCCTTTAATTTTAGGAAAATGCTCTTAAATCCTCACTACTGAAATATTGTATTGTAATTTTAGTGAATTAAAGCAAGTCCAACAATGTCCTACATTATGCCCTATAAATATTATAAAAATTAGTGTCCTAGTGATTTAGGACATTATTTTCATGTATCAATTTCAACAATATGCCTTATCCTTGTGCCTTATTATTAAAATAATAATATATTTGATAAAAGAAGGGAAGAAAAGGAGGAAAGTGGAATTTTTTATTGATAAAAAATGAAATAAGGCATGACTAGTGGTGACCTAAAAATAGGGCATGAGATGAATGTCTTAGTGTTTAAAGGCACCACTAAGACATTGTTGGAGCATATTTTTTCCCAAATACCCTAAATTTTAGCTAAGAACATCAATTTAGGACATTGTTGGACTTGCTCTTACGAGGATAAAAATAACTATTCAAGAAGGCAAGTTTCTTTTCATATTTTTGCTGAAAAAACTTCCATAATTTAAATCATTAAAATGTATATATGCCTATATATCATATGTCGTATATGTACATTGTGAAATCAGAAATTTTCAAAATCAGAAATCTCTTGCATTAAGCTCTCTCAATGGCAGACATCGTCCAGGTTTGTAGTTGCAAATCCTTCTTTTCACTCTACTACATTCTCTTCATATGATTTATTTTTATAAGCGGGATGTACATGATACGTTTGGTCCAATCTTTACATTTTCTTCTTATGATTTATTTTTATAAGGGGGATATACATGATACGTTTGGTCCGTATATACGATTTTTTGTGACCAAAGCAGGCTGCTGCATGTTTTTTTTTTTTTTGAACAAAGGCTGCTGCATGTTATTAGTAATTTGTGGCATATATGTGTTATTTGAATTGACAAGTTGTTTGATTGCCTGAAAATTGTACAGACATACGTTCTGAAAGTAAACATAGGTTGTTGCAATGCATGCCCCAGGACACTAAAGAAAATGTTGCTCAACAACAAAGGTATGCCTTCTTTGACATGAACGGTCTAATTTTACTAAAAAATTTAAGTTCTGGTCTCTAGTCTACTGCCATGCTTGTCTGTATCAAGAAGCTAGTATATATTTATCTGAAAAAAATCGGAGCATCGATGAAACCAGGGGAGACTGCTAAACCCCACACTTTCGAAAAACCGATAGGGCCCTTGACAAAAATCGGATTTTTTTTTGGTTTGAGGACTAAAATAAGAAAAATATTTGTACATAGATCTCTTAGATCTTGAACATGTTTCGAGTAATTTTAGTAAAGATGCATTTATGTTTATTTTTTCCGAATCATATGGGATGCTTTATAGACTACCTGGAATTCGAGACTACTACCCGTTTACAACAAGGATTCGATTCGAACTTTGACTTGCACATGGATGGATTTAATAGGGGGTTGGCCGTGATCCCCCAAAACCTCCCTAAGAGCTTTTTTTTCCTTTAGTTTTATGTGTAAAAATTGATTGTATAGTGCATTTGATCCTCCATAAACTAAAAAATATGGATGTTCCCACCAAATATGTTCACAAATCTTATATATTTTTGGGTTACATCCACATAAATTCATATATTGCTCTTTAATTAAAACCTAGAACGTCACATGCATTCTCGTCTTCTAATTTTTTTTCCCTGATTCAGTCCCTGGCCTATCGGATCCGTCAAGCACCATCTTCATACATTCGTTTCATAGTAATTACAGATCAATGTACTTAACAATTTCTTTCATTCAGGTGTTGAAAAATTTGATGTAGATCAAGGGAAAAACGTAGTATCAGTTACAGGCAAAGTGAATCTTCATCAACTAATCAAGGACATAAAGAAGAAGATTAAAAAGAATGCAGAGCTCATCAAGAAAGAGAGCGGTGATTCTGAGAAGAAACAACAAAGTGAAAAAGAGAACAGTTATTTCGGAAATAAAGAAGAGAGTCAAAGATCACAAGAGCACATGGCACCTCCACAACAATTTTCAGAAAATATATATAGCAGATATGAAATACCTACTGCACCTCCACAACAATTTTCAGAAAATATATATAGCAGATATGAAATACCTGCACCTCCACAACAATTTTCAGAAAATATATATAGCAGATATGAAATACCTGCTGGGATACATGATCAAAACATATATCATCCCTTTATGCAGATGCCACTGCGAGATCCTCGATATCATGGTCGCCCGCCTCCACCTCCATGGGTCTTTTATCCACCACTATGTTGATATGCCATTTATGATTATTCGATTTGCAAACATACAGATTTTTCTGTGAATTCAGATACTACTAGTACTTTGTATTTTTTTTCATCAGATTATTTCGGTTCGGATTTGAAACTTTTGTTGCTAGCCATGACATTCTAAACAAGCTTTGACATGCGAAATTTATGTTTTAGAGTTACGTTCTTGCTACAGATCAGTACTAATTAATCAAGTGCATTGCTTAATTGGACTACAGTTGGTAGAGAAAGTCTCTTACAAAATGACTGAAATCATACAGTTTGTTGTAGTCAGTGACTTGTACATGAGATTAAATGCAAAATGAGGAAAAGTGCAATGATTTTTTTTTATAAGGCAGAATAATGCAGTAATCATATGAATTACAGGCCATGTTTTGAAATTTGGTATGTGCCGAAAACTGGGATGTGCTATTACTTATGATATGCAGATCCGGACCTCCAGTAAAGAGTGACTAAATACAAATAGGAGAGGCCTCAAAACACATACCTATGTATTTAAAAAGTAGCTTCTATGATTAGTTTGGTTTGCTAAAATTTAATGGATTGATTCCGATGATTGGAGCTAAAGCTCTATCCACTTTTGTAATCAGAAATACTTAATTGATCTATCTCCCCTTTTGACTGATAATTTGTGAGAAGATCGCATCAGGGTCATCTTCTGATTCTTCTTTTTCATCGTGTTCACTTCCAAGGCTGAGAGTGTTCCTGTGCATAGCCATTATACTGATATTATCCATATTTTGGACACTGCCATCATTGCTTCCACTTGGTACTCGAGAATGTTTGGAACCGCTGGAATCTGATTCTTCCACTTGCAGCACGAATTCAAGGTTCCACAAGACATCTCCCATCGAGGGGCGATCCGTACCGTGATCAGATAAACACTTTTCAGCAGTCTCAGCAAATTTCGTTAAGCACTCAGGCTTTACTTTTCCTTTGAGGTGGGGATCAATTATTTCTTCCAATGTCCCATTTCTCTGGCAGCGCATAGCATAATCAGCAAGGCTTACTTGTTCCTTGGGTAGACTAGGATTGAGAGCGGGCCTGGCGCACAATACCTCAAAGAGAACAACCCCAAATGAGTACACATCAGACTTTTCTGTCAATTGTTGTCTCCTGAAATACTCGGGATCTAAGTAACCAAAGCTACCCTTTACAACGGTGCTTACATGACCTTGGTTCATATTAGGACCGGTTTTTGATAAACCAAAATCGGATACCTTTGCGACCCATTTATCATCCACAAGAATGTTGGTAGTCTTGACATCCCTGTGAATAATTGTGTACTTGGCTCCAGTGTGAAGATAATGCAACCCCCTTGCTGCCCCAATACAGATTTCCAGCCTTTGCTTCCAAGAAAGAGTAATCTTATTCTTGTTATAAAGATGCTCCCTCAGAGTTCCTTTTCCCATGTAATCATAAACCAGTGCCATCTCGTTACCCTCTTCACAAAACCCAATAAGGGACACCAAATGCCTATGCCTCAGCTTCGAAAGCATCTCAATTTCAGTCTGAAATTCATTAACCCCTTGTTCTGAAGAGGGGTTTGATCGTTTAATAGCCACCTTCATATTTCCATCAATAACACCTTTATATACCTTTCCAAATCCACCCACCCCAATGACATTAGATTCATCGAAGTTCTTCGTGGCATGTTTGATTTCAGCCAAAGAGAAGTACCTACAATTAGAGGCTGCATCTGAAGAAATGGTTGTACTACCATTGCTCCTGCCAGAGATGGTAGTTGCTGAAGTGTTAGAGTGTCCATGAAGTGGAAGCCAACTAGCCATCGAATGATCCCCTGGATGTCTCCTCTTCCTGTTGTGGGCAACAAAAATTAGGGCAGCCGTGATGCCAAAAGCAGCAGCACCACCCGCAGCTCCACCAATTATTGCACTAGTGTAGCTTTTCTCTTCAGCAAATTTCTTCTTATTGTGCTCCTGTTGTTTAAGCATCAAATCAGATAACTCGGGGTTGGGCCCTGCCAAGTTTGCCTTTCCATCACCAAGCTTAAATATCTCCAATCCGTTCAACATTGCATCATAAAACTCAGGCTTCACACCCACATTAGGATGAAGTGCTACCCAAATCTCATTATTATCCTGTTTACCGTTCACATGTACGGCAAAATCCTTTTTCATAGGCTGATTTGCACCCACTGCCAATGCAATGACATCCAGGGTATCTGATGCAGTTTGGTTATTGATAAAAATCTCAAACACTCTCTGATTCACCTTTTGATATAAATAGTCACAAAAATGAAACCTCACAAGATAGGTAAAATTAGCATCAACCTCAAAAACCCATGTCAAGTTATAATTCTTATTGATATTCGGATCCGGACCCATAGTTCGTGCAGTGCTGTACACATCAAGAGGGGCTAAAACATCTGCCAAACCTCCAACTCTGATTGTGGTATTGGCCTTATTTGTGACACCACTAGAGGCACCAAAGATATAAGCCGTATCATCATACCAACTCCTCATTAAACCAGCTGAATCATTTGTTGGTGGAATAAACTGTCCACCGACATTTAATCTGTACATTGTTTCCATGCTGGCTTTCGTGGCCTCCACCGTCACACCTGAATCACCACCCGAAAATCCCACCATTCCTGTATTATCATCAAACATCTCCGGTGTTTCAATCACCTCAATTCCATTAACAAAAGCAAAACTCCCACTGTACTTATCAGAAGGCTTGAAGGTCAAACTCAGGTCATTCAAATCCGAAGGTGCCAATGTGTATTCTTTGATTATATAAGCCTGTGATAAAGCGAGGGCAGTGGTTGCAGCACTGAAATTGTTCAAAAGGGTGACTCCACCAGCCTTAACGGAAAAATAGGAGTTGGATATATTGAAATTCGGATAAGGAGATGGATAAAAATGTAGCCTGAGAAATATCCTACTGCTACCATTTACAGAAAATTTGTAAGAAGTCTCAGCATTAAAAATCCTGGCTGTCATATATGGAACATCAGAAGGAAGTGAAGAATCTTTCGTTTCAGCTTTAGATTCCACCGATTTATCCGCATTTACAAGGTACTTAGAATCAGGCTCCCATTTTCTGCCATCTGCATCATTGCCACCATTCTGATTTCCACAACTCAAAAGAATCTTGGTTGGTCCAGGACCCGGTTGTGCATGGTTGACATTAAAGATAATAAACACACAAACAAGAAAAATAACACTGCAAGAATTGGAATGCATGGCTTGGATTGGGCACAGGAAAACAATTCAAGAAATCAAATGTATTGAAAAGTTTTCCTGTGTGCCTGGATCAGGGCAAATGAAGATGGAGACTTTGTTTTTGGGAGAAAGGGGTTGTACTAATCTATATCTAATTGGCCCTGGAGGAGGAGATAGGCCTATTTTGCTGGAAAATCAACAACAATGTTACTTTTGGTATCTTTGTTTCCGCTACTAAAAATAGCTACAATTTTTATGTCCATCTCATAACTATTTTGATGCCATTGATCTTTGATTTTATTACAGACTTTTCATTTAGTTGGGAAAGCAGTTTATTTAGAACTACTACAGGCTCCAGACCCCTTATTTATCATAATTTTCATTACATATTTATCTCATTTATTTAAATATAAAAACAAATAGAATTATTGATTTAGTTGTAGTCAAGTCTCTGTTGCCCAATGAGCAATATAAAAGTGGAACCATACTGTAGTGAATACCTAAACATTTTGATTCCTGTGTTACTGCAAGTCCAATACTATAGCTATTCAAATGCAATCTTGGCTAGTAAATCAAGACAAGGCTTCTGAAAGTGCTACATTTTGCATAAGCGCCCCAGATCAAACAGTTTTCAAGACTTGCAACTTAAAAGGACAGTATAATGACATATAAGTATCATTACTAATACTGCTACTTCTGAAACCTATAGCTTTTGCTATAAAAAGAAGTTTAGGTTTCAACACTGTTTCGTCCAAGACCAAATAATACCATTAAGAGGGGTAGCACACCTCGGATTAAACTATCAACTATCTTAATAAATATTTAGAGAAAAAAAAGAAGCTTTCTTGATACAATAACTTAGTTCAAGGATGGTCAATCCAACACCACACACCCTACTGTTCATTCCATCCAAAGTCGTCTTTCATTGGATCAACACTTCCTACTGTTCATTCCATCCAAAGTTGTCTTTCATTGGATCAAAACTTGTGGTCAGAACCCGGTGAAGCTGTAATCAAGAAATTCAACCATAACGACAAATAAACTAATTGTGAAAAGGTAAGCATATAACAAAAGCAAATAGTTAAAAGATAACCAGCTTATATCACAGAGTAAGAGTTATCAAACATTAGCGGGGTGCTATGCTGCTAGATGAATGTGTGAGGGAGATAAGTTTAGAATGCGGTTAGCCTCTAAAGTTTACCCTTCATATAGTCATGATATTGTTACAGTTTATGACAAGGTACGTTGAAACATAACATACGGTTACCCTTCACATAGTCATGATATTGTTACAGTTTATGACAAGGTAAGTTGAAATATAACATACTTTGTTCTTCTTACCAGTGTAATACTGCACTTTCAGTTTACCAGGTGAATATTCCTCTTTGTAAATTTCGGAGCAACTGAACAAGACATATCAGACTTCTAGGAGTTTTAGTGCATATTTACAGTAAATGAAATTAAAGTGCCATGGCAACAAATGTTCTTACAATCGATATAACAAAGTGCCATGGAAACAGATTTTCTTACTGCCAATTTAACTGGCTTATTATCTTTTTTGAATGTCAACACTAGGAGTTTATACTTCTATTTGAGAATTTTGTGTAAAGACATGACAGATTCTTTCCAAGCATATTTCACTGATTGGTTACGTTCTTTAAATATCTGAAGGAGAAGCAGATATTTCTATTTGGGAACTTCGTCTTGGGCAGGACAGAATATTGTCGGTATGCTAAAATTTGACCCTGCTCGTATTGTCATAAATTCCTCACAAGTTCCCGTCATTTGTCCTTTTAAGTTCATACTTCCTTACAGCTATGACATCAGTAACAACTAGCAAAAATGATTTTTTGTTTAGTACATATATTATTCCTATTTAACATAATCTTCACAATTATATACACCTAATCCCGTAAAAGAAACTACCATACATAGATCTAACACAAGTAGAAGTGCAACAAAAAATCTGCCAGGATAAGGTAGTATTCTATCACATATGAGCTATCAAATTGTTCTTAGACATTGATACTTTGGGCAGCTATATACTTAAAGGAAGTATTTATAGACCAGGCATGTACTTATAAGAATATATGTACACGTAACACATAGATGTTGGTGCATACTGATCACCACCAGCAATTACTGTAAAAAGAGAGAAAACGTACCTGCATGCATTAGAGACAGGGTTAGGTGAAAAATAGGAGGTGAAGTCATTGGTTGTAGCTAAGAGAAGGAATTTAAGATCATATCATCGACCGAACTACAACTAAACTAGATGTATTAGTGGGGTAGTCATGTGAATCTACAACTGCTAAGCCAAAACAGGACTTGATTTAGATATTGATCTCAAGATTCGTGAGTTTGTCTTCGATCCAAATGTCCACATAAAATCTTTTTTATGCCTGTTATATCTTTGTAATCAGATCGTAGGTTTTAGGCTGCCTCTCTACCAGGATAGGTAAAATATTAATGGAGGATCTTGTATTGAAGCAGGAATGGTAATCCGGGACAAGCAAGGACTCTAGAGGAAATTTATTCCAAGAAAATAATATGATGTTTTTTCTTTGCTGCCACGGACATAAATAGATTTGACGGTTTTCTACAAATTAGCAGAACCAAATTACGTTTCATCAACGTCCTTGCCTTAAACTAAATCTAATCCACTTACTGTTTCCACCCTCTCTCTAATTCCGTTAATTAGTGAATGCGACCAGTGTGCTTGCTTGAAAACTACAATCAGGGTTACATACAATCATTAGAACACAAAGTAATCTAAAACATTAAAATAACTAAACAAAAAGTGAGATTATGCTTACAGACAATCCTACCTTCTTGAAAACCATACATGATATAAGGCTATAACTATAATGTTTATCTGTGTTATTTAATAAATTAACATCACACAGAATTCATTTTTCCTTTATCAGAAATCGAAACAAACTTAAACTAGTAATTAACATCATGCTGGTTTTAGGCTGCCTCTCTTTTAGGATAGGTAAAATGTTAATGGAAGAAATCGTCGTGAAGCAGGAATATTATTTTGGGACAATCAAGGATTGTAGGGGCAACTTTGTTCAATTTTTTCCCAAGACAATAACATGATGTTTTTAGTTGATGCCACTGACATAAACAGAATCAATTTGACGCAGAGCAGTTTTCTACAGATCACTATGTATCTAGCAGAACCAAACTATGTATCATCATTCATCACCAGCCTTTCCCTAAACTCGATTTAATTCACTACGGTCTCTATCCTCTCTAATTCCAAATAAATTAGTCCATGAAATTACTAAGAAACAAAATTTAATACACAATAAGTGAGCCTGTACATCCACACAATCAAATCTAACAAAAAATTCAACATGATATAAAGCTATAATTGAAATTCCGACCTCTATCCTTTCATAATTAAGATCACATCAAATAAAACATCAGAATCAACATTTCAGATACAAAAACAAATAAACTAAAACTTATATGAGTCTTTACCAGTTTCTTCATCCGACCATCGAACAAATGATACGAAGAGACAGATTACGAGTTTGTGCGTGAATCTAACAACATCCAAACATAAGAATTGGTCTAAGCTGAATCGAAACAAGATTGGTTTACGAATTCAGTTAAGATTGAATTGTTAGATTCACGCACAAACCGAAATATGGCTCTTCTTTAGGGTTCGCATCAATCGTGTGGCGCCGCTATTCCAATCTTTTGACTTCTGTGTGTGTGTGTTTATGGAGCAGTGTGTGTGTGTTTCAATGTAGTATATATAGATGTGGAGATAAGAAGTTCTGTTGTGTTCACTGTAGTTTTCTGTTTGTAACAGTTAATTTGGTGGCTACCCTATTTTTCAATGGTTTTTATTATAATTTAGAAATTATATTTACTAGCCGATAACCCTGCGAAGCAAGGAATATGATAAATTATCTTAAATTTCTAATTTTTAACTTTTTAAAATGAATAAAATCTTGAATGATCAAGTTGTATATAATAATATATTTTCGACTTTTATTTCGATTATTAGTTAATAGACTCCTAGTATATAATTTCAATAATAAATTAAATTAATATTTAATTTTATTATTTTAATTAGTTAAATTCATATAACTTATTTTTGGTAATATAAGAATAGTTATATTATTAATTGTATTTATTATTAATCTATTATAGATATATTTTAAATATTAATTAATGAAGCCCTAAATCCTATATTCTCGACTTTTATTTCAATTTTTAGTTTAAATTAAATTAATATTTAATATTATGATTTTATCGATTGTCAGTTAATATACTCCTAGTATATAATTTCAATAATAAATTAAATTAATGTTTAATTTTAACTTTTTTAAATGAATAAAATCTTGAATCACCAAGTTGTAAATAATAATATATTCTCGACTTTTATTTCGATTGTTAGTTAATAGACTCCTAGTATATAATTTCAATAATAAATTAAATTAATATTTAATTTTATTATTTTAATTAATTAAATTCATATAACTTATCTCTGGTAATATAAGAATAGTTATATTATTAAGAGAAAAAGGGCCCTGAGGTTACCTCAGGAGAGTTACCTGAGGCAGCAGTGTAAATATTTGTGGCATTTTTGTAAATATTGAATTTTTTTTAAAAAAATCCTGTAATTACAATTATACCCTCGTGCATTAATATGGAAAATCTATGTTATCTCAGGTAATTTTCCTGAAGTTACCTCAAGAACATCAAACCCTATTATTAATTGTATTTATTATTGGGTGATGACCCAAAATAATCACCTGGGAAACTGGATGGCCCTTTTTACTGACGGGACACGGTACATCGTGTACCGTGATAGGGGGTGTGATGCGGAGAAGCGTCCTCCGTAACAGGGCATGATACGGAGCTCCGTCTTCCGTGTTATGCATGATACGGTGGACGGTGTTCCGTGACAGTGCTGCGCACCAACCTAACACGGAAGACCGTGTTCCGTATCATGCATAACACGGAAGACCGTGTTCCGTATCATGCATAATACGGTACACGGTGTACCGTATTAGGGTAATACGGAGGCCGAAACTCCGTATCCCGTCGGTATTTCGGGTCATTTTTTTCAAAATCAGTATTTTGGGCAAAAACTTAGGAAAAATAGGCATTTTGGTAATTTTCTCTTTATTATTAATCTATTATAGATATATTTTAAATATTAATTAATGAAGCCCTAAATCCTATATTCTCGACTTTTATTTCAATTTTTAGTTTAAATTAAATTAATATTTAATATTATGATTTTATCCATTGTTAGTTAATAGACTCCTATTATATAATTTCAATAATAAATTAAATTAATGTTTAATTTTAAATTTTTTAAATGAATAAAATCTTGAATCACCAAGTTGTACTCCCTCCGTCCCTCATGGTTGTTTACATGAGGGATGGACACGGAAACCAAGAAAATGTGTAAAAAATGAGTAAAGTGAGATGAAAAGTGTGTAAAGTGGTGGGACCTATTAATATTTAATTATAGATTTGAGATAGTAGAGGAAAGTAGTGGGTGTAATAGTGTTTTTTTATTGTTAAATATATGAGATAGTGGGTGTAATAGTGGGAGAAACTTACTATTTTTGGAATGTAAAGAAATGAGAGGGACACCCCAAAATAGTAACTGTAAAGAAATGAGAGGGACATAGGGAGTATATAATAATATATTCTCGACTTTTATTTCGATTGTTAGTTAATAGACTCCTAGTATATAATTTCATTAATAAATTAAATTAATATTTAATTTTATTATTTTAATTAATTAAATTCATATAACTTATCTCTGGTAATATAAGAATAGTTATATTATTAATTGTATTTATTATTAATCTATTATAGATATATTTTAAATATTAATTAATGAAGCCCTAAATCCTATATTCTCGACTTTTATTTCAATTTTTAGTTTAAATTAAATTAATATTTAATATTATGATTTTAATTAATTAAATTAATTAATATTTAGTGGCATACCGCGGTATACATTAATAAATTAATTAATTAATTAGCATACCGTATTTTAGTTCAGAGAGGACTTGTTTCATTAGTAGTTCTTATTCTTATTGATATTCTATACACTTAAAAAATAGTTTTTAAAGTAAGATCAAATAGTAAAATAAGTTATTATTAATTAATTAATTAAATAATTAATTAATTGGCATACCGTGCATACCGCGGTATACATGGTATATCATTTAAAGGAGGTTTCTGCTTTTAATAAAGAGTATAGATAGGCTTGATGATATCCTTTCTAGACAAAGGGTCACGCTCTAGTGAGAACACATGTTAGTGTGAGAATAGTGAGAACACACATATTCACCACATTCCAAGCTATTTTAAAGGGCCTCTCTAGGGGCACCTTCACAAAAAAGTCTTATAATTCTACCCTCTATTCATTCATAACAAAAAAAATTAAAAAAAAAATAAAAAAAAGTTGCTGCCATGTCATCATTTTTAACTTTTTTTAAAAAAAAATTTTTTAAACCTTTTTTTTATGAATGGATAGAGGGTAGAATTATAAGACTTTTTCGTATTGGATGCCCCTGGCGGGACCCTTTAGAATAGTTTGAAATGTGATGTTCTCATTGTTCTCCAACATATACATGTTCTCACCTGAATCATACCCTCTAGCAAAAGAATGCGAGTACTTTCTAGAGTATGAAGAATAATTGGTTCATGTGAATAATGGTTTTTATAAAATTGGAATAATTTGTTCAGGCTGAAAATGATACTCCCTCCGTTTCAAAATGTTAGTCCTATTTGTCATTTTCACACATATTAAGGTATCTTAAATGTGTTTATTTTTCTTTTTATTTTCATGTGATTGTAAACCTTGAAAATCAGCTGCATTTAATAAGATTAACTACAGTACTTTGAAAAGTGTATGTATATATACATATAGTGATGTGATTTTATATAGAACAATGATGTGGCATTAAATATTTATTACAACTGGTCAATTTTGGAAAGACAATTTCAAAGTTAAGTTTTGAAAAGTTGTATTGAAAAAAGAGTAGGACACATATTATGGAATATTTTTTTTTGATAAATAGGACTAACATTTTGAAACGGAGGGAGTAGATTTTTAGAAAATTTGAGGATGATATTTTTGGAAATATAAAAAATTTCAAATTTATTGCGTACCTAAAAATGGGACCAATGAATATCTTTTCATTAAACAAAATACTACTACAAAATGAAAAAAAGTGATAACATATCTTATTATGAGATTTTTTGAATATATGTAGGTAGGCCATTGTTCTACAGAGAATCACCTTACGTGGAGAATCACGAACCACTAATTTTTGATAAAATCAAAGTTCTATTTTTTTGGTTTTATGAAAAAAAATACCAATTTTCTTTTGTTCTACAAAAAAAATAAATAAATTCTGCACCAATGCTGACATGGCAACCCTGTTGATGGGGCAGTGATAAGTGGAGTTTATATCCACTTGGAGCGTTCCATATCGGCTTAAATTGATTGTCTTGGACTCAAGTTTGTGGTGGTTTTGATGTGTTTTGTTTAGTTGTGCAGATTTACGAGAATGTTGATTAAGGTTGATGCTTCTATCGTTTTTGGAGAATAAATTAATTAAAATTCGGATTTCTGATACGGTTGCGCAGTCTACACTGTTTTGGACATATCTGGAGTTCTAGAAGTCAGTTTTCAGCGATCTTACTGCCCACGCGAAGCCTGGGAGATTTTCTACAAATTGGGATAGGATTCCCAGGAGCAAATTGCGCCGGGTAGGAGCAATTTGCGCGAAGAACAGACTGCTGGGCGCAAGTTGCCCTGCAAGTTGCCCCTGAAAAATTACAGTTTTTACTATTTTCGCCATATCTTGAGTTCTACAACTCCGTTTGGGGCCCGTAAGCAGTCCACGCGAAGATAATGAGATTCTCTATCATTCTAAGGTGGTCCAGAGGTCCAATTACGTTTGGAACGTTCCAGAAAAACTGAAGAAAAGTCAGCCACGAATTTTCCTTAAAAAAAACAGAATCAGTTTAGGAAACGTATCTTGCAGAAATTCTATTATAATTCTGTTTTGGTATTTTCTTGCTGGGCAAGACTTTTAGAGCCTATTTAAACACATCCTACCATTGTAATAGAGATATACACATTATCATAGTTTTATTATTGTAACCAGCTTAGATCTGCAAGGGAGAAAAGGAGAGAAGGGTTCAACGCTCGTGACAAGCAACGGATCTAGATCTACTTCATCCTTTGTGTTACTTTGGATTATAGATTTGTTTTCTCAACTCTTGTTTATTAATATAATTACTTCTCTTATTCATATCTTGTTATTTACCATGTTTTCATCAAATCCCATGGTGACGAAAGGTTTAATTATGAACTAATCGTTGTCATGGGATCCTAGTGGATTTATCTATGTAGCTTAGTAGTTTGCATGCCTTAAAGATTTATGTGTGGTGAATACTGATATCCTCGTATGGTTAATCTTAATGCTTTTAGATGCGTAGCTAACATCTAAATTGAATTGTTAATCTCTTGCGAAGCGAGAGTGGATCTTGAGATTTAGAACTTGCCATGCTAGCATAGGTTCATAATTGTTTATCAATATGATTCGTGGTGTGAGATGAAAATACTTATACTGCCCTGTGTGATCTTTATGAATAACTTGTGCTTCAACCTTTATGTTTTCAAATTCTATAGAGATATAGGGTCTAAACATAATAGGTGCCTACTCGTCTTCTATCTCTTTTGTGGATGTATGCGTAGATTGGTACTAGTATACCGAGAGGTAACTTTTACTCTTTTCGTGTTATTCGATCAGATATCAAACCCATCGCATGTTTTAATTAAAGGCTACAACTCTAAGTGAAGTAGATGATGAAACTAGGATTCCATGTTTATTCTCATATAAGTAATTCGATTTTTATTCTCGTTAATTGTTTAATTCTTAGTTTTATAATTTGCACTTAGTTAATTTAGATAATCAATCTCAATTTTGTTATTTTTCTTAGCAGTGGATAAAAACCATACATCGGTGCATAGGTACATTAATTGAATTGAACACTGTTGTGCCCAAAATCTCCATGGGCTAGATTTAGGCCCAATAAGCTATATGGTCCAATCCATATGAGCCAGGAGATAGATCCAGTACGAGTTATGAAGATCAGATAGAAGAAATGACTAAGGATGTATGAGTATCAGGAGGTTTCCAATGGTCAGGAAGCTGGGCTGAGTATTAGAAGACCAGGTTCCTCCCAGCAGAAGAGTTCGAGTTAGCATAGCAACAGCCATAGAGATGCCAAGAGCATATGAAGAGCTATCCAGCCTAACCAGTTTGTTATTTGTGCAGGTACAGGTACCTATAAAGAGGTCCCTAAGCAATGTGTCCCGAAATAAGGAGGTTCCTGAGAAACAGGTTCCTAGACAAAGGTTCCTGAGAACCAGGTTCCTGAGCTCCAGGTTCCTGAGACATAGGTTCCTGAGCACCAGGTTCCTGAGCGTAACCAATCAGAAAGAGACCGAATTATTATTGGAGTGTAATTCTAGGGCGCAGTTGATCCTAGAATGCCTCTAATAGACATGAGAATTATAGTAGGGTACGAACTCGAGTTCTACTCTACTTAGCCAACTAGTTCGTGGAAGGCTCTAAAGGAACCTGAGTCCTACACGAATTAGACAACCGAATACAGCTGGTCAAGCAGAATCAGCTTCGCATTAGAACTACGTGAGCTTGATCCCTATATAAACAAGGGTACGTAGGCACCTTGGGAGAACGGACACAGATCTCGCTAATGGAACCTACGATGATTCTCGTAACCTCTCAAGCTCAGCTCACCCCCACCATCAAATCACACCCAAATCACCAAAAACAGCCAATTACATGTGTTACACTTGTAAATTCCAGTGGGCCTCCGAAAATCACGTTGATTACGAAAATCCTCCATCAACAAACACCATTCTAGATCTCTGTGGGAACGAACTTGATTTAATCATATATTACTTGTGACAACGTGCGCTTGCGTGATTTTGCATAACAAGTTTTTGGCGCCGCTGCCGGGGATCATCGGTGTTTTTATTTTAGTTTATGTGCTTGTCATCAGTGGTCGTTAGCGTTCACTGACTCGGATTCTTACTTAGTTTGTTTGATTCGTGGTGTTTCAGGTACTTAAGTTTGTATGCGAACACGCTTACAAGCTCGTTTGGAAGAACTGGCGGAAGACGATCTTATAGTGGAGAATAAGACAGAAGAAACTGAGACTACTGTAGAGATGGGTGACGCAGCAGCAGCAGCTAAGGCTTTGAGGGAGTATTCTCAGCCGAAACTCAATGATATCCAGTCTAGCATTATTAGGCCAGCTATTGCAGCGAACAATTTTGAGATCAAGTCGGGCACAATTCAGATGGTGCAGAATTCAGTTCAGTTTGGGGGAGCTTCTACGGAGGATCCTAACATGCATGTTCGGGACTTTATTGAAATCTGCGACACTTTCAAATGTAATGGTGTGACGGATGATGCTATCAGGTTGAGGCTTTTCCCATTCTCTCTGAGGGATAAGGCTAAGAGCTGTGTAACAGCCCGACTTTTCGGACTATTAATTCTAAATCGAAACTAAAAGGAAATACAGTTTTATTAATCAAAAAGTCTTTTACAAAGGTAATTATTACAAAAGCGCATCTAAGAATGACTATTTAAAAGGTAATCTACTCCCTAAGCTCCTCGAACTGCAATGCTATCCACTCGATCTTATACGGAACCTGAAAATTGTAAGTAATGAGCTATACAGCCCAGCAAGTAACCAATCGATCCAACTAGTAAGGCCAAGTAACACGTATACAAATAAGATAGTATAATATTCAATACAATGAAGATATACGAACTATCACTTACGGTGCACTTATTCTTATTCGATGGCACATAACAACAATAACTTGAAACCCATAATTCATACCACGACCACTACAACCCGGTGATAACGGTCCTAAATTTTTAGAAAACTGTCACTACAACCCGGTGACTCGGTCCTTATTCTTATTCTTATTTTCGCAAACCATGGCATAAATCAGAGTACCAAGACTATTGCTTACACATAACACATATATACAATAATACATATAACTTCAAAATATAATCACTTAGCCCAAATTTTGATAACAAATACGTACATATAACACATAATTTTGAAAACACCAGAAAGATCAATCAGAAACTTACCTCTAAACGGAAAAAACAAGAATCCAAAACATGTAACCACTTCTGATCAGATCTGTATTTTGACGTTTTGACTATCTAAACGATGTTTTCTTGGAAAACTCAAAGAACGAAAGTTGTAGAGCACGAAAAGACCTTTCCGAAAAGTCCAGAATCAACGAATTCTGACTTACGATGAATTAACTATGAATTTTACAAGACTGCTGAATTATGTGTGAAAAAGACCTACGAATTTTATTAGAAAAGATGGAAAAAGAGAATATGATGTATTTATAATGTCTTACAACCCTAATTCCAGACCTACTACTAATCCGTAATCAAATCTGATCCATATTTTAAGCCCATTATTATAATCCAATTTTAAATCCTATTTATTATCTAATTTTAATCTTTTTTATTCTATTATTCTTTATTATTATTATTCTAAAAATTACGGGATATTACATACTACCCTCCTTAAAAAGAATTTGGTCCCCAAATTCACAACAGTCCTAAACTTTAAAAAGTTCATGATACATCTATTCCTAAAGTGTAGCCCTAAGGATCGCATCCTAGAGAATGTACTAGTCCCATACCTAATACACTCCGAAGGAAAACCTAGGCTCGGATGCCAACTGTAACAGCCCGACTTTTCGGACTATTAATTCTAAATCGAAACTAAAAGGAAATACAGTTTTATTAATCAAAAAGTCTTTTACAAAGGTAATTATTACAAAAGCGCATCTAAGAATGACTATTTAAAAGGTAATCTACTCCCTAAGCTCCTCGAACTGCAATGCTATCCACTCGATCTTATACGGAACCTGAAAATTGTAAGTAATGAGCTATACAGCCCAGCAAGTAACCAATCGATCCAACTAGTAAGGCCAAGTAACACGTATACAAATAAGATACTCCCTCCGTCCCTTAATGTTTTTCCTGTTTTGACTGGACACGTTTGCCAATGCACACTTTTGATCGTTAATATCTTGAATTTCGTATTAGTATTAAATATAAAAACTTCATTGTATTAAAGTACTCATAAATACGAATTCAACAAGATCACTCATGACTATATTTGGTCTTATAGATTAGACGTAAATTAGTAATTTGTCTCATGTTATGAACAATCCCGACATATGAAACAAGAATGATAATATGGGACGGAGGGAGTAGTATAATATTCAATACAATGAAGATATACGAACTATCACTTACGGTGCACTTATTCTTATTCGATGGCACATAACAACAATAACTTGAAACCCATAATTCATACCACGACCACTACAACCCGGTGATAACGGTCCTAAATTTTTAGAAAACTGTCACTACAACCCGGTGACTCGGTCCTTATTCTTATTCTTATTTTCGCAAACCATGGCATAAATCAGAGTACCAAGACTATTGCTTACACATAACACATATATACAATAATACATATAACTTCAAAATATAATCACTTAGCCCAAATTTTGATAACAAATACGTACATATAACACATAATTTTGAAAACCCCAGAAAGATCAATCAGAAACTTACCTCTAAACGGAAAAAACAAGAATCCAAAACATGTAACCACTTCTGATCAGATCTGTATTTTGACGTTTTGACTATCTAAACGATGTTTTCTTGGAAAACTCAAAGAACGAAAGTTGTAGAGCACGAAAAGACCTTTCCGAAAAGTCCAGAATCAACGAATTCTGACTTACGATGAATTAACTATGAATTTTACAAGACTGCTGAATTATGTGTGAAAAAGACCTACGAATTTTATTAGAAAAGATGGAAAAAGAGAATATGATGTATTTATAATGTCTTACAACCCTAATTCCAGACCTACTACTAATCCGTAATCAAATCTGATCCATATTTTAAGCCCATTATTATAATCCAATTTTAAATCCTATTTATTATCTAATTTTAATCTTTTTTATTCTATTATTCTTTATTATTATTATTCTAAAAATTACGGGATATTACAAGCTGGCTACACTCTTTGCCACCTGGTTCCATTACTACATGGGAAGATCTTGCTCAGAAGTTCCTTACTAAATTCTTCCCTATGGCAAAAACTGCAGCATTAAGGAACCAGTTGACTCAATTCCAACAGCAATATGGCGAGACCTTGTGTGAGGCTTGGGAACGCTACAAGGAGATGCTACGGAAGTGTCCTCATCATGGCATGCCTGATTGGATGGTTATTAATGGGTTCTACAATGGGTTGGGAGCACAGTCTAGGCCCTTGCTAGATGCAGCATCAGGAGGAGCTCTGTGGGCAAAGAGCTATGATGAAGCTTATGATCTTATAGAGATGATGGCTGCTAATGAATATCAAAATCCAACCCAAAGACTATCTCAAGGCAGGGCAGCAGGAATTTTGGAAGTAGATACAGCTGCAATGATTACGGCTCAGTTGAAGGCTCTTGCTATGAAGGTGGATTCTCTTACTAATTATGGAGTTCAGCAGGTGGCTAGTGTTTGTGAGCTATGTGCGGGCGCACATGAGACGAATCAGTGTGCTATCTCTTCTGAATCAGCACAGTTCGTGAGTAATTTCCAGAGACCTGCTGCACCAGTTCCAGCCACTTATCATCCTAATAACAGGAATCATCCCAACTTCAGCTGGAGCAACAATCAAAGTGCACAACAACCTTTTCAACAGCCTTATCAGCAAGCAAAGCCATTCAATCAAGGCTATCAACAGCCTTACGCTCCAAGGCAACAGTTTCAACCTCCTGGTTTTCAGCAGCAACAGTTTCATACTGGTTCTAGCCATCAGTCGAATGAAAAATCTGAATTAGAAGAGTTAAGATTAATGTGCAAGAGTCAGGTAGCAACTCTCAAGAGTCAGGAAGCATCTCTCAAGACATTGGAGAGTCAAATAGGAAAGATTGCAAGTGCCTTGGTAAATATGCAACAAGGAACTCTTCCAAGTGATACAATGGGTAATCCAGGCAAGAGGGAGGTCCATGAGCAGGTGAAAGCTGTTACTTTGAGATCCGGAAAAGCCACAAGTGATCCTAAATCAGCAACTGAAGAAGATGAAGATGTTCAGAATCAGCAGGTTGAAAAATCTGCAGTGCCAGTAATTGAGAAATCTGACTTAGTGGCTGATCAGCTTGATGGTGAGAAGAGTAAGAAACCTGTTGAAAAGTCTCATGCGGAGCAATCTTCAAAGAATAATCAGATCTATCCACCTCCTCCATTTCCTGGACGTTTGCAGAAAAGTCAAGAGAAACAGTTTCAGAAATTTATGGATGTCTTCAAGAAACTGTCCATTAACATTCCTTTTGTTGAAGCATTGGAGCAGATGCCAAGATATGCCAAGTTCATGAAGGATATTTTGTCAAGGAAGAGAAGGTTGGAAGATTTTGAAACAGTGGCATTGACAGAGGAGTGTAGTGCCGTTCTGCAGCAGAAGTTGCCTCCTAAACTGAAAGATCCGGGAAGTTTCACCATACCGTGTACTATTGGCAACCTTTCTTTCAGCAAGTGTTTATGTGATTTGGGAGCTAGCATTAATCTCATGCCCTTGTCTGTTTTCAAGCAACTTGGTCTACCGGAGCCAAAGCCAACTAACATCTCTTTGCAGTTGGCTAATAGGACGATCACATATCCTAGAGGCATAGTGGAGGACGTTTTGGTGAAAGTTGATAAACTCATATTTCCTGCTGATTTTGTGATCTTGGATTTTGAAGAAGATAAGAAGATTCCCATAATCTTGGGAAGACCGTTCTTGGCTACAGGAAAGACTTTAATTGATGTGCAAAAAGGAGAGCTTACAATGAGGGTGCAAGATCAGAGTGTCACCTTTAATGTGTTCAAGGCAATGAAATTTCCGACAGAGGATGAAGAGTGTTGCAGTGTGGAAATAGTTGATACGGGTCAGAGAAAGAAGTTTGATCAGTTATTGAGCGACAAATCTGACATGTGTATGCTTAAGCCTCCCATTAGTGATTCCATTGGTAGTTCTTCAATTCGAGATCTTTCATGTGTAAAGCTTGGGAAACTTCCATCACATTTGAGGTATGTCCTTTTGAATAATGAGCTACTGATTTTTGAAGAGGGGCATGATAACGTGTTGCGAAGGTGGAAAGCAGATGTTAAGGAAGAGGAAAGTTTTGTTCAGCCAGTTGAGTCGGAGAGGTACTTTAGAGGTGTGAAGAAGAAAAAGAAGAAGATTTGGCCGTTGGGTAGTAAAATTAAGTTGAAGTCTGAAGGAAGAGATTTGTGGAAAGCAAGCAACCAAGATGTCAACGTTCGAATGAATGGTTTGTCTGTTGAGAACGGTTCAGTTATTCTTTTGAAACCGCCATGAGTCGAGGAAGTAACGTCAAGCTATTGACGTTAAAGAAGCGCTTCGTGGGAGGCAACCCATGCATTAGTGTAGGAAGGAAAAAAAATAAAAAAAAATTGAGTGTTGTGTGAAAAAAAAAAAAAATCGAATTTTGAGTGTGTAACGCAGGAGGAAGCTACGTTACAGGGCAGATTGCGCGCCTGTTGCGCAACTTGCGCCTGCGCAACTGGTCTTGAGGCAGTTTGCCTCCCTAATGCGCTAGTTGCGCTGCCGTGTCTGGTCTTGAGGCGATTTGCTTCCCACGCGCGCAAGGAGCGCTTGTTCCAGGAGCTTCAGTTTTGTGTCCAGCATCTCTTCACTGTTGTGTACAAGTTTGTGGTACACATATATAAAAAAAAAAAAAACTTCCTACACCCCATTCTATTTATAACCCCATTCTCTCTAATTCTTTTCCTATTTTATTTCAAAACCCCCCCATCTTTTCTTCAAAAATTCTAAACCTATTTCTATTCTAATTATTATTATTATTATTATTATTATTATTTATTATTATAATTATTATTATTATTATTTTCTTTATTATTATCTTTATTATTATTATTATTATTTATTATTCTTATTATTATTATTATTATTATTATTATTATTATTATATGCCCACCTTTTCATACAATTCCAATTCCTCTTCTATTTATTTAAATCACTAAAAATTCAATTCTAAAGAGGAATTAATTTCAAGTTCACCTCTTTGATTCGTATTGGGTAAAAAAAAATTTATCTTATTTTACGAATTTGTGTTCTTGTCAATTGTGGGTTTTGTAGTATTCAGGCAAGGTGGCCAGTCTCTGGAGCTCGTGCGCAATATCCTCCACCAGATTCATCCGAGGAGGGTGACTGCTTCGGTATTCAGGTATGTTTTCTGCTATCCCTTGTATTTACTTCCATTCAATGCGGACATTGAATATTTTAAGTTTGGGGGTGGTTTGAGGGATAAGTAGTTGTTGTTGTATTATTTGTTCATGTAGGATTTCATGTTTTGCATATTAGTAGTAGTAGTAAAGTATGCATTTATGTTCGTGTTAACTACGTTTGTTTCATATAGGACATTCTGTTTTTATGTTCGTATATCATGTGAGTTCATAATAGTTTGCATTTGCACCCATGCTTGATAGGAATTTTGTGTTGTTGACGCTTTTGATTGAGAAGTGATATGCTTTGTTCTTGTGCACACACATACACTAGTAAGTTGAAGCTAGTAGACTTATTGAATGTTGTAAGTGATTAGAAGGACATGAATATGTGCAAGATGATTTAGTTTGCATGCTTTGAATACAAGTAGGTGCGTTAGAGAGATTTTTTTTCTTGGGATTGAGTATGTTTTTCCACCAAGTGAGATTTTGAGCCTTATTGCATATTTTTTTTGCAATTTATTCGTTTGCTTGAGTGTCCACAGATTGTTTGCATTGCTAGCAGTTGTTTGAGGTCTTTCTTGAAATGCATGACATTATTTGACGATTAAAATGATAAAGGCATTTAGGAATAACCGCATATTTTCCCATATTACCACACCATGTTTACATGATCAATTAGTTAACCCGTTGAGCTTAATCCTATTTTTCGGTGACATACCACATTACTTGTCGAGACCTTTTTCTTGTATTGGCCTTACATTAATTTGAACCCACATTGTCAAAGGCTAGTAAAGTGCTTAAGGGAGTAATAAGGTGTGCAAGAAGGGGTATAGTTGGTCATAATTTTGGGGAAAAATATTGAGATTGGGTTTGGTTTACTTGATAGTCGGCATATGTAATAAATTCATGGGATCATTGTTATTGTTTATATTATTGTTTGTGTTCTATTTAGCTCTCGGAAAAAAAAAAGAAAAAAAGAAAAAGAAAAAAAAAGAAAAAAAAATATATTAGGAGAGCATGTTTGTGTTGTTGTGATCCTATTTCAGTCGACTAGTCGAGTGTTTGTTTTGAGTAAAAATTATGTGGGGGGGAAAATATGGTGTTGTGTATGATTTATTATGGTACTTACTAGCTTTTGACACTTCACCTGTTTTGGCTTATTTGACATACCTTGTCCCTAGCCCCGTTACAACCCAAATAAAGACCTTTTGATTATCGTCATTGATGTATGTTGTGTTAAGAGTTAGATTGATACCAAATGTCAAGCATGTTTATGATTTTGTTGGAATTGAGTGATACACTTACCCTTGTTCTTGAGTGAATATTCTTTTGTGAGTGGATTGTGAGTGTTTGCTTGTTCTTGCGTATGAGATCCCGAGTGTTGTCTCAAAGATGTGCTCTTGTAGGCTTAGCATGTTTACTAACTTATTCTTACACTTGACATGGGCTTGTGAGAACTTATGCATGTTCATTGAGTAGACTATGTGAATACTTGCACTTTCGACACCAAGACATTGCGTATTTACTTTGATTCTTAAGTTGATATGGCATGAGAGGATTTGAAGGTATGGTAGGCTAGATTAATTGCATTTGCATATTAGTTGCATTCATGCATTGCATTGCATTAGGTTAAATGGATTTTGTGGGTACATTCGCTATAGGCCCTCACGAGACCTTACTCGTCCACTAGGGCTGCCTAGGGATTTAAAGGGCTTGTTGCATATGCCAAATGCAACCGTGATCACCTACGGAAGTGGTACTAGTTAGTTAATTAGTTGTAATTGTTTATGCTTGAGGACAAGCATCAGTTTAAGTTTGGGGGTGTGATAAGTGGAGTTTATATCCACTTGGAGCGTTCCATATCGGCTTAAATTGATTGTCTTGGACTCAAGTTTGTGGTGGTTTTGATGTGTTTTGTTTAGTTGTGTAGATTTACGAGAATGTTGATTAAGGTTGATGCTTCTATCGTTTTTGGAGAATAAATTAATTAAAATTCGGATTTCTGAGACGGTTGCGCAGTCTACAACTGTTTTGGACATATCTGGAGTTCTAGAAGTCAGTTTTCAGCGATCTTACTGCCCACGCGAAGCCTGGGAGATTTTCTACAACTTGGGATAGGATTCCCAGGAGCAAATTGTGCCGGGTAGGAGCAATTTGCGCGAAGAACAGACTGCTGGGCGCAAGTTGCCCTGCAAGTTGCCCCTGAAAAATTATAGTTTTTACTATTTTGGCCATATCTTGAGTTCTACAACTCCGTTTGGGGCCCGTAAGCAGTCCACGCGAAGATAACGAGATTCTCTATCATTATAAGGTGGTCCAGAGGTCCAATTACGTTTGGTGCGTTCCAGAAAAACTGAAGAAAAGTCAGCCACGAATTTTCCTTAAAAAAAAACAGAATCAGTTTAGGAAACGTATCTTGCAGAAATTCTATTATAATTCTATTTTGGTATTTTCTTGCTGGGCAAGACTTTTAGAGCCTATTTAAACACATCCTACCATTGTAATAGAGATATACACATTATCATAGTTTTATTATTGTAACCAGCTTAGATCTGCAAGGGAGAAAAGGAGAGAAGGGTTCAACGCTCGTGACAAGCAATGGATCTAGATCTACTTCATCCTTTGTGTTACTTTGGATTATAGATTTGTTTTCTCAACTCTTGTTTATTAATATAATTACTTCTCTTATTCATATCTTGTTATTTACCATGTTTTCATCAAATCCCATGGTGACGAAAGGTTTAATTATGAACTAATCGTTGTCATGGGATCCTAGTGGATTTATCTATGTAGCTTAGTAGTTTGCATGCCTTAAAGATTTATGTGTGGTGAATACTGATATCCTCGTATGGTTAATCTTAATGCTTTTAGATGCGTAGCTAACATCTAAATTGAATTGTTAATCTCTTGCGAAGCGAGAGTGGATCTTGAGATTTAGAACTTGCCATGCTAGCATAGGTTCATAATTGTTTATCAATATGATTCGTGGTGTGAGATGAAAATACTTATACTGCCCTGTGTGATCTTTATGAATAACTTGTGCTTCAACCTTTATGTTTTCAAATTCTATAGAGATATAGGGTCTAAACATAATAGGTGCCTACTCGTTTTCTATCTCTTATGTGGATGTATGCGTAGATTGGTACTAGTATACCGAGAGGTAACTTTTACTCTTTTCGTGTTATTCGATCAGATATCAAACCCATCGCATGTTTTAATTAAAGGCTGCAACTCTAAGTGAAGTAGATGATGAAACTAGGATTCCATGTTTATTCTCATATAAGTAATTCGATTTTTATTCTCGTTAATTGTTTAATTCTTAGTTTTATAATTTGCACTTAGTTAATTTAGATAATCAATCTCAATTTTGTTATTTTTCTTAGTAGTGGATAAAAACCATACATCGGTGCATAGGTACATTAATTGAATTGAACACCATTCTAGATCTTTGTGGGAACGAACTTGATTTAATCATATATTACTTGTGACAACGTGCGCTTGCGTGATTTTGCATAACAGGCAGTGTCACATCACCTGTCACATCATCCCCGCTGACGTGGCAGCGCCACATCAACGATGACGCCATCTTTGATGATATGATACTGGAACGTGGTACTGCCACGTCAGCAGTGATGACGTGGCATGTGACGTGGCACTGGCACGTCATCACTGCGTGGCAGGTGACGTGACATTGCCACGTTAGTAGTGATGACGTCATCGATGACGTGGCAGTGCCGCATCAGCGTTGCTGACGTGGCAGCGTCAGAGTTTTTTTTTTTTGAAAGATTTTGGTTCTACAACAGAATCAGAAAAAATAAGGTGGAGAAAATTTTTTGGTTAAGTTACAGAATAAGAAAAAATAAGGTAATTCTACACGGTTCTCCACGTAAGATGGTTATTCATGAAATGCTACTCATATATATATTAGTATTGTTTGTTATTTAGTTTAAGAAATTGATAATCATTAGTCTTCTTATAACAACTATTTATCATAGTAATAAATTTGAAATCTTTTATAATAACTGTTTGTCATAATAAAAAATTTGAAATCCATATGAATTACAATACTTTTAGTTAATTTGAATATCAATTGATGTAAAGATTAGTAATGAACTTTAAAAATTTATACAAAGATAACAATAAATAAGAAAATTAATATATTAATGTAACAAAAAATATTAATACACTCCAATCTGTATATCTATATATATTATAATGTCATGAGATCGGAAATGCACTAGAAGCATTTAAAATATTTTTCTTAAATTTTCACTTTTTTTTTGCATTATAAGTAGCATTTTAATAACATCTTAATAATCATTTAATTACACTTATGAATATATATATATATATATATATATATATATATATATATATATAGAGTTGCACTCCATAGAGAACACTTTATATAAAGAACAAAGAAGAACGCCATCAAAACACATTATTTTTTGAAAACAATTGGATTGTTAAAATTAGAATCACTAAATTTAAAATAGGTGCCCCTGGCAGGGCGTATTGCATATAAATAATCTCATCTAAAATTTGAAAATCAAACATCATAGAATCTATGATAGAATCCTACATATATTTTTATAACAATGAAATTAGTTGTTTTTAATCTCAATTTGTTGCTAAATTAATATAAGATTCTATTATTATTCATAATAAAAGCTTAATTGTTATTCAAATTAATTTTATATGAGTTTTGATAATGAATTTTATAGTGTTCTTTATTGTTCTTTATATAAGGGTGTTCTGACCTATATATATTTTTTATGAAATTTACTTTAGATTATTTATATAAAGATTTAAAAATTTTATTTGAGCATTATATTTGTATTCAAATTTAAAATATTAATTATATGCGTAAAACTAAGATTATTTTTATGAAAATTAACGACTTAAAATTATTTATATTGCATCATTTTTTTATTACATGTCGAAGATCTTTGCAAATTTTTTTCGGTCGACTATAGGACCAACGATCTTAACTTCTTAAACAATTTGTTGTGATTGTGAAAATCGTCAGAAGTTATGGAAGTATAATCTTTTGTTTAAAATCTAGAATTTGTATAAAAATAATACTGACAGATTTTTTTATTTTTGTACCTAATAAATTGAACCATTTTATCGACGGATTAAGTCGATAAAAATGTTATACACATGCTGTTTTATTATATTGTGTCAAAATAAATTAATATTCTAATTATATTAATTCTTATGCTATTATTGAGCATGTATGTTATGAGGAGGATTTCGGCTTTCAAAACGTTATTTAGTTATATTTAATATTGTAATTACTATTTTACATATTTATGGCATTTTTAAGATTATTTAATTTTTTGTTATAAAATGAAAGTATTGTTCTAATTAATAATCATACAAATTGTTTTAAATTACTTTTTAAGGAAATTTTTAAAATTCATTTTTATAAATAATAAAAATTAATTAATTTATTTTCAATACTTAAAAATAAAAATTTATTAACAGCACAAAGCGCGGCTAAATTGTCTAATATAATTTGAAAAAAGGGTGAGTGTCTAAAATACTCACTTTTTAATAACATTTGACCAAAATACCCATATTCAATAAATAGTGCCCTAAATACCCACCAGATACTCCACTGTAAGAGTATCAATGTGATATTCCACTGGGTAAGGAGTATCTGCCCTGATACTCCACTAGATAAGAAGTATCACCCTGATACTCACTCCTTATACTCTCCATTAGATAAAAAGTATCACATGGTACTTCATTAGGTAAGGAATATCACACATGATTACTTCATTGGGTAAGGAGTATCTGACATGTGTAGGTATTTTGGACAATTATTTCAGAAAATAGGCATTTTAGACAAATGCACACCCAAGAATGAGCAACAGAAAATAGGCTTTTTAGACAAATGCACACCCAAGAATGAGCAATTTGGGCATTCTTTTATGGGTCCTCGGTCAGGGACCGGTTATTTAACAATCGGTTCCACAGCCGTTGGATCGTTGATCCAACGGCTGAGATTAAAAAAAAAAAAAATTACTGTCCGCTATAATTTTCCGCGGATAGGCAAAAAAAAAAAATTACTGTCCGCTATAATTTTCCGCGGATAGGCAGATTGCCTGTCCGCGGAAAATTTCCGCGGACAGGCAATCTGCCTATCCGCGGAAAATTATAGCGGACAGTAATTTTTTTTTGTAATCCAGGGGGGCCGTTGGATCAACGATCAAACGGTTTAGAAACCGATTGTTAGATAAGCCGTCCTGACAAATCTTTTATTATGCTATCTTAAAAGAAACGATTGTACAATATGAATGGACCTGTCTATGATCTTGTTTGGACTTGTCTATTGGATATTCCTTTTCTAAATTGGGTCAGTGCTCCTTTTTTTTTAAGCCCACCTGTTCAAATTCATGATGCGTATCTTTGGTAAAAATTATGTTGTATTCTTTCTTTTTTTAAAACCAACAAATTGTTATTTAAAAAAATTTAGTTCTATTAGGATTTCAATCAAATTGTAATAATGGTATTTTAGAATTTGAATTATATAAAATATATAATTGCATTTCAGTCAAATTATTACTTAAAATATATTTTAAACTTATAGATGGAATGAAAATGAAAGCTAAAGTCTATATTCTATGACTTATTTTCTTACTAATTAAAAATCAAACATTAAAATTATGAATAATAAGATAAAAATATTAAATATTAAGATAAAAATATTTAAAATCTTACGTGGATCGCACGTGTTATAAATTAGTTCTAATAATAAATGATATTTTAGTTATAAAATGGGTTTCTGATAATAGTTGATGTCGTATAGGCAGATTGCACTTAATAGAATTTTTGAAAAAAAAATTATAATTTAAGTCATATTTATAAAATGGGTTAAATATCTTGTTGATCACTGAAGTAAGCCTAATGTCTCAAGATGGTCACTGAACTAAAATTGGACTCAAACTGGTCACTAACTCGTATCATGTGTACACTCCGTTAAGTTGTCTTAACGAAATTTGCTGACTGGTGATGTGACATGGTGACGTCACGTCATCATATTTTTCCACGTCACGTCACCAGTCAGCAAATTCCGTTAAGACAACTTAACGGAGTGTACACATGATACGAGTTAGTGATCAGTTTGAGTCGAATTTCAGTTCAGTGACCATCTTGATATATTAGGTTGACTTCAGTGATCAACAAGATATTTAACCCTTTATAAAATTAAATATTAAGAATTAACTAATGAGTTAGTTGTTCATTGAACTTCCGGTTGCCGATTAGTAACTTTGACCAAATAAAATAATAATAATAATAATAATAATAATAATAATAATATTTATTATTATTTATACTTCAGAGCACATATATACACAAATTTTGGACATATAATATAGACACATAAACATTTACGTAGAATCAATAAAAAATAAAAAAAAATTACCCTCACGGGATGTCTCAGATGGTCGAGTAGTGGCGCTTAAGGCTTGATGCCTTGAGATCACGAGTTCGATTCCCTAGGACGCTTCGAGATTAAGTGGGCTACCATGCTCGGGGGTATGAGCGTGCTAGTATGCCCTCTGGATTAGTCGAGGTGCACGCAAACTGCCCGGACACCGAATTATCAAAAAAAAAATTATATTCAAGATTTATTCTTATTTTTTTAATTATAATTTAATTAAATGTAAAAAGATCTACGTGTAGATTTAATTCCTTTTAAATTAGGGGAATCTGACACCGCACTGAGAATGGATTGGTTATCGAGCAATGGTGTTCAGATTAATTGTAAAGGAAGAAGGTTAAATTGAAAGTACTAGGTGAAAGAAGTCGTGCTATAGACCCAGAAGTTTTTAACCATGGCCCAAACAATGAAATTGTTGCGTAAAGGATGTGAGGCTTATTTAGCCTACGTAGTGAACACAAAAAGCGAAGTGCCCAATTTATAGGATATTTCGATTATCAATGAGTTTGAGGACGTGTTTTCAGAAGATCTTCCAGGTTTACCATTCGACAAGGACATTGAATTTGCGATAAACTTTCCCCTAAGAACGGTCCCAATTTCAAAAAACCCCATACCGGCTAGCTTTTAGGTAGAGCCCACCTGTGGGGTCCACTTAATATAATGAATAAATTAGAAAATTATCAAATGTAACACTTCTATATGTAGAAAATGTAACACTAGTATATGTAGCAAATGTATCACTTCTATGGGACCCACTTTCTCTGGTGGAGCCCATATGTGGGTCCCACTTTTTTTTTGTGGGAACCACATGTGGTACCCACTTTTCTAGTGAGGCCCACATGTAGGGCCCACTTTCTCATGTGGGGCCCACTTAATATTTTGAATAAGTAAGAAAATTATCAAATGAAACACAACTATATGTAGCAAATGTAACACTAATGTATGTAGCAAATGTAACACTTTTATGGAGCACACTTTCTCTGGTGGGGCCCACTGAAATGTAACAGTTCTGTGGGACCCACATTTTTATTCATTTTTATATTTATAAATGTTAAAAAAATAGCGAATGCAGCGCTTAGTCGATAAAGCAACACAACGATTCTTTTGTAACAGTACATGTTCTACTTCAACAGTAAGTTCACATGTAATGTAACACCATCTCAGAATTGTTGCAGTAGTTCAAAAATAGTACGTCTATTGTAACACAAAGTGAGCGTTGCAATAGAAAAGTAATGCATTTGTCCATCTATGGCTTAGTGAGGCCAAGTGTGTCACCGTGAGGAGCCTCATTGTTGTTTATAAAGAAAAAGGATGGCAACATAAGGTTGTGTATAGATTACCAAGAGCTAAAGAAGCTGACCATAAAGAACATATATTCATTACCCAGAATAGATGATTTATTCGACTAGTTGAAAGCTGCAGTATACTTTTCAAAGATTGACTTGAGAATCGGCTATCACCAGCTAAAGATTAAGGTTGAAAAAAATATACCAAAGACTATGTTTCGTACGAGGTATGAACATTATGAGTTTTTGGTGATGTCTTTTGGATTAACCAATACACTCTCAGCTTTTATGGATTTAATGAACCGAGTTTTCAAGAAATATTTGGATAAGTGTGTCATAGTTTTCATTGATGATATTTTGGTCTACTCAAAGACAGAGGAAGAACACGCAGAGCATCTGAGGATAGTTTAAGAGATACTGAGAAAAGAAGAGTTGTCTGTCTAATTCTTGAAGTGCGAATTTTGGTTAAAGTAAGTTCAGTTCTTATGATATGTGATTAGTAGTGAACGAGTATTGGTCGATCCCACCAAGATAGAAGCTGTTTCGAATTGGGAAAGGCCAACCACACCAACAGAAGTGAGAAGTTTCGTAGGATTGGCTAGGTATTAAAGGAGATTTGTATAGGATTTTGCTAAGATAGCAGCCCCGTTAACTCAACTTACTCGTAAGACTGAGAAGTTAATGGACCAAGAAATGCGAGAGTTTTCAAGAATTAAAGAAGAGGTTGGTGACAGCCCCCGTGCTAGCACTACCTGATGGTGAAGGAGACTTTATGATTTACAGTGACACATCTCATAAGGGATTGGGGTATGTGCTTATGGAGCACGGAAAGGTAATTGCGTATGTGTCTAGACAACTGAAGGAATACGAAATAAGATACCCTACCCATGACCTGGAACTGGCCACGAAAGTTTTTTCTTTAAAAATTTAGAGGCAAGAAGCGCGAGATTTACACTGATCATAATTGCCATAAATACATTTTCATCCAAACATGAGACAAAGAAGATGGTAAGAGTTAATCAAGGATTATGACATCATCGTACGAGTTAATCCAATAATTTGAAAAAATGGATAATAAAGTTAAGACGTCGGGGAAAGGCCACGAAGGACTATTGGAGATCATAATTCAGCCACCATTAATAGAAAAAATTAAGTTGTGCCAGGAAAAGAGGATTAAGGAGGAAGAAATTTGGCGGAAGAGTTAATGATAGGGGTAGAGATAAAAAGTGTGAGGGATGAAAATGGAATCATGAGGTATGCATCCAGTATATGGATTCCAAATGTTCAATAGCTAAAGGATAAGATTTTACACGAGACCCATAATTCAAGTTATTCGATCACCCTGGTGGCACCAAAATGTATAGGAATTTGAAGGAATAATATTGGTGGCCAAATATGAAGATGGACATTGCAGAATGGGTAAGCACATAGTTTTTCTTGTCAAAGAGTAAAGGCAGAGCGTCAGAGACCGAGTGGACTTTCACAACCCCTAGAAATTCCAGAATGGAAATGGAAACATATCACCATGGATTTTGTAGTAAGATTGCCAAAGACTAAAACGAACCACGATGCCATATGGGTAATCCTAGATTGGTTAACTAAGTCAACATACATTCTCCCGATCAATGAGAAATACAAGATCGATAAACTAGTTGAGATATACATAAAGGAGATTGTGGTGCGACATGGAGTCCTTGTAATCATTGTATTATACAGAGACCCAAGATTCAACTCCAAATTTTGGAGAAGATTTTAGGATTGTGTAGGGACCAAACTAAATATGAGTACTGCCTATCACCCCCAAACAGACGGGCAGAGTGAGAGGACCATTCAAACAATAAAGGATATGCTGAGAGTTTGTGCTAACTTTAAAAGAAGTTGGAACGATCACTTGCCATTGACTGAATTTACCTACAACAATAACTACAACGCGAGCATAGGAAAGCCCCTTTACGAGGCCATATAGGGAAGAAGATGTCGCTCGCCCTTATATTGGGAAGAGGTTGGTGAGTGAAACAATATATCTTATCAGAAAGCGATTGGTAGCAACCCAAGACAGACAATGGAAATATGCAAATCTATCCCAAAAAGATAGAGAGTATGATGTGGGAGACTTCGTGTTGTTGAAGGTATCCTCGTGGAAAGGATTAATGAGGTTTGGTAAAAAAGGGAAATTAAGCCCGAGGTTTATCGGACCATTTGAGATATGTCAAGGGGACACCTGATCTTGGATTATGCATGGTGTAAAGTAGACAAGAAAAGCACAACATTCAATTTTCAATCTCTTGGGAACAAACTCATCTCCTGGTTTAGCAAGAAGCAACAATCTATCTCAACATCAATAACAGAATTTGAGTACATAGTTGCAAGAAGTTGTTGTGCTCAGTTACTTTGGATGAAGAATCAACTTCTAGATTATGGACTACAATTATCACACATTCCTATGTTTTGTGATAACACAAGTGAAATCAAAATTGTAAAAAATAAATTCAACAATATTCAAAAACAAAGCACATTGAGGTCATGTATCACTTTATAAGAGAACATATAGAAAATGGTACCACTGAACTTCATTATATGCCTACTGACAAACATATTGCAAATATCCTAACCAAACCACTTGAAAAAGCTACTTTTATTGGGTTGGTAGTGAATTAGGAGTGTTAAATTTCTAAGTTAAACATAGGTATTAGAAGCAAGACAAGTGTGATGGCTATAGACTCTGGTTTATTTTTCATTGTCTATAGAGGATTGCTAAATTCTTAAGGCCAATTTTACATCATTTTTCTTGATATGATTAGACTCTGTTATTACTTAAATTTTGATTTACAATCTTTACCAAGTGATTCACTTTGCATATTTTAAACAGGAGTCTAACAAAGCAATATGTTGGTGCTAACTATTGTAGAATCAAAGACAACTGACAGAAGTGATAAAGAACACATTTTTCATTAATAGAAAGGATATTACATGCTTTTTGAGAATAAAAACTAGTTCTTTTCGTACACAGATATCTACTAATCACTGTACTAGTGTTGTTTACGAGATTTGTACTACTTTTGTCTTCCATGAATCATCCACAGAGACAAACGGAAACAGAAATTCCAGAAACAATTTGGGGGAAGTCTCATCACTCCCATCCGGACTCGGATCTTCAGAGAGAACAACCATCTTCTCTTGAATTTCTTTAAAAATTTGAAGCAACTTCAAATAAATGAAGATTCATCCTCATGAGCGATAAGTCAACAAAGATTGAGAAATGAACCTGTGCATAGAGGTGCATCTTATGGCATTTCTCGGTAGTATGTTCTGTAAGCAAGGATTGCCAAAGGCATGTTCATAAGTGGACACCCTCTAGATGATGGATCAGGATCATCATCCCTTTTCCTCTTCCTTGATTACTCTTTACAATGAAGGGTTGTCTCAGAAGTCTCTTCATCATCATCCAATTGAGGGGCCAGATGAAGGATGATATCGTCCTCATCTTCTTCAATAGAAGGAGGTTTTGGATTCACCACCGGTTGTTGAGGCACTTGGTTCTGTGCCTCATTGGCTACCTCTTCTTCTAAGAGGGCTTGTATTTCATTGAAAAGTAACTCTAACTGTGTATCCCAATCCAAAGCATGAAATTCTTCATGGGAGTACTCGTGTGCAAGTCATCTTTCTACCTTTGAAGTGTGTAGGTTTAGATCAGTGTTTGAAAGTTTTTTTGATGAATACAAAAGACTTCCTATCTTAGCTATTACATAGACAAATTGGTGGGAAATCGAAGCGTCAAAATACAACGAGTGTTGAGATACAAATTATTTTATTTGTTGGACTTATGATACTTTTCCTTGATTAATGTGCAATTGATAAGCCAGATAATTATTAGAAATCATTTCATTTATTTAAAAACTTATCAGGAAAATTGTGGTACGTGATAAATTAGAGTTTTTCAAAAATTCTTAATTCTTTTCTTTAGACTTTGACAAGTCTATAGACTCTGATGAAACATGGCATATTAGACTTTGACTAACAAGCAAATGGTTCAAATTCATGTAGACTCTGGCAATTCAAAAGGTAGAATGACCTGTTTAATGGTAAAAAGATTAGTTACATTCTATTGCGCGTAATGGCCTCCTTCAAGTTTATCCTTCAAGGTAATTACTTATAATCACAACTGTGCTTCTAAATTTTCACTTATCTCACATGATTATAAAGCACGTTATACATGGAGCTATACACATAATTCTTTCATGAACCCTTGCTTGTTTCTGTGTTTTTCATAACTTTTCTTAATGGCTATTAAATCAACTCTACTTTGATGTGAGGTCCCAAGTCTATTGCTTTTACTTTTGGTGATTTTGAGTTTTTGACTAAAAATCATGCTGCTGCTACACATGCAAAAGACAAGGCATCGAGTGAGTTTCATCCTGTGATGGATTTCTTAACTCAAGGACATCTATACTATGCTCTCACGCATATAAGCCGTTCTATCCTAAAGCTGTGAGTCAAGCATGGACATTAGCCACTTTTGTTGGGGGTAAAAATTCTATTCAATTTGTTAACAATACTTTTGATATTACTGAATTTGTGCTTACAACTGTCGTATATACCTACCTACTAATGAAAAGTTTAATGATAATGCATGTGATACTGAATTGACATCCCTTTTTAGGTCATTGAATTATGTTGGTAATTTAGATGACTTAGGTAATACTCAAAGAAAAAGTTTAAAAAAGGAATAGTCTTTGTTCTTTAATCAGATTGCTAAGGCCTTTACTGGCAAATGTAGTGGATATGATGTTATTACATCCATTACAAGGCAAATAGGCTACAGTTTGTTGACTAACAAGACTATAGATATAGCCAATTTGCCTTTGACACTGATGGGTGCTAAAGTCAAAGCCAAGAAGCAACACCAGTTCTATTATCATAGGTTCTGACAAGTCTGAGAGGGAATGTTATAGTAAACACACTAGACTGTATAAGGATCTTGACAGGGAAGAACTCAAGATGAAATAGAGGTTAGAGGATAAATATATACCATTTCCAACTATGGTGTATCCTCAAGTAATGCAAGCTCAACTTATATCTCTTAACCCTTCTATTTATACTCCAATTTTTGGAAGTGCTGAGGTACAGGGTCAAGCAATGAAGAACCCCCTGTATCTAGCCCAAGCACAAGTAGACCTAAATCCAAAAAGGCTAAATTGTCTAAATTCTCAGTCACTAAAAAGTCAACTACTCAAACACAACCCACCTCTGTATTCTCTCAATAGACTTAAGTTGTAAAAAGAAGAAGGTTGAGAATGATAGTTAACAGTGATGATGAACTTAACCTTATAGAGCACGAGGCTGTTGAACATCTTTCTTCTTTAAAGAAAACTAAAGATACCTCATCTACTACTCAAACCTCATTTATTGGATCCCAAAAGCCTTTAGACATCTGAAAAGGGACAACCTCAAAAATTGGTTGTTGTCTCTCAAAAGTCTTCAGACTTGATAGAGTCTGCACACAATCAACTCCTACTAAATCTTTTACTCATTATACCAAAAGACCTAGGAGGAAAGTTCAATTCATACCTGAACACATACACACTGAGCCACTGTTACAGGAACAACAAATTGAAGTCCCAATGGTTCCTTTGGAGCCAGACCCTAGTAAAATAATTTCTACTACTTAACCAAGGTCTAATGCTGAACCAGAGTCTTATCCATCCTTAGACTCTGGTGATGAAGCATTTTGGGAGGGAATGATTAAAAAAGATGTTAGTGGCTTGATCCAGAACATTATTATACCTTCTGATGATGCACTCACTATTCTATATCCTTTAGTACAATCGGTATAGAATAAGATTGTTTACAACAAAGTCTCTGAGATTTGCCAGCTTCTTAGGATTCATAAGGTGTGGCAAAAGCTAGCAAGGGATCTCGAAATTTTTACTCATTTGGTTTTATAGTATGCATTTGGTTATCTATTTATACCATCCCTTATTTCTGTTACCGAAGATGTGAGGCATGAAAGAAGCAATGAAGTTCCCATTATTTATAAGAACTACAAAAAGAGAATAACATAGTGTAATAACCCGGATTTTCAGAAAATGATTTTATTATTATTTTAAGAATATTAATTTTTTTCTTAAAATGAGGAGGAACTTTTTATTTTATTTTATTGTTCATTATTTCAGTTCAAGGAATTTCAAAAGTGGATTATTTAATTTCTTCGGTTAAGTGGAACCGGGTTCTTTTTAAAAATTTTATTGACCGAGTAGATATCTCGAGTTAATAGTTTATTTGGGCAGAGGTTTTAGTTTTCAAAGTGTGGATTTATTTAGTAAAGATTTTATTATAAATTACTAAATAATTTAGAGATTTTAAAATCCGTAGAAATTGATTATTTTAATTATTTGAGGATTTGTGGAAATTACTCGATTAATTTATAATATCGAGAATTCGAGATTTTACTAAAACAATAATGTTTGTAGTATTTTATAAAGCCCTGTAAATTGTGATTTATGAATCACAATTATTATTTTTATGAGTTGTTTTTATAAATTATTAATAATTTGTAAAATGCATATCAATTTAGAAAATTTAGATTTAATTCTATTTCTTTCTCCGAAAATCTTTAAAAATATTCTAGTATTTAATTATGCTAGAAAATTTATTTTTTTTCTAATTAGAGTTTTAACTCTAAATATTATTTTAAGTATGTAGTGATTAATTGTGTGGTTTTAAATGTTATTGGGCCCAAGGTCCATTAGGTTAACAGTAGAACACACACAGATACATACAAACACACGCACAGCTGATTGAAACCACAAACACGCAGAGACAACACCTCGGGGAGAGAAAACAGATCGGGTAGATAGAAAAGGGTGGGGGAATCAGTGGGTAAGAGAGAAAAGAGGAATTGGGGGTTAATTACATACATATATGTACGTGTATAATGTGTATTGCGTGAGGAGTGCTGCGGGGACGACCTGGTGGCGCGCGGAGGAGAGCAGCGGCTAGAGAAGGGTTGGCCAGCGGCGGCTGTGCAGTGGTGGTGGGTCAGATCAGGTGGTGGCCGTGACTGGGAGGAAGAACCAGTGATGGGGGGAGTTGATTGTGAGATGGCGCAGAGAGAGAGAGAGAGAGAGAGATGAGAAAGAAAGATGGTGGAGATTGATTTTTCGGTGGGTTGACTTTTGGGCGGACACTTTTCCTTATGTGCTAGGTGCCGCATGTCTGGGCGGATACTTTTTCTTATGTGCTAAGTGCCGCATGTCTGGGCGGGTACTTTTCTTACTTGTTTACTTTGCTGCAAGTTGAGGCAGCTTTATTTTTGCAAAAACAGGGTTGAATTGCATTTGAGGGGCTGTGCCCATAGTCCGATAAACGAATACTTCATGCCGAAATTTTCTAAAAATCCCCTGCATTTTAATTTATTTAACTTATTTGATTTCAATGGTTTAAAGGTATGATTTGGGTGTTAACTGTTTATGTGTATATTTGTTAAGTGCATTAATTCGAGGGTAATTGTTGTCTCGAGGATTTATGTGCTAAGTGATTTAATTCAAGGATTTATGTGTTTCGGGGATTAAATGCATTTTGAGGATTATTTATAAACTTAGTTTTGTCATAGAATGACACTAGCATTATAATTGTATATGTTAAGTGAAGTTGACTAAATGGTGGTATAGGGTTATGATATGGGTGATACTAGGAAATGTCTACGTTTTAAAAAGGGGACTCTTTAAGTGTTAATTGCTATTACTAAATGTGTTATGTGCATTAATTGGTATTTGAGTAGTCAACTGTAGGGATAACAACTATAGTACGACTTTAGGTGACTCAGTGGTAATTCTGAGTTGTGTCTACTCGAGATACGAGGTTGGACTGACACGTACTCCACTACGCCATAAATGCTCAGATGCAACGCTTTTAGAAAGTGTTTCAGTGAAAGTGTTTCGTTAGGTATGAAATTTTGGCTCTAACGAAACAGAACTTGAACTGGTGTTGCATTACATATAATTTAGTGTTGCATTTGATCCACGGTGTTTCACATAATGCAACACTAACAGCAGGCGTTGCATTAGATATTTTTTATTTTAAAAAATGCTGATGTGGCAGCAGTGGGGTCCACACGTGCTGACGTGGCATCTACTGATGTGGCAGGTGTGGGGCCCACAATTGCTGACGTGGCAAATCTGGGACCCACAATTGCTGACGTGTCATTTGCTGAGGTGGCAGAAGCGTTGCATTAGGTGAAAGAGGTGTTGCATTTGCTGTTTAAAAGCGTTGCATTAGATATTTTTGAATTTTTATTAAATGCTGACGTGGCAGTTGTGGGAACCACCAGGGTGACGTGGCAGTGTGGGGTCCACCAGGGTGACGTGGCAGAGGCCTAGAGATGCTGACGTGGCAAGTGTGGGGCCCGCAATTGCTGACGTGGCAGATGTGGGGCCCACAGTTGCTGACGTGGCATTGACTGACGTGGCAGTAGCGTTGCATTAGGTGACAAAGGTGTTGCATTTGCCCTTAAAAGCGTTGCATTAGCTATTTTTGGATTTTTAATAAATGTTTACGTGGCAGTTGTGGGACCCATCTGGGTGACGTGTCAATGTGGGGCCCACCTGGGTGACGTGGCAGGAGGCCCACAGATGCTGACGTGGGAAGTGTGGGGCTCACAATTGCTGACATGGCAGATGGGGGCCCACAATTGCTGACGTGGCATTTGCTGACATGGCAGAAGCGTTACATTATGTTAAAAAAGTGTTGCATTTGCCTTTAAAAGCGTTGCATTAGATACTTCTCTTACCGGAATGATGAAACTATTTTTTTAAATTCTTTTTTCGACGTTCCAATCGTACGGATGTCGAGATATAACGATTTTAGTGAAGTGGTAAATTTTTGAAAAATTTGCTAGATGTACTTGGTTTGGTTTTATAACGGTCAAACCGGTCAAAGTAGGCTTTCCTTTTAACTAGTCTTGTCCCGAATGATGAATCTATTTTTTTAAATTATTTTTTCGACATTCCAAATGTACGGATGTCAAGATCTCACGATTTTAGTGATTTGGTAAATTTTCAAAAAATTTGCTATATTTATTTGGTTTTGTTTATAACGGTCAAACCGGTCAAAGTAGGCTTTCCTTTTAACTAGTCTTGTCACGAATGATGAATCTATTTTTTAAAATTATTTTTTCGACGTTACAAACTTACGTATGTCAAGATCTAACGATTTAAGTGATGTGGTAAATTTTTAAAAAAATTCTATATTTATTTGGTTTGGTTTTATAACGGTCGAACTGGTCAAAGTAGGCTCTCCTTTTAACTAGTCTTGTCCCGAATGATGAATCTATTTTTTTAAATTATTTTTTCGATGTTCTAAACATACGAATGTCAAGATCTAACGATTTTAGTGATGTGGAAAAGTTTTAAAAAATTTGCTATATGTATTTAGTTTGGTTTTATAACAGTCAAACCGGTCAAAGTAGGCTTTCCTTTTAATTAGTCTTTTCCTGAATGATGAATCTATTTTTTTAAATTATTTTTTTGACGTTCCAAACGTATGGATGCCAAGATCTAACGATTTTGGTGATGTGGTAATTTTTAAAAAAAATTTGCTAGGTATATTTTGTTTGGTTTTATAACGATCAAATCGATCAAACTAGTTTTGTCCTGAATAGTTTAGATTTATTTGGTTTGATTTTGTCATAATCAAATCCCAATTTTTTTTAAATTACTATTTTAATTTTGATCTATCACATTTTTAAACTTTTTATAATTTTATAATTTTTAAATTAAAATAAATAAAATAAAATTACACGTTGAAAAGAAAACATTGATTACTAGGTAAAAATTTGGGCGGATGATTTCCCCCCCATCTCAAATTTAGGTGCACTCAACTTTACCCTAAAAAATTCTAACTTCCCCCCTAAAAACATTCATTCTCGCCGCCTCCCTCTCTTCTCATTTTCTCTCTCTCGACAAGCGTTTACGAGGGTATGCTTTCATTCTTTTCTAATTTAGCTTTGTATTATATGACAACATTGTTAAGTAAGAGTTTTTACTGGTTCAAGTGATCAATCATAATTTTTTTAGGGAACAAGATCTTTAGAAAAAATATTTGGTTTTCCTTTTCATTTGTGATGGGTGTACTAATGATAAAATTACAGAACTACAGTTTGATGTCTTGCTCTGCTTACTGCCTATAGTAGTACAGTGGTGTTTTTTATACTTTGATATTTGTGCAGTTCTTTATTATCTTCTTTTATATAGATACAAATGGGACATATCTTAACTAGGAGAGGCTAAACAAACAAAGTCCTGAAATTAAGCAACATCATGGAGATGTTATATCTTTTTCAGCACCTCCTCACCACGGTAGCCTGATGGTTTACATTTTATGATTTATGCTTTGCTCGTATTATTTAATGTAACTTTAATCGAATTTCTTGTGTTTACAGAACTTGCATATGCTTTCGTGTTCCGAGAAATTTTCAAGCACACTTCCTTGCCTGATAATTCCCTGCCAAAAGAGAAAAGCAGGTATCCTTTTGGCTTATATCCCAAAGAGTACTTTTAAGTATCCATCTTTAAAAATTATTAGCTTTGCAGATGGTTTGTTTTCAGTTAATTACTGTGGTAGCGCTGAGGATACAATAAGTGGAGGTGTGAAAAACATGTATTGTTTTTGTAATTATAACATTCATAACATTTTTTTATTATAATTAGAGAAAGCATGTCCTTGATCATACATCTTTGTTTTTTTAAGCTCAACAGTCAGCTCCAAATCACAACTATACTTGGGTTGGTCATATGCATATATCTGAATTTTACGTCATATAATCATCACTTCAGTGATATATGAGTATATTCTTCATGTGAAAGCATTGGACAAGTGTCCTATAATTTTGTAATACAGTGGATTATTTGTAAACTCTGCATAAATTAGCACTAGTATTATGCTTAACTATATAAAACCAAGACAGTGGACCTTATTCTTACTTAAAGATGCTTCTATTATGTGTGAAGAGGAGCTTGGCTCTGGAAATAAAAGGCAAAGAGGAATTGGTCTTGGTGCTTCTGAAGGTCCTATTTCTCTTGATGATTTTCGTAGTCTTCAAAAATCAAATACGGTATCCTTCTTTTGAATGTTGAGTGTATGTTCTCTAATGAAATAGAGTTTAGCGTGCATGTTATCAAGAACAACAAATTGTTCTTTCTAATACAGTTGTTATTCCATCAACTTGATGCTTGCTAATTTTCTGAATTTGGTATCTGTATATCTTCTTACCTGTGTCTGCACGTTATCTACAAATTGTCTTTTTTATAACAAATTAACCCAACTTTAAATAAAATTACATATTGTCTTTTCATAATTTTAAAAATCTGTAAATTATATCTCATTGTAGAATCAGAATAACATCATATTATCTTTGTTATGTGATAATTATACCACTGAACACAGGGCAAAAGCCAGACATGTATATCAAAAGTTTAGTTTCTTGTAGTAGGCACAAAAATTGCAGCTAGTCCTTGTGAATGGTGTTGCAAAATTTTTGGTGTATATTTTTGCATTCTGCTACATAAGATTTGTTGAATACATAACATTCCCAGTCAGAACAATTTGTCAAATTATTTTATTACTATATAAATTAATTGACGTAATGGAGCCAGGAATGAAAATTCTGAATGAATACCTTTAGTGCCAAATAAGATTTCATTTTACAAGTATTTCTGCTTCCTATTCTGCAAAGTCTGTACTTGCGTTCTGTTTCCTGCATATGGCTGTAAAAGTGGGTTCCTATGTTTTTTTTGCTCCCCCATAATTTGGCAATCAGAAGAAAATATATAGACCTTGACAATGCTTCAGACTTGAACATTGTTAATTTATTGAGTTCCTTTCATTCGGAAGGGTATATGTTTTCTGCTTCATAGTTACCACACTTGGCCTCGTCTTCAAAAACCAATGCGTTGTTTTTTTTTGCTCCTTCCTTTCCTCCTCTTCTGTCTTCAAGTTTTTTTATAATTTACTTAGTAGATATGTACATGCATGAAAGAAGCTATAATTAACCCGCAAATGTATGAGCTGAAACATCAAGCATGTGAAAGAATTTTGTTCTCTTTTAAGTTTTAACACAATAATGTATGTATATCAGGTCAACCAAAAAGGCACCTGTTGACAACAGGTTGGAGCGTCTTTGTCAGCTCTAAAAGACTCTTTGCTGGTGATTCTGTTCTATTTATATGGTATGAGAAAGGTGTTTACTGCAGTTCTTCTCTTGTTCTACTTAGTCCTACTGCTTTTTTTGAGTGTACATATTTGCTTGTAGAGATGAAAAGTCACAGCTTCTCTTGGGTATAAGGCGTGCTAATCGACAGCAGCATGCTCTCTCCTCATCCGTTATATCCAGTGATAGCATGCACATCGGGATTCTGGCTGCAGCTGCTCATGCTGCTGCTAATAACAGCCCATTCACTATATTTTACAATCCAAGGTACTGCAGATGTTGATACTTTCTATTATGACATTGGAATTTTCGAAATATCAAATACTTACTGTAGTAAATTTACACAGGGCTAGCCCAGCTGAGTTTGTGATTCCTTTAGCCAAGTATAACAAAGCAATGTATGCTCAAGCTTCACTTGGAATGAGGTTTAGAATGATGTTTGAGACAGAAGAGTCAGGAGTGCGCAGATACATGGGTACCATCACATGCATCAGTGATCTGGATGCCACTCGTTGGAAAAGTTCGCAATGGCGCAATCTTGAGGTATGGAGCATGCTACTTTGGGCGGCTTTTTAGTATGGATCAGGACGTCTTGTCCTTGCAGTGGGCATGGCTGGAGAGTACTGGCAAACATATTAATGCCTTTGTGCACATTAATTTAGACTTTATCTTATGTGCTTGTTTTAGAATTATGTTGGATTCTTTTTGGATGTATTAGTAATGGTTTAATTAGGTATTAGTATGATGTTGGTGTGGATGATTGTAACTATTTGGTGGCTGGTTCAATGTTTGGGATGGCTTTGAATGCCTTTGAATGTATTTTGCTGGGTTTCTTTATGTAAGAAACAGAATATTGCAGAAATTTTAATAAAAGCGTTGCATTTGATCATTCCAGTGTTGCATTAGACATTTTAGTGTTGCCTTAGGGTAAATATAGTGTTGCCTTTGATCAGATACTATTGTTTTAAAAAGCAAAAAGCGTTGCATTACATAGCTGTGGGCTGCAGTGCTGACGTGGCACGTGGGACCTACTGTTGACGTGGCAGGTGGGACCCCTGTACTGACGTGGCACGTGGGACCCACTGCTGACGTGGCATGGTAGGCCCCATCACTGACATGGCACGTGGGCCCCACATGATGACATGGCAAGTGGGCCCCACATGCTGACGTGGCATGCCAGCTGGATTGTTGCTGACGTGGCATGCCAGCTGGACCCATTGATGATGTGGCATGCCAGCTGGACCCATTGATGACGTGGCAAGCTAGTGGGACCCACTTAGTGACGTGGAATTGTAATTTTATCTAATATCAAATGCAACGCCCTTTTGGTGTTGCATTTGAATGCTCTGGTGTTGCATTATATGTCAGATGCAACGCTTATTGATGTTGCCTTAGATGCCAAAAAGCGTTGCCTTAGGGGGTCTAACAGGACGGTGGCGGATGCAGCGCCCCCTGGTGTTGCATTTGATCTAACGCAATGCTTTTTTGGCCTAAAGCAACAGTAAACATGGCGTTGCATTTGTGCGTTTATGGCGTAGTGCTCGTAACTATTTCAGTACCGTTAGGGTATAATCAAGTGGAGCGACGTACATCAAAAAGGGAAGATCGAGGCGTCGTATAATGAAAGGTAAATTACCTCTATGGAATTGCTTGGGTGAAGTGCCAAGAATTTATTCGCGGTGTTCCGTTTGGTGCTAAGGACCAGAGGCAAGTTTATTTATACATACTCTATCGTTCAGTTTATTTATACATACTCTATCATTCAGAGTATATTTATTTTGAAATATATGAAATATGTGGAATAAGACTTCAGTCCATATTTGCAAGATTTCTTCTATCTTTATCTTGATAAATTGTTTACTTTTAAGTAAAATGGTTTGACTGGAAATATATGTGATATGGAGAGAGTGATATACTATAAAGAGTAAAGTGATATGGGAAGGAATGGTATCAATTGTTATTTATGATTATTTTAATGATATTATGGTATCAGTTGTTATCTAAAGTTATTTTATAATATTACAATTATGTGTAAATTGAGGATATTTGAGTTCTAAACTGTTTCAGACGTTATTAATAAATATTTTGTTATATAAGGGGACAAAGGTTGATATTTACAGATTTTCTTAAAAGGGATTTACATGTAAAGTATTTTAGTTGGTGTAATTTAAATGTATTGATATGAATGGAAAAGTGGAAGGGGTTATCTTGAAATGTATATTTTCGAAAACCCGGACAAAGTTTTTAGAAAGAATTTCGCAATAATTAACCTAATGGCAACATCACCAATAAACTAGTGTTTACTTAATTAGTAGATACCTCTGGAAGCATCTACTGATTAAATAAACCTTATTCGTCTAATTAAATTTATTTAATTAGATGAATATTATTTTTAAAATGTTTTCTTACAATCGCTTTGTTCCGGAATAATAATAAAGATATTTCGATGGTTATAAATGAGACATTTTAGGTTAAAAATGTCTGGAATGATATTGATAAATGCTATTTTAATGGTTATTTAATTCAATGAATATTAATTATAATATTCATTTAAAAGGGATTATTGAATAGATATTCTAAGTGTTCTAAGGGTGATTAAATATTGTTAAAAGGTTGTTTAAGGAATTTCATAGTGAAATGAATGTATGTCTTGAATTGATATACCTGTATAAATGTTTTCAAATGATTATAATACGGATATGAAAATGGAAATGAAAATGATAAATGTGAATGGAATAATGATTTGACCAAAAAGGGGGATTTCAACAATAAGCGTAAGAGGCTGTGTGGGAGTGGCACAGTCCGGCATTGCAACAATAAGCGTAAGAGGCTGTGTGGAAGTGGCACAGTCCGGCACCCAATATTTTATTACGGCACGAAGATGCCAAGGGAGGATGTAGCAGGTAGCCTTCCTCCAGGGTTGATGACCAGGTAGGATCATCCCTTCTACTAGTAGTAAACAGAGAGCAGGTACGGTCAGGCGACTGATCATCGTCCTACGTATCTGGCGCTAGCAGAATCCCCAAAACTTAAAAGAAAGGATTGATGATGGTTATTCAGATTTGTATGTCGAAAAAGAAAATGGTATGAAATGATGGAATTGTTTATACAGTAAGAAGAGAAACTGATTTTATATTATTTTTATATAATTATTGTACAAAAAGGAAAATGGAAAGATTATATTGAGAGATTTATTTCAAATGTTATATTATTTTGAGACATTATACTGAGATGATGTATTGATTATTATCTTGTTATAGTAGAGAAACTGATATTATATTATCAATAAGTAAGTGATTTCATATTGAATAACCAGCAAGCTTATGTTGGTGTATTACTGCGCAAACAAGATGTGGCTATTTAATTACCTTGTAACGGCATCGTTTATATTATATTGGTATATTGTTCAGTTGATATTAATTTCAAACATTATACTTTCCCTATAGAATTTCGTGGTTATAAATGTTTCAAGAATGATATTAAGTATCAGTTGAATGTGGAAACCCATGCACATGAGGGGATATTTTGTTAAACTCTAGTAATAACTTGTTGAGCAATTCTTTCGCTCATACTTGCTTGTTTTCAAATATTAACTTTTCAGTGGAAGGTAGCCGGACGAGATTATCGGCATGACTTAGATGAAGCGGGCAGCGTGCCCTTATGAAGACGACATGATCTATAAAGTTTATAGCTGGAGTAAGTTATATGTAAGTATATTGATGTGTAATATATATGTTACTTTGCATAATATTGTACTAGTTGCTGGTGTACTTCTCAACGAAGTTATACTAGTAGTAAGGAGTTGATTCTTGTTTCTAGCCCTATAATCTAAAAGATGCTTGGTGGTTGGGGTCTCAAATGTTATAACTCAATTATTAATGACTACAGAGGGTTTAATGTGGTTAAGCGGGTGATTTGTTATTAAGGATTTCCGCGTGATGACCAAATCCCTGACCCCGGATTTGGGGGCGTTACACATAGTCTAAGAGATCCGAGAAACCTCACAAGAAGAAGTTAGAGTTTGAAGCTGAGTTGGAAACTGAGGAGCAGGAACAACAACCAGTTTCTAACAATGAAGCATATTATTGAAATTTTCTTTACGAGGTTCCTTGGGTTGAACCTTCAGTGATAGAGTACCCCTTCCTTCTTCCATTTAATTTTTCGATTAACAACTCTGTAATTAAAAAAAACCCATCAAATTAAGCAGCTAATTCAATAAAATTACATATAATTTTATAAACAACATGAAAAATTTTATTCTTAAATTACATACATGATACACACATACAGACCATATAGAATACAGTCATACATATTTTATATATATGAGAGAGAGGTTAACCGGCAAATCGGCAACAGACTAAATTCAGATGGTAAAAAAACTAAAAAACTTGAGAAGTAGAGTTGAAAAAAGTTTTCGGCTGCCGCTACAAAGACAGAGACTAGAAAATAGTTGCTGACAAAAAAACAGTTGTTGATAGAGACTAACAATTGCTTTAAATCTTATGCCTTTAGCAGGAGGAATGTTTGGTTTTTGGTCCTTGCTTTAAACTTGTTGACTTACTAACTTACTTTCGGCAGGGAATAGAGAGTCGAGACAGAGAGTGATAGAGGAGAGAGGAGTGATGGCAGAGAGTGGAGGTAAAGTGAGTTGTGATTTGTGAAAATGTGGAGGTTGATTAACAATTGAGTATTGAGAGAGAGGAGAGTCGAGAGAGAGCAGAGAGGTGAGAGGGAGGAGATGAGAGGTGTGATATTTATGGGAGGAGGAGGGGAGAGACGTTTGATCTTGTGACCATTGTCGAGCTGCCTTGAGAGCCGTTGCAAGCTGCAAGAGATATCCGTTGGTCTGCAAACTGCTCTGAAAATGCAGCTCCGCAAGAAGAACAAAGAAAATAGAGCATGAAAACAGAGAACGCGAGCATGCCGGGCGAGCTATTCACGTTTTAATTTTTTTTTACATTTTTATATGCAATTGTTTTTAATTATTATTACATGTAACAGATGTTTTCATTTAACCGATTTTGTTATAACTGAAATGTAATTGTTTTTAATTTTTAAATGTAATTTTTATCATATTTTTAATTTTTTTAGAAAACATAATGTTTTTTATAATTTTCCTATTCAGTTTTACTAAATACTGTAAAAAATTACTTTATTGTAAATGATTATCAAAAATTGAGACGATCTTCTAATTTAATAACAGTCCTTATTTCTTATTTATTTATTTTTATTTTATCAGAAAAAGTATCATATTTATGTTGAAAAAATAAAACATTTTTTTACAGGGAATAAATATAGCACAAGAAAGAAAGGGAAAAAATTATAAAAAATTAGAAAGGGAAAATAAGAAGGGATAGAAATAGAGCCTGTATGGAAAATAAAGGAAGATAATGTATTGTGGCGTGCCGAGTTAGCGGGCTAGGCGAGTCAATACGTGGTGGTTTATGTGCCAGTTTACGGGGCTGGTTGAGCAGCAAGTTAGCGTTTATGGGTTAGATGAGTTGGCGAGTGTGCCGATCTGGTTTCTCTTATTTTTGTTTCAGCTCCTAGATTTTCTGTCCTTAGAAAACTTAGCCATTAATTCTTCAACCACTTTGTGGCATTCCGCCTACTGATAAAATTCAACTAGTATTTTAGGTTCTTTTGTTTGGAGTTCCTTCCAGAATTCTGTTCCTGACCTAATCTCGGTTATCAGAATTTTTTTTAGGATTTCATCGGAAGCCTTCTTCACCCTGGGCACTTCCTCATTGAATCTTTTGAAGTACTCCCTCGGAGTCTCGTGATCCTTCTGCTTAATATTACCTAGGGTGTTAACAGTAGGGCATACGCCACGATAGCCCTAAACTGAGAAATGAACAGGTTTTCAAATTGTTCCCAGGACTTTATTGAGCCTTTCGCCAATCTCTTGAAACCATTGGTGAGAAGCCAGGAGCTTGCATCTAGTAAACTCTTCCACCCGGTACACTTTCATCTCCGTATTAAAATGGCTCAGGTTAGGATCTGTACTTCCATCAAACTTCAAATCAGTATTTATTTTGAAAACTTTCGGGAGGTGTGCCCTCTTCACCCTCCTCAAGAATGTTGAAGATGCAATCACTTTGGATTCAAACTTTTTCTCCACTTTTATCTCTTCCAAAGCGTTTTTTCATTCATCAATCTTAAATTGCTTACTCTCCATTAGAAAACATTTCACTTTTAGAATAACCATCTTCATAAGCCATCTTACTTTTTCTTGGGGCCGAGCTTTAGTAAAAGCTGGTACTGCTCGATATCCCTAGCTGAAGGAACCCTAGTGGAGTGGGATCTTTTGCTCCTATGACTAGAGGAGTGGCCACTATGCCGATAGCTCCTCCTACCATCAAATCTGGATGTCTTAGAATTCATTTCTTGTGGGTTCCGAGTGGGACCTTTCCCTGTACTCCCAGGAACAACCCTGAGTATGGGACCTCTCATGGTCATCCTTCTAGGTTCTGTCTCCAGTTCTTCCCAGCTTATGGCATAGGTCCTTATCGGTCAAGCTCTTGCCAATACTATATAAAACACTCAGGCTCCTAGTTGGTAAATGATGCGGAACAAGGAATAATTAAATTAGTTTGTATATATTTTACATTATTATTTAGATTTAAAGTGATTATAATTGATTCAGTAGTTTAGTTATTTTAGGTAAATTTATATGAAGATTCTAGATTATTCTAATAGAATAATAGAAGGATTTGTTTCCTTCAATCAATTATGGTAGTAGATATTTAAAGATTTAGTTTTCTTAGGAAATTACTTGGCTCCCAAGTAATTAATTATCTATATAAACTCTTGTAATCCTTCATTATTGGATAGACTTTGATTGATTATTGAATTGAGAATTATTTCTCTCTTGTTATGGGTTGAGATCCATGATAACTCTTCTCTTCTGCGGTTGAGAAAACCTAGGGATAGCGGTTCTTCTTCGGTTAGATCACCTTAGGGTGTGGATTTTCTACGGTTAATCCACACAATTATCTATCCATTTACTTGTTTTCAACCCCTGTCCTACATCAGTAAACCTCCGAAATCCCGGGCTTTCTCATCTTGAGACTGGTCACGCTCGTATTCCTTCTCTTCTTCAAGCTTTTCCGCTTCTTCTTTCTCAGATGGGACATATTCAGTTTTGTCCTCATCTTCCTCTTCTGATTCAAATTCCAGCCTTGTCGGAGTCACACATTCTTCTTCGTTGACTTTGATTTATACTTCTTATGCTATCTTTTCAGTTTCTCAGAGCTTTTCTCCAGGTATCCAATTTTTTAGCTATAATGACAAGATGATCAAGGATGTACTTGTTATTGACATCTCCATTGTCACCTTTGTTTTGTCCATTACCGCCCCAAGATGGTGTCTTATCATTGTCGGAACTGTTAATCTCCATATTTCCTCTAAACGACGATTTTTGAGGCCCGTGCTTATAAAATTGTTGTGGGAGGAATTTTGCACAAAAAACTAGGAGGCCAGCCAAGAACCGTAATTTAGATGTCTCACATAAGAGTATACGTGCTCTCAGTAACTCAAGATGTTGTGTGCTTGAAGAACTCTCGCAAACTACCTACGTACCACTATTTATAGTGGATCAAGCCCATATGTAGTTCTGATCAGTTGGTTGTGATCAGGGTTGTAAAAATCGGTAACTCGGGCCGAGTACTCGGCCGAGTACTCGTTTTGGACCCCTAAACCGATCCGAGTAGTGACTAATCGGACCAAAAACTGATTTTTGCTATAACTCGGTCAAGACTTGGGTTGACTCCGAGTAATCGGGGTCAAACTCGGGTTTGACTAAAATTTTTTAAATTTTTTTTGCTAAGTACTAAAATATAATTTTTATTGCTCAACTTATAGACTATAGTTATAATCTAGATTCGGCCCAATTAAAAATCCTCTCTCTCAAAGATTCTATACATACACTTATATCACGTTTTAATATTATTATAATATTAATATTATTACTTGGACACATGTACACTAAAATTAGAATAAATATTATTAGTAATATTATTACTTGTTAGCAGGGTTGTAATAATATTATTAGTAATATTAATATTATTGTTAAGTTTTAAGTTTAACACATGTACACTAAAATTAGAATAAATACATATAAATTATGAGAAAAAAAAAAGTTAAAAAACAATATCCGATTATTAGTCCGAGTACTCATTCCGAGTACTCGCCGAGTTTCCGATTACTCATTTTTCTGAACCAAAACCGAGTTGGTCCGATTTCCGATTTTTACAACCTTGGTTGTGATGAATTATCCCGTATATGATGGGATTACGATTGTTATTTTTGTTATCAGATGTGTATCATGTAATTATCAGGTTACCAAGCCGTTATAGGAGTGTAGAACATGATAATTATCTCAAAAATCAATGATTTATCATGTAACTATGACATATATCCTCTAATAATTGAATATTTATCTGAGAAGAAGTGTATTTCAATATTAGTGACGTGCTCCTAAAATGTATGAGGCTATACTTATCCAAATCTATGCTTTTGCCAGGCTTCCGGGGAAGTTGGGGCTTTCGCGGGAGCCTAATTTCGGCAACCCCACTGGTAAACTATTTGTGGAAGCCATTTCGGTAAGCCATATATGGTAACTATCCCGAAAGCTATGTATCGATATCTCTGACTGTGAATCATCCATGGGAAGTCATTCCCACGTACGACTCTTAACTTCATGTCTACTCATTATCCATCTCATGATAATCCCTGTGGACTGTCATAGATCCTTGAAAACCCATTTAATTAATCATTTAATTTCATTACGAATTTGACTCTATCCTCATAGTTTTCCTAAATCTAGTCTATGCAAGATTTTGGTCACAACAATAGCTTTTGTTGTTTTTTCTCATTTTGTCATGCAATCCGTGATCATGCCACCATGTAGCATTATCATGTAGTTTTCAACGGCAACGTGATCATGCTTTTGTTCTACTTTTGTTTTCTCACATTTCACTACATCCACATCGACACTGAAAACTCTCGTACATCATAGATAATTAGCTATAATTTGAATGTGTTTTACAAGTGATTTGGACGATAATCTCTTAACAACCAATAATTATTTTTATATTAAATGAATGAAAATGAAAAATAATAGAAATATTAATTAGGATATAAAAATGTTTACAAAATAATACTCAATTCCCCACGAGCTTAAATACAACATCCATATAAAAATATGTCATACTGTCACATTCACATTATTGTGCAACAATTTTTGGTATCCAGATTAATACCATATTTTTAGAATAAAAAAGCAAATCTACAAATAACTCTTTTTTACATAGTATCAACGTACAAATAACTCAATACTATTAAGATACATTAATTAGGTACTACTTGAATTTGCAGAGAGATACATTAGTCATAACTCATAACATGAAGATACGTATCCAGTGGCAGAGCCACAACCAGCCCAGCACCCTCCTAGGCCCACCCTCAAATATTAGGTTTAGTATATTTTGTATTGGTATTATGCATAACATCATAGTTGGTCCAGTGGTTGGTAAGTCATTTTGTGAGTGAAATCTTAGGTTAAGTTTATTTAATATTGCTATTATTCATAATATCATAGTTGGTCCGGCGGTTGTCTGCAACAAAAACATCAGTTTTTTGCACCATCAGTTGGCAAGTCATTGTTTTAAAAAAAATAAAAAATTAGTGAGAATTTTAGCCCACCCTCATGTTTTGGTCTGGCTCCGCCACTGTTAACATATCTATACTGTGTCTGCAGACTGCAGGTTCAGAATCTTTGGTGTATCGACTTCATAAGAACACATGCATGCATGATGCTTTAAGATATATTATTCATGTGGGGAAATATGTGGTGTGTTTTAAAACAAGCAGGCATAGATTTGAAGTTAAAAAAAACCGGATGTAGACAACTTAAAATATTATTAGGCATATGTGACTGAACATAATTTGGGTACATGAATGTCAGAAAATTACGTTTAAGATCCCAACATGAAGATCTTAATGCCACCCTTTTGTTTTGGAAAAGTTTGGCAAAACATCTACTCCCTCCGTCCCAGCCAGTTCTTTACATGGCGGCTGGGCATGGAGGTCAAGGATAGTGGGTGTAAAGTGGGTGTAATATTGTTAAAGTAAATGAGGTAGTGGGTGTAATAGTGATTTTATTGTTAAAATAAGTGAAGTAGTGGGTGTAATAGTGATTTTATTGTTAAAATAAATTAAGTAGTGGGTGAAATAGTGTAAAGTATTGTTAAAATAAGTGAAGTAGTGGGTGTAATAGTGTTAAAACTTACTATTTTGGGTAATGTAAAGAAATGGTGGGACGGCCCAAAAAGGAAATTGTAATGAAATGGATGGGACAGAGGGAGTATAATCTAATGCTCCTATCTATAATTGTTATATAGAGAAAAAAGCTCCTGAGGTTACCTCAGGAGAGTTACCTGAGGGTTACAGTATAAACATATTGTAGTATTTTTGTAAATATTGAAAATCTTCTTAAAAAAGTTTGTAATTATAGTTATACCCCGTGCATTCATATGAAATTAGAGTTTTAAAGTAAGACTGTTGAATAATCCATTGAATTTAGAAAAGTAGCAGGAATAATCCAGAGTGTTTTACGCAGTGATTAAGGGTTACATATAATTGGTTCTTCTCAGTTAGAGGAGGTTGAATGATTTGGAAGTGCTATTTCATGGGGGTGCATATATGTGGATTAGGGTTGAGAACATGCACAAGCAACAAACATTTCTATAGGCAATAGCCTAACTAGGGTATACATTTTTATAGGTTGTTGCAGTCCACTACTCCACGCAACTTTTAACAATGAAATATAATTTCCTACAAAAGGATGATAATGTATATATACACATGTCATATTTTGTATTTTTGTCTACATTTTAACGATTTAAGTAAATCTTTTAGAGCAAATTCTATATTTGATGATAGCCTACGTGGAAAAAAAGGATCATAATTAATTAGAAATTATATTCTTCTCATATAATAAATATAAAGAAATTTTATCCAATAATTTTATAGTATCATAGATAATATGATTGTCATTGTACGTTGATATAGATCAAAATCCTTAAATTTAATATTAAAAAATTTATTAAAATATTATTCATGCGCGTTCTTTATATGTTTGGGTGATGGCCCAAAATAATCACCTGGAAAATTGGATGGCCCTTTTTACTGACGGGACACGGTACATCGTGTACCGTGATAGGGGGTGTGATGCGGAGAAGCGTCCTCCGTAACAGGGCATGATACGGAGCTCCGTCTTCCGTGTTATGCATGATACGGTGGACGGTGTTCCGTGACAGTGCTGCGCACCCACCTAACACGGAAGACCGTGTTCCGTATCATGCATAACACGGAAGACCGTGTTCCGTATCATGCATAATACGGTACACGGTGTACCGTATTAGGGTAATACGGAGGCCGAAACTCCGTATCCCGTCGGTATTTCGGGCCATTTTTTTCAAAATCAGTATTTTTGGCAAAAACTTAGAAAAAATAGGCATTTTGGTAATTTTCTCTATATGTTTTGGATTAAAGTACCCTGACTTTTTTAAACAATTAGGGATGCAACTTTGTTAAATTTTATTAAATAAATAAACTTAAATCAAATAAGTTGATTAAATCAAAATTAAATCAGAAATAAGCAAACGTAAAAGTTAAAAATCCGTGCCATCTCTATTGCAAGTTTTTTGTTTCTAAAATAAATTTATTACATATATATATCAATCAACAATTCACACGCTAATCAGCAATTTGAACGAACTGAATATTTATTTTTGAAAAAGTTAATTACTTTGTTCATTTTTAGAAATTCTTTATTAATATTAAGGTTTAATTGATGAATAATCAACAATGCTACATTGTTCAAAAAAAAAAATCAACAATGCTACAAAAAACAAAACAATGCTAAAAAAACAAGATAAAGATATTTTGATCTAGAAAATAATTAGGATGTACATAAATAAATTTTGGAGATGTATATATGAATACCTACTTATATATTAATGGTCACGGACCGTTTATTTTCTAGTATAAAACCCCGTCCATTGACACACACACACTTGCAATATATCACCAAATTATTCTAGGCTTTGACAGGCAGTTTGAGAAATAGTAGCCAATTAAGGGAGTTGGAGTTGTTTGGTTAGGAGAATCTGTAAACTATTTACAAAACATGGGAGGCTCTGCACAACATGTTCTTGATTCTCTCAATATTTTTCATAAAAATAAGAAAAGTATGAGATCACCAAGAGTGAATTATGCAGCAGGGGTTAAAAGAACGCAAGTCAAGATCAGTAAACGATCTAGAAGAGTTTTGATGAAGAGAATCAGAAGGTTTTCGGGTTTAGAAGGTTCTAGAAGGCCAAGAAATGGAGTGGATAGAAAAGTTAGAACCCTGAAGAAGCTTGTCCCAAGCTGTGTTGGGATTTTTGATCTAAACGTGGTTTCTAGAAATAAAAGATATATGCATTGCATTAATTTGATTTGATAGATTGCATTTTGATTTGGTAGTTTGCATTGTTTTGAGCTGAAGTAGTGGTATGATTTGGTCACACTGATACTTGGAGTGATTATAGGATCATAGGAAATAAAATATTAATGATTGAGTATGTTTAGTAAGTCTGTCAATCATGTCCTTATTGTGTGGGATCTCATTATTTTAGAGTCTATATATTGTACAGGTGTTCTTGAATAAAAACAAGAAGCTGTTTTAGCACATATCTTTGTTTTTCTTGAGTTTCATATATACTATATATCAGTATATCAATTGTTATTTTCTACTCTTGGTATCAGAGAGGGTTTTGTTGTTCCGCCGCCAGGCGGTGGTGAAGCCGCCGTTGGTGGTGGAGGCGCAGAATAAGTTATAGTTTCATGTAGACGTTGTAGATGGATGGTGGCAAAGCTGCATGTGTAGTATGGGATGCATGTGTAGTATGAGATTGTCGAGAAAGACGAGGCGATGTCGGAGAAGCCTGCTGAAGGCAGAAAACGAGATAGAGTGGCAGAAGGCCATGCAAAACGAGATGGAACACTTATGGAGGCAGGGACACGAAAGGTGTTTGATGGAATGTCTGAGAGAGATATTGTTACTTGGAATGCAATGATCTCTGGATTCGAGTGTTCTCTATTTTTCGGTGAAATCGAATGGAGGTGAATATGCCAGACGGGCAAACACGAAAAGTGCCAGACGGGCAAACACGAAAAATGCCAGACGGGCAAACAAGTTGAATTGCCAGATGGGCACAGTAGTAGCCATACGGGCTCAGTTCAATTGCCATACGGGCTCAGTTTAATAGCCATACGGGCTCAGTTTAATAGTCATACGGGCTCAGTTTAATAGCCATACGGGCTCAGTTTAAAAGCCATACGGGCTGGAAGAATGTGCTAACTAAGGCCATGTCCACTGTTAAAATTCGAGAAGATGCGAGCCTTGCTGGGAATGAAGAATCTTTAGAAACCAGTTTAGATTACGGGGGAATTTGTTGGGATTTTTGATCTAAACGTGGTTTCTAGAAATAAAAGATATATGCATTGCATTAGTTTGATTTGATAGATTGCATTTTGATTTGGTAGTTTGCATTGTTTCGAGCTGGAGTAGTGGTATGATTTGGTCACACTGATACTTGGAGTGATTATAGGATCATAGGAAATAAAATATTAATGATTGAGTATGTTTAGGAAGTCTGTCAATCATGTCCTTATTGTGTGGGATCTCATTATTTTAGAGTCTATATATTGTACAGGTGTTCTTGAATAAAAACAAGAAGCTGTTTTAGCACATATCTTTGTTTTTCTTGAGTTTCATATATACTATATATCAGTATATCAATTGTTATTTTCTACTCTTGGTATCAGAGAGGGTTTTGTTGTTCCGCCGCCAGGCGTTCGCATTTTAATTAATTCAAACATTGGTCTGTGTTTAGTTAAGGAAATAACGTGTTGTTATCTTTTAGATAGCAGCATGATTTGGTTGATCGCCTTGTTGAGAGATTGTAGGAGTCTAGTGTTTCACTCTAGCTGTAAGAATAAGTCCAGGATATACTTCCTGATTTCTAGTATGTAATTGATTTGTTTTGTCCTATTTATTCTTGTAACCATTTGCCATTTCATATCAAGAGAAAAGAATACAATGTAGTCTTTTAATTTCCCGTTTCTTCACATGTTCATACACATATAGATATAGGTGTCTTATATACGTTTTATTTTCTACATTTGGTATCAGAGCGGGCGATTCTCGAGGACCTCGTTCTGTTTGTTTCCGCCATTGTTGATGTTGTTCTTGAGCTTTTATCATTGGTTCTGCACGCCAAGTGTTTGATCAATGGTCTCAGGAGAATCTGTTATTTTGTCAAGTTTTTGGTTGTTTAGTGTCATCTTGTGGTGTGAAGGTGCAGGTTGTCAATACGTGTGTACTTGTGTTACATGTGTGTATGGCCTGGACAGATTATGGTGCTGCTATACGAGCAACAAATTCCAAACGGGAAGTAAGCCAGATGGGCTTAGCCAAACGGGCTTTTGAAGAATAGCCATACGGGCTCAGTTCAATAGCCATACGGGCTCAGTTTGATAGCCATACGGGCTGGAAGGATTGCACGAGTCAAGTGCTGGGTCAAGTTGTGATGACCTTCTTGCATTGTGGAGAAAGAGGTGTGCTGTGTACGCGCCTAGTCCCGGGCAAATGTGAATTGCCGGACGGGAACAAGAAGTCGTGCCAGCGGGCGCTCGTGCCAGCGGGTGCGCGTGCCAGTGGGCGCGCAAGAGTCGATGAGCCAGACGGGTTCAAGAGTCGATGTGCCAGACGGGCAAAGTTTAAAGACAACGAGCAGATGTGCTCACTAAAGCAATGTCCAGTGTCAAGTTTGAAGAAATGCTTACTGGGAGTCAGAGACTTGGGAACCATAGTTTGAATTAAGGGAGAGATTGTTGGCATTTTAATTAATTCAAACATTGGTCTGTGTTTAGTTAAGGAAATAACGTGTTGTTATCTTTTTAGATAGCAGCATGATTTGGTTGATCTCCTTGTTGAGAGATTGTAGGAGTCTAGTGTTTCACTCTAGCTGTAAGAATAAGTCCAGGATATACTTCCTGATTTCTAGTATGTAATTGATTTGTTTTGTCCTATTTATTTTTGTAATCATTTGTCATTTCATATCAAGAGAAAAGAATACAATGTAGTCTTTTAATTTCCCTTTTCTTCACATGTTCATACACATATAGATATAGGTGTCTTATATACGTTTTATTTTCTACAAGCTGCAGTGATGCCATTGGATTAGATGGGCTGCTTAGAGAAACAGCTGACTATATATTGGCATTGGAAATGAGGGTACGAGTCATGCAGATTATGGTTAAGGTATTGTCAAATGGCTCTGATGATGACAACAGATGATGACAACAGATATTCGATTTCTAGATTGTCAACTCTTTGACTCTTTGTTATTTATCGTTCTAATTACATTGTTCTTTTATTATAGCTACTGCTTTTGAAAGTTCTGATATTTATCTTTGTTAACTCTTTGACTCTTTGTTATTTATCGTTTTAATTGCATTGGTCTTGTATTGCAATCGATACTAATTCCACTACAAGAAAAAAGGACTTAACCGATTGTTAAAATAGTAGGATTAACGTCTAACCTGTTGAATAATACTTGTTGTAGCATAAGATCCTGTTGGGGCCTTCCTCTACACCTTAAGGTTTTAGATGAGCTGGTTACTTAACATGGTATCAGAGCTCGGTTTAGGAGGGGTCTCAGGTTCGAGTCCCTCCACCTAGGCCTCTCAACGGGTCGGATTCGGATCGGATTATCCTAAATCCATATCCGAATCCATTAAAAATTTTCGGGTTCGGATCGGATCGGATCAGGAACGGATATTTTTTAGTCCGATCCATACCCGATCCGTTCGGGTTTCGGATTTTCGGATCGGAGATCCGACCCGTTTAACTAAAAAAAAGGAAAAATATGCAAAATTATAAAATTGACATATTCAGATTTAAAATTCCATAAATTCATTTGATTTGGTAATTTAACGGTCAATTAGTATTTTGATTAGTACTGTGATTTGTATTCAAATTTTTAGATGTTAATCGAAAAGTCTATATATTTTTTTATAAATTTTATATTATATTTGATAAATAAAATATATGTAATATATACTAAATGATAAATATAGTATATTATATATTATATAACACATATAAATAATAAATATAAGATATATTATATATATAATATAGTATAGATATGTAGATATTTTTTTTATATTATATATAATAAATATCTTATATATAATATATAAAAAATATAAAAAATATTTAACATATAAATATATTCGGATCGGATCGTTAACGGATCGGATCATGCTAAATCCATACCCGCTCCTTATCGGATCGGATCATTATCGGATCGGATCCTTACCGGATCGGATATTTTTTTGAAAGATCCATACCCGTTAAATTCGGATTGGATCGGATCGGATCGGATCGGATTCTTGATCCATTGACAGGCCTACCTCCACCCCATTTATTTAATTTAAATATTTGTTGTTGATATTGGTATTGGTAGGTTATATATGTTGTCGTTGTCTGGTCAATTGATACGAAATGTATCGTACGATTGAGGGGAGTGTTGAATAATACTTGTTGCAGGCGACTGCATCCCTGAAATTGGTCTAAGTTATGTGTGGTCGGTTTTGCTCTAGATTGGTGGTTTTGCTCTTTATTGGTCGACATGAAATCATGGATTATTGATGCAACATCTTTCATGTAGTGTTAGAACATTATAGTCATTCTTATTTTTTGTGTATACTCAGTAAAGTTTACAAGAGTTAAATGGTAATTTGAAACATGAACAACAAGTATACAAAGACTTCAAATTTTACTTTTGTTTTCTGATAGACATAATAGCAATAAAAAATTTTGGGTTATCGTTTATATGGGTATGATTCAGATGAGAACACATATATGTTGGAGAATAATGAGAACACCACATTTCAAGCTATTCTAAAGGGCCCCGCCAGGGGCATCCAATACGAAAAAATCTTATAATTCTATCCTCTATCCATTCATAAAAAAAAAGTTTTAAAAACAAAAAATTTTAAAAAAAAATAAAAATGATGACGTGGCAGCAGTTTTTTTTTAAAATTTTTTTGTTAATTTTTTTTAATTTTTTTTGTTATGAATGGATAGAGGGTAGAATTATAAGACTTTTTTGTGAAGGTGCCCCTAACGAGGCCCTTTTAAATAGCTTGAAATGTGGTGAATATGTGTGTTCTCACTGTTCTCATACTAACATGTGTTCTCACTGGAGCGTGACCCTATCGTTTATTATATATATGTTGTATATTTTTAAAAGTATACAAGACTTCAAATTTGAACATTGAAGGTAGTTTTTCTAGAAGGTGTAATCCATTGTTGAGTACATGCTCTTGGGTTTTAATGGGGGTGTTTGGGACAATATTTTTTTTTGAATAAATCAACTTATTTCAAGATAAAGTTAGAGATTCCTAACTTTTTTTTGAAAAATGTTTTGCAACTTATAGAATCTCAAACATATATTAAATACTTATATAAAGAAAAATTATCAAAATGTAAAATTTTTATCCGAAAATAAGTCCATAAAGACTTTAAAAAAACTGTGTCAAACAGACCCAATGTAGCAAGCTAGGCGATACAGCTGAAAATATTTGAAGAAATTCGTAGAAATGAACGTTAAATTCATTTAAAAATTAGATGGGCATGTAGAGCTTAATTGGCATTCTTAGTCAGATTAACGATCCAGAACTAATTGACATGCGTAATCGGTTTAACGAAACGTTACAATAACAAGTCACTTTTTTTCGTTTCAAATTTCAAACAAATCATGTGTTTATTGATTTATTATAGACCAAACAATTTTAGGTGAGTCAGTAAAAACTGGATTTGTTTTCATTTTATCGGAAGCATGATTGTTGTGAACTAAATGAGATACATTTTTGCTCGCTCATGTACCGAATGGTCAGTCGTTTGCGTGTCATGTGGACGATTTATGCAACATACAATAGTGTTTCTATGTCGATGGCACATGTAAGACAATGTTCAGGACAATTAAAGAAAACAGAGTTAATAAACGTGTGTGCACACATCATTGCACTACTACTCCCTCTGTCCCAAATTGTCCAGATCGTTTGATACTCTTTGATTTTCAAGGAGATTAAGAAAATGTAGTAGAAAAATGGTTAAATTGGTTGAAAAGTGGATAAAATGATGAGACCTATTAATATTTAATAATAAATTTGATATTTAATAATAAATTTTAGATAGTAGAGGAAAATAGTGGGTGCAATAGTGTAAAAAAAAGTATAAAATAGAGAAATAGGGGATGTAATAGTGAAAACTAGTGTTCAAAAATAGTAAACATAATAGGTTTATTAATTTTGGAAAGTATCAAAAAGAAAAGTGTGTCAATCTTTTTGGCACGGAGGGAGTACTAATTACAATTATTAAGGGCACCATCACTGGTTGATGAGAGCGTCTTAGAGCATCTCCAACGGGAATAGCTAAAATTGGTTGGCTAAATTGGACCTGTAGGACATTATGTAAAATTTATTGAATTTGTAAGACATTTTACTTCAATGCTATTAGCTATATTGGTTGGCTATATTTTAAAAATAGTATGTTATTAATAATTTAGGTTGTTATAAATAGAATATATCACTTCAATATGGTAATGAATGATGTGGAATCTTCTTACAGATTTCTTACAGCTATATAGAGGTTCGACAAATATAGCCAACCTGTAGAAATTATCTAAAATTATAGTTAAGAGCTTTGACCCATTGGAGTTCAAGTTTTTTTTAGATAATCTCTATAATTTTTATTTATGATATCTTTTACCTAATTTTAGCTAAGAATTTCTTGTGGTTGGAGATGCTCTTAACTAATGGCCTTTTTAATTAATACAGTAACTTGATTACAGTGTGATTGGCACACGTGGTTGCAAAGAAGAATCTAGCTGATTAATGGAGTACTATCTTTATATTTTTGTATATTGACTTTTTACGATGTTCATTATAAGTACTCCCTCCGGTCCATTATATAAGGCATTTGACTTTTCTGCACGTAATTTTAGGTGCTATGAATACATAGTTAAAATTATTATTTTTTAAAATTTCTTTTTCTAAACAAAAATTAAAATATTATATTTTTATTCAAAAAAAGAAAAATTAAAAAATAATTATTTTAGCTATGTAGTCAAAGCACCTAAAGTTACGTACAAAAAAATCAAATGCCTTATATAATGGACCGGAGGGAGTACTTAACTACTAATTTACGCATAATTTATAAGATAAAATATAATCATTAGTGATTTTGTTTAATTATAATGAATTTTTATATTTAATATTAATACAAAATTAAGGATATTAACGATTGAGCCCAAACAAGAAAAGTAATAAAAGAATGAGGGAGGGATAGTATACAAATAAAATGTCGTGGGCCTGTGGCTCAGAAATGGTAATTAGCAATTGAGAACTTAAGAACTTAGATATTTATAAAATATCATTTTAAAACAATTTCAAAAGAATCTCAAAATGATAATAAAAAAATAAACTGATATATTGATTTGAAAGAATCTTGGGGTATTACATTATATTTATATATATAATTTAATTTTGGAAGAAATGTATAATTTTTTTTGAAAAAAGAGAAATATATATAATTATTATGTAATACATCAAGATTCTCTTATGTATTTTGTTAATAACTTTTAAATTGTAATATTACTTTATTAAATTTTTATAATAAAAGGAAACAAAATGATATGAATCTTGGTGTATTAAATGATAATTTTCTATGTAACTTAATTTTAAAAGAAATGTATATTACGCTTTGAAAAAATATTGTATAAAAAAATTATGTAATACACCAAGATTCTCTTAGGTGTTTTGTTAATTATTTTAAAATTGTAATATTATTTTAATAGATATTTATATTAAGATTCTAGTCGATATTTTATTAATCCAAAATAAGTTTCGATTATAGTTATGTATGAGTATAAATAATTTATCCAACATTTAAGAAAATTTTTTGATTATTTTTTCGAATTAAAATTTAATTTTCTTATAACACGTCTTTTAAAACAATTCTATAAATGATATATTCATTTGAAACACGCAAGAGAATCTTGGTACATTATATAATATTTCTATATGTAACTTAATTTTAAAAGAAATGTATAATTTTTATAAAAAAAAGAAATATGTAGAAATATTATTTAATACACCAAGATTCTCCTAGGTGTTTTGTTAATTAATTTGAAATTATTATATTAATTTATTAGATATTTACATTAAGTTTATATTAAATATTTTATTGATCTAAAATAAGCTACAAATATAACTATGTACCAGCACAATAAAAACTTCATCGAACATTTAAGAAATCCATTAAATTTTTTTTTTGAATTTTAATTCAATTTTTTTATATCATGTCTTTTAAAGGAATCTCAAAAAAAAAATTAAAAAAAAAATAAATTGAAATATAGACTTAAAACACGTAAGAGAATTTCGGTGTATTATATAATTATATTATATTTTAAGTTATATTAAAATATATAGTCGTGGTAGAAATGAGTTGTCTACACTAGTAAGATATTTTAAATAATCATTATTTTTGTAACAAAACACTTAAGAGAATCTTATCATGTTATCAAATTATATTCATTAACACAATCTTTATGGCAATAACACAATCTTTATGCATATATTTTAGGTAAAATGCTTGTACGTAGCCGATTGATTTTATATATAAAGGATTCGAGTGTTCTTTTAGGTGTTCTATGCAGTCATTTTTATTGTGTTGCTGGAAAATACTAAGTGATCTCTCTTGTTTCACATGGTTTTGAAAATGTAGACTATAGACATGATATGAAGTTTATTAAGGAGTTTACTTATCATCATTTTAGGCGATTTATTAATTATTAAGGATTCCATTAAGTGTTCATATAGGATAGTCCTAACAGAACAACTTGACAAATCTTAACAACACAAAACCCCAATAAACTCTATAATGAATTTTGAAAGAACACCTTAGCAAATGGAGATAATTACAAATACTAAATTTGCCATGAAAAGAAGAAAAAGAATAAAGAACATATCAGCATTTATAATCTTAAAAACAAATTACCCCATGATACATCTGTTAAACCAGCAAACTAAAGAACACCCATATTAACAGGATATAGCATTTGAACTAAGGAACCTCTCCATTTTGAATTGCATCCTTAATTCAGAACGGTTAAAAACCAGAAAAACAATATCACTTCCACACACACCAACCTTTCAAGCGCCAAACAAGAAGAAACAACCTAATACTTGACATGTCTGTGCAAAATAGTGTTCGATATGATTGTAAAATAGATTAGAACTGCATCTCGTAATGGATAAAAAAACGTTTTAGAATGGTTTATAGAATCGTAAATAATTAAACGTATGTTTCAAACCACTAGTGTTCTTCTCCATTGATATGTGTTATATGTGTATATCAAGATGTATGTACGTATACAAATTATATATGGAGCAATAAAAGTCTTATATGGTTACCGTAATTAGAAGATTGTGATTGTGCTAGTCAAATTCTAAATTCAATAGTTTCCATGTTGAATAGAATCAGAAGGGTAATGAGATTTGAAAGTGTAATATAATGGCAATCAATATTTAAACTATTTACATAAATGCCATTAAAATTGATTGTATAAGTTAAATAATAATTATAATAAATCAATGGTCTTAGATGTAGTCTCTTGGTTCTCTTGATAGGGAGGTTCTCCCTAGAACCCTACTATATATATATATTCGGGTCAGTTTCGGGTAACCCGAACCCGACCCGATTTTTTCGTGTCAAGTTAGGGGTCAACCCGAAATCGACCCGAACCCGAAAAATATAAACCCGAAACCGACCCATACGGGTTGGGTTCGGGTCAGGTTCGGGTCGCGGGTCCAAAATTGCCAGCCCTAACTTTAATAACAATTAATAATATTAATTGAATTTTAAAAATCGTGCATGTAAAAAATATTTGATTCGAGTTACTAATCACTACGTATGCATTTAAGAATGTAAATAATTAATTTAATAATATAATGTGATAAGAACATACAATACTATATAAATCGTAACTAAAAAATTATTAATTTTAAGATAAATTATATGCGTATATCATATTTCATTATAAAATTTGTGAATAATGTAATTTTAATCCAAAGTGTTTGACACGATATCTTGATTTAAAAAAAATAAAGTATTCGGTAAAACTTTAAAACAAAAGATATTCTTTAAAGTTAATTTTGGTAACTATAAAAAAGCTATTTATTAACTATTTATAAAAATGTATAATTAAATATCTCATATTCTCATATTAGAACAAATTTAATTCAAAAATTTCGCTAACTATACTAATAATATAATATTGCACATAATAGATGAAAAAAATATCAACTTATGTCTTAAAAGTAATTTTCATAAATAGTTGAGTGACGACCCATAGAATAATAAATACATTACTTTTTTTAAAAAAATTAATCGAGTTTGAGTTCGAGCCAAATCGAGTTCGAGTTTATCGAATCGAGCTCAAAAAACTCGGCTCAACTCGAGTTTTTAATACAGTCCAAAAACATGTTCGAGCTCTATAATGAGTTGGAGTCGAGTCCAGCCCACTTTTTCGAGTGAAGCCGACTCGGTTTAAATTACACCCTTATTTGAGACAAACAAAAGACGTTAATACAGGGCATTGGTTGGGAGGTACACCGCATTCATATTTACAAAAATTCTTGTGAATATTCTTTGTTGTTATACGTATATATGCGTGTATGTATATATTTGCTACCTGGGTTTTTTCCATTCTTGCAGAGGAAAACTGTTCTATCTTCTCAAAAACTAGGTAATGCCTGTACCCTTTTCTTTTCTTGTTTTAAAGTTACTAACTTTTCTTTTACTTTTATTGATTTTGTGTATTAAAAAAAATTGTTTTTAATCTTTCTTGCTTTGCTATAAGCTTTTAGTTTCTTTTCTTCGATTATATCTTTATTGGGGTTTGTTTTTTATGGTTGTTTTCTGTTTTTTTGGTTCCAATGAGGAATTTTGATGTTGGGTTTTTGTTTAATTGATAGATTAAGCTTTTAATTAGGAGAATATGGGTTTTGGGTTATGTTTTTATTATGTAGTATGCCATGTTCTTGTTTTTTTCCCCATAAGAATTCTGTAATGAAGATATATAATTTTGTCAATGTGTTTTTAGTTTTGGGGCATTTTGTGTGTGTGCAATTCAGGCCTCAGGAGTTTACCATTAGTTATTTGCAACTATTTAGGATAGTTAGTGAAATAGAGAACCTTTTGATATAGGCAATTTAAAATCAGCATATGCAGAATGCAGCTAGTTGGAATGATATATTAGACTCGGAAGGTTGTTCGAGTTTTATTTTAACAAAGCTTTTGTCTCATGATGTTTGTTTATTGTAGGTAGCAAGAACATAGATTGATTAAACAGATTGTTCTTGCTTACAATGTGAAGAGTTCTTGCTGTTCTGTCATTATCGATATTTGGGAAGGAGGTTTTCAACTTAAATTTAATGGATCATAGTGCTTCGGAAGAAAGAGATATTGAGAGTGGGGGAACAGGTAGCGAAGATGAGCTTCAGAGCAACTTTTTTTTGGGGAACAAGCGAGCAAAGCATATGCTTGGTAAACTTAGGAGTGGCTTTCTTGGTTATAACAGATACGTTAAAGGCGAATGTAGTTCGAACACATACAGTAAGTTAGATACATGTGAGGACTCTTATGACAATATAGATTTGGTAGTAGACAAAGATCTAGAACACAGCATAGAGCCCCTTTTGGAGAAGAAGCATATGAATGGGAAAAGAAAAAATTCCATTGGAAAGTCATCTAAACCCCCTCGACCTCCTAAAGGCCCAACACTTAATGTCTCGGACTTAAAGTTGGTTATGGAATTTTCGGAGCTTGCCAAGAAGAAGCGTGCGAGGATCAAACGCATCAAAGCACTTAGAAAAATGAAAGCCGAGACAGCATCCTCATCTTCTCCATCCGCCTCTTCGTCATCATTTAGTGGGAGTCTAGCAGCCATGGTCGTCACGCTTCTCTTTTTTGTTGTGATACTGTTTCAAGGTAGAGATATTATTTATTGAGTTAACGTGGTTTTTAATTTTTCTTTTTTATGGACTTCTTAGTTACAAAAACTATTAGTTCACCACGAATATAATCTGTTGGAAGTAGAATGTCATATATTCTAGTCAATAGCTCGTTGGTTCTACTTTAAGTAAACTTCTCTGAATGCATTGTTATCTAGTTTAATTTCCCTTTGCATTTAGATGCATGGAAGTAAAAGTTTCTTTTTTAAAATGTTCAGTCTGCACTCATAGTTTATGTCCTTTATAGTTATGGGTGTGCCTTCTTTGCTTTCTTTGTATAGTTACTATTTTTTTTAATGTATTAATTAGACTAATATGGATATTCTAAAGTAATCTTGATAACCGTTGGAGTAGTTATTAAATGTTGAAGATTTTTTTCTGGTAAAGAAACAATTGAATTTTTCTTAGTCTTTTATCGGGAGAGTCTTGATTTTGAACATTTATAAATATAGTCTCTTATATTGATTCTGTAATGCTGTAACCATATAAAGCAATATATTATCTCTCCTCTACAATCCTCCGAGACTATTAACATTTTATAAGGAAGTCATATTTCATTTGGATCATTTCCTTACAAGGAAAGTGTGCTTTAGTAGATAAGTATATGGTCCCTTACATTTGTACAAATCCTTAAACTAACTCATAACTCAAACATTTATTTCCAAGTGTCTCTACAATTTCTAAGTTAACAACCCACCACTTTCATTCATCCACGATTTCCATAGTTTGGCAGTTTTTTAAAATTGCATTGAAGTCGGTGGTGGAGCTTTGTAGAAGTAGAACCGAGGGTAACACTTTGCATACACTAAGTTTTCAGAATATATTAGTTATGTGTATTTCATGTATTAGAAATTGACTTGGCAGATGTTTGAGAGGCCGCTTCTGTATCAACCATTGTCAATCTATCAAGCCATCAAGGTGACATCTAGGGGCTGGAGCACATGCTCAAATTTACTAAATTAAATACACCTGTTTAGAATATTAGTAAAACAGCTTCAAGTGGGAAGTATCATTCTGAAATGTTACATTACAATTTTCACCTATGAGTCATAAAATGTCATAGTTTCTCAGTATTTGTGTTTAGAGTTTCTGTAGTACCCAATTTCTCTTTGTAAATATTTTTTTATAGGGAACATTCTAATCAGAAATTTCCTGCATGGTTATGTTGCAGGAATATTAGCTAGGCACGGTTCGAGTACGAGCTTACCAGGATCTCCAGAGTCAGCTACAGTAGCACATGGATTGATATCAGTTAGTTTTTTCAACAGCACCTCTGTAAGCGAGAGCATTGCACAGAGTTCTATCTTGCACAGGTATGTTTACTTGTCTCTTTGCTCTTTCTTTACTACATGAATCTGTGGAGGATGTCAGTACTTTTATTTCCAAAAGCTGGCATGCCAACAAAGTTGAGAAGGGGAAAGTTTTTCATAGGATAATGGGAAGTCCTAATTGTTTTCTTATTATGAATTTGTTATAGTTATATAATGAACACCAGCCGTTCCACAAAAAGAGACTTATTTGACCTGTTGTCATTTAATTTATAAGTCCTGTAAGTTAATTCAGAATACTTCCAAATTTACAGAAGTTTGCTGTTATAGAATTTTGGGCCACAGAGAAGAAGCAGGAGCCAAGTAATCCACCAATTTGGCTATTGCCTATTTACTTGCCTTGGAGCGCTAGGTTATGAACTAGTGGGCCAAAGTAGATCGTAAGATATTGACGATTAACTTTCGTTCTTAATGAGTGTGTATTTTTGTGCCTATGTGCTATTAAATTTTATTGGTACTTGAAGTGATAAATCTTTTTATCGTTAGTATTGATGCAACTAGATAAGGATATGTGAATTTAATTGTGCACTTTACACAAAAACACCCAGATTTCAAGGTTTTAAAGTGATATTCCTAGGAAAGGCAGCCACTTAGGCACCATTGAGTTCCCTTTCGGGTCTTCCTGATTCAATTAAAATTTTTAGTGTTCAGTAGGTTTCCTTCATGATCCAATTCATGAAAGATTTATTGAATTTAGCAGTCTACTCTCTGTGCTTAATGTATAGTAAAATTCTGAAAGATGTTACCAATTTGGAATTCAGGCCACCGGAAAAAGCTGGTGGAGCTTCTGGATAGTGTGCAAAGTAAACAAAGGCAGCATGAGACACTGGCCCTGTTGACTAGCTTCACTTTGCAAGTTTATTGTAGAATCTTCATTTCACATCATTCTGTATGTATATATCACATCTGTAAACCTAGTGGCACTTTGAAGAAAGGGATTCTAAATTAGTTCTTGTACAATTAGTTGAATTTTAAGGTAGTCGATTCTTTTTATACTTATTTTTATTGTTTATATAAGTATCAGAAATAAACTGGGTATGTTTTTTCTTTTATTTTTGTTTACTGTTTAAACAACAGTACAAATAAAATAAAATTAACATCCCACCATAAGCAACAGATTGATTACATATTACTGCAAAATGCTCTTTCAAACTCAAAAGGGTGAAAAGGCTTTTAAAAATGATGATATTAATTTTACCAAAATCCTGTTAATATTTGATTGTTCATGGGTAGAAATTTATTGTACAAAATTGTGGAATTTACAATTAACCAAAGAGAAAACCAAAAAAAAGGAAAACCTTCATGGCTGCATCTTGCCACATATTTTGGTGACTAAACTAGAAAGTACCTTAACGAAGTACCTTATACAGGAAAACCCAAAAGTGAGAACAGAAATACATACTGAACTGATCTGTCTTTCAGGTTCAGCTAATCTCCATATTTTCTTTGCCAAAAAGATAAGATTTAAGGTTCTGTATACATAGATAGACCTTCCGGCCCATGGGTGTGCGAGCGTAATAAACATCTTTTGATGTAATAAGATTAGAGTGGCCGGAAGCGTAATAAACATCTTTTGATGTAATAAGTTTAGGCAAAATAGCAGACCAGAAAAAATTTGATGTAATAAGATTAGAGTGGCCGGAAGCTTTTGTTTAAACATTGGCCCTTTATTTTGACGATAAAATGACCGGTACGGAGAGTTTTAGTCACCTCAGACCAGTCTTGTATTGTTTGCTCTCATATCAGTAATAAGCTAATATGAATTTTTCATCATATAAATCCACAGTAGAACTTTAGCATAAGCCAATGTTAAAAATACCACTTTATAAAACTATTACAAAAGGAAGTAGCAGGCAAGCAAAATTCACGAAATACGATTAAATGTCACTGGAGTAACGGATCAGATACTCTAAAGCATCATGAGTGTTTTGCGATGATGACCTGTAAGAATTAGGATCCAAAACACAACAAACATCTGCACATACCTAATGTATGATTTGGAGAATCTCTAATGGCATAGCTGCGGGATCGAGCTCCTTGGAACCTTTGGGAACGTTAGGAGCTTCTTGATCAGTAAGAAGGTAAGAACTCACCTGATGAGAAAATCGAAATATCTCTTCTTTTGGTACTGTCCTCACTTCTTTTGAATCTGATTGCTGGCAAAACACGGCCTTAAATCCAGAAACGTTCACCAGAGGAATAATCGTTACACCTTTCTCTTCATTGTAATCTTGAAGTACGTCCACCATGGCGTGCTTATGCTTTTCTTCCTCTGATGTATGCTCATTCCAGTTAGGAGACCAGTTGCTATAGAGCGCCCACACCTGTCCCTTCTTCGGGAAGATTTGAAATATATTTGCTGCTTTCCTCCACCCTACGACCCTGTGAGAGAATGAGTTTAAGTTAAGACTCAACTTTTTATTTTCAACCTGGAAGTTTCCGCACGTTTTGTGAAATCCACAGTCAATCCAATTTATTGATTCCGGCTCCATGTTGCTTTCGGAGTTAAGCCAACTGAGTTGCTGCTTAAATGGCCTCCCTGATGCTTTCCGGATTAGAGCATATAGTCGAGGCATTCCATCATCTTCATCATAAACTGCCCAGACTTGGTTCTGGGCAAATGCTTCCTCAGCTCTATCATTGTCAAAGTCATGAAATTCCGAATCTGGAACCTCCATACTCTTCGACCCTTCTGCCTTCGGAGCTTTTGAAGCTGCATTTACTCTATCATCTTCAGGTTTTTTTTTATTACTATCTCTAGAAGCAGCTTTCCATTCATTGAGTTTGTTGCGAATTACAGTCCTAGCCTTATTTATTAAAATGTCTTTTTCCAATTCTGATAACTTCCTTTTACTGTTTCCCATACTACTTCTACACCCACCAACAATTCCTACTCGAGAATTATGTGTCTGAAAAACATATACGCTTTTCTTAGAATTACTTCCAGTGCACATCTGCTCTGGCATAGCAGGTTCCGGCTGAATTGATTGTGCAGCTGAGAAAACTAGTCTTGGGACACTTCCTATATTCCCGGATACACTGTACCTACCTGGCACTGGCTGCACTGATTGTGTAGCCGAGGAAACTAACAACGGGACACTTTCTCTATTTCCCAGAAGTTTGTACTTACCAGGCCCCAGCCGAATTAAGTGTGTAGCTGAGAAGACTAACCTTTGGCCACTTCCTCTATTTCCTGAAACATTGTACATTTCAGCGGTAGGTTGTGTTAATTTTGTAGCTGCAAAAATTGATATCAATTCCCTTCCACTGTTTCCAGAGAAATTGTATAAACCAGGTGTGGGCTGAATTGCTTGTGTAGCTGAAGAATCTAGTCTTCGACCACTTCTGTTATTTCCCGAAATATCATTTGGACCAGGTCGCTGCTGAGGTGACTGTGTAGCTGAACTTTCCTGTTTTACAACCAAAGCATCCTGTTGTATTTCCCTCGATCTTCTCCAGAGATCGTAACCTTTTTCTGGTGTTGTTGGAGTCCATTCTAACGAGGTTCAGAAATCCTTGTCAACAGTGCAGTCTCTGATATCTACAAAAAGAAATAGCTCAAGTAAGGTTATTTGCTGCAACAAGACATATAAGTGGATCCAGAAAAGGAATATTTACTTTATGAGATTAGTGTACTAATAAGCGAGGTCATGAACGAAGGCCATAAATTTTGTCAAAGCTAGCTCGAATGCTGGTATCTATCTGGACAGATATTTCCCTATATAGTCAGTAGATATCAGGCAACAAGTAAAGAAAACAATCCAACAAAAACACTTTAAAAGGGTACTTGTAATCTCGTAACTCAAGCTGTGCAGTCTGACAAAAAGAGCATAATTAATATCCCTAGTCATCACTATTTGAGTAACTCAAGTAGTGCAGTCTCAAGTAGTAATATTTTCAAGCACTTAACTGAAACTGACCGAAAATTTAGAAAAAAAACTGTGTCTTCAACATCAGTTGCAGTGTTATCTTCCACGTATCATTTCATGTTTCAGATATCAGAATTAACACTATTAAAAATTAAGACAGGAACCAGTTAAAACACTTTCAGAGATGAAAAAGGTTACTGTGTTTACAGAACTGACTGGTTCTACCAGGTCCGAAAAGATAAAAAGAGCAACAATTGAATGGCATAATTAAAAAATCAGTACTCCAGTCATACAAAAAGGAACAATTGATACAAAACAAATAACACACAAAATAACAATCTTAACAATTTAGATATGATCAAGGGATGGAGGAACAAATGTGAAAGATGGTGAAAATTTTGTCAAATATATAAGTAGATCTAGCTAGCTACCTGGATTGTGAAAACAAAAAGAATGGAGTTCAAAAACGAAACTCAAAGAAAGAAAATGTAGCGAAAATGTTGATGATTTACTTCTTTTTGTCAGTTTGTATACGCTACAATAAGCTAGTACTAGCTTGCATGGCATTCAGCACATATCCCAGGCTTAAATATTTGATTTAGTGAATAATGCAGTGATGAATTAGCATTTTAATTTGTGTGCCTGTGGCGGTCCTTCCAAAGATTAAGAAATGAAATTATTTAGTTCATATTTTTCAAAATCGTCCATATCTACCAACCATCTTTATCATTACTTTTACGTTATATTATGCCATTGAATTGAATATTCTCTTCTCTTGGTTTTTGTCAAAAGATTGTCTTTCATAAATCATAATGAATGTGTCATACAAATTTCGAAAATTTAAACTTTTTTCTTTCAAAATATTTATAATTTAAGCGAAAACAAGCAGACATGGCATTGTATATTTGGACAATTTAATAACTAAAATTCCCCTCCTTTGGCTATAATACCACAAGTTCACATTTCAAAATTTTAATATTCACGGATCCTATGTGTATTCATACAAAAGAAATTAGCTGATAAAGCATGTTTTTTTTTCATTATTTAGAACCACTTACTGTTTTAATCTATCAGAACTTTAAACATGTTGAAAATTAAAATTTTAGCTAATAAAAATTCAGTAAACGTTGAAAATTAAAAATAAAAAAGGAAAATTTATGAATGACTTGGGCATATAAGTGTGTAGCTCAAAACCAAATATAACAACTTGATTAACTAAACAACTTGTGCGATTTTCATCGTGAAATGCCACATCTATTGCTATAGTGTTATAAATCTATTTTAAGTAGAGAATAATAGAATAATAGAGGGAGTTACATAATAGAGAGGAGAGAGATTTCATTTTATTCTTCTCACAAAGCAAATTACATACAAAATTTTATACAATCTTTTAAATCATAAATTATAAAGATAGAATTGTAAAGATAGTGAAAGGCTAAAAGTTGGAATTCCTAGTGAAAAGTTGGAATTACTACTCAAAGGTCCAGAGTTTAGAGGGTATATGGATAATTAAAAAGCTAGAAGTCATACAATATGGGTAGTTAAAAGGCTAAAAGTCATACAGTATTACATAACACTCCTCCTCCATGATTTGTACAAACATCATGCCTCCTTAAAATCTTACTAGAAAAATCCTACAGAAAGGAAAAAGAGTACTTGTGTTGCACATGTAGTACATTTTACCCCTCATTGAAAAATGACTATGGGTATCATCATATATCTCGAAGTTTTTGCATTTTAATTATGTGTACCAATTTCTCCAAGGAAGATGTTTTGTGAACAAATCTATTGGGTTTTCACATGAACGAATATGATAAACATCAATTTCTCCGCTTTGTTAAAGTTCATAGGTGAAGAAGAATTTTGAATCAATGTGCTTCGTTCAATTTTCTTTTATATAGCCTTCACGAGTCGGAGTGATACATGCTTCATTGTCTTCATACAAGGATAGTAGGAATTCATTTGTTGAGTGAAAGGCCACATGAATCTCGAATATGGTGGACAATAAACCTTAGCCATACACATTCTCGATTTGCTTCATGATGAGCCAATAATTCAGCATGATTTGAAGAACTTGTTGCAGGAAATCTGCTTTGTACAGCGCTAAGATATCGATGAATAACCTACGTGAATATGTAACCTTCCTTTATGAGGTTCTGATCGATATCCAACATCAACATAACCAACTAATTCCACATTTGAATCTTTCGAATAAAGAAAACCAATATCCATTGTACCTTGAAGATATCTAAAAATTTGTTTCACACCAATCCAATATCTTCGAGTTGGATCAGAACTATGTCTTGCCAATAAATTAACACAAAAAGAAAGAAATATCGGGATGTGTACAATTGGCAAGGTACATTAGTAGACCAATGGAACCAAGGTATACTTCAGGACCAAGAAGTTCTTCTCTTGGGCAGAATGGATCCTTTTTATTTTCAAGCGAGCTAACAATCATTTGTGTACGCACATGATATGCTTTATTCATAATAAATTGCTCAAGGATCTTTTCAATATATGATGACTGGTGGACAAAAATTCTTTTAGATAAATGTTTAACTTGAAAACCAAGGCAGAGTTTTGTTTTACCCAAGTTGTTAGTTACAGAGGCATGCCTGTATACATCTAATAACAAGCCTAATTGTTTGTAATGCTTTGCATTACTTACATGACCTCTTAACTGAGGGAACCTCTAGTTGTAGAGTTTCTGTTTGTATTGTACTTGTAATAGGCATCAAATCCTAGTTGTGTAACTGTACAAATAGATCAGTCTAGAATAATGCTTGAAAGAAGTTCCATGGTTCATGCCTCAAGCAAGGAGTTAAAGACTGCCAAATAATCACAGTTGGGATTTGAAGAAATGAAGAATTTGCCTAAGTACCAATTCGAGAAGTATATTTGTCTATTCGAGAAGTCCAGCATTCGAGAAGTCAGAGATTCGATATCTCAAGACACTATTCGATATCTCTGAATACACTGTTCGATATCTCATTCGATATCTCAGGGATTCGATATGTCTACTACTCTATTCGAGAACTCAAGAAGTCAACAAGTCAAGATGGTATTCGAGTTCTCAAAGAGTCAACAAGTCAAAGTTCCATTCGATATCTCAAAGACTTAGAAAGCTATTCGACAACTCGAGGATTCGATAAGTCAAATGCTCTATTCGACAACTCAAGGAATCCTGATGGAAAAGAGCTATTCGAGAAGTGGTTCGATATGTCACTATAACAGTATTCGAGAACTCAGAGTTATCGATCAAGTCAATTCCAGTTCTCGAATCACTTACTTAGTCACTTCTCGAATACATTCTTGGAGACAAAATACTGAAGAAATTGTACAAGTCAGAAACCTGCAACAAGCCAATGCACTTTATGGACCACAACCTGTAACGTGCTCTGGAAAGCCTACAAGGAAGCTCGGAGAGATATAGAAGAGACAAGGAGCTAAAGAAGTGGATCTAAACAGGCTTTGCAAAGTCAAATCTGTAACCGTTTGGACACTTACTCAAAAAGGATAGACAGACTAGAAAGTAATGTGTTTTAGCTACCTTATTTGTAGTAAGCAGGCTGTATCCATGTTCTATAAGGACACAGCCTCACTTCATAACTTAGTAACTTTGTGAGTCAAGTTTTTCATACACTGTAAGCTATATCTCTCTGAGAAAAACGAAGCTGAGAATACTACCATTTGTATTCACAGATTGTAGCAACCTTTATCTAATATACATTAGATTAAAGTGATATTGTGTCTTGTGTTGTTTATTTATCCGCACCTTAATTTCTGCACACACAGGCACTTATCTGCTACACAGACTCAATCCAAGAAAAGTTCAAGAATCCATTCACCCCCCCCTCTGTATTCTTTTACCGTGTTCAATACTCAACAAGTGGTATCAGAGAGGGCTGTTTATTCAAAAACAGAGAAATGATCATGAGTTCGAATACACCAAAGACTACAGGAACGGTGAAGGTCCCTAAGTTTGATAAAGAAAACTTCAACCTCTGGAAGATAAAGATGATGTTGTTCATCAAAGCCTCTCATCCCTTGTATCCTGAGATTCTCAAGAATGGTCCTTTTGTTCCACAACAAGAGATACCAGAGAAGACTGTTGGAACCATAACAATCCCTAGAGCTTATGAGGCCAAGGATCCATCAAAGTGGACAGAGTCAGAAAGGGAGAAGGTTGCTCTTGACAGCCACCTCATGTTGCTCATCATTGATTCCATGGATATGTCAATGTTTGCAAACATTGCATCATGCACGTCTGCTAAAGAGATGTGGGATCACATTGAGGTGTTGTGTGAAGGGACTGATGAGGTTAAAGAAAACAGGAAACAGATACTGGTCACACAGTATGAAGCTTTCATGGCACAGCCCAAGGAAAGCATCACTGAGATGTTTGAAAGGTTTCACAAGCTAGTTACTGAGTTGCAGATGAATGGAAAGGTTTACAGCACCAAGGAGTTAAATATGAAATTTCTGTTGTCTTCACCAAATCATCTGGAACAAAGAGTCATTTCCCTAAGAGAGAGAGATTTGAACAAAGTCACCTATGATGTACTCTATGGAGTCCTAAAGACTCATGAACTTGAGTTGCTTCAGAAGAGGGCTATCCAAGCAAACCAAGGTAGGATGATAAACACATCATGTGCCTTGATTGTCAACAAATCCATCCTGGACCTAGAAGCATCTACAAGCCAACTAAGGATAGAGGAGGTGGCAGATGATGAAGAAACTGAAGCTGGGGTGAGTGAACCTGTTGAGGAAAAGGAGGAAGAAGAAGAGGAGTTTTACACTCTGGAAGAACTTGATGGGATGGAAAATACTTCATATGCTTTCATGGCCAGAAAATTTCCAAACATCAGATTTAAAAGAAATCAACCCTTCAAACCCAAAACTCAAAACCATTCAGCCAACAAGAACAAGGCACCTGTGAAACCAAACAGAAATAAGTTCAAAACCGGTTATGTGGATAGGTCATCTGTAAGGTGTTATAGATGCAATGACCTAGGGCATTTTGCCAGTGAATGCAAGAAGCCTAAAAAGAAGGATAGAGATTATCTTGAGCTAGAAGCTAAGTATGAGGCCCTTCTGAAAAAGCAGACACATGGTAAGGCCTACATAGCTGAAGGGAAGTGTTGGGATGATTCCGAGAGTGATGAAGAGGAACAAGAATTCTACAATTATGCCTTGATGGCCAACTCCAAGGATGACTCATCTTCATCTGATTCTCAGGTACCATCTCTCACTACTATAGACATGTCTGTTTCTGAATACAAATCCATGATTGAACAATTATCTGTTGAAATGTTTAATATTCATACTAGTATGACTGCTGCTAATGAGGAGATTGCTAAACTGTCTACTAGAAATGAAGTATTAACCAAAAAGAATGAGGAACTTGAGCTAACTGCTATGCAAGTAGAAAACCTTAAGAAAGAAGTTGAATATTTGGAGAACAAGGTTCTATGTGCTAGTCAAGTAGAGAAGGCTCTTAGGGATGAATTAGCTGAGAATGAATTCAAACTTAAAACTTTCAAGAAATCATCTGGTTTAGTGCAATCCTACTGTGAGAAAATTGAAGCTAAACCTAAAGCAGCTATTGGACTTGACTATGACTCTCTCAAACAAAGGAAAGGCTATGCTGTCATCGAAGAGGACACAGCTGTTCATGAGAAAGTGCCTCACATTTTGAGAAAAACTGAAAATCCAATTTTTAAGGAATCAACATTTGAAATTGATGAGGATGCCTTACTCATCAAGCAAATGTTGAATGATGAGGATGAGGCACAATCTAGTGAACAGCAAGCATCCTCTAAGGGTGAGAGTGCCAAGTCAAAGACCAAGAAGCCAGTAGTTGATAGGCCAAGACCTAAGAAGTTTGTTAAGTTTGTATCAGCTGGGAAGAGTGAATCAGAAAAGGAAGTGACTAAAAAGAAACAGAACAGAAATGGCAAGTTAGGGATTAACAAGGATAACAACTATGCTTATATGCCTAATGCCCCTAGGAAAACTTGTCAGAACTGTTTCAGTACCAACCATCTAACTCATGCATGCAAGAAACCTGTTGGTAGTGTGTCTAAACCTTTCTATGATTGTTCTGTGCCTCTAAGACATAGAGATGCACCCTTCTGTGATAAATTTGACTGTATGCCATGCAATATGAATGTTATGACTAGTTGTTTTAATTTAAGAAGACAGTTCATTGATGGTTATATCAGTCACAATTCTCACACACACTACACAAGGTCAAAGTCTTCAAGTCCTCCTAAAGCTAGGAAGGTACCTTTGTCACCTAAGTCTGAAACCTCAGGTTCTAAGACTTCCAACAGTGACAAGAAGACTGACACTAAGAAAATTAACAAGCATGTTGTTTATGATAAAACTGTCTCTAAGTCACATGGACCCAAACTTGTTTGGGTACCAAATGAAAAGTAATACCTTTGTGTTTGCAGGGCAAAGAAAGTGAGAAGAAGGTCATGTGGATTTTGGACAGTGGATGCTCAAATCATATGACTGGTGATATGGCCCTGCTATCACAGTATGAGGAAAAGGCTGGCCCAATGGTTGCTTTTGGAGATGACAGCATGGGTAACACATTGGGATATGGCAAGCTGAAAGTTGGAAATGTCATCATTGAAGATGTAGCACTAGTCAAGGGGCTCAAGCATAATCTGTTAAGTGTTGGTCAGTTTACTGATAGAGGATTCAAAGTGAATTTTGACAAAGATGAATGTTTGATCACCCACAAGAAGACTGGTGATTTTGCTCTATCTGGAGTAAGGAAGGGAAGCCTGTTTGTAGCCAATATGGACTCTGCAAACAAGGACAAAATTTGTTGCTTTTACTCAAAAGCATCAAATGAAGATTGTTGGCTGTGGCACAAGAAACTATCACACCTGAACTTTAAGGCCATTAATTCTCTAGTCAAAAGAGAGTTAGTGAGAGGCATGCCCACACTTGAATTCTGCCAAGAAGGAGTGTGTGAGGCTTGTCAAAAAGGAAAAATGAAGAGATCAGGCCACAAGTCAAAGACAGTGACATCTGTAACCAAGCCACTACAACTTATCCATATGGATTTGTTTGGGCCTGTTAACATAATGTCACTTGGAAGAAAGAAGTATGCCCTGGTAATGGTTGATGATTTTTCAAGGTATACATGGGTAGAATTTCTGGCATCAAAAGATGAGGCTCCACAAGTAATCATTGAGCATATAAAGAAAGTTGGCAAGGAAGCAAAGGCAAACAATGCAAGTGTGATTGCATTGAGGAGTGATAATGGAACAGAGTTCAGAAATGCCACACTTGAAGCATTCTGCAAAGAGAATGGCATTTCTCAGCAATTCTCAGCTCCAAGGACTCCACAACAAAATGGAGTTGTTGAGAGAAAGAATAGAACTCTAATTGAGGCTGCTAGAACAATGTTACTTGATGCAAAAATGCCCACATGTTTTTGGGCTGAGGCTGTGAGCACTGCATGCTATATTCAGAACAGAACCCTCATCAACAAAAACACTGGAAAGACTCCTTACAACTTGATGACTGGAAAGAAGCCTACACTGAAGTATATTCATACTTTTGGAAGCAAATGCTTTGTACTTAAGGACAATTCTGAATATGTTGGAAAGTTTGATGCAAAAGCATTTGAAGGAATTTTTCTTGGCTATTCTATGGAAAGAATTGCATACAAGGTTTATGTCATCAGTCAAAAGAAAGTTATGGAAAGCACAGATGTAACATTTGATGACAGCAAACTACCTGGACTAGAAGAAGCCAATGATGAAGACAAAGATCCATTGAAGTTTGATAATCTAGATGATTCTGATGAAGAGACTGAAACTGGAGTTGAAACTCAAGTTCAACAAACTCAAGTGAATAATGATACAAGAGAAGAATTTGTGCCAATCAATAGTGAAGAAACAAGCATCCAAGACACACCTGTGAGTAATGGCAACACACCTGTGAGTAATGGCAACTTCACAGGGGGAGGAAATGAGGATGATCATGATGAGGATGATGAAGCAACATCAAGGATGAGAAATCAGGCTGAACACTCAAGGAAATGGGATAGATCACACACTGCAGAGCAAATCATTGGAGATCCTAATGCAGGAGTAAGGACTAGGAGAGCAACTCAAAATGAGTGCCTCTATGGATGTTTTCTATCACAAGTTGAGCCTAAGAAACTTGATGATGCATTGTTGGATCCAGATTGGATTATTGCCATGCAAGAGGAGCTGAATCAATTTGAAAGGAACAAAGTATGGGAACTTGTGCCTGCACCAAAGAATAGAACCATTGTTGGAACAAAATGGGTTCTGAAGAATAAGATGGATGAAGATGGTGTAATAATAAGAAACAAAGCAAGGCTGGTTGCAAAAGGATACTCTCAACAGGAAGGCATTGATTATGATGAGACATTTGCCCCTGTTGCTAGATTGGAAGCCATTAGAATATTCTTGGCATTTGCTGCTCATTCAAACTTTAAAGTTTATCAAATGGATGTCAAGAGTGCATTTCTAAATGGAGAGTTGGAAGAAGAGGTTTATGTGCAACAACCACCTGGCTTTGAGGATCCACATTTCCCAGAATTTGTCTACAGATTGCTTAAGGCACTGTATGGACTTAAGCAAGCTCCAAGAGCATGGTATGATACTCTATCACAATTTCTTCTTGAAAATCAATTCACTCGAGGCACATTGGACAAGACACTGTTTTACAAGAAGCATGGTGATGATATGATCCTAGTTCAAATCTATGTGGATGATATCATTTTTGGTTCTACAAATGAGAAACTGTGTGAGAAATTCTCTAAACTCATGCAGAGCAGATATGAGATGAGTATGATGGGAGAGTTGACATTCTTTCTAGGGTTGCAAGTCAGTCAAAGGAAGGATGGTATCTTTATCAGTCAAACCAAGTACATCAAGGATTTATTGAAGAAGTTTGACTTGGAAGATTGTTCACCTGCCAAGACACCCATGGCCACTGCCACTAAATTGGATGAAGATGCTAAAGGCAAGAGAGTAGATATCTCAGTCTACAGAGGCATGGTTGGTTCTCTACTCTACCTCACTGCAAGTAGGCCAGACATCATGTTTGCTACATGCTTGTGTGCAAGGTTTCAATCAAATCCAAAGGAATCACATTTGATTGCAATAAAAAGGATCTTTAGATATCTGAAGGGCACTCCTAACTTGGGATTATGGTACCCTAAGGACACAGGGTTCAATCTGGTTGGCTACTCTGATGCTGATTATGCTGGATGCAGAGTGGATAGGAAAAGCACCTCAGGGAGCTGCCAGTTTCTTGGACAAAGGTTAGTTTCTTGGTATAGCAAGAAGCAACAATCTGTGTCAACTTCTACAGCTGAGGCTGAATACATAGCTGCTGGAAGTTGCTGTGCTCAAGTGCTTTGGATTAGAAATCAACTTAGAGATTATGGACTTGTGTTGGAAAAAATTCCAATCATGTGTGACAACACAAGTGCAATCTCTATAGTTGCCAATCCTGTCAATCATTCTAGAACAAAGCACATTGACATCAGATATCATTTCATAAGAGAACATGCAACTAATGGAACCATTGAGTTGCATTATGTCTCTACAGATAAACAACTAGCTGATATATTCACTAAGCCATTAGATGAAGCCACCTTCACAAGGTTGGTAAGTGAGATTGGAATGCTGAATTCTTCAGATTCTGGCTAAGTGAATACATCATCTAGATTGTTGCAGCAGTAAACACTTACTTTATCTAAATCCTCAATATTTTTGAAGTAAGTGTTGGCTGAAATATGATTTATAAATATTTCAAATCTGTTGCATATGTTGAAAATCATATTTTTATTAACTTAAAATTTCTATGAAATTTTGAGAAAATCACAATTTGATTTGCTAGGATATTTTTCAATGAATATGTCTGGTAAATTTTTACAAGATAGTGAAAATCAAATTTTTTTTTGAGTGATGGGTATAGTTCGATAAGTCAGACTTCTCGAATGATTCACTATTCGACATCTCTAATAAGTCTCATTAGAGTACTCTTGAGTTCTCGAATAGAGTCTTTCTGAGATATCGAATAGAGGAATTCTAGACTTCTCGAATATAGTAACTGAGTTCTCGAATGATTGAGTTCTCGAACACTATATTTGAGTTCTCGAATCATTTGAAAAGGCTGAATTCTCGCTGAATTTTAACCGATTTTGGATTTTTATCTAAAAATTTAATTCACTCATAAAAACACATTTTATTTAATTTAGAATTATTTCTAAGTTAGATAACTGCCAGCTGTGAGTTTCTATCTGCTTGAGTTATCGATTAAGCCATTCTTGACTTCTCGAATAGTTGTTTTCTACTTCTCGAATGCCTGACTTGTCGATACAAAACAGTCTGTTAATCGACAATTCAAGTACTTCATACTTATACAATCTCACATCTATTCGATTCATTTCATTCGATTTCTCAAGCATCTACACTCTCTAAACCCCTGAAACCCTAGCTACGAAAAGCCAAATTTCTTCTTCAACCTTCAATTTCTTTTCTCTCTTCTACACAAATGGCAACAGTAAAGTTCAACACCAACTTCATCGCTCTCACTAGTGATGTTGAAGCACCCAATGCAAATTTCAAGTGCTTTGTGAAATGGATGGCTGAGTCATATATCAAGGATGCACTCTCTGCCAACCCAACTCTGTATCTCGATATTCTGGAACAATTCTGGAGTACTGCTATTGTGGAGGTTGTAGCCCTGGAAAACGCAATCACTTCCTATGTCATCTACTGCAAGGTTCAAGATAAGGAAATCACTATCACTACTGCAGACATGAACCAAGCACTAGGACTACAACAAGAGTCATTTGACAGAATGGCCACTAATGCAGAGTTGGAGGAATTCTTTGAGTTCATAAACTACTCAGATGGGATTAACCTTGGAAAGCTAAACAGAAAGAATCTGAGAAAGGAGTGGAGCTATGTGTTTGCAACTCTTCTCCAAGTCTTCACTGCCAGGAAATCAAGCTTTGATCAAATCAGTGCACCTGTGCAGCAAATTGGATATGCTTTGGCCTATGGAAAGAAGATAGATGTTGGCCAAATCATACTTCAAGAATTATATGGGAGACTTGGTAAGAACACAACCAAGAGAGGTACTGATATTTTCTTCCCTCGCTTTATTCAATCTTTACTTAATTATAAAAATGCTTCATTGATTGAATTGCCTGGGATTGATAAAAATAAAATAGGCTATCCTAAGTCCATGACCAAACTCATTTTTGGTAACTTGGAAACTAGGAATGATGTGGATGTAAGACTGAACATAACTCCCCATATGGAGAGTTTGTTTAGGACTTACCCCCACAACATGCCAACATTTGATGCAAAATCTAAGTTAGCACAGCCCAAGCAAGTAGAACAAAATGCTAACCCAGGGCCTGCTAACCAACCCTCTCAACCAAACACTCTACCTCTTACTGAGCCAACTGCATCATCCTCTCAAAAGGGTGATGTTAGTAAAAAGAAGAGAAAGGAAGTAATGTCTGCACCTTTAAATATCTTGTCTGAAGCAGCATTAGCTGTTGAATTAGGTCTAGGAAGTGAGGAACCTGAGTTACCCTTACACAGAACAAAGAAGAAGAAAACTAAGACCACCTCTTCAGTCACACAAATGGCTGAAGTTGTAAAATCAGGGGCACACAGCTCACTAGGTGTATCCTCTCAACAGGGTGCACCTATAGAATCAAGCATTCTCCCCAATGCACCCTCTTGTATAGAGTCAGCACATGGGAGTGATAAGGCTGGCACAACACTGAGTGGAGAGCACATCACTTTTGAAACTCCCTCTATCTCTCAGGGGGAGTTGCCAAAATCTACTCTAAACCACACTTCTCTTCCAGAATCTAACTCTGAAATTTCTTTGGAACCTGCAACTCAGACAACTGAGATGCAAGGTATTGATCATCAAGAATCCTTTTCGCTTGATGAGCCAATAATTTCAAGTGACTTAGTGCATGACACTTTGTTCACCACTCAGAACCCACATTTAGATGGTGAGGGAATGCATGCTGAGGCATATCCTAATGACACCATCACAAACACAGAGGTTCCCCTAGTTTTTACTAGAGACTCTGTGCCTGTGTCAACTGCTGGTGTAATTCATCCCACTTCTGTGGTGACACCAGTAGTAGAGTCAATCCATCCGGTTACAGAAGTTGCATCTGTAACTGAGGAGACTAGCTTGCCTAGCTCTAGCTCTGACTTCATGTCAACATGGCTGAAGCCTGTGCAACATGACAGTGCTTCAGGATCAGGGTCTGTTCCATAACAATTGACGGTTGAAGCACTTCAAAGCTTAATTGTGGATCAGATTCCTGAGTTCACAAAGATTGCTCAGCACCTTCTCACTGCAGACATGCCCAATCCAGACTATGAGGCTATTCTGTTATGCCATAGGGATGATGTGGAAGTGCAGAAGTCAAAGATCATTGATGATGCTGAGAGAGATGGCAACATAGATGCCTGGTTGCAAGGAAAATATGATATTACTCTCGATGAAGCACTTCAGTATCTCAGGGAGGAATACATCACTTCACTGGGCTCCAATGCAAAATCCCTGTCACCTGGTGAAGTGTATGAAGCTGTGAATGACTCCTACAAGGGTTTCCTCAAGGCTGCACACTATCTTGGCAAGGGAGTCAAAACTGAAGTCAACAGGGTGTGTGATAAGACAGCCACTTCAGTAGCAGAAGTCAAGAGGGCCTTTGATGCTAAATTTCCTCAATTGGACAGTGTGTTCAAGGACATCAAACACTGCAACTCTACCTGCACTCAGGTGGACAATGGGCTGGCTGTGCTAAAAGATGCTGTCACAGGTCTGGGGCATCAATTTCAGAATCTATCTGACCAGACTACAGATGCCAATGCCATGCTGAGGATAATGTTCAAAAATCTTTATGGAGATAGACTAGTGACTGATGTCCCTGTGCATGAATTGTCTAAATATGAAGTGAAGAGGCTGTAGGATCAATCTTTATCTGGCTTCAAGGCCAATGAGTTATTCACTAAGGTCAACACTCTTGAGCAGGAGGTAGCTACTCTCACCAAGACCAATGCTCATCTCACAGAAAAGGTTGCATTGCTAAATGATCAGTTGGACACTCAAGCATCCACCACAGCTGATGTCCTTCTGCATCAACAATCCATGTTAGCTGCAATGATGAAGCATATGGGTCTCCCTCTACCTGATGAATCTTCACTCCCAAAGGACATTTCTACAGCCTCTGTGCCTGACAACAAGCCTAAGGGGGAGAAGAAGGCTAGGAACTCAAATTCAAAGGGGGAGACAAAGGGAGAGAAAGGCATAATAATCAAAGAGGGTGGTCAACAAAGGGCTTCTAAGTCTCTAGCAAATGTGCCTGGCAAGGGAAAAGCCAAAGTAGATGAGCCTCCATCTATCTTGCCAGTTGTCACCTTACCAACTGTGCACATCACTACTCCTGGAGGACAAAAGCAATCCATAACTACCACAGTGGTTGCAGGGAGTATGCCATCTGACAAACCTCCAATCTCTATATCTGAGAGTGCCAAGCCTGTAGAAGTCAAAGTTGTTACTGAGGCTAAGCTACAAGAAGTTGCTAACTCCAATGACTATCATGATAAAGCCTTCTTGGAGTTTCTGAAAGCCATAAGGGAACAGGTTGGTGACACTCAGTTTTATCTGAGGGAGGTGAAGAAGCAGATAGACTACATCACTATCATCCCCAAGAAAGTCAACAATATATGGGTCAAGGAGATAGTGATGGTTTCCAAACTAAAGATATGGCATCTAACATACCAGACTCTACAAGACCTAAAGCACTCAGAGATAGATGCCATACTTGAGATCATTGAGAAGAAGAATGAGAACAGCAAGAGTCTGTTTGATGATTTGAGGAATGGTCAACCTACAAGGCTACCAGAAGTGATCAAGAAGCCATGGACAATTATTTATCAGTCTGGTACCAGAATTGAAGATATCAAGCAATTGGTCATTCCTCATGATCTCACCTCCAGAAATCACAGACTGATCATTGCTATCATTGATCAATTACAGAAGAAGGTTGGAGCCAGAAATGCTGAAGAAATTGAGGCACTGCATATCCTCAGAACCTATATTGCAACTGGTGAAATTCCAGAGATGGCTCAACCTAGGAGAAATAAGGATGATGATTCTGAAGACAAAGGTGATGGGAGGAGAAGACATCACAGGAGAGATAAGGGTGATGAAGATAAGAAGAAAAAGGGGGACAAGGATGAAAAGGATGATGATGACCAGGGTAAAACATATGTGAGAAAGAGTGGAAGACAGCAAGCCTTAGGCAATGCTAGCAGTAATCTCACCACAACACAAGACTCTAAGTCTAGGGTGAATACTGTTAGTAGTGACCTAGCAAAATCTACATCTATGGCTTCTGCAACTGTCTTACCATCTCAAGAAAAGAAGAAGATTCAAGTCAAGAAACCATGTGTATGTTTCAGAAAGCAATCTGCTAATGGAATACTACTATGGTCTACCAACCAAGGTCAAAGATTTCTGCCAAGCAACCATGTCAAGAGGATAAAATTTAAACATGCTGCAAGGAGAGTGAAGCTATCCAAATCTAGAGCCCTAACAATCCTTCCAGGATTAAAGCTCCAGCCACTTGATGAAGACTTTGATGAAGAGCAACTGCTATTTCTAAGAGCTCAAAAGATATGCTATGCTGCAATTGTGGATGACCACCTTGTAATCAAGTACACTGATGGGAAAGAAATGAAATTCAAACAAGGGGGTTGTCAACATTGGGGTAAATTGTATGAGATAGAAAGAATCATTGCATTGCTGGATTCTAAGGACAAGGTGGAGAAAGTATGGAAGCTGGAATTGATTGACTTTGTGAAAATGAAGAAAGAATATGCTGAGAAGATAAGGAAGGGCTGCTATGAGAAATGGTTAGAAAGGGAGAAAGAAATTGATAGACTGGAGATTGAAGCAGAAAAGCTAAGGGCAAAGGGATTGTGTAGAGTTCAGTTTGATCCCTATGTGGTGAAGTATAGGAGGAGAAATGGAGACAATGTCAATATAAGAATGAACCTACTCAGTCACTATCCTGCCAACATTCTGAAGCCAGTGCTTGAAGATTTCAAAAACTCTATTATGATTGAAGAATTGGATGCTATGACAGAAATCATGAGAGCAGTAGATGAGATTGCAAGAAAGGAGAAAGAAAGGAAACAGAAAGCATATGATGATCTACAAGCCAAGGCAATGTAGATGCAATCAAAAGAAAACGGCTAGTACCTCATCATACTGTAAGAAGTATTTATCTTGTAATTTCATTTATGTGTTCAATCAAATCACATACCTGTACTTTTAAAAGTTTTATCTTTAATGTATGTTAGGCTTGTTATCAGACATGAAATTGTGACTAAGGGTCTCACTCACAATTTGGGGGAGATTGTTAGTTACAGAGGCATGCCTGTATACATCTAATAACAAGCCTAATTGTTTGTAATGCTTTGCATTACTTACATGACCTCTTAACTGAGGGAACCTCTAGTTGTAGAGTTTCTGTTTGTATTGTACTTGTAATAGGCATCAAATCCTAGTTGTGTAACTGTACAAATAGAGTCTAGAATAATGCTTGAAAGAAGTTCCATGGTTCATGCCTCAAGCAAGGAGTTAAAGACTGCCAAATAATCACAGTTGGGATTTGAAGAAATGAAGAATTTGCCTAAGTACCAATTCGAGAAGTATATTTTTCTATTCGAGAAGTCCAGCATTCGAGAAGTCAGAGATTCGATATCTCAAGACACTATTCGATATCTCTGAATACACTGTTCGATATCTCATTCGATATCTCAGGGATTCGATATGTCTACTACTCTATTCGAGAACTCAAGAAGTCAACAAGTCAAGATGGTATTCGAGTTCTCAAAGAGTCAACAAGTCAAAGTTCCATTCGATATCTCAAAGACTCAGAAAGCTATTCGACAACTCGAGGATTCGATAAGTCAAATGCTCTATTCGACAACTCAAGGAATCCTGATGGAAAAGAGCTATTCGAGAAGTGGTTCGATATGTCACTATAACAGTATTCGAGAACTCAGAGTTATCGATCAAGTCAATTCCAGTTCTCGAATCACTTACTTAGTCACTTCTCGAATACATTCTTGGAGACAAAATACTGAAGAAATTGTACAAGTCAGAAACCTGCAACAAGCCAATGCACTTTATGGACCACAACCTGTAACGTGCTCTGGAAAGCCTACAAGGAAGCTTGGAGAGATATAGAAGAGACAAGGAGCTAAAGAAGTGGATCTAAACAGGCTTTGCAAAGTCAAATCTGTAACCGTTTGGACACTTACTCAAAAAGGATAGACAGACTAGAAAGTAATGTGTTTTAGCTACCTTATTTGTAGTAAGCAGGCTGTATCCATGTTCTATAAGGACACAGCCTCACTTCATAACTTAGTAACTTTGTGAGTCAAGTTTTTCATACACTGTAAGCTATATCTCTCTGAGAAAAACGAAGCTGAGAATACTACCATTTGTATTCACAGATTGTAGCAACCTTTATCTAATATACATTAGATTAAAGTGATATTGTGTCTTGTGTTGTTTATTTATCCGCACCTTAATTTCTGCACACACAGGCACTTATCTGCTACACAGACTCAATCCAAGAAAAGTTCAAGAATCCATTCACCCCCCCCTCTGTATTCTTTTACCGTGTTCAATACTCAACACAAGTCTTTCATTTCAAAATCTCTTTTCAAATATCGTTTCATGAAGTTCATCTGTGTTCCCAATAATGTTTAAATCATCAACATAAATCGTAATTATAGTTAATCCCATTTTTGTCCTTTTAATAAAAATACATGGACAAATTACATTATTAAAAGATCCATTTTTCAGAAGGTACTCGTTGAGGCGATTATACCACAATTGACTTGATTTTTTCGATCCGTACAATGAACTTTGTAATTTGATTGAGTAAATCTTTTGGGGTCTTGAACTACATGTTTCAGGCATTTTTAATCTATCAGAAATTTTCATGTAAATGCAATTATCTACTGATCCATATAAGTAGGCAGTTACAACATCCACTAAATTCGTTTGGAGCCCTTCTAGAATTGATGGACTTAGTAAAAATCTAAAGTTATTGCATCCATTATCGGGGAATATGTCTCTTCATAAACAATTCCCGATCTTTGTGAGAAGCGTTGTGGAACAAGGCATGCCTTATATCTCACAACTTCATTTTTCTCATTTTTTTGCGCACAAATACCCATCTATAACCAACGGGTTTCAAACTTGCAGGCGTTTGGACAATTGGTCCAAAAACTTGACGTTTTCAACTGATTTTAGTTCTCTCTCAATAGCATCTTTCCATTTTGGTCAATCATTTCTTCTTTTACACTCATAGATCAATCTAAGTTCATGATCCTCGATTTCTTCATAAATGTCAAGAGTAGCTGGATATGCAAATATTTCATCCATGACAATTTCTTTTCTATTCCACCTTTTTCATATATAAAATGATATACTTTATCGAGATCTCTTTATTGTCCTCTATTTCAAGTGTTTGATCATCCTTTGAAGATGGCGCTTCATTAATCAATTCTTTTTTTTTTTGGAAGATGTCATTTGACATACCAACTTGCTTATCAAGTTTCTTTATTTTTCTAGGATTTTTATCCAAAGATCCAATAGGTCTGCCACACTTCTAGCATGCTTTAGACTCATTTTCTAGCATAATTTATTTTCATCATTAGGAAGTTTTATTTTCCAAGGAACATTGACAGTTGGTAAATATGATTTTGTCACTATCTTGACACCAATAAATGAGTCGGGAAATGTATTCACAATCTCTTGTAGGTCGATAATCCTTTGAACTTCAAGTTCACATTGATTCGTGCGAGGATCATAATGAGACAGAGATGCTAATGTCCACAAAATTTCGTGTCTTTTTTAATAAAATTTTAACTTCTCTCCCCCTAATGTAGGAAAAACTGTCTCATCATATTGACAGTCGACAAATCTTGCTTTGAACAAATCACCATTTATGGGTTCCAAATATTTAATAATTGATGGGGAATCAAATCCAACATAGCTAGACCCCTAATCTCCTTTGAGGTCCTTTTTTTTTTCTTTGGGGAGAAGATATTGGAACGTATACTACACACCCAAAAGTTCTCAAATGGGATTTATTTAGTACAGGGCCATTAACAACCTGCAATGGGGAATATTTATGATAAGCCATCGGCCTTAGTCGAATTAGCGATGAAGCATTAATGATTGCATGTCCCCAAGCAGAATTTGGTTAATTTGCTTACATAAATAAAGGTCTAGCAATTAACTATAGCCTTTTAATTAACAATTCTAGTAGACCATTTTGAGTGTGCGTGTGAGCAACCGAATGTTCTAGAGTAATCCCAATCGACATACAATAATCATTAAAAGTTTGAGATGTGAATTCTCCTGCATTATTCATTCGAATATTCTTAATTATTTGATTTGGGAACTGTGTCTTTGGTCGAATAATTTGAGTAAAGAGTCTAGCAAATGCAACATTACGAGTGGACAATATAAACTAACATGTGACCAACGTGTCGATGCATCTATAAGTATCATAAAGTACTAAAATGATCCACTTGATGGTGTAATAAGTCCACATACACTACAAGAAAATCACTTAAAATCGACCATGCGAATTGGTCGATTAAAAAGGAAAATGGTCGGTTTTATGTTGACAACCAATGGTCGGGTTTAAGGGTTATAACCAACCACCAGCACGGTGTCGGTTATGTGACTTTATTGATCATTAATTGTGGTTCAATTTTATAACACGTGTTGACAGATGGCGAAATGTGGCAAAAGGTCAGCAGGTTAAAACCGACCATCGTCGGTCGGCTATGTGCTTGGAAATTTTTTTTGACTAAAAATATAAATGACCATGGTCAAATGTGCATAATCGATCGATTTTAAAATAGGAGGTTTATCAAAATTTATAATCGACTATCGTTTAACGAACCACCCTTTAAGGAAAATGGTCAGTTTTGGTCAAGAATGTGGTCGATTTTATATATTTTCGGTCGATTTTATGGAAATTTAAATGGTGAAAATGGTTAGTTATGTTCATAGTCGGTCGATTTTCTGGGTTTTAAAAAAACTATAAATACTGCAGTATCATCCCCTCTATACTATTTCCCCTATATTTCACATACAACTCCATCAATTCTCAAAACATAACATCCACAAACAATTAAAACTCATGTTCATATACGACATCCACAACCACAATTACCAACATAGTTCATAACATACTAATAACTAATTGTTCACGTGGGCATACAAACCAAATCTGATTTAAAGGATAATATCCAACCAAAAGTAAAGTTCATAAATTACAGGCAAATTCGATGTAAACAGATAAACCAACAAGTCCTTAACTACGAATCAATATCACATTTAAAGTTTTATACCAAACCATAAAACTACTCTTACAAAGACACATCTGAGCCGGATTCACCATCCTCATATGTTAGTTTTCATTAATGATTAACATCCGTGTAGTTGGATCGTGTAATTTATAATTTAAATTGGTTTTACTCTCATTTTTTGGCACTATCGATCCTTGTATTATAAAAACACATTTGTAATGTGACGCCCCCAAATTCGGAGTCAGGATTTGGTGCCACAAACCAATACAATTAAGTATAACTTAATTATATAAACGATCCCTCACCGAGGATCGATCTCAGGTTATGGTATGAAACAAGAATCTAAATTGCAACATTAATCATAACCACATACTATACCTCTTATCCGTAGCGCGGTCCATTACCATATGCATCCAGGCTGACTTAGAAATCTATTCTGTATAGAGTGCCTCATCCCTCTCATTCGAATTTTAATACGTAAGTAACAAATCCTTAACCATAATCAATTTTCCCGTATTATCAAATCTTGTACGTGTGTTGTCAATCCACTGTGTAATCTAACTTGATAGTCAATTTCAGCTTTAACCTCAATTCTCAAACCTGCTCATCCAATTTTTATTCGACGTAATTGTAGCTTACACCACCAAAATTTCATCGTCTCCATCCTTACTACTCAAAATCATTGATAACTTTTAGAAATCACAAGGATTTATACAAAAGGGATCAGTAGAATAGACAGGTATTAACATGTATGAATATAAGATGAGTTTTGTTTGATAAAAATTTTATAAAAGAATTTAACTGAGAGATCAATATGATCATTGAACTAGTTAGAGGTTGCATTTGTCACTAAGGTCAACCACCATAGCACAAGAAGGGGGCCAGCCTTCTGTACTTTCATGACAAACACAGTCAGTGGCGTCCCACCAGACTTCTATCACATAGATAAGATGTTCCTGAATCCCATATAAACATAGGGTTGTTCATCTCAGTCAGAATAAATAAAGTTAAGTATTCAGGGAAAAATAGAAGAATTTCAGGAGTTTCAAAAGTTTATGAGTATAATGTTTAATTAAATAACCCCTAGAAAATAGAGGTGTCTCTGAAAGAATAGAAATGTGTGTAATCGAATCCGATATGCGAAGTTCATCATCAATTGAAATATAATCGATTTTTAGTAAGATCTGGTACCAACAAAAAAGGAAGAATAGAAATAAAGGTTAAGTCTCTTTAGGAGATGAATAAGATCAACAACTAGGGGTGAATAGTCATGCCCTTATATCCAACACATGTCAGTAATCGCGTTTCGCATCTTGTTTACAACCTTTTCGTACTATCTATAATGTTCGCTAAATAGTTAAAGTCGTAGAAGAAACCCTAGAAGGTACATTCAAATATCTAGGTGGCGACTTCCAAACTGGTAGCTCCGGTTGTCTAATTAGCTTAGACGGCTCCGAATTCACTGTCTCGTCCACAATCGAACCTTCAGATGAATCGAACTCCTACTCGCATGATATGTTAGAATACCTAATAACGTCGTACTCGTTGTAATAACCTAAGGCGAACCTTACCCTAAATCGTTATATTTAACGTCTAACCTAAATACGTGCACCTAATCATCCTAACTTGTTTCAGTGACCATAACATGTTGCTTTGATACCAACCTGTGACCCCGGATTTAGGGGCGTCATAGGTAATCATCAAAATAGGATAATTTTTTGTGTATAAATATTTTTTGTAATGATGATAACATCTTTATGGTTGGATTGTCAAAATAAATTGTTGATTTTTTTTTTTGACGAAAAATTGTTGATTTTCTATGTTATGTAGATCGTGTGTAACACATCCACTGAAAGTGCATACCTCGGAAGGGAAATGTTACTTCGAAATTATAATGTTTTATTAATTAAAATAATTCTTCTGAGTCCACATAATTTATGATTAATTAAATTGATTAATTTTTTGTACATATGTTAGTTTTCATTAGTTTTTAACATTCGTACGGTTGGATCGTGTAATTTATAATTTTTTTTCCCTGATTTTAAGAGAAATATTCATATTTAATTTATATAAACACATTCGTAATAATCAAAATAGGCTACTTATTTGTGTATAAATATTTTTTATCATGATGCTAACATTCATATAGTTGGATTGTATAATGTATAAGTTTAATATATTTTTTGCCATTTTTTTAATCGAGTGTTGATAATACGATCTAAATCTTGGGGGTTGTCCTCAATTGTTGTCTCATAACATGATTTTGGTACCTTCTAAAATATAGGAATGAGAAAAATACTGGAAATATGTCAATAACATAAATTATTGGAAATATGACAATAACACTAAATTAGGAGAAGATATTGGTACCTTATGCAAGGTTGTAAGCGAGGAACCAAAGGGAAATGCCTTAAGATTTTTTTTGAATTTTCTTTTACCATCTTTTCTCGAAACATCCCGATAATGATCTTTACAATATATATTTCTCATACAATTCTGATCCTTGTCATCTCCATAAAATAACGTACAATCATTCTTGCATAAATCATTTTTTTCGTATTCAACCCGCAAACCCTTCATAATCTTTTTCATATCATAATAAGTTTTAGGCAATGTGTGTTTCTTTGGTAACACATCTGTAAAGAAGTTCAAGCAAACTATCAAAAGCTTTATTACTAAAATTTGAATAATTTTTGAATTTTTTTAATTTTGGGATCAAGCTTAATCACATATACATTGTATTACCGGGATAAATAGGGACTCCATTTTCCACAAGCACCTCATACAATTGTTTAGCGCTATCATTTGGAGCTTCTTTAAAATTACTAGTTCCTACACCTGTAGGATCATAAAATTCATAATTTGCACCGGCAAAATCATGTAACATCGCATTCAAATTTATTGGTTGTTCTATCCTCCAAGGTTTTTTATGACGATGTAATGTTTGACTCTCTTTGGTTTCCACATCTTCACCATGCGATGTCCACACCCTCAAGCATTCCTTACAAAGTAAATGAAATCTAACTTTATCAATATCTAACCAATTCAAATTTTTGCAATGCTTACAAGGGCACTTCATAGTACCATCCTCATCCATTCCTTTTTTGCTTGAAATATTTTTTTTTTAAAAATTATACAACATTTCTATATTCGGGAGTTAGAGAAATTTTATCACTTTTTACTTTATTACTTATCTAACTTCGATCACTATTTGCCATCTACATAAATATGTATATGTAAAGAAATGATTTAACATGCATCTTCATATGTAAACATACACACACACATTTATATACATCTTGAAAGAAGTAAAAAAGATTTGATACATCCTGGACTATACATTTCTTTATATACATTTTTCTGGGAGGGAATTCAATTAAAATTGAAATTGTTTGGAGGGAGTAAATAAAAATTTTAAAATTTTAAAACTCAAATATGCTATGAAAATTTTGGAGGGAAACAAATTTATAGAAGAATATTGATGGATGTGGTAAATAAATCACACAAGAAATGAACAGCTAGCTTGTTTTTGAAATTCTCACAAAAATTTACTATAGGGTAGGTGTAGATGAAGGATAAAACTGGAAACTAAAATGTACATTAATGCTAAAAAGCCCTATAACTACTCTCTTTAATAGATGTGCACAGTAAAAAATGTCACTTAAAATGAAATGGAAGGAGTATTTTAAAGTACAATATGGGAAATACTGTAGATGAGAGGAGTTGGGATGTTAAAGTTGAAGAAAAACTCAAAGAATATTGGTTTGCTTATTAATTAAGGTTATACATATAATGTGAAAAATGGAGTGCACTGGCAGGGAAATTGCCCACCTGATACTTAGTCCATAAATTTTTGTTATTAATTCATAATTTTCATTGCTTTTGGGATTTTCGTTTCAGTAAAGTAATCAATCAATTTATATCTTATTATATCCTTATATATAATAAGCATAAGAGGATCTTACTCATAACTTGGTTTGGTCACTATACTACCAAAATAAGCGTCGAATCTAATATTTTTAAAAATAGACGAGTAAGATTATATCATATTAAAAAGAAAACAAAAAAAACCATATAATTAAAAAAGATTGTATTGGAATTGAATTTTAAAAAGAAAATTATAATATATATATATATATATCAACTTTTTAACAACAATTGATATGTAATAACCTATAAATATAAAAAATTAATATATTTAAAAGATATTAAAAAAAGACCATGGGGTTGTAAGTAAAAAAGGAGATATATAGCTGTCATGTATCCATCAACATTGATGTGATACTCCTTGGGTTTTGATGATCACAATCAGCAAACCAATTGGCTTGATAGTAGATATAAAACAACATGCTATTTGTATGTGTACTAACATGGTTTTGCAGGGTGAGATAGTTTACTGATTATAAAATCAGTATGTCAAAAACAGCAAGCCAGAGTTGAAGAACAGTGACAATCAGCAAGCTATTTGCACAGAAGCAGATCACAAATAGCAAGCTATTTGTCAACAGTCTAGAAAGATAAGGAATGCGGATTTGAAGGAGATTTTATAGGAATGGACTCTAAATCAGCTGTAAGGGTTATTTAAATAAGGAATACGTATTTATATATGTATGAGCTTATTTTATTCAAATCTTTTCATTCAAAATAGATTTCCTAAATTATAGGAGTTAGTTTTCAACTAAAGCTTTCCTTTTATAACAAAATCTCCTATACGTTTTTACATCTGAAGAACTGGTCTTATACAAATTATTCTTTCTTCTTCTCTCTTTAACGTTAACATTAACATTTTAAACAAGTTTAACAAATTAAACGATTGAATTGGATTCAAACATTGGAGAATTTGTTGGATTGGTTTATGACCGTTTGTGTTAAGTATTTAAACTTGGTTCTTGGTTCGTTTTTTGTTGCTGAAAAAGATAAGAACTTCAAGAACACACAACTCGGTTTTACTTTGCTAAATCTTTCTTGATTCTCTCGAGCTCATATCTATATATTTATTGTGTTACTTATTTAGAGAATCTATAGTTTGAGTTGTATTAATTATCAATTACATTGTTCGATTGTATTGATTAGTTGTTGGATACTTGGCTTGGGTTAGTAGGGATTCGAGATCGTTGCTAGAGAAGTACACTAGGGTAGTATAGCTTAGAGAGCATAATCTGTTTCAGGTCTTTCAGCAAGCCATTTGTATCAATAGCTGGGTGTGAGGGAGATATATTGTTGTATCTTGTAATCGGATTATATTTTATCAATAATATATTCTCTTACCAAGTTGGTAAGGGACCAGGACGTAGACCAAAGGGGATTAGGGGTCGAGCCTGGCTAAAAGTTTGTGGTGTTCTTTAATTTTTCTGCACTTTACTTACTGTCTTTACATTCAACATACTGTTTGCATTCAGCATACCATTTGCATCTATGAAAATCGAAATCAGTAAGTTATTTCTAGTAAATTGTTAAAATTGGATATAGTTAGCAATTTACACCTATTCACCCCCCCTCTAGGTGTGCATTTTCATTTGGTATCAAAGCTTGGTTTACTAACATTTCTGTAACAGGAAAGTAAAGATCGAAATGGTTGAACATTATCTCGAAGCAAAGTCTGATTACAAGGCTCCTCTCCTCACTGGCACAGAAAACTACAACTGGTGGAAAGGTAGAATGGAAACATACCTGTCCAAGAAGGCACTGGTCTTGAGAGTTGTGCAGAAAGGAAATTTCGAGTTTCTGGACAAAGATGGCAAGCCAAAAGATGTTGATGAGCTTACTCTCGATGAGGTTATCAAATTTGGCTACAATGGAGAAGCTAGAAACTCTCTAATGAATGCTTTAGATCAAGCAGAGTATGATAAAGTTTCTTCATTAAAGTCAGCAAAAGAAATGTGGGATGCTTTGGAAACCTATCACGAAGGTTCGAAATCTTTGAGAAAGGTTAAACTCAGCAAGCTGATGAACGACTTCGGAAATTTCAAGCTCAAGGATGGTGAAACTATCAAGGAAAGTCAAGCAAGGTTCCAGGTCACTATGAATACTCTGAAAAGACTTGGAAAGAATATTCCACAAGATGAGATTAACATAAAAGTGTTAAGTGTTGTACCATTCATTTATGAGGCTAAAGTCACGGCTTTAGAATCATCTCCAAAAATTGACACCATGGATCACCTAGCTGTATTTGCTGAGCTAGAACAGTTTGAAAGCAAGATAAATGACAGTCAGGTTGAAGGTGTTCGGGCTCTTTTAGCTAAAATGAAGAATTTGGCTCTTCATTCTACAAATAGCAAATCATCAGAATCTACAAACAGCAAGCTGGCAGAGTCTGATGAAGAATATGATGAAGAACTTGCACTTATTTCAAAGAAGATCAAGAGGCTGATGACAAGAAGAACAGAATGAAAAGGGAAAGAGGAAGTTTCTCCAATAAGAAGGGCTCTAAGGAATCTAAGGAGCAAACTTGTTTCGAATGTGGCAAGCCTGGTCATTATAAAAGGGATTGCTACAAGCTAAAGTAAAAACAGCCTGCTGCTTTCAAGGACAAGAAGAAATCAAAGGTTTTACTGACTTGGAGTGATGATGATTCAGATTCTAGTAATGACTCAAGTGAAGACATGGTGAATTTGGCTCTTGTAGGACTAAATGATGAAGATACTTCACAAGGATCCATCAAAGATGATTATGTGGATAGTGATGATTCTGAATCAGAAGATGATGCTAGTGAGGTAAACTCAATTAATTCTAATTTACCTTCTACTCATATTGTACAAAATGAACTAACCATGCAGGTACATAGTAATGTATCCATTATTGAGTTAATGGAATTGAAAAATGAGAATAATGATCTTGAAAAGAAGAATGCTCATTTGAGGAAAATCATTGCTGATCTAATGGTTGAGAAGGCTCCTACAAAAAATCATGATGATCTTATTGCTGATCTAAAGGAGAAAATTGTTCAATTCGAAGGAGTTAACAAAGTAATTCTAAGGAGGAATGAGGTGCTCATGAAAGAACTCAAGGATCTAAAGTTACAGATTGAAGCTAAAGATGAGAGTCTGAAAAGACTAAAGCTTCGAGAGGCTAGTCAAGCTGAATCTTTAAAAACTGTTGAAAAGAGATTCCAGCAAGCTGAACTCATCAAACAGCAAGCTGAATTCATTACACTTCTGGAAAAAGAAGTCAAAGATCTCAAGCAAGGCATGGAAACTTGTATTCAAGGAGAAGACAGCTTAAAGACAATGATGAAGAAGACAAATGTACCTTTGGTCAGAGAAAGTGTTGGTCTAAACTTCAACAAGAAAAATAAGGTGCTCAAATATGATGGAATGAATGGCATACCCTATGACTATGCTATGCCTTGGAAGACATGCAACAGATGTGGTCGAAAAGGTCATCTGGAAAAGAATTGTGTGGTTCAAGTCAATCATAAGAGGAAAACAGCATACCAGAATGGACCAGTCAAACAGCAATCAGCTTACCAGAATGCTTCTGACATAAGGCAAACAACTTACCAACAGAGTGAAAGAAGGCAGAATCAATCACCAAAAGTGGTCCAAATGTGGATCAAGAAATCTGAATTGAATGTTTTATATATTCTTGATGCTAACCAATCTGGACCCAAACCTATATTGTAATAACCCTAACTTTAGCAATGCTACAGTGATCAAATGAATAGTAAATTTTGAGGATTTAGGGAAATGGTATGTAGGTACCCTCTAAGTGAAACATAAAAGGAATAATCAGAAACCATATTAGCGTAGTACTATGAAAATGAGTGACTCGAATTGATGTCGAATTTCAGAAATTCCTGAGTATAGATTATTAAGATGTTTGATTTCAATTGAGCACTATTGTATTTTGGATATTAAAGAGTATGGAATATGAAAAGGGTGTATACTTTGAGGAACATGTGAACTTAGGTTAAACCATGGGATTATTAAGTCAAGGAAAGGTCAAGGGAATTTGGATTGTTAAATGATTTCAAAACCACTGAGATAACGAAGTGTATTCGAAACGAATCGTAATTAGATGAATATGGAGACTAAACAACCAAGATTAATATTATAACAAGGATATACACACCCCATTAGTATTTAGTAAAGTCATTAAAACATTAATTAGAAAAGCAAAAACAAGAATTGTAGATCATCTCTCATGACATCATGCATTACACCATCAATTCCACTAACTTTTATCAAGTATTCTTTAACAAAATTACTTGAGAATTATCCTATTAACAATGTAAAATATCTACAAAGATTAAGATAAGATTATCCAACACAAAAAAATCTCTCTCCCCTTCATCTTCTTCCATTCGGCCTCACCAAGAAAAAAGGAGAAAAGAAAAATAAAAACCCTAGAATCAAGCCACTAAAACTCAAGGGAAAATTCATGGATTTTGCTTACATATAGACTAAGGTATTTATTAAATTTGAGAGCAAACAAACTCCATTTGCATAGTCAATAAATTCATCAAAGTGATGGGTGAATAGTGGTAAATAGTAACTTAAAGAACTAACTTTGTTTTTCTTGGTTCTTTGGAGGATCTAAGCTATATTAAGGTGGTATAAAGGTTATACAAGGTGTATTAAGGCTTGTACTTACTTCAAAGAAGGTATTCTACTTGAAACCCTAGCTTGATCTTTGAGTTTATGGTTGGTTTTAAGGTTAAGTTTGTGTAAAGAGTGGATTTATGGTTATATAAGTGTTTAAAAGTATTTTGAATGATTATGGAAGTGTTTTGTGTTGGAAATCCATGGCTGGTATGATGACCACATGGTGTATGGATTGATATATGTGTTGGATGATGAGTTTAGAGGTGAAATTTTTTTTGAAAGTATGAAAGTATATCCGTTATAATGCCCGATTTTCATTAAAACAGTAATTACTTTTAAAAACAGAGCATTTCCGAACCTGTCAAGGTCAGTAGGGCATAACCACTGGTCATGATAGGATAGATATTAATTCATAGATCGTTTTGATATAAAGTACGTAAAAATCTGATGAACGGTTTAGGAGATATATATGGCCAAAATTGTAAAAGTAGTTTGAAAATGTGAGTGCGAGTTTGTAACTTCAATTTAACACCCTTAACCTAAATGATTCCATTACGAATCTTGATAATTAAATAATATAGGTCATAAGGAAGGTATATGAGAAGGTCTCCTGTCGAACGAATAATTTTTCAATTTTATAAAAATGTTTAGATTAAGGGTACGTTAATGGAATACCCCTTAAACGGATAAAGGATAATTCTCTCGAGTTAATGGTCGACTTAAAAGTCTTTAAGACTCAATTATCTACTAAGTGTATAAGATAATGACATGCCTTGATAATGTACTAAGTGTCATTATGTGGCGGTATTAATAAGAGTTATGTTATGGTGTGTTTGATAAGCTAAAACGAATAGGGAAATGATTGGGAATTATTAAAGTTATTAATTTGGAACCCATGGATATTATATTTAAATATCTTTGATAAGGTTATAAAGAGATTAGGGGACCAAGTGAGTTAAATGGTTAGGATAAGTGTTGTTAGTAATAATAATTATAATGGGGCATATGCTAATGATGATCCTTTTCGTTCTCATAGAAACTCAAGACGAACACCGGGTCATACCTCTGGGATTTAGAGATCGAGGCAAGATTTCTTTTACCCTTATTTTGATAATTTGTTTATCTTTAAAGAAAAGTGGTTTTGCTAGATAATATATGAATCTTATATCAAATATATGATATGGATTACGGATGTGGATTGTGGATATGGATATGAATATGAATGGAGCTAATATACTTTATGGCTTCAAAAGATATGAAAAAGAATGGTATCAGTTGTTATCTAGGGTTATATGGTTTATAATATTCTGTTATTTATAATCTTTAGACATTTGTGAATTAATAAATATTATTTTGAATATTATTTAATACTTTAAAAATAGAAGGAATAGTTTATGTATTTAATAACATATTTGACTTTATTAAATACAGAAGAGATGTCTGAGTCATAATCAAAGTATTATGATGTATGTATTTTTTAAAGATGATGATAAATGGAAATGGAAATGATATATATGTGAATGAAAATGGAAACGGAAAATGGAATATATGGAATGGTGTTTTATAAATGGAATAATGATTTGATAAAAAGGGGGATTGCAACAGCAAGCGTAAGAGGCTGTGTTCGGCACAGTCCAGCACTCAATATTTTATTACGGCCCAAGAGATGCTGAAGGGGGATGTAGCAGAGAGCCTTCCTCCAGGGATGATAACCAGGTTGGATCATTCCTTCTACTAGTAGTAAACAGAGAGCATGTACAATTAGGCGATTGATCATCGTCCTAACATATCAGGCGACAACAGATATCCCCAAAGTATTTATAGAAAGAATTGATAATGGTTACAGATTGACATACTGGAAATGGAAAAATGGTATGAAAGTATGGAATTATTTTTATGATTTAGAAGAGAAACTGATATTATATTATATTAGAAGAGAAACTGATATTATATGGTTTTATATTCCTTTCCTTATAAAAATAAATAGATGGTGTATTTAATAAATAATAATTAATTCTTTGCTTAAAGATTATGATGGGTCTTCCGTTTATTAATATATATATATATATATGTTTTCCTTTGATACTGGTTTACAAATTTATCTTGCTGAGCTATCATAGCTCACTCTTGCTACTTATGTATATAACAGCTAGGTCAAATGCCGATACTCCGCACTACACCCCGCAAGAGGGTAACGGAAAGATGACCTTTTGAGAGAGTGCTGGAGCATATCCCTGAGGTAGCTGATAGGCAGATGGGTATTGGTAGACTTATGTGTACTAAGTGTGTAAGTTGAGAACTAAACTTTTGATTGTTGAAATGCTTCCTCTCGAAGTAATATTTAGCAATGTACTTAAGTAAGATTCTGGGTTTGTAATAACTCTTTTAACTTTAAACAGTTATTATTATTATGGATGTTGTTCTCTGAGCATATGACTGGTGTGTGTGTATTGAGATTAGTGTGGGGTCATTTGTGTGAGTATTAAATGGTAATAAAATATTTTAAAAAAAGATAGTGCTAAGAAATGGAATTTGAGTGTGATGGCTTGGATTCCTGACCCCGGATCTGGGGCTGTCACATGGGTACCAAAACATTGAGTTGGTGTTTGTTTGTTTTGTAGATATGTCTTGCTGCTAAAGTGAAGTCAAAACAATGGATTTTGGATAGTGGATGCACTAGACATATGTGTGGAGATAAGTCTCAGTTTATAAGTCTCCAAATGAAGAAGGGTGGAAGAGTTACAATTGGAAATAGCAAGACTCTCTGAATCCTTGGTACCGGTTCTATTGGTAATAGTAATATTTCAATTGATAAAGTTCAATATGTCAAAGGTCTTACTTATAATTTGCTTAGTGACACTCAATTGTTTGATGATGGGCACTTTGTTCAGTTTGGCATTGATAAAACTATTATTACTATTGGTACTAACAAAGTCCCCCTAGTTGCTAGAAGGGAAGGAAATATATATATGTATTGGACTTTGAGATGCAGGAAACAGCATGCTGTTTGGCTGCAGTAGATAATGACCAGTACATTTGGCATAGGAGATTGGGACATGCACATATGGACTTGCTTAACAAATTATCAAGCAAGAAACTGGTCAGAGGACTACCCAAAATCAAGTATGCTAAGACAGAGGCCTGTTCAGCATGCCAATTAGGCAAACAGATTAGAAGTTCACACAAAGCAAAGAAAATGGTATCAACTTCTAAAACTTTAGAGCTTCTGCATTTGGATCTCTTTGGTCCAGAATCTTATAAGAGTATTGGAGGTAAACAATATGATTTTGTAATTGTTGATGATTATTCTAGATTTACATGGGTATCGTTTCTTCGTACTAAAGATTGTACTTTTAATGAGTTTGAGAAACTGATTAAATTAGTTGAGAACAAGCTTGATACAAGACTTGTAGGTATAAGAAGTGATAGAGGAGGTGAATTTATCAATAAAGACTTCGTGGCTTATTGAGAAGAAAGAGGAATCTCCCACAAATTTTTTGCTCCAAGGACTCCACAACAAAACGGAGTGGTGGAAAGAAAGAATAGGTCACTTCAAGAAACAGCAAGGACTCTTTTGCAAGAAAGCAAGCTGCCTAGAAGTTTTTGGGCCAAAGCTGTGAATACAGCGTGCTATGTGTTGAATCGAGTTATAATCAGGCCTATTTTGGAGAAAACACCATATCAGTTGTTGAGAAACAAGAAGCCAAATATCAGTTACTTCAAGATTTTTGGTTCAAAGTGTTTTATGCTCAAGACAATTGGTAATGATGGTAAATTCGATGCTAAATCTTATGAGGCTATTTTTCTTGGTTATTCTTTAACAAGTAGAGCACATAGAGTTTATAATATTAATTCTAAACGTATTGTTGAAGAATCTATTGATGTTACTTTTCAAGAACCTAACAATGATCTGTCAAAAGATGAGGAAGATTTGCAAGTGAAAGCATGCAACCTCAAGTTACTGGATCAAATCAGCAAGCTAATAGTATTGCTGAAACTGGAAGTCAGCAAGCCAGAAAGGATGCAGACACAAATAATCAGCAAGTTGGAACTTCAAATCAGCAAGCTGAAGTTGAAGATGCAATTTCTAAAATGGCAAAAATGACTTTGGATGGTCCTAGAGGTTCAAGGGCTCCAGAGAAATTACCTCTCTATGATGGAGAAGATCATTCACCACCAGCAAAGATGAGAAAGACAACTCATGAGGAAATAGCTCAACATTCTTTACCAAGGTCAACAAGGACGGTCAAGAATCATCCCCTAGAGTTGGTTATTGGTGATCTTACAGATGGAATCACTACAAGAAAAGGAAAGGTTAATTTTTGTGCTTATTCTGCCTTTCTAGCTCAAGAAGAACCTAAAAATGTCAAAGAAGCATTAGAAGATGAACATTGGATTATGGCTATGCAAGAAGAATTGACTCAGTTCGAAAGATGTGATGTTTGGGAACTTGTCAAGCCACCAGAAGATGCTTCAATCATTGGAACAAAATGGGTGTTCAAGAACAAAGTTGATGAATTTGGCACTGTTACTCGAAATAAAGCAAGGCTTGTGGCTCAAGGATATAATCAACAAGAAGGCAATGACTTTGATCACACTTATGCTCCTGTTGCTCATTTGGAATCAATAAGGATGCTTCTTGCCTATGCATGTTTCAAGAAATTCAAGCTATATCAAATGGACGTGAAGAGTGCGTTTCCAAATGGCTTGCTGGAAGAGGAAGTTTATGTCAAACAGCCTCCTGGATTCGAACATGAACAGTATCCAGACTATGTGTTTGAGCTAAAGAAGGCTCTTTATGGTTTAAAGCAAGCTCCTAGGGCTTGGTATAAAAGGTTTAGTAAGTTTTTCTCAAAAATGGATTCATTATAATTTTACTTGTCATGATGTGGTTGTTGTAGCTATGGTATTATCTGCACGATCTTTTGATGTGTCAAATTTTATTTTGAAGAAGATGCAAGCTACTATTGAGAAGTTTGTGAGTGGGTTACCTTATGCCTTGTGGCTGACTAAGATTTTTGAGTTTTATAAGATAGATGTCAAGGGTGCTACTAAGATTGGTATTAAAGACTGCATGGATCAAAAGTTTTTGACTTTGAATAATTTACAAATTGAGGATGGGATGTTGTCTAGGATTTTGGTTTATGAAGTTGATCCTCCAATTAATGATCCTGCTACTTCTGCTGAGCCTATTTCCGTGGCTCCTAATTTGTTTTCTAAGTCTCTTCATTCAGACATTTCTCTTATGTCTATTGAGCTCCTTCTACTTTGAACTAATACTCAAGAAATTAGGTATGACTTGCAATCTGTCAAAGCAGAATATCAGACAATTAAGGGTGCAATAAGGGAATTTATAACTGAGATCAAGACAGTGAAAGAACTTATGCTTAAATCTGTTGGGCTTACATCTGCTACTCAGTCTGAAATGGAACATGATCAAGGGTTGGATAATTTGGCTAATGCTGCTGCAAGGACTACTCAAGATGATGATGCGGATATAGAGGCAACCAAGTCCAATGTTCAAGCAGATGCTGATGTCTTTGTGGATGCTCATGTTCAAGATCCTCCAGCCTCTTAGTTTTTGATGAATTAAGGGGGAAAATAGTTAGGAGAATTTGAACTATGATGTTTATGTTTAATATGGTTATTTTGTGTGGTACTTTATGTTGAACTTATGTGGTTTGTGGTTGGATATTTGCTGGGATTTGAACTCATGGAATTTGATGTGTTAATGTTTAAGTATTTTATTATGGATGTGATGTTTTTTTATTCGATTATAGTTTTATATCTGATTTTGAGATGCAGGGATTTAGGGGGAGTTATTTTAATTCTCCTAAATTAGTGTAATCATCAAAAAGGGGGAGATTGATACTCCATGGGTTTTGATGATCTTAATCAGCAAGCCAATTGGCTTAATTGATAGTAGATATAAAACAGCATGCTATTTGTATGTGTACTAACTTGGTTTTGCAGGGTGAGATAGTTTACTAATTATAAAATCAGTATGTCAAAAACAGCAAGCCGAGTTGAAGAACAGTGACAATCAGCAAGCTATTTGCACAGAAGCATATCACAAACAGCAAGCTATTTGTCAATAGTCAAGAAAGATAAGGAATGCGGATTTGAAGGAGATTTTATAGGAATGGACTCTAAATCAGCTGTAAGGGTTATTTAAATAAGGAATACGTATTTATATATGTATGAGCTTATTTTATTCAAATCATTTCATTCAAAATAGATTTCCTAAATTATAGGAGTTAGTTTTCAACTAAAACTCTTATCCTTTTATAACAAAATCTCCTATACATTTTTACATCTGAAGAACTGGTCTTATACGAATTATTCTTTCTTCTTCTCTCTCTAACGTTAACATTAACGCTGTTGTTAACGGAGGAATTTGGGAAAACAAATTCGGGGAGGGTTGCTGGAATTATGGTAGTGATTGGTGTAGGATGAATTAGGGTTAGGGTTTATATTTTAGGAATGGCTGAGATTGTATGATGTGATTATTGCAATTTAGATCGAATATTGAATTCTCTCTTTTTTGCAAGGGTTTGCATCGTATCATACAATGTGCCTACGTATCCTCTTTATAGGAATCAAGCCAAACGTAGTTCTTGGAGAACAAGTAATCGTAATGGGCTAGGTTACCTTGTTTGGAAGCCCATTGGATTGAAACCACCGCCTTTGATGCTATCATTATGGACTTTAAAGCCCAACTACTTTCTCGGAACGTATCGGTTAAGCTATTGACCCGGTATTTTCGGGGTCAATGCTTTCCCTAAGTTACGGAGATAAAATAGTTATAGGGCAGTCCTGAGTGTGGGCGAGATCCCATTTAAAGGGCGAGATCCGCTTGTAAAGGCGTGATCTAGTCCGGGATGTATTAATCTAAGGACCTAGTAAACGGTCCATCTCCTTCCCGTCCATGATTGTTGCCACTAGGGCGAGTTGTCATGGTAATTGGACCCAGTCGTCTTAATTTGGGCGAGATCCACAATAGGGCGAGAATGTTTATTTTGGGATATAACAACTACCCCCCAGTTTCTTGCAATATATTTATATATAAAAGAAACTAATTCTCTCAATAGTCACACCTCGTTTTCTGTTCTTTTATCACCCAATCACATAATGCCACGTGTATTCACTCTTCCTCTTCCCCCAACTACTATAAATACCTTCAAATTTCCTTTCTATTTTCTTAACTTATCTAACTATCTTCACGAAGCGCTGATAAAATTTTTATCAAGGCGGGCGAGTTTATTCTGAACGGAAGGCGAGGTTCTTAATTTCGTGGGCGCTCCTCCAATATCTAAAGGCGATTCCTTCAACAAAGGTACCTCTTTACCCCTCTTGTGGTTTATTATTTCCTTACTGATAGATATTTTGTCATATCAATCCCTTCTACGACAGAACTTTCGTTAGCGTCCTTTAGGAATACTTAATTAAGAGGGCGAGGACATTTCCTTAAAGTCATATTATTTACTAGTTTTTTCTTATCTACATACTTTGACTTCGTCCTCGCCCTCTCTTTCAGATGTCGAGAGAGAGCTCGCCGTCCGTCGATAGGGGAATGTCGCCCTCTTCTTCAAAACCCTCCACTAGGGAGGAGATTAACACATACCTTGACCCCAATTGGTTAAAAGCTCATAAAAGAAATGTCAACAATCTAAACATTGAAGCCAACCCAAACTACGTAATATCTTTATCAGACAGCGTCCAATTGGGCGACGCTGAAGATGTTGCTAGTATATATCTCGCCCAAGATCTTGGTGAGAATGCAGAAGATGAGGAAGATCTTTATGATTTATTTACCGTCTTAGATCCAGATCAACCCGGCCCATCAAGATTAGGTAAAGGCCCAGGGAAGGATCTTGCAAAATATAAAGCCATGTTAGAGAACAATTCTAATTTTCCTAATCCCGAAGATGAAGTCGAGGTTGAAGATGACAATGAAGACGAGAGTGAAGCTCCTGGGACGAGTTCTGATGCAGAAGGCGAGGATGAGGAAGAGGTTTTATCAGTCTCGCCCGTTCGTTATGCCATGGAATTACCTTCTCCTCCCAACAACCCATACAAACAACCCGTCCGTATAACCGACCTCGATCTTGATTTTGAAGATGATGTTAGCGAACCACTCAGAATGAAACATAGGTTCGACCAAAGCAGAATCTCCTGTGCAGGACTCGCCTCAAAGATATCTTCAGAAGAAATTATGTTTTTAATCGAGTATTATAACCTGGAAGGAAAATGGCTGCGACCTCGCTCCTTTATGAGAATGCATATTTTCAATATCGAGGGGTTACCAACGCCGAGAATGGTTCTAACCAACAAGTTGATAGAGCTTGGCTTTGGAACGCCTATGCATCCTTACCTTCACCAAATCATTACTTATTTTAATATCGCCCCAGTACAATTGTCTCCCAATAGCTATAGGGCAGCTATTGGTCTGTACATGATGTATAGGAATGAAGGGTACGATGCCCCAACCATGGCCGAGCTGAGTCATTTTTTCTCTTTAAGACGATGTGGGAAAGACGTGGGATTCTACTATCTCGCCTTTTGGCCAAGTCATAACAGGAAGGGTTTTATCACTGGTAATCCCAGTAATATGAAGATATGGAAAGAGGATTTTCTCTATATGTACGACGTTCCGAGGATTAGGACTCAATTCAATCTACACCCTTGTAAGTATCTCGTCTTTATAGAAATTAGTATCTCGTCCTTATAAAAATTAGTATCTCGTCCTTGAATCACTTGTAAGTAATTTTGTTTATTCTGTAGACAAACCCACCCAGACAAAATTAACAGGCGATGCTGCAGCCAGAGCCTTAGCTATTTCTCAACTTCCTAGGTTAAAGAAAGATCTCGATGTCTTAGTGGTACCTGATAACCTTCGTACCCATGGTTTCTATAATGAGGGCTACGGAAAGATCCCATATGTTAAATTCAAGAGAGGAACTAAAAGAAGTACTCGTAAAAAACAAATAGAAGGGCTTACTGGTAAAGGTACCTCGTCCTTAAAACACCACCTCGCCCTTTACTTATAATCTTATTTTGTGTTAACGTACTTTTTCCAAACAAACATATTTGTCTTTACTATGTTCTTAACTCCCTTGTATTCTCGTCCTCAGGTCAAATGTCGAGGCTCCCATTCGGACGAAACCCATACGCTGATGCACCCACAGCTTCAGCCATGGCTAATCAATCTCGCCCTGCTCCTTCGGTCATTTTGAATATACCTCGCCCTACTCCATCAACTATCAATGCTGGCGAGAAACAAGATAAGAATAGGAGGCGGGATGATGTAACCAAAAACCAGCCACACAAAAAGCACAAAGGAATTGTGGTTGAAGATTCGCCTTCTGACTCGGTTGTTTCAACCTTTGGCTCTGTTGCTGCGGAAAATTTCACTGACAATGATGTTAAGCTTTTAAAGAATCGTTCTGATGAGGAGGCTGAATTCAGCTTTAGGACGGGTCTTGGAGATGCTTTTTATCATGGCCTAAAGGTCCTCGCTATGAAGAACTCGACTATTAAAGATCAAGAGAGATCTCTTAAAAAGCTAAAAAGCGAGGCTTCTTCCCACAGCACCAAGATGGGCGAGATTCAGAGAAAACTCGACAACGAGACCAAAGCTAGAAAAGATGATGTTGATAGACTTCAGCTGGCGTTGGACAAGGCAAATTTCGACCTCGACAACTTAAGGAAATCTCATGAAGACGAGGTTGCCAAGTTGAAAAGCGAGAACGACTTGCTTTCTGCTAGTTCGAGGAAAGGACAAAGCGAGGCGTATAGTGCAGGATTCCTTGACTATCTTCGGAACTTTCTTGCAGCTGATCCTGATTACAACTGGGCTCAACACTTCGCCCCTTCAACTCCAGGTTATATGATTACATTCAAAGCAGATAATGCTGAGTTGATCGAAGCTGCAAAGGATGACCTCCGCAAGAAGATAGCGTCAGAGCTCAAGGCAGCCGAAGACGAAGAGGCGAGAAAGAATGAAGTAGCCCGGAACAAGGATGTCACAGAAGTCTCGCCTACTCATACAACTGGCAACTGACTATATGAACTCATGATAATTGCGAACACAATAGGAGTGCGGGCCCTCCTCTAATGGCCTCGCCCTTTGTAATCCATTTAACTTAATTTCGAAACCGGAGTGCGCGTCCTCCATTTAAAGACGTCGCCCTTGTAATCACTTGGTTTATTTTTTATAATTGTCTTTTTAACTCTTTCTGCATATTCTTCAAGCTGACAATCTCGCCTAGACATAAGGTTCTCGCCTTCTATAAGAAGTTGACCGCATGAATTCTATCTTCTAAAAGGCCTCGCCCCTTTTAGTAGGTTGTAGATTATTTATGCCTTCATCTCTATCTGTCATATCTCGCCTTAACTCATGAGTTTTAACTTTAACAAATTTCTTCCTTCAACAGTAACAACTACCATATCTTCTCGAGGGTATCTCCCTCTAAGAGAGTCATTTTCCTCAGAACTTAATTGATTTTATGATACTCTCCTCAAAGGAGATCATTGTTTCAGCTCAGAAATACCCTCCTCACAGGAGGTGGATTTTCCGAATCTCGAACCCTGATGAGGTGCCGGAAGTACGGACATCCCCCCCGGAAGTACGGTTTTTGCAAGGATTTGATAATTTGGGATACCCTCCTCGTAGGAGATCGTTCCCCATTCCAGAAATATCCCTCCTCACAGGAGGTGGATTTCCCGAAGTTCGTGCCCTGATGAGGCGCCGGAAGTACGGACATCCCCCCCGGAAGTACGGTTTTTGCAAGGACTTTGGTAATTTGAGATACCCTCCTCAAAGGAGGTCGTTCTCCATTCCAGAAATACCCTCCTCACAGGAGGTGGATTTTCCGAAGTTAATTTTTAAAACTCTCCTCAAAGGAGACCATCGTTTCATACATCTATGAAAATCCTCCTTAAAGGAGGTCATCTATCACAGAATTTAATCAAGGAAAACAAGCATGTTTTATTCATAAATATATAAATCCTGGCTAAGGAAGAGTACATGCACTACCCCCCTAGACTTTCATGAAAATAATAATTTAAAGGAAAGTATAACAAAAGTAGAACATACATTACTGATAGTATTTCTTCAAGTGTTCCATGTTCCAAGCTCTCGGAATGTGCTTCCCCTCCATGTCGGCCAGATAATAAGTTCCTTCCCATAAGACTACTCTCACTCTATAGGGACCTTCCCAATTAGCGCCAAACACTCCATGATTCTGGATTTTTGTGTTAGGCATCACCCGTCGGAGAACATAATCGCCCACCTTTAAAGGCCTCGCCCTAACCTTTGAATTGTAAAACCTTGCCACTCTTTGCTGGTAAGATACCAACCTAGCTTGAGAAGTCGTTCTGAATTCCTCTGCCAAATCCAAATAAAGACGATGATTAACTTCATTCACTTCCGGCTGGTAATTATCTCTTCTAAAAGACCCTGCACCCAACTCCACTGGAACCATGGCCTCACACCCATATGTTAAAGAAAAAGGAGTTTCTCCTGTGGTAGATCTAGGCGTTGTGTTATAACTCCATAAAACATTAGGCAATTCTTCGGGCCAACTCCCCTTACTGTCATCTAACTTTGCCTTGAGCGTGTGCTTGATTATCTTATTCACTGCTTCCGTCTGGCCGTTTGTCTGAGGATGGCTAACGGCAGAAAAACTTTTCTTAATTCCCAAATTCTCACACAGCTGCCTCATCTCTTTACTGTCAAACTGCTTTCCATTGTCGGATATCAACTTGTAAGGAATCCCGAAACGACAAATGATAGACCGATAAACAAAATCCACCAACTTTTTTGCCGTAATTGAAGCTAGAGGCTCTGCTTCTGCCCACTTGGTAAAATAATCAACTGCCACGACAGCATACTTCACCCCTCCTTTCCCCCTAGGGAGCTCTCCTATCAAATCAATTCCCCACATAGCAAAGGGCCAAGGACTCGTCAAAGAAGTGAGAGGAGCTGCAGGACTGTTCACGTAATTGGCATACCTTTGACATTTATCACAGGATCTAGCAAAAACCATCGAATCCTCCCGAAGAGTAGGCCAGAAATATCCTTGCCGTAATATCTTTTGCGCAAGAGAACCACCCCCCGAGTGATTTCCACAGATTCCCTCATGGACCTCTCGTAGGACATAATTGCACTCCTCTCCCTCTATGCATTTCAATAATGGCTGATTAAAACCCCGTCTGTAAAGAGAACCTCCAAAATCCACATAACGAGCTGCTTTATATCTAAGTCTTCTAGCCTCGACTCTATCATCTGGTAGAATTCCTTCCTTCAGATATTTCCAGATTGGGGTCATCCAAGTATCACGCACAGTTACATTGACCTGCATTAATTCAACCTCCGGGACACTGGGCTGCTTCTGGACTTCCAAGGGGATAACCCCTAAAAGAGTGGCTTCCTTTTGAGAACCTAACTTAGCCAGAGCGTCCGCCTCTTCATTACCATTTCTAGGAAGTTGCTCCAATTTCGCCTCCCGAAACAAACTCATCAATCTCTGGGTACACTTCATGTATAGCTCGGTACGGGGTCCCCTAGCCTGAAACCCCCCATTAACCTGATAAACAACCAGCATTGAGTCGCTCATGATGTTTATATTTTCCACCTTCATCTCGAGGGCGAGCTTCAAACCCGAGATCAAAGCTTCATACTCGGCATCATTATTCGTTGCATGAAAAGCAAAATGAATCGCGCTCCTCAGACGATGCCCCTCTGGACTGATCAAGACAATCCCCGCACCTGCACCTTCATTGTTTGATGCACCATCCACATACAAAGTCCACCATGGTGCCGAAGTAGGCCTTTCCTGAATCAACTCGGGAGGAGGGCTAGGTACCACGGCCAAGGCATCGCCCTCATGTGCTAGAGGAAATTCCAAAATAAAATCGGCAAGAGCCTGTCCCTTTATAGCACTTCTTGGCTTATACTCTACATCAAATTGCCCCAACTCCACAGCCCACTTCAACATTCGCCCAGAAGTCTCTGGTTTATGCAATATCTGCCTCAAAGGATACGATGTTCGGACCTCTATTCTATGTGCCTGAAAATAAGGTCGCAATTTCCTGGAAGCCAAAATCAGAGCGTACACCAACTTCTCCATATTCGAATACCTTATCTCTGCCTCCAACAACCTCTTACTAACGTAATAAACAGGATATTGGACTTCATTTTCCTCTCGGACGAGAACCCCACTAACGGAGTATTCCGAAACAGCCAAGTACAAAATGAGAACCTCGCCCTCAAGAGGTTTTGATAGCAGCGGAGGAGATCCCAAATGATTTTTCAATGCCTGAAAAGCTTCCTCGCACTCAAGAGTCCACTCGAAATTCTTCCCGACACCTTTGATAGCTTTGAAAAATTCTTTGCACTTATCAGAAGACTTGGACACAAAACGATTCAAGGCAGCAATTCTCCCAGTCAAACTTTGAACCTCCTTCACTGTTCGTGGAGATCTCATATCAAGAAGAGCTTGTATCTTTGCAGGATTCGCTTCTATCCCCCTGTGATTCACCATGAATCCCAAAAACTTCCCAGATTCCACCCCAAACACACATTTCTGTGGATTAAGCTTCATACGAAATTTCCTTAGGATTTGAAACATCTCTTCCAGATGCCGGATATGATCTTCTGCTTCCTTCGACTTTACCAGCATGTCATCTACGTAAACTTCCATTGTTTTCCCGATCTGATCTTTGAACATCCTGTTTACTAACCTCTGATAAGTCGCCCCTGCGTTGAGTAGCCCGAAAGGCATTCCAATATAGCAATACAACCCCCTATCTGTGATGAAAGAAGTATTTTCCTGATCAGGCGCATACATCGGTATCTGATTGTATCCTGAATAAGCGTCCATGAAACTGAGTAAAGCATGCCCCGCAGTAGCATCCACCAACTGATCAATCCTAGGTAAAGGAAAGCTATCCTTCTTACATGCTTTATTCAAGTCGGTGAAGTCAACACAGACTCTCCACTTTCCATTAGACTTCTTCACTAAAACCGGATTCGCCAACCAATCCGGGTAAAAGGACTCTTTAACTAACCCGACATTTAGCAGCCGATCAACCTCCTCCTTCAAGGCAGTAGCCCGTTCACCACTGACCGCCCTTCGCTTTTGCCGAATACCCTTCTTAGATGGATCAATGTTGAGATGATGGCACATTACTTCAGGATCAATTCCTACCATGTCAGCATGACTCCAAGCAAAAACATCCAGATTTTCCTTTAAAAAGCCAACTAGCCTCTCCCTTAAGCCTGACTCTAACCTCGCCCCAATGTATAATACCTTAGACGAGTCTCTCTCGTCTACCAGAACCGGCACAGTGTTTTCCGCTGGACCCATATTCTTCTTGGGCTCGGGTAACCGAGGATCCAAGTCAAACTCCATTTCCTTTGTTCCACTGGACTCTCCCACTTCTCGGATAGAAACAATTTCATCCCCTGGCGATTTAAGTCCTTCTCTCCCAATCATCAGATCATCTGGAAATTCAACCATCGGAGTGTCTCCATACTCCATAACAAATTTTCCCTTTTTGCCCTAAGATTTCTTTGTTCCTCTTCCTCGTCAGTGACATCCTCAACAATCCCTTCCTGAAACGGATTTTGATTGACAAGAGGAGGGGCCCCAATCATCAACACCCTATACCTTGTTCTGTCAGTTGCGACCTCTTCCTCAAATGCAGTCTCCGCTTCTGAATTTTCCATAGTAACTTCCACAGTCTTCCCCAAAACAGGTGGCGCCTCTAACAGAAAGAGAGGAGTACTCTGCCTGACTAAAGTCTCATAACTAGCCAAGTCATCCTCGCCGGGAAACTCCACTGTATAAACCATATTGGTAACTGGTCTAGGTTCAAACGATTTCAAGGTTTCCTGAGCACTTTCCTCTTTGAAGTCCAGCATCTCCTCTCGTTGTTTACCCTTTGAGGAAGACTTCATCATCTTGTTGTAACACTCCCTGGAGTCGTATTGACATCCCTTCACACATCCGATCCCCGCTGGAGTAGGAAACTTCATTGCTAGATGATATATTGATGTCACCACCCTCATTTCTTTCAATACCGGTCTCCCAAGCAGTGCATTATAGCAGGTAGGTTGATCAACTACCAAGAACTCGAACATTTGAGTAGCTGAATAAGGGTCTTCCCCCAAGGTGAGCGACAACCTTACAGTACCTTTGACCCGTACAGAATCCCCTGTAAAGCCGTAAATGTGGGTCGTTCCATGAGTCATTTCTTTATCAAGAAGCCCCATCTTCTTATAAGTTCCGTAATAAAGAATATTCACTGAACTCCCATTATCAATAAACACCCGATGAACACTTCTTGCCCCGATTCTTACATTTACCACCAAAGCATCGCTGTGCGGGTGATGAACCCATTTAGCGTCTTCTTCTGAAAAAATTATCTGTGTATCCTCCCCCTTTAACAGCTTAGGAGGTCTTTCTGATAAATGATTTACATTTGTTAGAGGAGGGTCCCTTGCCTCGCGAGCATATCTCTCCATAGCATTTCTTCCATTCCCGCCAACATGAGGCCCGCCAAAAATAGTGTGAATGCTCGCCTCTTTCACGAACGTGGTCTTCTTCTGATTATCCGGCCTATCTTTGTCTTCGGGACCGTCCCTCTTAGCCTCCTCCCGAGGAGGGACGTCCGCCTTTACTTTCCTGACCCATTCGGTCAACTTCCCATTCCTAATAAGCAGTTCAATCTCCTCCCTCAATTGTCGACATTGATGAGTGTCATGGCCATGAGATTCGTGATAAGTACAGTATCTCTTTTTATCTCTTTGAGCATTCTTTGAAAGGGGGAGCGGTGTCTTATACAATCCCTCCTTTTTTGTTACCTCAAAAATATGTCCAATAGACGCCACCAGAGGTGTGAAGATACTGTTCTGGGGATGACCCTGATCTTTCAAAGAATATAGGGGTGGTGGAGGATACCGTGGCGGGCTAGGTGACCTTGATCGGTCTGACTCCCAAGTATCAACAATATTGACATCAACTCGGCCATTCCTCCTCGCATCTCCTTTTGGGCTTGGAGACCTATCCTTGCGTTTGCCCCTACGACTAGTTTCAGGATAATCACTTCTCTTCAAGGCTTCCTCCTCCCTCTTAAAGGGTTCAGCTTGCGCGTAGAGATCTGCAAGAGTCAATGGTTCTTTTCGTTGAAGCTCTTTCCAAAAATCCGAATTTACTCTCACCCCAGCTATGAGAAAGTTCTTGATAGTTTCATCTGAAGCTCCTCGAACAGTGGGGACCTCAGCATTGAACCGTCTGAAATAAGATTGAAGAGTCTCCCCTTCTCTCTGCTTTATATTGGCTAGAGTCGTGACAGGGGGAGCGTAGACAATAGAAGATTGGAACTGAATTAAAAACATTCTCCGCATTTGATCCCAAGAAGTGATTGAGCCCGGTCCTAACTTTTGAAACCACTGATGAGCATTCCCCCGTAGTGTTGAGGCTAGCAACCTACACTTTGTCAGGTCCTCCACTTGGTAAAGCTCCATCTCTGTATTAAACCTTGCAATATACTCAGCTGGGTCAGAACTTCCCGTGAACCTTAGATCTCCCACCCCCTGAAAGATGGTGGAAGGGGTGCTTCCCGTACTGCCAAAGAGAAAGGAGACGGGGCCGGCTCAAACATAGCCCCTTCCTGTCCCTCCGATTGTGCCAACAACCTACGCAACGCATTTAAGTCCAAATCCTCAAACCCAGGAATTCCACGGGGGGCCTCCTCGCGCCGCTGTTGATTCATTATCTCTTCGAATCGATACCGATCTCCAACAGTAGAATTCTCTGGACGGGAAAAATTATAACCGCGAGAGGCCATCAGATCTCTCTCCAAGTTAGATTCTATGGGTCCTCTCCGGTTCCCTTCTGCTTGATTAAAGAGATTGGCATAGGACCTCCTCTCCCCATACCCTAAGCTGTAATGGTTCTGGGTCCCCATTTGGGGATTATGGTTCCTGGCTCGAACCATTGTGAATGCCGCAGGATCAGGATCTCCCGTAGCTTCATTCTCATGGTGAGAACGGCGCCTTTCTTGTTCCAAGATCCTCTGACCGCTAGCTCGAACTCCCTCTACTTGGCTTGACTGTCTGGGATCCTCTCTATCTGGAGGGAGTTCAACATAGGGATCACCAAAAGTTAAAGCTCTGGGAGTGACAGCCCGGAACCTTCGATTTCCTCCAATCTCCCCAACAACTCGAACATCCCCTTCGAAAGGAATCTCCCTGTATAGGTTACGCTGGTAATTCATGTCAAATTCTCTCCCAACGCGTCGATCTCCAACTGGTGTTCGATAACTCGCCTCCCACCCATGGTTTGGGCGTCGCCCCTCCTGATTCAGGCGAGTTTCTTCGAGAAACTGCCTTTCCCTTTCCATTGCATCCATTCTTGCCCCCATTCGATTGATCGTATTGCCCATATAAGTGATCTGGTCAAAAAGCTCAGTATTACTCATCAGAACGGGAGGATCTCCACCTATCCGCGGACTCGGTCGCCTATTAGGAATCCTAGGAGTCACCGACCTCCGGTGCGAACCCCCTGAATGATTGGGATTCCCCATCCCAGAGCTCCTTGCGACAGAATTACTCCTTGGCGGCGGCGGAGGCAGATTTTCTCTGGTCCTAACCTCTTCCATACGCCGATTATCCACACGCTCACGGTTTGATTGGGACATCCTTCCTCCTAAGATGTCAAAGGCCCTCCTTCTAGCGCCACTTGTTAACGGAGGAATTTGGGAAAACAAATTCGGGGAGGGTTGCTGGAATTATGGTAGTGATTGGTGTAGGATGAATTAGGGTTAGGGTTTATATTTTAGGAATGGCTGAGATTGTATGATGTGATTATTGCAATTTAGATCGAATATTGAATTCTCTCTTTTTTGCAAGGGTTTGCATCGTATCATACAATGTGCCTACGTATCCTCTTTATAGGAATCAAGCCAAACGTAGTTCTTGGAGAACAAGTAATCGTAATGGGCTAGGTTACCTTGTTTGGAAGCCCATTGGATTGAAACCACCGCCTTTGATGCTATCATTATGGACCCGGTATTTTCGGAACGTATCGGTTAAGCTATTGACCCGGTATTTTCGGGGTCAATGCTTTCCCTAAGTTACGGAGATAAAATAGTTATAGGGCAGTCCTGAGTGTGGGCGAGATCCCATTTAAAGGGCGAGATCCGCTTGTAAAGGCGTGATCTAGTCCGGGATGTATTAATCTAAGGACCTAGTAAACGGTCCATCTCCTTCCCGTCCATGATTGTTGCCACTAGGGCGAGTTGTCATGGTAATTGGACCCAGACGTCTTAATTTGGGCGAGATCCACAATAGGGCGAGAATGTTTATTTTGGGATATAACAGCTGTAAACAAGTTTAACAAATTGATGATTGAATTGGATTCAAACATTGGAGAATTTGTTGGATTGGTATATGACCGTTTGTGTTAAGTATTTAAACTTGGTTCTTGGTTCGTTTTTTTGTTGCTGAAAAAGACAAGAACTTCAAGAACACACAACTCGGTTTCACTTTGCTAAATCTTTCTTGATTATCTCGAGCTCATATCTATATATATATTGTGTTACTTATTTAGAGAATCTATAGTTTGAGTTGTATTAATTATCAATTGTATTTTTCGATTGTATTGATTAGTTGTTGGATACTTGGCTTGGGTTAGTAGGGATTCGAGATTGTTGCTAGAGAAGTATACTAAGGTAGTATAGCTTAGAGAGCATAATCTGTTTCAGGTCTTTCAGCAAGCCATTTGTATCAACAGCTGGGTGTGAGGAAGATATATTGTTGTATCTTGTAATCGGATTATATTTGATCAATAATATATTCTCTTACCAAGTTGGTAAGGGACCAGGACGTAGACCATAGGGGATTAGGGGTCGAACGTGGCTAAAAGTTTGTGGTGTTCTTTAATTTTTCTGCACTTTACTTACTGTCTTTACATACAGCATACTGGTTGCATTCAGCATACCATTTGCATCTATGAAAATCGAAATCAGTAAGCTGTTTCTGGTAAATTGTTAAAATTGGATATATTTAGCCATTTACACCTATTCACCACCCTCTAGGTGTGCATTTTCATGATCCATACAGATACAATTTAGACAACAACACAAAAAATATCCATATGAAATTCATATCGAATTATTAATATCTTAATATTGATATTCAACTCTAAAATATGTACAAACAACTAAAAAATATCCATATTAAATTCATATCGAATTATTAATATCTTAATATTGATATTCAACTCTAAAATATGTATAAACAACTAAAATAAATTACAAATATAATTGGAAAAGAAATCCTAATACAATCATTGAATTATAATTGCATTACTCTATGAAGAAGAAATCTATACATACAAGACCATTAGTTACTTCAAAATAATTCTTCTTCATCGTCTCTGACTTCTTCATCCCATCTGTCAAAATTTTCAGATATTAAAATATCATTAGACAAACTTCAAGATTATATCATATTAAAAAAATTATAATTTAAAAAAGATATAATTAAAAAAAATTGTATTAGAATTGAATTTTAAAAAGAAAATTACAATATTAAAAGAATATAACTAAAAAAGGACACAATTGAATTTTATTGATTTTTTCATTATATAAAAAAATGTTATATTTACTATTTGGGCTCTTCAAAAAATTATTTAGATGATTTTACGTTTCACTGAAGCTCACAAAATTAATTTTATTTTAGTGATGATTTAATAATTATTATCGAAATGGAAATACTCATAGTATCAAGAAATAGTATAATTACGAATTTTTACATAAATCTTATTCATAGTAGAGGACCTATATTGATAATTCTATTCAATATAAAAAACTAAATTATATGATTTAAATCATTGATCTACACTTTTTCGTATTTCAATATATATACACTTTTTAGTGTACATGTTAATTTTATAAAATTTAAATATTTTTTATGCTAGATCCATCGTTTTTCATCTATTTATTTTATGATTCTTATTCGTTTTGTCGTACACAAACTACGATTAACAAAGTTTTAGACAAAATCAATCTTACACTTATTATAAAATCTATATTTGATTCTTAGTAGAACTATCTTCAAATAAATAATAAGAAGGGTATTTTGATAATCAAAGTGAAATATAAGTAGATTTCAAAAATCAAACATAATTTTTAACATAAAAAGTCGTCAATTTCTCTTCTCTTTTTTTTTCGCATAGTTTTATTTGGAAAATAATTGTTAAACCATGATTAAATTAAAGAATATTTTGTTAATATATATAAATATATAGGGAGCTACTCTAGTGAGAACCTCTTATAATGAAGTAAATCACCAAAATCCAACAAAATCACCAAATCACAAAAAAAATTATTTTCCAGTGCCACATCACTGCTGATGTCAGCATGATGACGTGGTAGTGGGGCCCACAAAAAAAATTTTGGAGGGAAAATTTTCCAAGTCACCAATTTTTTGGCGGGAAAATTTGCCAAATCATCATTTTTTGGCGGGAAAATTTTCAAAAGCATCAATTTTGGCGGGAAAATTTGTCAAATCACCATTTTTTTTTGCGGAAAACCTGCAAAATCACCATTTTTTTGTAGGAAGAAACGTGCCCAAAATTTTATTTTTATTTTTTTGGCGGGAAAATATTTCGGGGAAAATTTTTTAACGGGAAAATTTCTGCCATGTCAGCATGCTGATGTAAGCATTGACTTGATTTTTTTATTTTTTTTTATTAATTTTAACCATTTGGTGATTCTGTTGGATTTTGGTGATATGCTTTGGGGACTAAGTTCTCATTTTAAGAGTGGTTCTCATTTGAGCACTTTCGTATATATATATATATATATATGTTAAAAAAAATTTGATATGTAAATTCATAACATATAAATATTTTTAAAAAATAATGTAATTATAGACATTAGAAAAGGAATGGAACCGGTTATAAGGTAGTATATAATAAGTTGTATAGAGATTATTTGGACCGCTCGGTCCACCGTATTCATAAGTGTATTTTAATAATTAAAAATAAATTAAATAATTTCTTTTATTAGAATAGAATTCTAGATATAAAAAACGTAAACTTTTTTTTTTGAATTTTTGGATAATTATAGTTAACTACTAATTGTTAAATTTTCAATAAATTAATGATTATTTAGTAAATGAGCTATTAAATCCTCCAAATTCGAGTTTTAGATTTCAGGATAGAGCGTAAACTAAATTGAGCGACTTTTTTTTTTTATATTTTAGCTCTAATTTAGAAATGTTTTAATAATTTTAATAAAATTTCAAAATTTATTAAACTAAAATCAAATTCAAGACATTGTATATGAATTAAATTTTTTTAATTATTTCTTGAAAATTTTAATAAATTATACTATCAATGATCAAGTATGCGCTATATATGAAGAAAATTAATTGAAGAAGAACACCAATACTAAATAGAGACCTGAATATTTAAAAAAATCAAGTAGCAGATTTGAATTTGACGAAAAAACCTATCCAATTAGTATTAAATTAAATATTTATAATTAAAAGGTTTTATAAAAACATAAAAAATCATTAAACTAACATTCAAATAAGCAAAAATGAGGGTCTAATGTTTAAAAAGTATTCATTTTTTATTTTTTTAACTCCAATTTAATTATTTTTTCTCCAGTTATTTGAAGTTAATAAATTCTTATTTTTTTTTCAATGCTAGCTCTCTCTGTATATGCTCTCACTCTCTCTACAACTGTTTTCTGTGTATCTGAATGAATGAATGAGAATGAAGAAGCTCCTCCTTATATAGGCAGCTTTACGGGCTTTGGGCTAGGCTAAGCCCAACCCTACTTTCCATCTTTGCCTGAGATCTTCAAGATATCCTCAATCTTCTTGATTGCCTTTCCTTCCATAGAAGATCCACCATGATCATATCTCTGATTCTGCTAGACTTTCCCTTCTTGTAGATGATTGCAATCCTTAATTGATTCTTCTGGAATGATCTCCAAAGATATGGCCTTATCCCAAATCTGATAAGCCCATTTACACCTTACACCTTGGCCCAAGTCTCATTTGCATCCTGCTTCAAACCTTGCCCAACTATAGAATTCTGGCCCAGCTTTGCCTCACTGTATTTGAACTAGAAGACTCTTTTCCCATGTCGCATGTGTGTCATGGAGGCCCAATGCTTTGGGCTGGCCAGGCCCGTGCTTCGCCTCTATTCCCCTTGCGCCATGCTGCATGACTCTTCTAAGCCCAAGTGTGCCTCTGCTCAAGCCCACATTCTCTATGTCTATGCCTGGTTGAATGCTTCATGCCTTAGACAAGCCCAATCCGTGTAAGTGTCTCAAATGCCCACTTCATCTCAATGCCTTAGTTTTTATGTCAAGCCCCATACTTGACTTCGCCTAGTGTTCATGCCCAAGACAGAATTGCGAACCTCCGGCACGCCTTCGCCTCTACACCCAACACTGGGGCATGAAAATCTCTTAAGGGTCTAACAAACCACCCCCACTAAAAGAGCTCGATGTCCTCATCGAGGGGCGATCCCAGTACTCCTGAATTTGATCTTCAAACTGCCACAAGGTGACACCTTTCTCCCAAGTAGCATCAGCTTCTTCCTCGCCTTCCCACTGAATTAGATAATCAGTCCTTCTGTTCTTTTTACTCATCCCTTGAGTATTATGATCCAGAATTTTCTTTATCTTCTTCTCAAACTGTACCTTGACCACTGGAGGTGCTCTTTTCTTCTGTTTCCTCCCATCAAGCAGTAAGTCTGGTTGGAATGGCTTCAAGAAACTCACATGAAAAGTAGGATGTATCTTTAACCTATCGGGCAACTTCAACCGGTAAGCTACATTCCCTACTTTCTTCACTATCTCAAAGGGCCCGTCATACTTCTGAACTAACCCCTTGTGAATTTTTCTGGACTTTATCTTCTTCCAGATCTGTGGTGTCAATTTCAACAACACCTGGTCGCCAACCTCAAATTCTAAGGGACGACGCTTTCTATCAGCGTACTTCTTCATCCTCCAAACAGCTTTCTCCAGACTAGCTTTGGCTTCATCGACCATCTCCTGTCTACCAAACGCGTACCTGTAGGCTGCGGGACAAGTACCACCTGATTTCTGAATTGCCACTTCGTTTGGGGTTCTCGGCTGAAACCCAAAAATCACCTCGAAGGGGCTCTTACCAGTCGCCGAAGACTGCTGTAAGTTGTAGCAAAATTGTGCTACATCCATCAACTCTAGCCAATTTTTCTGACTAGCTGAAACATAGTGCCTGAGATACTCCTCCAGTAGCTGATTCATCCGCTCCGTCTGACCATCTGTTTGGGGATGATTTGCAGTAGAGAACTTCAACTCACTTCCCAAAAACCCAAACAATGCTGTCCAGAACCGCCCCATGAACCTGCTATCACGATCACTAATGATATCCTCTGGCAACCCAAAATGTTTCACCACATGCTGAAAGAATAGGCCAGCTGCTATCTCTGCTGTACACACCTTCGGTGCAGGAATGAACACAGCATACTTCGAAAACCGATCAACCACCACAAAGATTGACCCCTTTCCCTCCACCTGAGGCAACCCAAGAATAAAATCCATAGATACTGACTGCCACGATCTATCTGGAATAGGTAAAGGTTGTAGAAGTCCAGCTTCCTTCTTCCTTTCAGTCTTGTCAAGTTGGCACACCAAGCACGACTTGACATATGCCTCAACGTCATCCATCATCTTCGACCAATAGTAGGATCTACTCAGCAATGCTAGCATCCTCGTTACCCCCGGATGTCCTGCCCATTTAGCATCATGAGACTCTTTCAAGATTCGCTGCCAGAGAGTTCCCCCATGTGGAACATAAAGTCTACTGCCTTTACAATACAGCAACCCATCCTCCAACCAATACTTGCGAACCACCCCTGTCTTCACTTCATCCACAAGTTTACCATACACAGCATCTGTCATTGACTGCTTTTTGATCTCCTCTAGGAACTCAGTGTCCACCACTGTCATGGATGCCACAGCCTCTTGTACCTTTCTACTTAGAGCATCGGCTACCTGGTTTTGTGCCCCCGGCTTATGCAGCCATACAAAATCGAATTCAGCCAGAAATTCCTGCCAACGGGCTTGCTTTGGAGTCATCTTCTTCTGAGTCTTGAAATAAGTGTTTGCCACGTTGTCTGTGCAAACCACGAACTCCGCACCCAGCAAGTAATGCCTCCATACCTCCAAACAATGAACCACTACGGTCATCTCTTTTTCATGAGTACTGTACCTCTGTTCAGCATCTTTTAGCTTTCGACTTTCATATACCACCGGATGTCCCAACTGAACCAACACTCCACCAATTGCACAATCAGAAGCATCAGTGTGCACTTCAAATGGCACCCCAAAATCTGGAAGTTTGAGCACGGGCTCTGAGGCAACTGCAATTTTCAGCTCCTCAAACGCCGCTTCACACTCATCATTCCATTCCCAAACTTGATCCTTCTTTAGCAAATCTGTCAAGACATTTACTTTCTTCAAGTATCCCTGTATAAACTTGCGATAATAGTTAGCAAGACCAAGGAAAGATCTCAACTCAGCTACCTTCGTTGGGGCAGGCCAATCAATGATGGCCTCGACTTTCCTCTTGTCCATCTTCACCATTCCTTGGCTTATCACATGCCATAGGAAATGGATCTCCTCCCTGCAGAACTCACACTTCTCCCTTTTGACATAAAGACTATGTTCTCGCAGTTAAGTGAAAATGCACTTTAAGTGTTCTAAGTGAGCTTCAAGACTATCACTATAGATCACAATATCATCTAAGTACACCACCACAAAACGGTCTAGGTACTCATAGAGCACATCATTCATCAAATTACAGAACGTTGCAGGTGCATTTGTTAACCCAAATGGCAGAACTAGAAACTCGTAAGACCCATACCTCGTTACACATGCGGTTTTAGGCTCATCCCCTGCAGCAATTCTGACTTGCCAATATCCCGACCTCAGATCCAGCTTCGTGAAGTACTTAGCTCTCGAGAGCCTATCAAACTGCTCAACAATATTTGGAACAGGGTACTTATTTTTAATAGTTACCTTGTTCAAGGCCCGATAGTCTATACACATCCGCAATGACCCATCGGCCTTCTTTTGAAACAAGACTGGGGCACCATAAGGACTTTAGACGGTTTAATGAACCCGCTCTCCAACAACTTGTCCAACTGCTTTCTTAGTTCAGCCAACTCCATCGGTCCCATACGGTAGGGGGCTTGAGACGGTGCCCGTGCACCCGGCTCAAGTTCAATCTTGTGATCCACATCCCTTCTTGGCGGCAATTTCTTAGGCAACTCTGGGGGCATGACATCTTCAAACTCCTTGAGAGTAGGAACAACAGCATCAGGTATCTCTAACTGATCAGGCTTTTCCTCCACAAGAGCCGCTAGATAAGTCACTTCACCATGCTTCAGCCCAGCTTCAACCTGCATATATAGCTGACAACATTCCCTCCCATTTCTTGCCCAAGTCACGATCAAACACACCCTTCACAAAGCAAGGGTTGCTTTCCTCTCCAATCATCACCCCACCAAGATGTGGCATCACCGATGCCTTCGCTTTCCTTAAGAAGTCCATCCCCAATATAAGATCAAAATCATCTAAAGGAACAGCCAAGAGAGTTACCTTTCCAGTCCACGGTTCCATTCTAAGCTCTGCCTCAGTTGATCCCTTGATCACTTGTGCCTTAGAATTTACCGCTTTCACGCGGTTGGTGCTTGCTCCCAAAACCAAGCCAAGAGATTCCACACTCCTGTCAGCCACAAAATTATTGGTAGCTCCCGTATCTACCATAGCCATCACCTCATGACCATTTATCTCAACCTACACATACAACAAACTAGATGACTTCACCGCCTCCTTTGTCTGTAGTGCATTGACCATTCTGAGCGGATTCACCCTCCCTGGTTCCTCTACCTCTGACACGGTCATAGTATTCAGCTTCTCCTTCTTTGGACAATCTTTCATCATGTGAAGACCATCACAAATAAAGCACTTCAGCTGCTTCTTTGTTTTCCCACCACCATTCTTGGCTTTGCTAGATTCCTCATCTTGGACCTTTTTCTTGCCTTTGAACTTCTGCCCCTTCTCTTTGGCCCCTTGGGTTTGTTTCCCCTTGCTATTAGAACTTGTTACAAAGTCCACCAAGCTATCTACCGCTACAATAGCTGCTGTTAGGTCCTTGACATTCTGTCTCCTCAACTCAACCTATGCCCATGGCTTCAACCCAGAAATGAAGTTGAACAACCTGTCCGCTTCTGCCATGTCACGAATGTCCAACAAATTAGAAGTGAATGCCTTCACATACTCTCGCACAGAACCCTTCTGCTTTAGGTGCTTTAATTTCTCCCTAGCCATCCACGCGGCATTATTGGGCAAGAATTGCTCCCTAAGCTCCTTCTTCATGGCCTCCCATGTCTGAATATCGGGTTTCCCTGTGCCATCAACATCCTCCATGCGAGTGCGTCACCACAACTTAGCATCACCCGCAAGGAACATACTAGCCACAGTCACCTGCTCCACCTCTCCAATGCGAGATGCTTTGAAGTATTGCTCCATGTCCCACAAGAAATTCTCCAATGCCTTGGCATCACGCCCTCCCTCAAACGTCTTCGGGTCTGGCACTTTGAACTTTCTTGCCCCATCACTCGAGGCACTACCACCAACAGCCACCGCCTTCCTTAGGATTGTCACTTCTTCGTAGAGCTCTGCACTAGAAGTTTCCAACTGAACAATCCTCTCTTCAGACTCACGCATGTGATTCTCCAAGATCAGCCTGATATGATCAAGATCAGCCTTCATGTTCTCACATCGGGTCTGCAATGGTTGAACATCGGTCGACTCTGGTATGCCAATCAGCTCTTCAAGCCTAGCAACCTTCTTACTGAGAGTAACAACTGTAGGACCAGCCATAATAATCTTTCACCGACTGTGCTCTAAAAACACCAATCAAGCTCTGATAAAATTATATAAAATTGTCTAGAGATGTTACTATTTTATTTATTATAGAAAATAATTGTTAAATAATTAATTGTCTTCTAATTATAAAGAAAACTTATTAAAATAGAAAAACAATGATACTTTCTTCTTTTTGGGACTTTTTAAAGTATACATTTTAAGTATTACATTTGTATGTAACTCAAGGACTAGAAGTAAGATCTATAAATACGTAGAGTAAAAGTTAAAATAATAAAATTGTCCTGATATGTAGAATTGATATGTAGAATGAAATAACTCCTAATCAATATAATCAGCCAAATAAAAAATGACATGCACGACGAAGCCAGCAAAGCCCTATTCAACAGGAACAGAGTTGGTCCTGAGATTTTGGATGCCCTGTGCAAAACAAAAAAAAGTACCCTAACACTAATAATTTGTTTTATAACAACTACATAAAATATTAAACATTAACTGAAATTTGTAAAAAACATAATATGTTCATAAAATAACTTTATAACATAATAAAAACATAACTGAAAATTGTAAAAAAATTGTGACAAGTACATAAATAATACAAATTAATTAAAAATGGTTCTTCTAGCATTTTTTTAAGCAAACTCGCTAATAAACTATACATGTACAAATTAATATAAAGTAAATAAATTATACATGTAAAATATTAATATATTATATTTAAATGAAAGAATAAAAAGTAATAATAAATAAAAACAAATACAATACTAAAATAGAAGATCTCATTTTTATTTTTTTAAATTAATATATAAGTATTTTATAATTTATTTTTAGTTTTAAATTGACTTAGTTCATTTAATATGTTAATAAAAATAGATATGATTTCAAATCACTAAATCACCTATAAAATGAATAATTCATAAACTGGGTGTTACATTGTAAAATTATACTTATGTGTAAGTTGTCAACCAAAAACATTTAATATACTTTTATGATAATTATAGTCTACAAACAAAAGTAATTAGTATTTCTAGAAATTTGAAAGCAAAACTATATGTAAGTATAATATTTTCTTATTTTGCTCAATATGATAATTTTTAAATTATTTTGACAACACCATTTTCAACCATTTCTCATTTACAAATTTTTTTAACCTTTAAAGTTAAACTTAATTTTTTTATTTTTCACATAAAATATACATACATATGTACACCTACATAAAGAAATAGTGCCCTGTACGATCGAACATGCCGCACATGCTCAGGGCCGGCTCTGAACAGGAATCGCTAAATAATTAGTTTAATGTTAAAATTTTGACCATATTTGATAGAACTATATTACACTATATTATCTTTTATGTATCATTTCATGTTGATAATAACTAACGTGTAATAAATATAATCTATTCAACAATGATATTTTGACATTTTTTAGAATTTTAAGTACTTGAAAATATTTAATAAAAAACTGTATAATCTTTTTTATTATCTTTTCATTTAGATTGAACTAAATGTGGAGACAAATATTCAAAAAAATTAAAAAATACTAATTAAATTTCGTGTATGATACGAATTATAAGCAAGCTATATATATGTATAATCAAACAGAAAAGAAAAATGTCCCATACAACAGTCTATTTGAATAATAGGTAAGGAACAGAGAAATGACGGATTAAATGGCAGATCTGAATAAAAATGGTTCCTCTACAGGAAACCTAGTAAACTACTGATCTCTATTTATTTAATTTGATAAAAAAAACACACGACTACACAACTTTTCTGTCTGTCTCTCTCTGTGTAGCCGGTGCATGCAGCTGCCAGATGGTCACTTCCCATTTGTGCTGTTGGCAGAAGAAGCTGGTGAAGCTTTCGCCGGAAAGGGTGGAGCCAACTTCAGGTAATCCGGTTCCAGAAAGTGAATGTCTATGTGGTACACAAACCTTTGTTTGCATACGTACTGGTTGCCGCAGAAGTAGCATTTGTAAGGAATTCTGCATGACACTGTTCTGGTGGAGCCATTGTACCTGATGAATCAAAAAGGTTACCATGTTTGTAAAACTAACTGGTGCAGCTGCCAAGTCAAAAAAGTTAAAATTTTCTCTCCGTGCACGTTACTGTGTTCTAAATTTATTCGTGCAGATCTGCTGATTTGCACCATAGCCATTGAAATGGTGAGGAAACGTAGAAGACCGAGAAAGAGTGTAATAAATCTAATTGTACAACGAACTTCAATGGCTACAGTGGTGGCAGGATCAGGTTTAGAAGGAAACCAGAGTTTTCATTTAAAGATGAAGTGTTTAAGGTTGTACCACTGTGGATTCAGCTACCAAATCTTGCATTGAAAGGGGAAAGGATGCCCTTTGTAGAATTGGAGGCATAATTGGGACACCTCTATTTGCACATGAATGTACATCTACTTAGAAACGAATTTCATATGCTAGAATGTTAGTAGAGGTGGATATGACAAAACCTTTGGTACGTGAAATTCAAATAGAAATGAAGATCCGCATGGTACAATGATAAAACAGAGGATTCGGTATGAAAGGGAGCCATTGTTCTGTAACCAATGCAAGAAGATAGGGCAGAAATATGAGGTTATCACTGAAGATAAACAGCAAGAAAACGAACAGTCTGAAAGGTTGGTAACAAAGGGACAATATAAACATAAGGGTAAACAGGAGGGTCCAAGTTATGTAGAGAATACGGAGAACGAATAGTCTGTTGAATGGATGGCAACGGGTCGGGTCGGATCGGGTTTGGTCAAATCCAAATCCAAATCCAAAGTTTTCGGATCGGATCGGATCGGGTATCCGTCGGATCGGGTTTTTTTGCCATCCCTACTCTGTTCCTAAGAGAACTCTTCCTAGAATGTATTTTATGTCTGATGGACAAATTCTAAATATTTATAACATATCTGTGTCTTCCACAATAAAAAAAATATGAAAGCCATTTAAATTAATTTATAATTAATTATGTGTCAAATTCCTAGAATTTACTTTAAAATAGCTTTTTATCTTTCCTTATTGATGACACGCATATTTTGAAAATATTTCTAATTTCTTTCCTAATACACCTCCTAATCTCCTATACATTACACAATACTCTCATACAAATTCCCACCCTATCACACAACCTCCTCTACACATAACATATATGTACAAACAAGTATATTATATTTATATATATGTAATGTATTGAAGAAAGAAAATATTTTCTTATTACAAACACATACATAATTGCATAAAATAAGATCACTTCACAAATTCATCTCACATAAATTTTTTGAGATGATCTCTCGAATTTTATTCTCTAATATAAATGTGTTACCAACCTTTTCAATGAAAATTGTAATTTTAAGGAAAAAAAAAACATTACATAACTCTACAAATGTGTAATATACATACATACCATTTTAATGATTTAAATTCACATATCATTCCATAAAATTATTATTAGACGCTTTCAATATATATATATATTACAAAAAAAGCATATTTCCTAAAATGAAATTAAATATTTTTAATTTATTTTCGGTTCAAAACTCATCATTTTCTAGTTGATGGAGCACATTATCTATCGGGTTCGGGTCGGATTCAAATTGATCCAAAAATGAGATCGGGTACATCAAACCCAACACGACCTCAACCCATATATCTAAAATTCGATCAGGATATGACTTTTAGCTCACTTGTTCATAAACATTACTTAAAATGAACATACAAGTCAAATACAAATATTAATTGGCATATACTAGAAATACGAGAAACTTAATTAGATAAAAAAATAATTGTCACCTTGGCAACCCTTGTATGGTGACCTTAATTTTTTTTTGGAGCATGATCTTCATTGTTTACTAAAAATGTTGGAAGAACATTTGAATCTGAACAAAGAAAAATGGGTTAGCTTTAAATGTAAAATTATTCATAGAAAATAATACATGTAATGTCATATAAAGGAAAAGTAACCACAGTAAAAGTCACAATCACATATTTAAATTGGATCGGATGAGAGTCGATCCACGTCTTTATTCAATTATTTTCAATTAAATAAAATCAATAGCAATGTTTTGACAAATCCGAGATTACATACCAGATTAATTTGGAGTGTGTGCTATCCTTTTTCCGAACCTGCACACATTAATACTCATAAATCATCATAGACTTGTGCATACAATTAATATATAAGTAAACTGAATCGGTGAATATTTATCAATTAAACTAACCATTTGAAATTAGGGAGACAAGAGTTTACAAAGAGAGAAAGAGAGAGGGTGTGCCACGAATATTGATAAAAAAGATGTCGACTATTGTTTTTGGAAAATCCTGGCCTTTTTGTTTGCAGATCAATCCCAGTAACGTCGCTTTTTATAATGAGAATTCATAGCTCTGGAACCTTCGAAATGTTGGGCCTTGCAACCTATACTAATGTACGGACTATATAATTGGGCTCGACTATGTGTTATTGGTCATTGATTCTTATGATATATCACTCCTAATTTATATAAATCTATATATTAATCAATAACATACCCGAATTATATTATTGTACTAAAAAAACTTTTCATTGACAAAAATTACATCGAAATTTACAAATAAATACCTAGCTATAATTGATATATGGACAAAAATTTCACGAATTCTATAAAAGTTAAAAACCATTTATTTTACTAAATTTGTGAAAGAAATAAAAGAAGCAACATATTTAAAAAGAGTGTTATTCCCAAAGTATCTTAGAAGGGGGGGGGTTGAAAACAATGCTTACAATTATTTCGATTTTATTTGTGAACAATTATTAGTAAAACTTGAAATCAAAACAAAAAAAAGCTTGAGAATAGATCGTTTGATTAATATAACCACGAAGTGCTACACACTAAGTCTACGGTTAACTACAATGATTATCGTTCCAAGAAATAAATATTGACATGGGGTTGAAAAATACCCTAGAGACGTAATTAATGTCACATTAAATTAACCTAGAATTGTCCAAATACAAGGCCCAATTAATAAGACTTGAAACCCTAATTAATTATAAATTTTGTATTTAATAAAGGGGCTAATTACACCGCCCAATAATGAGTTCAAAGAAGAGGCAAACTTTTATGAGAAGTAGCCCCCAAGACACCAAGACCTACTAGGAATCAACCTTCCCCTATGAAGGATCTAGAATTACACTCCAAGAAGATGACTTGTCGTCCACGTCACCCAAACCTAAATAAAAGCTTAGATATCAATGTTTACATAAAGGGTCTGACCCTCATTCATTCTCAGAAGAACGTTTTTAGACATAGCTCCATAGGTCATCCCCGACGTTTTAGGCTTAATCCTCGAATAAGGACATACAAGCCACTACGTCCTTGATGTGCCCTTGCCGCCATAGCCCTGAGGGCATCACCAAGAACTACGTTTCATTGGCTTGATTTTGAACACAGCTTGAGATACGTAGGCATTTTGCGAGTATCGACTAGTCCCAACAGCAAGAGCAACCATTAAAGCTCGAAACTTTCAATCCCTAGTAATCTATGCACGAATTAATTATACCAAACTTTTTATTCCACAACATTTGGCACCATTTGTGGGAAGAAGACGTCAATCATGGAAAATACACAGATATAAAAAAAATGGATGTGACGATCCACCAGCCTCAATACACCATTACAAGAAATTAAGGCTAAATTCGACAGAATTAATTCGATCGCGGCTAAATTCGACCGTAATCGAACGAATTTAGTATCCGCGGCTAATTTCAACCGATTACGGTCGAATTTAGTGTGCTAAATTCGACAATATTTGGTCGAATTTTAGTTTTGTCCGAAATCGGTCGAATTTAGTAGCCGGCAAAAAAAAGAGGGAAATGTCCCGCCAATTTCTCCACCCACACGGCTAAATTCAACCGATTACGATCGAATTTAGCACTTTAAGCGAATTCAGTCGAATTTAGCACTCTGACCGAATTTGGTCGAATTTAGCACTTTAATCGAATTCGATCGAATTTAGTAGCCGACAAAAAAAAGAGGGAAATGTCCCGCCAATTTCTCCACCCCCACGGCTAAATTCAACCGATTACGGTCGAATTTAGCATTTTTTAAATTTAATTTTGATAATCCTTTTTAAACATTTAGATTTTCTTTTAGAATGAGCTTGAAAGTTGGTTTGAAAATAAAAATTTTAATTCAGAAATATTTCTGAATTTATTATTAAGTGTTTAAAGTTAAGAAAATCACTTTTATTTATTTATTTGTATATTTTACGTAATTTAAAAACTAAATATGAGTTAAATACTTTAATAAATATCAGGGTCAAGATCCATCCCTTTTAATGTTATTGCCAAAATTTTAGAAAAAAAAAATTTAATTTGGTTTAGTAATTTAACGGTCAACTAGTACTTGGACTATAACCCCTAAAGAGGGTTTCATCAGGGTTTCGTGTTTCGTTTTTTTTAAAAATATTTTTCAACGACCCAATCATACGGAGGTCAAGATCCATCCCTTTTAATGTTATTGCCAAAATTTTGGAAAAAAATATATTAATTTCTTTCAGTAATTTAACGGTCAACTAGTAATTTGACTATAACCCCTAAACAGGGTTTCATCAGGGTTTCGTGTTTCGATTTTTAAAAAAAAATATTTCTCGACGACCCAACCATACGGAGGTCAAGATCCATCCCTTTTAATGTTATTGCCAAAATTTTACAAAAATAAATTAATTTCATTTAGTAATTTAACGGTCAACTAGTACTTTGACTATAACCCCTAAATAGGGTTTCATCAGGGTTTCGTGTTTTGATTTTTTAAAAAATATTTCTCGACAACCCAACCATACGGAGGTCAAGATCCATCCCTTTTAATGTTATTGCCAAAATTTTAGAAAAAAATAAATTAATTTTGTTTAGTAATTTAACAGTCAACTAGTACTTTGACTATAACCCCTAAACAGGGTTTCGCCTGGGTTTCGTGTTTTAAAACATCCAAGCCCACAACTGAATGCATACCTGACCCAATAACCCACCACAGGTCAGTCTTAAAGTGCTAGCAAATTGGTATACATTATTTATTGACTTATAACTATAAAGGCCCCAAACACTCTTATTCTAATCGATGTGGGATATTACAAACACCCCCTCTTATAGGACCGACGTCCTCGTCGAGCCCACACACAAACTTACTAAACCCGGGCAGTGCCACTGCACTTCCGACCGGGCAGAGCTCTGATACCATTTATAACATCCAAGCCCACAATCGAATGCATACCAGACCCAACAATCCACCGCAGGTCAGTCCAAAAGTGCTAGCAAATTGGTGTACATTAGTTATTGACTTGTAACTATAAAGGCCCCAAACACTCTTATTCTAATCCATGTGGGATATTACAAAAGGCTCATGTGGTTCGATCATCAAAATTCTATTTCAAAATTATCGAATCAAGAATCGGGAACAAAAACTAGTTTAGGGGTTAAAGTCAAAGTAGTAGTTGACCGTAAAATTACCTAATCTAATCAATTTTTTATTTTATTAAAAATTTTGGAATAACATTTAAAAGGATTGATCTTGACCCCCGAGTGGTTCGATCGTCTAAATTCTATTCCAAAAATATCGAATCAAGAATCGGGAACGAAAACTAGTTTAGGGGTTAAAGTCAAAGTAGTAGTTGACCGTAAAATTACCTAATCTAATCAATTTTTTATTTTTTTAAAATTTTGGAATAACATTTGAAAGGATTGATCTTGACTCCTGTGTGGTTCGATCATCGAAATTCTGTTTCAAAATTATCGAATCAAGAATACGGAACGAAAACTAGTTTAGGGGTTAAAGTCAAAGTAGTAGTTGACCGTAAAATTACCTAATCTAATCAATTTTTTATTTTTTTTAAAATTTTGGAATAACATTTGAAATGATTGATCTTGACACCCATGTGGTTCGATTATCGAAATTCTATTTCAAAATTATCGAATCAAGAATCGGGAACGAAAACTAGTTTAGGGGTTAAAGTCAAAGTAGTAGTTGACCGTAAAATTACCTAATCTAATAAATTTTTTATTTTTTTAAAATTTTGGAATAACATTTAAAAGGATTGATCTTGACTCCCATGTGGTTCGATCGTCTAAATTCTATTTCAAAAATATCGAATCAAGAATCCAGAACGAAAACTAGTTAGTGGTTAAAGTCAAAGTAGTAGTTGACCGTAAAATTACCTAATCTAATTATTTTTTTATTTTTTTAAAATTTTGGAATAACATTTAAAAAGATTGATCTTTACTCCCGTGTGGTTCGATCGTCGAAATTCTATTTCAAAAATATCGAATCAAGAATCGGGAACGAAAACTAGTTTAGGGGTTAAATTCAAAGTAGTAGTTGATCATAAAATTAACTAATCTAATAAATTTTTTATTTTTTAAAATTTTTGGAATAACATTAAAAGGATTGATCTTGACTCCCCTGTGATTCGATCGTCTAAATTCTATTTCAAAATATCGAATCAAGAATCGGGAACGAAAACTAGTTTAGGGGTTAAAGTCAAAGTAGTAGTTGACCGTAAAATTACCTAATCTAATAAATTTTTTATTTTTTTAAAATTTTGGAATAACATTTAAAAGGATTGATTTTGACTCCCGTGTGGTTCGATCATCTAAATTCTATTTCAAAAATATCGAATCAAGAATCGGGAACGAAAACTAGTTTAGGGGTTAAAGTCAAAGTAGTAGTTGACCGTAAAATTACCTAATCTAATAATTTTTTTATTTTTTTAAAAAATAAAAAAATAAAAAATAAAAAAAAATAAAAGGTCGGGTTGTACGAGATTTTAAAAAAACGTAATAAATTAAAAAAAATAAGTTTTTAAAATTTTTAAAATATTGTTATTTTTACTTTTCTTATTCCTAAAATATGATAAAAACATATAATAAAAATTTTAGTTTTTTATAGAAATGAAGTATTATTTATTCATCATTTTTAGTTAATAAATTATAATTATAATAATTGAATTAAAAGCTTGAAATAAAAAATTAAATTGAAAAATTGAAAGTAGCGGGTTTTTTTGGGTGAAAAAACTTTTCCCCCTAAATGAAAATTTTAACCTTAACTTTCCCCCCAAACGAAACTTGATGGACTTAAACTAACACAACACTCTCTCTAGTCTCTCTCTTTGATCTAAACGAATTGAATAATTGAAGAAGGGCTTCAAATTAACACAACACCCTCTCTAGTCTCTCCCTCCCACGCAAGTCTCTCTCCCGCACACAACGATGAAAGTAGGTAGATCTAAAGTTGAATTAAGGTTTAATTGAGGTCTTGCTGGTTTATGGCTTGTGAAGATCACAACCTCTGAACCTCAACTTCAACCAAAGGAAAGGGAAAGAAGAGTAAGCATTTGTTTTAGTCGTCGCTTTTTTATAATCAAAACTATCCTATACTATGATTGTACGGCATATCTACATGTATTCTGTTTTCTCATCTCTGTATATTGTTTGATAAAATGCCTCACTGAATAATATTTAATGTTATGGATGATGTTCATCAAAATTGCGTCCAACCCTGTTTTTCCCGGGTGAGTTTACAAAGGTAGCTTAAATTTTTTACAAAGGTAGCTTAAATTATAATTGATTCATGATTGTTTATATTTTCTATACAAAAGATCTTATATGAATGTCTTCTATTTGCTTTTACATGTTTAAGATAAACTTATAATAAGTATGGAGGGATGAGTGGATGCTGTCCGCTTGAAATATATGGCCTAAAGCAAGCTTTTCCAGATGAAGTTGAAGTTTTTTTTTTTATACTTATTTTATCTACATATTCACATCTTTCATTGAATTGTAGGAGCTATAGTCAATGCACTCGGAGCTTTGAGGGCACCTGTTGGCATTCAGTATGTGATAATGGGCCTTGAAACTATTTATGTTATCCTTGTTCTCTCTTTATCTAAATTCTGATCTTGTCACTGTAAACAGGCATTTCTCAAAGATTGCCAACTGGTTAATTATGATGTCAGTATTGACTGTAAGTGTTCCATTAGTTTTGCACTTGATGTCTATATTATTTCACCATACTCGCAATTTGTCTATCTGGTAATTGTTTTCATATCTTAATAGACCATTTTTTGCTTAACTTTTGTCATGTTATCATGGGACGAGGAAACTGTTTTGACTTTATTGAATTCTAATTGTGTCTCTGGTTGCTTAGTGGAACCGAAACACTAACTCGATTTGGTTGTATAATGTGTAGAAATGTGTGCGAATAATTTTCTTTTGTTGCAGCATAATATTCGTTTTCTTCAAGTAAGTCTTCAGAACAGAAAATCAGATTCTCTGGAGTGGCTCATTATCGTACTGATTGGGACTGAAATACCATATCTATTTACGATATTGCCCAGAAGTCCGTATTGTAGGAATCCTTATTTCTTTTTTGACCCCTGCTCCTAAATTTAGATAACAAGTGAGTTACGTATTATAGGAATCAGTTATAAAACTCAAGATATGTTACTTACATTTTTGTTATAATGCAGATACGTTTTGATAGAAATGTTGGAGGATTTAGTATCGATGGCAAAAAGTACACTCTTCTGCAAAAGCACTTGCATTCTCCATCTGAGCACCGACTTAATGGACGCCTGTATGTTCATCTCGATTTGCACTTGTTTTTTTTTATGGATAAGTCTAATTTTACTTATTATCTTTAATATTCAGAATCTTTTGAGTGTTCTGTTTATGTAAATCTAGGTATATTCACACTCATATCTCTTATTGTTTTGTACAAAAGATGGAACATACGTTATTACTGTTATATTGTACAATGAGAAGATAGAACTTGTCATTTATAAAGATGTGTAGTCTGTATCTATATTACAATTTTGTAACTCGTCTTGCTAAAATAGAATGGACGCGGAGATTCATATAGTTCACAAGGCTGAAGATGGCAGCATCGCTGTTGTTGTAGTTCTTTACAAGGATGGTGATACCGATCCTCTACTTGCTAAGGTACACATCTGATCTTTTTCAATCACAGCACATGGCCGGATTACAGCAATCAGCTTTTAATGAATTAAGAATTCTTGGTAACGTAATCTGTCAATTTGTAACTATTTATGCACACATCTATCAGGCTGGAATCAGTGTACCTTCTTCATTAATTTTATAATCAGTTTGGTGTAAACAGTGTTACAAGTTTTGATGTAATATTAATGACATGCTTCTTAAGTCAATAGTTGTGATAAAATCCATAGCATTCTGTCATAGTATTTACGTTTTGTATCTATACCTGTGGTCCTAATCAACTATGTTATGTTTGTTTGATTAAATTCAAAAACATATTTTATACCGCATACCTTATATCTTATTGTCGGTGGTCTATTGAAACTTTTTTTACTTACAGCTGCTTTTTTTAATGTTTATAGAAACCCCAATTGATCAAGGGAAACATGCAACTCTTTTTTGTGGATCAGTAGCGTAGTCAAGCTCTTGAATCCTCCATGGTTCCAGAAGAATTATGTGTATGTAAAGATTGCAAAAAATGAAAAAGTCAATTTAGATGATGTTTGTGTAGTTTTTAATGACACCAAGTTTGGCCTAGTTTTCTATTTTATTTTCAATGTTGGTGATATAAGTAGTTTGGAGTGGTTGTGGTTGAAGGAGAAATTGTAATGGTTAAATTTGGTTTGAATGTTGGTTTGAACATGTAATGGTTAAATTTGGTTTGAATGTTGGTTTGGATATGTAATGGTTATTAATGGGAATGTTGCATTTATAGAGCAGCTATTTCAATTTTTTTGTATTCTAGTGTTACAATTGTCTATTTTAGTGTTGCATATGCATTTTCATTTGCTGTTACACTTGCCTATTGTAGTGTTACATTATAATCTTATTTAGTGTTAAAGTAGAAATGTTACAGTGTTACAATAGAGAGTGGGACCCACACATGCCACGTGGCAGTGGGCCCCACACATGCCACGTGGCAGGTGGGTCCCACATGCCACGTGTCAGGTGGGTCCCACATGCCACGTGTTAGGTGGGCCCCACAATTGCCACGTGTCAATGGGCCCCACGTTCTATCCCTCAGAGTAAGTTCAAATGTAACATTACAAATCCGTTAGAGTAGGTGATGATAGTGTTACATTAGCGACATAATGTATCGCTTTATTAGTGTTACAGTAGACGGGCAAAAGCGTTACAATAGGCACCTGATAAGTGGATTTTATATCCACTTGGATCGCTTCGATTCGGCTTAAATTGATTGTCTTGGACTCAAGTTTGTTGTAGTTTTGATGTGTTTTGTGTAGTTATGCAGGTTTGCAAGAATGTCGATTATGGTTGATGCTTCTGTCGTTTTTGGAGGTTAAATTGATTAAAATTTGGATTTCCTGGAAGGTTGCGCAGTCTACACTATTTTGGCCATATCTGGAGTTCTAGAAGTCAGGGGAGACCCAACATGGAGAGCCAAGATAGTAGACACGGTCACCTCTATGGTAGTGCAGATCAGGGATGTTGTCAGAGCGGCGTTACCGTGAGTCGGAGTAGTAGTCTTAGTCACTAATCAGACTAGTCATCTTGTTAATGTCATTTTGGGGATTAGTTTAGTTGTTTACTGTCTTAATCCCAGTTTGATTAGAGGACAGTTAGTAGTACTTTTGTTATAGCAGATTAGTATGTACGGATATGCTTTTGGGGTTTCGAACCTTGTACTTTATGATGTATATATTAGCTAGTAGTGAAGGATGTATCCACAAGTTGTAAAATATTTATGTGAATTAATGAAGTTTATGTATTTTGCCTAATTTTATCGTATTTTGATAATAAATGTTAGGATTCGAAAATATTAATGTATGTTAGGTGATTGACTTAAATGAAAAGGTTATCGTATTAAAGGTGATATGCTTACTTGTTAAAGCTGTAATATAACTAGATACTAACTATGGGGAGTTAAAGTATTGTGATGTATAAATAAGTTAACTAATGATACAGTTGAGTATATATGGAAATGATGGATATTGTATCCTAAATTTGGGTGATTAATGGAGAATATTGTTATATACAGAATCATGCCGCCTAAGCGTAATAATAGAGCGAATGCAAGGGAAAATGAGAGAGATGAAGGAAGTCAAAATAGACAGAATGAAAATGCTCATAATGAACAAGATCATGAGGAAGAAGAAGAAGAATCAATTGGCCAACGAGGAAATCAGGGTGGTGACCCCTTTAACCAATTCATGGACCTATTAAGGCAGAATTTAGCTAATCCACAGAATCCTCAACAACCACCTGTTCTCCCCAATCAGGCAGCTAACTCCTTTCGTGCCTTTAAGCCATTAAAACCCCTGGAGTTTGAGGGAACCGCTAACCCAGTAGTAGCTAGAGCCTGGTTAAAAGAGATAGAGAAAGCTTTTGAGATATTGAGGATAGAAGAGGATCAGAAAACAATCTTTGCAGCCTATCTCTTAAAGGGAGAGGCAAATTATTGGTGGGAAGCTAAGAAGAATCTAGAGGGAGCGGGAGTGATAACCTGGGAACGTTTCACTAGGGTGTTTCTAGATAAATATTCCCCTAGGTATTTGGAAAACCAAATGGAAATCAAATTTTTGGAGTTAAAGCAGGATAACCTAACACTCGCAGAGTATGAGACTAAATTTACTGAACTGTCTAGGTTTGTTCCAGAATTTGTGTGTACTGAGGAACCAACAATCTCCTAATGCTACCCAGTGCTCTCAGCTCAATACTGACCATCCATAAGGATAAACCATCTGGAATGGTACCTCTCCTCCCTCTATCTGACCTCTGCAAAAGTTTGTCTATAGTCCTACGTGACTCCTCCAGCTGTCCCTGTAAGACAAAGTACTCTGACAATAAAATAGCTGGAAGTGGATCACCTGCCAGTATGGGTGTCTCCTGAGGGGGTATAGCAGCTGGGGGAGGTGCATCTACAGGTGGAGGTGCAACTACTGGTGGAGATGGAGGGACTGGCTCGGTATCTACATCCTCAGAAGGGTCATCCTCCACCTCATCCTCTGAGAAAATAAAGTGTCCCGGTGGAGTGAACTGCTCTGCTGGATCCTCCAAAGGATCAGGGTTCGGTAGAGGGGATGGAACTGGTGATGGCACTGGGACAGGAGTAGGAATCATGTGGATATCTCTCCACTCAGTCTGCTCCTCAGCTATAACCGATAACCTAGGCCTCTTACGCAATGGCATCTCCTCCTCTGGAATGTCTGACCTCACTCGGGAAGGACCTGCCCCATCAGATCCTACATAGGGTCTACCGGTGTATGGTACCACAGCCATGGCATCTCTCTGTCTGCGCTCCTCAAGTCTCACACTAATCTCATATCTCTCCATGGCCTCCGCGCGAACTCTCCTCCTTAGGTCAGTGACAGCATACTCTGGAACCTCTACACCTACTAGCTGTAAGTCTACAATCTCCTGCTCTGACAGTCCTAGCCACTGGGGGTCCTGACTCGGCTCACCCATCTCCGCTCCCTATAATAAAACATAAAATTCTATTAGTAATAATCTATAAAATTATAATCACAGCTTAAAATAAATGCTACACGCGATATACCACCCTTGAACTCAATGGAAATTCACAATTATATATTATTACTTATACATTTATTATTACCACTTGTGTTCCTGAGCATTATGACTCTTAACTCTGATACCAAACTATGATAGCCCCAAATCCGGGGTCAGGAATCCAGGCCGTCACGGACCAATTTCCATTTATTTATAGTCTTCTCTTGGCAGCTGGAATAAAATTGCATAATAAAACTCACACAATAGACCCCACCCTTAAATATTAACACACACACCAGTCATATGCTCAGAGAACAACATCCCCAATATAAGAGTTTAGAGTTTAAAGGAGTTATTACAAACCCAGAATCTTACTAAGTACGTTGTTGAATAATACTTCTGCAGGAAGCATCTCAACAACCAAAAGTTTAATACACAAGCTTACAAACTTAATGTACATAATTCTACCAGGACCCATCTGTCTATGCGCTACCTCAGGAATCGGTGCCAGCGTTCTCTCAGAAGGTTGCCTTTCCCTTACCCTCTTGCGGGGTGTACGGCGGAGTATTGGCATACCTAGCTGTTATATACATAAGTAGCAAGAATGAGCTAAAATAGCTCAGCAAGATAAATTCTATCAACTAGCATTAAAGGAAAATAAACCATTATATATATATGTATATATATTAGACACAATCAATTCCAGTTATTATGGAAGAAATTTTATTTTCATTTAATATAGATATATATACTTTCCAATTTTCTTTGTACAAAAAGAAGTATACAGAATTATAATATCAATTTCTCTTCCAACATCATATAATATCAGTTTCTCTTCATCAGTATCAATAATCCAACATTTCGTATCATTTTTCTGTTTTCAGTATAGAAGTCTGAAAATCATTTTTCAATTCTTTCTTTCAAGTTTTGGGGATATCTGCTAGCGCCAGATACATTAGGACGATGATCAGTCGTCTAATTGTATCTGCTCTCTGTTTACTACCGGTAGAAGGAATGATAATCATCCCTGGAGGAAGGCTCTTCTGCTACATCCCCCTGGAGGAAGGCTCTTTTGCTACATCCCCCTTCGGCAACTCTTGGGCCGAAATAACATTGAGTGCTGGACTGTGCCGCACACAGCCTCTTACGCTTTATGTTGCAATCCCCCTTTTTGTCAAAACATTATTATATATATATGTACTACCATTTCGCATTCACCTTTCCATTCAGAGTTCTTTTCACATCTTCTCTTTCGTTCACATATACCATCACTTATAACATATGTCATAATACCTTGTTTATGACTCAGACATCTTCTCTGTATTTAGTGAAATCTAGTACTTTTATATATATATATATATATATATATATATATATATATATATATATATATATATATATATATATATATATATATATATTCCATCTACTTTTAAAAATAGTAGATAATAATCAATTAATACTTATTAAATCTCAATATTTAAAAAGAATATTTTTAACATAATATTATAAATCATATAACCCTAGATAACAACTGATACCATTCTTTTATATAACTCTAGATAACAACTGATACCATTCTTTCATATTCTCTTCATTATAAGGCATGTTCACTTTATTCGTAATCATATCTATATATCCATAATCCATATCCATCTCTCTTGAATTCCCAGAAATTCAGGAAATAAATTATTAGCAATATAGCAACCATAGAATAACATATAAATATTCCATAAAATCATTTTTCTGTGAGGATAAGTAGTTTTCCAAAGTAAGGATAGAAGAAATCTTGCCTCGATCTCGGTGTCCTGAAGGTATGATCCTGAGTTCGTCTCCCGTCTCTATAGAAACGAAAGGATCACCATTAGTATATATATATCCACTTAATCACTTAATCTTTATACAATAATACCCTTGACACATAATATATGTTTGAAATAGCTTTTACGCACCCAAAAGTTCCAAGAACTTAACCCTTTTTAAACTTGATCAATGTTTTAGTGTATTCCACCATTTCCCTTAATAACCGCACTCGACTGTAAAAATTCTTATAAATTATAGATTTTGAATTTTAATGTAAGGTCAACTGGAACTAGTTATCTGACCACCCTACTACAATATCCCAAAATTTCATAACATTTAAAAATGTTTAGGTACGGTAATTATAGCCTCAAAGTTAACACAATTACGATTTCTCGGTTTTCGAACGTCTTTCACTAAAATTGACTTTTCTCCTAAACCGTTCATCAGATTTTAACGTACTTTATATCAAAACGATCTATGACACAATCTCTATCTTTTTATGGTCGAATGGAACCCTAGGCAGAGTGCTACCGTACGGGCATTGGTGTCTAAAACAGGGCATCTATTTGGTTTAACGAAAATCGGGCATTATAATGGCTATATTTTCATACTTTCCAAAATCCAACTCCTCCAAATCAATCATCCACCTTATACACCATCACCTACACCATGTGGTCATCTTACCAACCATGGTTACAAGCACATACTCCTTTCATATACAATAAAACACTTTTAAACACATATATAATCATGATTTCATTACTTATAACCACTTAACCACTAATACCACCAATATTCATTATAAACTCAAGAGGGGTGAAGAGATTATACCTTCCTTGAAGCCTTAACAACACTTAGTAAGCCTTGGAATATGCTTAATCAACCTTATACTAGCTTAAATCAACTAAAGAAACCATAAAAACAATGTTAGTTCTTAAAAGTTACTATTCATCACTATTCATCAAGCAACTTTGGAGATTTTATTACCTATGCAAATGATGTTGGATGGCTATGAAACTTGGTGGGTAACTCTTTCTAATCTCCAAGAACCTCCATGATTTTTCCTTAGATTTGTATTGGATGATAGCTAGGGTTTTGGTTTTTATTTTCTTCTTTTTTTTTGCTTTTTGCGAATGGAATGAGGAAGAGAGTGGGGAGAGATTTTTGTTGATCTTGATCTTATCTTGGTTAATATCTTGTAAATTCTAGAGTTTAGTAGAGACTTGAATATTTTTGTGGGTAAAAACCTTGTTAAAAGACTAATCTACCCCTAAACAAGTGTTAGTGGATAATGATGTAACTTAGATGACCTCATCATCTCTTTTCTTGATTTTCTTTTCTACTATAATGCTAGAAATCTTGGTAAATGGTAATGTGGTATGTATCCTTGTTATATTACTAATCTTGGTTGCTTGGTTTCCATACTCGTCTAATTGTGATTCGTTTCGAATATACCTCGTTATCTCAGTGGTTCTGAAATCATTTAAAAAATCCAAATTCCTTTGGTATTTCCTTAACTTAAAAAAAATCCCTTAGTTTACCCTAATTCATTAATTCCTCAATATATAATTTCTTTAACATCTTCATGCTCCTTAATACCCAACAGAAGCTTATTAGAAATCAAAATCCTCAAAATCCATATTCAGGAATTTCTGAAATCTATCGTCATTTCGAGTCACTTATTTTTATAGTGTATCACTAATATGGTTTCTGTTTACTCATTTTCTGTTTCAAGTACAGAGTACTTACATACCATTTCTCTAAATCCTCAAGATTTACTATTCATGAGTTCCCTGTAGCTTTACTAAAGTTAGGGTTATTACATGAGGTAATAGACCAGGAAGGTCAGCAAGGTAAGAAGCCCCTGGAAGAGAAGAAGGAGTATTGAATGCTCCATTTTGATGGGGCATCAAAAAAACCAGTGGTACAGGTTTAATTTTGCAAAACCCCGATGGGTTCGTAGTTGAGTATGCCTTGAAGTTGGACTTCCAAACAACCTACAACGAGGAAAAGTATAAAGCTCTGACAACCGACCTTGGATTGACAATAGCCCTGAGGGTGAAGAACCTGAAAGTCTGTGGAGACTCAAAGCTGGTAATCTCACAAGTCGATGGAAAGTTTGAGGCTAGAGAAAATGTTAGGTCCAAATGTGTTGTAGAGGGGGGGTGAATACAACTTTTCGATTTTGAGAAGCAATAAATACGATGCAATAAATGAACACACAGATTCAAGGAATATATTTCTTTATATATAACTTGAAAAGGTTGCTACAACATTCATTACAAAGTATAACAGAAGTTCAGAGAGAAGTGAATGATTCTAAGCTCTGTGAATAACTCTCTCTCTTTTTCTTGTGTTTTTCTCAATATTGCTCACTAACTAAAAACATTACACAAGTGCTTCTATTTATACTACATGTAATCTATGACCTGTAGTCTTCAAAGACTAAGATGTACGTGGCCCAATGATGTCCACATAAATCTTGTCTTATCTTGAAAGCTTGGAAATCTGCCAATCAGAAGATGCCATGTGTCATGTTGAAGCTGCACTCTAAGTAGAACTTCTACTTGAGAATTTCTACTTAGCCATCTCGAAATTCTAAGTAGAACTTCTACTTGAGAATTTCGACTTAGCCATCTAGAACATTTAGTACTTAGAAAATATTCTGATCTTCAACTTGAAACTTCAATGCACATCTTGAGCTTGTGATATCTTCATATCTTCTTTGTTCTTCTACAAGCTCTTGAACATGGATCTTTATTACTGACATAAACTTGCTATCAATGTCCTGACACTTGATGCACTGGTCTGGTTCATAAGTGACTAGTCTTGATAGTGTTTCTGCTTCTTGAATAAATTACCATATTCACTTAGTAACTTGGCTTTCCAATATTTGCTTTCCTTCTTGTTCACTTGAAATCAATTGGTCTTGTTGATACTAATAGTTATGATCTTGATTCTCGAATTCTCAAATCACTGAGGCCTGAACAACTTTGACTTGAACTTCTCTCAATGATTTCTTCTTGGCTTGATCATAGTTAACATGTTCAATTGTATCAATTACCTTGTCTTCATTTAGTGTTGATTCCTTGTGACTTCTTGTTCTTGATTGTCTTCTGGTTAAGTATCTTTTCGTCTAATTGAGTTACATTAGTTATAGTGTTACAAGTTAATACACTCTGCCTTTCAATCTCCCCCAATTTGATTGTCTAACAATGACATTCAAATTAATGAAGGATAACTCAACTAAACAATGAGACGAGAAAAGATAATTAACATTACAGTCTTGAAAAATATACAATTACAAGTACATGAAAACAATACAAAGAACTTAAACTAGAAACAGAATTCGAACCTCGAATTAAAGATCATTTGAATGATTCCTATCACCTGGATTATTTCATATCTTTTAGTCAAACTTATATCACCTTATTGGATTCATTCTAAGATGAATTTTCCTCAAGTGAGTTAAAGCAACCGAAAGACATGAAGTTTTTCCAACTTCAAGTTCACACCACTCTGACCTTTAACCCTAATTCCGTTTCCTCTTCCTAGCTTCAGCAGCTTGGTCCTTTTCTTCTTTTTGCCTTCTGCGCTTCTCCTCCTGCTGCTTTTGTTTCTTATATACTGGATTATGAAGTTGCGTCCACCTAGTATTCAACAAACTTACTGCTTCCATCTCTAGAGGGTTCCTGGGTTCTGGGTAAGGATGTTTAAAAAGCCTTCTGAGTTTGTCCACCTCCTGAGTAGTTCTGATCTCTGGAATGTCCTCAAATTTCTTCATTATAAGCCGAGGTTTCCTATGAGTTTTATCAGATTTAAACTGACAGTAGATCATTTTGGGATAGCCTATGACACGGTTAGTATTGTGGACACTAGCCGCATCTCGCTCCAATCGCTTCATTTCCACTACTACATCAGATAGGTAACTCACGAGTCTCTGCTTTTCTGTCACATACTTAACTTCCACATCTTCCCATTTGAACACATATAACACTTTCTCTAGAAATGCAGCATCTTGAGTCTGTTGCAGCCATTGTCTACTCATATGCAAGAGTGTTTGCTTCTGGTCTGCATCTATGAATACTAAGGCATCAGCTGTATTATCAGCAAAAGAATGTATCCAGTATACGCTGTCTCTTCCTGGAACACCAACTGCCTCCCTTATCTCTCCTTGTTCAAGTGCTCCAGAAGGAAGATTCAGAGCTTCATCAACGTTCTTCATTGCTTGAAGAATATTCCAATTCCTCTCTATCAGCTCTGGTTCAATCTTCACATTATCAAGAGGGTTCGGAGCAATGACATCACACTTCCACACCTCATTGCTCTTCTTTAGTATGACACTTTCAATGGTCTTCACTGTTTTATCCTTAAGCACAGAAGCGAATCCCTTACCCATCATCTGCCTACAGACGGCCTTAAGAGATTCCACTGAAAGTTCCATTAATTCCTTTTCCTCCAAGCTCACCCTCTTCAATTTACTGTCAACCACCATCCGGACAACATTTGGATATGCTGAGAATTCTGGACCCTTGTCCTCTGCTAGCCGCATTAACTGATCCCTATACAGAATGCTTAGATTCTCAGAATGAGAGTATTGAATTTTTGTTGCTAGCAAGAACAACTCTGATGCAGATCTTCTCGTCATGAATTGATCATCCACATACATGAAAGACATCGGGACTCCTTCTGTGAAAGACAAAACAACCTGCCACTCCTTTTGCGTTGAATTGTATCCAACCCTGACTTTAGAAATTAATCTCTTTAAAGCATTTATGTAGTCAGCCGCCATTGGATTCTGCAAATTTAGTTGGTAGAACAGATCATCTGCTTCCTTGTTATGCTCTCCTTTTGTACATGGTCCCATCAAAATCTTTCTTGCGTCATCCCACTTCTTCCCTATCCTTCTATTGTCCAGATCGATTTGAGGATCAGCTAGCCTTGCAAGCTCATAATCGTACTGCTTTCCTTGTAGCTCCGCTTTCTTTTCCTGAAACGCAGCACGACCTTGCATTTGCTTCATTTTAAAGAACTCAGCTTGATCCAAGGCTAACTGTTGAGCTTCAAGGATTTCCTCATCGACAGTAATTTCTTCAGGCAATCCGAAAGACATTCCAGCACCTCCACCTTGATCCTTCAATGATCTCTTTATAGCATGTTTCAACGGTGCGTCTTCCATATCGGAATCTGAGTCAAGTACCTCCTGTACTTTTTCTTGATGACTCAGATCAACGAATGGCTCATCTGGCTCAATCGCTATTGCCTTACCCTTTTTCCTTCTTAGAGCCTCTTCATCAATGGACGGCTCAACTTCCATTTCTTTTACAAGATCAGCATGTTCTTGAATTTCTTCGATTTGAACTCCCTGCTGTCTCGTCTCCTTTATACTCTCCCCCTTAGGTGAGTTATCCTGAACTCCACCCTGGTCTCCAGATCCACCAGCTGTATCAAAATCTTCAAACCCGGAACCATAGACTCCTGCTCCACTAGCACCACCTGTACCAGCATCGGGGGGAGGTTGTTGCGGCGCGAAACACTCCTGGGGCACAAAACTTCTGATTGCGAACATAACTCTGCTTATCTCCACAGCCAGAGTATCCATTGTAAGCTCCATTGCTCCCATCCTGTCATTCAGGGTGTTTCCCAAGACACCAGCAGCATGGCCCATGTCATTTACCTGATTTTTCAAATCAGTAAAAGCTGAAGCTTGAAGTGCCATTCGTGCTGCGTAGTCGTCAAGTGCCCTTTGATTATCTCCAACATTCATCCCTAACTGCCCCATTGACTGCCCAAACTGCTTCATTTGATTTTCCATAGAAGACAACCGAGATTCAAGATTTTCAGCATTAAGGGACGGTGTTTGGTTTAGGTGACCTCGCTCTAATTCTAGTTCTGTTGGTATTTGGCGCTCGGTTTCGGGCCTTAAAAATGAAGGTCCCTCTCTCCCTAACCTCTCACACACACTCCCTGTCTCACGCTCGTGTATGTCTTCAATAATTGATCCAAAATATGAAGAAGTACCTGCAGAAACTTGATAAGAAATATAATTTGCAGTTATGGGATCAATTGCTGTTTGTTCCTGAGTTGGAATCTCAGGCTGAGAGGCTACAAAGTGTTCTTGTACAACATCAGAACCGATCCTCTTTGTAGCATCAGTACGTACCGGTGAAGGTACGGCTGAAGTTTTTAAAGCTTCATGTCCTCTTGAAGCAACAGTATCTTTAAGAGGTACAAAATCATCATCAAAATCAAAATCCCTATGTGCAGATTGTTCAAGGGGTGAACCACTCTCGTGAGGTGGAGTGGTTGCGTGTGACACTCTAGGGTTTGACTGAGATTTAGAAGTAGCAGCATGGGAAATTTTGGCTTTCTTGCGAATAAGTTGCTGCTCTTCGGGTTCACTCTCATCATCATTTCCTACATCTATATGTGCTGGCTGTTTGGATTCCGGTGACTGGGATGATATAGAATTAGAAATATAGCTCTCACCCTGGGATAGATCCTGCGGGCTAGCAGTCTCTTGGGTCTGGGAATCAGAAACATAGGAAGAGGAATGAGTAGAGTGTCGAGAGAGATTACCTGATTCATTACCTTGTTCGTCTCCGCTTTGTTCATCAGGAATCGCTTCAAATGCCTCAGCATGAGCAGACCGATTCTGAGCATGTGATGAAGCTTGCGAGAATTCCATCAAAGTAGTAACTCCCTCATCATATGTAAGCCACTTTTGTAAGGTTTCAGGAACAGACATCGGTTTTCCATGATGTTTATCCTGATTTTCAACTGTTGAAAGTGACTTAGTGCCCATCCCTAGCGGTGCAGATGATGGACCACTGGCAAAACTCCGTCTAACAGCAAGAGCATCCTTCGGTACTAAATGATTAATCAGCATCTGTAAGAACCGAGGAAACCAGCAGACAACATCTGTGGTGTTGAGGTCTCTGCTTGCAGGAGATCCCATCACAGCCACTATCTCAGAGAGAACTATTCGTCCATAATTGATATCCAGCTCTCTTGCTAGGGCAATTCCGAGGTTTTGCATGGGAATGGAAATTTGATGGTAATCGCTTTCTCGTGCCCGAAAACATCTTGTGATGGCCTCGAAAAAGTAATTCCATTCCACATGAAGAAATTGTTTTTGGATGTTTCCAGTGATCCGGCCAGTCGGAGGATAACACCCTATTTCTTCAAAGAATTTGAGGCGATCTGTAGCTGTAGGTTCTGGATCATAAGCATCTTTAACAGGGAATCCAAGAACCTTGTTTACAATTTGTTCAGTCACCACATATTCTTGACCCGCTAAGGTAAACCTGAAACCAAAGGGGGTTGATTTGCTCCCAAAAGAAACCGCACTAGTCCATAATTGCTGTAAAGCATCATGCACTAGTGTAGGTTTAGCAGTAAAAGCATCGCTAGCTTTGGAATACAAATTTAGAAATCGTATCCAAGACTTAAAGCGCGGGAGTTGATCACCAATTTCCGTAGAAATATTATAAAAATTGTTTTTGGCAAGTGAAAATTGGTGAGCCATTTTAATTAACAGTTTTTCTTTAAAAAGATGTGAAATTTTAATTTTAATTTCTGAAAAACAATTAATCTTTAATTAACAGTTTTATCCCTTTTAATTTATCAAGAACAACAATAGTCCCTTTTCAGAAAAATTAAACTACGGGATTAAAACAATGAATTTTAGAATAAACCGTTAAATCCCTTTTAATTTATCAAGAACAACAAAAGTTCCTTTTTGAGAAATCAAACTACGGGATGCAATTAACAGTTAATGGAAGGCAAATTTCAAACCAATGATTAACTCTCCACTAACAGTGAAGTGTGTGTTTAAAAACGTTTTTGAACAGATCTGTAAACTCGTGTGTGTATATACGTGTGTATATATCTCAAGAAGGATGAACAATGACACAAACACACAAGAACAGAGATTTAATGGTAACACACAAGTGATAGCAGTCAAAAAAATGGGCATTAATTCGTTGTCCGTATGAGATTTGACACAAAAATCACGAATCAGTGATTGAAAGTATGAAATCGCCTGTATGTATATGTGCGGCTGTAAAACTCTATTAGGTAAAAGTGAAAGAAAAACATCGAGTTAAAGATGTATATATAGACATTACTGTGAAATGACTAAAATGTCCCTGTAAAAAAATGTGAAAAACATTAAGTACATACAGGGAACACTCAAGTCGAAATTCTATCTCGAAGTCTATCTCGAAGTCTATCTCGAACTTTCTAAGTCGAACTTCGAGATAGAGTTCGAGATAGCTGTTAACTCGAAAACCTCTACCATTTATCTTGTAAATAACCATGTAAACAGCACACACCAGCCTTACTAGGAAAACCTATCTCGAAATTCAAGTAGAAATTCGAGATAGACTTCGAGTTAGGAGTTAACTCGAAAATTCCCTTTAAAACCAACTGAGAGCTCTATCTCGAACATCAAGTCGAAATTCGAGTTGAGTTTCGAGATAGAGTCAACTCGAAATTATTCAATAACTCGAAGTTATTCTCAGTTTATTTCAAAATATCCCCAATAATGGAAACCACATCTCAATTTCGAGATGAAGTTCGAGATAGACTTTATCTCGAATATTTTGAAAAATAAATAAATAGGCACACTGGTAACTCTAAGTCGAAATCTAAGTCGAATTTCGAGTTGAATTTCGAGATAGAGGCTAACTCGAAATTCTTCCCAGACTTAGAATTTTCAAAACTTCACTCTGGAAGCTCAATTCGAAATTCAAGTCGAATTTCTAGATGAGTTTCGAGATAGAAACTAACTCGAAATTTTGAAGATACTTAGATTAATTTGACAATTTTTCTTTGAAAAACACAACAGTTAATTTTGTCAAATTAATATAAATATTAATTCAAGGATTTTAATATATGACATAATTAAAACATTCCTTGATAATTCTAAGGCCTCTAATTACATGAAAAACACAGGTAAATTCATCTAAAAAATCATGCAAAATTTAGAATATTATGAATTTAACTCCCCCTATGTTCATGCAATCTAACAAGCATAAATTCACAGATTTGTGCTATAAAAGACACTTAAAACACACTGAATTCATGCAAAATCACACTATATGCATCCTATAATAATCATTAATTAGGCATTTTAAAGTCTAAACACATAATGATTAAATATCTTGCATATACCATCATAACCATGGATTTTACAGATAGAAGGCTTTACTAACTTGTGTTAAGCATTCCCAATTCACCAACCAACCTATTGAATGTTACTTCATCAAGAGGTTTGGTGAATATATCTGCAATTTGTTGCATTGTGGGCACAAAATGTAGCTCCACAGTCCCCCTCCTCGACATGTTCTCTTATGAAGTGATACCTGATGTCGATGTGCTTGGTTCTTGAGTGATCTACAGGATTGTTGGTTATGGCAATGGCACTTGTGTTGTCACACATAATTGGAATTTTCTTGTGCTCCATGCCATAATCCTTCAATTGGTTCCTCATCCACAGTATTTGAGCTACACAGCTTCCAGCAGCAATGTACTCAGCTTCAGCAGTAGAAGTAGATACTGTATGTTGCTTTTTACTTTGCCAGGACACCAATCTTCTGCCAAGAAATTGACAAGCACCAGATGTGCTTTTCCTATCAATCCTGCAACCTGCATAATCTGAATCCGTATAGCCAATTAGATTAAAACCTGTATCTCTTGGGTACCAAATTCCTAGATTTGGTGTGCCCTTGAGATACCTAAAAATTCTTTTGACGGCTATGAGATGTGATTCTCTAGGATCCGCTTGGAACCTTGCACATAAACAAGTCGCGAACATTATATCGGGTCTACTTGCAGTTAAATAGAGAAGTGAGCCAATCATACCTCGATAGCTTGTGATGTCAACTGATTTACCTGATTTGTCTTCATCAAGCTTCGTGGCTGTTGCCATGGGAGTCTTGGCTGCTGATGCATCTTCTAGATTATACTTCTTGAGTAAATCTCTGACGTACTTGGATTGACAGATAAAGATACCATCTTTTCTCTGACTGATCTGTAATCCAAGGAAGAAGGACAGCTCTCCCATCATGCTCATCTCGTATTTGTCTTGCATTAGCTTAGCAAATTTCTCGCACAAGCGCTCATTCGATGACCCAAAGATAATATCGTCCACATATACTTGAACAAGTATTAGATCATTCTTCACATTCTTATAGAACAATGTTTTGTCAATTACTCCCCTAGTAAAACCACTTTCAATTAAGAATACAGATAGGGTTTCATACCAACATCTTGGGGATTGCCTGAGGCCATAGACAGATTTGAAGAGAAGATACACAAAATCTACAAGTTCTGGATCAATGAAGCCAGGCGGCTGTTCCAGATACACTTCTTCTTCTAACTCTCCGTTCAGGAAGGCACTTTTCACATCCATCTGGAAAACCTTGAAGTTCTTATGTGCTGCAAATGCCAAAAACATCCTGACTGCCTCAAGTCTTGCAACTGGTGCATAGGTCTCATCATAATCAATTCCTTCTCGCTGAGAATAACCTTTTGCAACCAAACGAGCCTTGTTTCGTGTTACAAGTCCGTTTTCATCCATTTTATTTCTGAATACCCACCTTGCTCCAATTACTGATTTGTTCTTTGGTCGGGGTACCAGCTTCCAAACTTTCTGCCTTTCAAACTGATTGAGTTCCTCTTGCATTGCAATCACCCAATCAGCATCACCAAGAGCTTCTTCTATTTCTTTAGGTTCAAGCTTGGATAAGAACCCAGAAAATAAGCAAATATTAGCCAGGTCAGCTCTTGTATTTCTTCTAGTAGACACACCAGCATCTGGATCACCAATAATTAATTCAAACGGATGGTCTCTATTCCATACCCGTTCTCTTGGAAATTGTCTTGATGATTCAGCATGACTTTCTGAATTGTGGTGCTGACTACTTTGATTACTTTCACTAACTCCCCCTGAGTTAGTGCCAGCTCCTACAGAACTAGAGTCAACTCGATTTGAGCCTTGAACAGTAGTCCTTGAGCTGCTATTTACTCTCCCTGAGTTGTTGCCGGTTCGTACTGAAGAAGTCTCTCCTGATCTTGTAGAATTAGCTTGTTCACTAGACTCAGGTTCTTCACGTACACTTGGAACATTTAATGGGACAACCAACTCAGGTTCATCTTCAAGATCTTCTAAGTCCAGATTCTGAAATTTTAGGGACTCAGGTTCACTAGAATCTCTTGAAATTGATGAGAGTTTGGTATCGTCGAATCTGACGTTGTAGCTTTCAGTCACTTTTCGATCATTCACTAAGAACACCCTATAAGCTGCTACCACATCTGTGGAGTAACCAACAAAGATTCCTTCACGAGCTTTTGCTGCAAACTTACCTAGATTTTCATCATCTATAAGTACATAGCATTTTGCTCCAAATACATGAAAATATTTGATTGTTGGTCTTCTGCCGTTCATTAGCTCACATGGTGTCTTTTCTTTATCTTTTATAATCAAGGATCGATTTTGAGTGTAACACACGGTACTCACTGCTTCTGCCCAGAAATACAGAGGAAGTTTTGAATCACACAACAAAGTTCTTGCTGCTTCAACCAATGTTCTATTCTTCCTTTCAACCACTCCATTTTGTTGTGGAGTTCTCGGGGCTGAGTACTGACGACGTATTCCTTTAGATACACAGAAGTCATTTAGCACTGCGTTTTTGAATTCAGTGCCATTGTCTGATCTAATCGTCTTCACAGTAAGTGTTGAAACATTCTCAATTTGAGTGATGTGATCAATGATTAGGAAAGGTACTTCGTCTTTCGTCATTGCGAACAATACCCATGTATACTTGGAAAAGTCATCCACGATTACCAATGCATATCTTTTCCTAGACAAAGATAGGACATTCACTGGGCCAAACAAATCCATATGAAGAAGTTACAGAGGCTCAGTGATACTAGAAATTTCTTTGCTTTTATGCGATGCTCGTTTTGACTTTCCCATTTCACAGGCTTCACAGAGTCCTTTCGGAGCGAACTCCATTTGAGGTAGATCTCTAACCAATTCTCGCCTCGCGAGAGCATTCATCGTTTTGAAGTTTAAGTGAGATAACTTTTTGTGCCATAACCAGCTTTCATCATCCGAAGCTTTGCTGTAGAAACAGGTGACTTCATTCTGATTTGCTGAATCCATGTCTGCAACAAAAAGATCTGCCTTTCGAACTCCTCTCAAAGCCAGTGAACCTTCCTTGATGTGAGTGATTGATACACCTTTCTTGTTGAAGACAATTTCGTAACCTTTGTCACAGAATTGACTGATACTCAACAAATTATGCTTTAATCCCTCAACATAGGAAATATCTTCAATGATGACATTGCCAGTTTTCAGTTTGCCATATCCCTTTGTCACACCTATGCTGTCATCTCCAAAGGTAACATAAGGGCCAGCTTTCATAACCAACTCTGTAAGCAGGGACTTGTCTCCAGTCATATGCCTCGATGCTCCACTGTCTAACACCCATATAACTTTATTTCTCTTTTGCTTAATGCCCTGCAATAACAGATTGATTAGACTTTCTTCGGAACCCAACTTTGATTGGGCCCGGCTTTTCGATAAGATTTAGAATCAACAGATTTAACAACAGGAGATGCACTTTTCTTAACATAACTAGAGCTTTCGACTTCCTCCTTTCCTTTCTCAGACTTGACATATTTATCAGTCCTAGGAGAAGGTTTGTCACTCCTAACTTTAGGAGGACTGACAGTCTTGGCTCTCCCAAACTTCTTTTTGTTGTTTGAACTAGCAGCAGTATTTGAGCATGACTGGCTAGATGCATTCATTAAATTCACAAAAGTTTGCATGACGTTAAAAGTGCATGGCATACAATTAGGTTGACCACACTGTGCATGATTCTGATGCAGATTATTCATAGTGTGTGTGGTAGGCATGGCATGTGTAGCAGTGCATGCATAAGAAAGATGTTCAGTTGATTTGCAGTGATAACATGCTTTCTTTATTCGTTCAGCCTTAACCTCTTTTATGCCTTTCTTCCTTTGTTGTTTAACAGCCTTAGCTCCTATTCCTAGTCTAGATTCATCACTAGGAAAATTGATTTTAACTTGTTTAATAGGAGTTATAGGTTGCGCTTTCTGACGATCTTCCATCTCAATCTCATATCTAGCTATCAATTCAGTCTCTTCTTCTTCTATTCTAGGAACAAGGTGTTTGTAGATGGGTTTGACAGAAGGTTTAAAAATGCTAGGAATATCATTTTTAAGGTCACTGGAACTAGTGTCTATAGGTCTCTTCCCATCTTTCTTAGAAAGATTAGAATAATCAAGTCCTACACCTACTCCAGTTATCTTCTTAAACACATCATTATCTACATACACTTTACTAGCAGCTAGTTTGTAAGCTTCACATTTAGTTTCTAACTCAGCTAGTTTGTTCCTCAAACATGATTCTATTTCTTCCTTAAGAACGAGCTTGTGTTCCAAAGATTTAATAAAATCTCTTAGGGAAGTATCTACAGTGCAAGCAGCCTCTAACTCTTCCACTTTTGCCTCAAGCATTCTGCTTTTGGCGACAAGTGTTTTCTGTTCCTTTTGAGAAGTGTCTAGGCTTTTGCACAACATGTAGATCTCTTCGCTAAGAGCCCCGTTCTGTTCCTTATATTCATCAATAGACATTTCTACTTTAAGGGTTAGAACTGGTACCTCTGGTTCCTCTGATGTCTCAGCCATGAGCGCAAAGTTTGCTACATGAGTAACATCTTCCTCATCTGAATCATCCCAAGCTCTTCCTTCTGTTACTACTAAAGCTCTTTTACCATGTTTTTCTTTCACCAGCGATTCATACTTGCTTTTGAGGGCTTCAAATGTCTCTTTTGGATAAGTCTGTTTAGGCTTTTTGCAGTCTGAGGCAAAATGTCCAGGTTCACCACAATTATAGCAATTGAACTTCATTTTGAAATCCAACGGAGATTTGTAGCTGGTACTCTTGCCTTTGCTTTTGTAGCCTGATGAACTACCACCACCCTTAGCAGCCCGATAATAAGATGAAGAATTTCTTTGTGGTCAGTTGCTCTTTCTGAATCTCATATTGCTGAACTTCCTTGCCATGTATGCCACGACACTATCGTCCATGTTGTCCAGCTCTTCTTGGGTGAAGTAGTCATCATCACTGTTAGATGCACACTCGTCATCATTATCAACTTGATGTGGTGCAAGTGATGATTTAGGCTTTGCTGCAACCATTGCCTTCTTAGACTCTTCCTCATCAGCAACTAATCCTGATGCAGTTTCTTTTCCCTTTGAATCATTGTCCCATGCTTGATCTTGAAGAGTTTCCAGCTCATAGGTCTTCAGAATTCCATAATATTCTTCCAGAGAAGTTGTATGCAAATCTCTGGTTTCTCTGATTGCGTAGACCCTATGTTCAATGCTCTTTGGCTGGTTCCTCAAATATCTTGTATTGGTTTCAACCATGGGGAGAGTAACACCTCTCAGATTCAAATCCAATACCAACTGACTGAATCGTAGGTAGACATCTGTTATGCTTTCTCCTTTTCGTATTCTAAAGGTGTCATACTCCATCTTGAGTATAAGTGTCTTGTTGCTTCTGACCTCTGCAGATCCTTCCATGACAACTTCTATCTTGTCCCAAATCTTCTTTGCTGTATTCAAACCCTTGACTATGTTGAACATTTCATGATCGAGAGATTCCATCAAGGTTTGTCTTACAGAAGTATCATAAGCTATTTGCTCCTTGTCAGCATCCGTAAAGTCCGCTGCCTTTTTAGGCTCAGACCGAGCAGGTATAACCTCCTCTCCTTCCGTACGCTCAGGAATAGCTTTCATTGGAACAAATTTACCCTTTTCAAGGACTTCCAGATACTCAGGGTTAATTGTCTCTAAGTAGAGTCTCATTCTGAAAACCCATTCTTCATAGTGATCTCGGTTGAACATTGGGATCTTGAAAGAATTTTTAGGAGCCATTTCAAATCTTGTCACTAAAAAATTCTAAGTACCCAAGACTAGGCTATGTAGAATATCTATGTAGAACTTCTGCCAAGTCGAAATTTTTCTAAGTAGAAATTTTGCTCAAGTCGAAATTTCTCTAAGTAGAAATTGTCCAAGTCGAAATTCACCAAGTAGAAATTGTCCAAGTCGAAATTCTATGTAGAAAATCTCAAGTAGAAATTCTATGTAGAACTTTTGTCCTTAGAATAAATTTTTTTGCAGATCACTTTAATATTGAATAAACAATATCACCTTTTTGACTTTTGATTACTTTACACACCGAAAGTGACTAACCCACTTGCAAAGCACTGAGTACACTTTCTTTTGCTTTCGGCCAAGGAATAATAATCAAATCAAAAGTACAAAAACACCTTTTTGACTATCTTATTGGTTTGAAAAAGGAGATCAAAAAGTTGTTGGGTTATCTTCTTTGACAAGAACAGATGATGAACACTCAAGAACACCAAATATCAATGAACCCAGATTAATTCACAAAAATTAATTAAAATACACCCAAGCCAAATAATCACTCCTGGAGTATTTAAATAATTTTTCTGGATGAGTTTTCACTGGAAACGAATTAAAGCTTACTTTTCTAGAAATTTAGAAAAGTAGATCTAGAAAATGAAAACTCACGATTCTTCTACTAAACACAAGGATCTATGTTTTGTATGTCAAACATCCGCTCTGATACCAATTGTTAGGTCCAAATGTGTTGTAGAGGGGGGGTGAATACAACTTTTCGATTTTGAGAAGCAATAAATACGATGCAATAAATGAACACACAGATTCAAGGAATATATTTCTTTATATATAACTTGAAAAGGTTGCTACAACATTCATTACAAAGTATAACAGAAGTTCAGAGAGAAGTGAATGATTCTAAGCTCTGTGAATAACTCTCTCTCTTTTTCTTGTGTTTTTCTCAATATTGCTCACTAACTAAAAACATTACACAAGTGCTTCTATTTATACTACATGTAATCTATGACCTGTAGTCTTCAAAGACTAAGATGTACGTGGCCCAATGATGTCCACATAAATCTTGTCTTATCTTGAAAGCTTGGAAATCTGCCAATCAGAAGATGCCATGTGTCATGTTGAAGCTGCACTCTAAGTAGAACTTCTACTTGAGAATTTCTACTTAGCCATCTCGAAATTCTAAGTAGAACTTCTACTTGAGAATTTCGACTTAGCCATCTAGAACATTTAGTACTTAGAAAATATTCTGATCTTCAACTTGAAACTTCAATGCACATCTTGAGCTTGTGATATCTTCATATCTTCTTTGTTCTTCTACAAGCTCTTGAACATGGATCTTTATTACTGACATAAACTTGCTATCAATGTCCTGACACTTGATGCACTGGTCTGGTTCATAAGTGACTAGTCTTGATAGTGTTTCTGCTTCTTGAATAAATTACCATATTCACTTAGTAACTTGGCTTTCCAATATTTGCTTTCCTTCTTGTTCACTTGAAATCAATTGGTCTTGTTGATACTAATAGTTATGATCTTGATTCTCGAATTCTCAAATCACTGAGGCCTGAACAACTTTGACTTGAACTTCTCTCAATGATTTCTTCTTGGCTTGATCATAGTTAACATGTTCAATTGTATCAATTACCTTGTCTTCATTTAGTGTTGATTCCTTGTGACTTCTTGTTCTTGATTGTCTTCTGGTTAAGTATCTTTTCGTCTAATTGAGTTACATTAGTTATAGTGTTACAAGTTAATACACTCTGCCTTTCAGAAAAGAATATGGCCAAATACTTGAAGATTGTGAAAGCTACGATAGCCCAGTTCGACGAGTGCTAAGTGAAAGCCCATTTGATTTTGATGGTTAATTGTTTACATATATTTTGCTATACTAACATGCTGTAACAGGACATTCAGCAAGCTGTTTCTGGAAATAGTGACACAGGAACTATACGAAATCAGCAAGCTGATTTGACATTCAGCAAGCTGTTTCTGGGAATACAGAAACTGTCAAGAAAGGTCCAGAAATACAAAGAGCTGTTAATTATGTTTATTTGACATTCAGCAAGACGTTTCAGGAAATTACCAACACAGGAGTTATACGAAATCAGCAAGCTGTTATGACATTCAGCAAGCCATTTCTGGGAATGCAGAAACTGTCAAGAACGTCCAGAAATACAAAGAGCTGCTATTTAGATTTAAATGTAAGGACTCTTACATATATATATATATTACGTGTATAATATATATTCTAAAGAGCTCAGAATCGCCACAAACAAAACACTCAAGCATGGAGATACACTAAACAATGTTATTTGACATGTCTTCATTCAAACACATTGACTCTTGACAAACACTCCCACGTTCTCAGCCACCAACTAAGACTTCTCTGCATGGGAATCTTTCTTGAAACACAATCCCACGATTTCAGCACACCTACTCAGATTTCTTTGCACTAATCACGTTCTTCACATACATCAAATCTGAAAATCAACCAACGGCTCCTTCTTGAACATATCCGAACGTTGGACATTGATATATATATATATACATCTCTTGTATAAACGAAAGACACACAGAAACATATACACACTCTCTTGAATATTCATCAAATCGTTTATACTTTCAGTCACCTCAAAACAGTAGTTTAACATTGCTATATTCACAAACTACACACACAAGCTCTAAAGATATATTACACGTTATATATATATATATAAGAGTCTATATCTTTGAGTTGTAATTTCAATCCTTCTCATTTGTATTGTTCTTATTGTAAAAGCATAGTTGCTGGGCAGTGGCTTGTGAAACAAGAGTTTGGTAAACACGAAGCTAGAAAAGATTGTACTACGGGGAGTGGTATAGTTCTTAGAGAGCAGGTTTAGAAACGGGGTTTCAGCAAGCCATTTTGACAGTAGCTAGGGAAAAAGGGAGATATATTATTGAATCTTGTAATCGGGTTTATAGTGATTAATAATATATTCTCTTGCCGTGTTTGGTAAGGGACTAGGACGTAGACCATAGAGATTAGGGGTCGAACCTAGCTAAAATCTTGTGTGTCAAGTTCTTCTATTCTGTTGGTTTATTTCTGCACTGCATTAGCAAATATCAGCAAGCTGAATCATTCTGCTATATCATTTCAGCAAGCTGATATAGTTCTGGAAGAATTTCTGTAAAAACAAAAATAGACTATAGTTAACCTAATACACCTATTCACCCCCCCTCTAGGTGCATACTTTCATTTGGTATCAGAGACTTGCTATACTAATCATTTCTGTAACAGGAAAAGTATCGATCTAAATGGCTGACCATTATCCGCTCGGAAACTCAGACTCTAGGGCACCTCTTCTTCTAGGTACTGAAAACTACAACTGGTGGAAAAGTCGAATGGAGAATCATCTGGCCAGAGAACCACTGGAATGGAGAGTTGTAAGCAAAGGACCATACGACTTCAAAGATGACAAAGGCATTTCAAAGGATATTGATGATCTCACTGATGCTGAAATAAAGAAAATAAGCTACAACAACCGTGCAAAGAATACTATCTAAAATGGCCTTTGTCCAGCTGAAAGTGACAAAGTTTCATCATGCAAAACGGCTAAAGAAATGTGGGACACCTTAGAATCGTATCATGAAGGCTCTAAGGGAGTGAAGAAAGTGAAGCTTGGTACTCTAGTAAGAGAACTAAACGGTTTCACAATCAATGAGAATGAAACCATTAAAGAAGCTCAAGCTAGGTTTCAAACAACTTTAAACAGTCTTCAACTGCTTGGCAAAAAGATACCCCAAGAAGAAATCAATATGATCATCTTAGGATCCGTCCCATGGAGCTTCGCCCCTAAAGTTACGGCGTTGGAATCTCATCCCCAAATTGACACTATGGATAGCTTGGCTCTATTCTCTGAGTTAGAGCAGTTTGAGTCAAAAATCAGGGCTAACACATCAAGGATGACTCAAGTTCCAGCAGCCAAAATGAAGAATCTTGCTTTACATTCGGATAATAGCAAGCTGGAAAATAACAGCAAGCTGAAAGATGAAGAAGATTCAGATTCTGATGAAGAAATTGCACTCCTCACAAGAAAACTCCAGAAGATAATTCAAAAGAGAAACTTCAAGAAGAGAGGCATGTATTCAGAAGCTAAGAAGGAAACAAATGATGAAGGCTGTTTTGAATGCGGAAAGAAAGGCCACTTTAAAAGAGATTGCTTCAAACTCAAAAATAAAACAAAACAGCAAGATGACTTCAAAAACAGGAAGAAAGAGAAAGCATTCCTAACATGGAGTGATGATGATGAGGAATCCAATGACGACGATGAGATAGTGAATCTTGCTCTCGTAGGTCTTGATGAAGAAAATAGTGAGGTAAACTCGTCTAACTCTTCTTTTGATTCCCCTATAGAATATGTAGTAGATAGCATAACCATGCAGGATACAAATAGCAATTCTATGGATGATACCGTGGAACTAATAGAAGAAATCAGCAAGCTGAAAAAGAAGATTGGCTACCTAAGAGAGATCATTTCTGACTTGACGGATGAAGGAGATCACGTTAAGAATCATAATGAAGTTACTGATCTAAAAGCTAAGCTTGTTCAAGTCGAAGAGTTCAACAAAGTATTGCTGAAAAGAAATGACACTATGATGAAAGAATTCAGCGTGCTGAATGCTAAACTCACAGCAAAAGATATACAAATTGAGTCACTACAAAAGCATTCAACCTCCAAAGAAGAAGAAGCAATGCAGACACAACAATCTGACAAGATACAGGAACTAGAAGAAGAATTAAAGGGTTGTCAAGAAGGAATGGGAAAATTTGTCCAAGGCGAAGAAATCCTAAAAACAATTATGAAGCAAACAAGATCATCATTGAGTAAAGAAGGACTTGGATTTATTTCAATACAGAAGAAAAAGAAGTTGAAATACGAAGGCAAAGATGGAGCTCCATATGAATATGCCATGCCTTGGAAAATCTGCCCAAAATGTGGAAAGAAGGGACACCTACCAAAGTACTGCAAAACAGAATCAGCTTGCCGATATCATTCTGGCAGAACTAAGGAAACCAGAAAAACAGCATAAAAAATGATCCAAATGTGGATCAAGAAAACTGACTTGAATGTTTTATATATCCCTTATGCTAACCATGTTGGACCCAACATAACATGGGTACCAAAAGGTTGAGTTTTTGTTTTTATGTTTGTTTTGTAGATGTGTCTTACCGCCAAATTAAAGTCTAGACAATGGATCTTGGATAGTGGTTGCACTAGACACATGAGTGGAGATAAAACTCTATTCAAAAGTCTCAAGTTGAAAAAGGGTGGGAGAGTAACAATTGGAAATAGCAAAACCCTTCAGATTCTTGGCAAAGGTTCAATTGGTAACGATTATATTTCAATCGATAAAGTACAATATGTTCAAGGTCTTTCATATAACTTGCTAAGTATTAGTCAGTTGTATGATGATGGTCATTTTGTTAACTTTGGTCTTGATAAATGTATTGTTACTATTGGCACTAACAAAGTCCCCCTAGTTGCTAGAAGGGAAGGATATATATATATTAGATTTTGATTCTCAGAAAACAGCATGCTGTTTAGCTGTTATGGACTCAACTCCCGAGATTTGGCATAGAAGGCTTGGTCACGTCAACATGGAACAAATCAGCAAGCTGTCTTCACAAAAGCTTGTTAGAGGATTGCCAAAACTCAAGTATATCAAGATGGAAACTTGTGGAGCATGTCAACTAGGCAAGCAAATTAGAACTCCACATAAGTCAAAAACTATGGTATCAACTTCTAAACCCCTAGAACTTTTGCATTTAGATTTATTTGGTCCGGAAGCATACAAAAGTTTGGGAGGTAAACAATATTATTTTGTTATAGTAGATGATTATTCTAGATATACATGGACTTTATTTCTGCGAACTAAAGATTGTGCTTTCAGAGAATTTGAGTCTTTGATAAAACGTCTTGAGAAAAAGCTCAATACAAATCTTATAAGAATAAGAAGTGATCGAGGTGGAGAATTCCAAAAGGATTTTGTTTCGTATTGTGAAGAAAGAGGTATCACTCATGAATTCTCAGCTCCAAGAACTCCTCAACAAAATGGAGTAGTTGAAAGAAAGAATCGATCTCTGCAAGAAACAGCAAGAACTTTATTGCAAGAGAGCAAGCTACCAAGAAGTTTCTGGGCAGAAGCAGTAAATTCAGCAAGCTATATTCTCAATAGAGTCTTGATAAGGCCTATTCTCAACAAGACTCCATACGAACTGTTAAGGAATAAAACTCCAAACATTGGCTACTTCAAGGTCTTTGGATCAAGGTGTTTTGTACTTAAAACAATCGACAAGGATGGTAAATTCGATGATAAATCCTACGAGGCAATATTTCTTGGTTATTCATTAACTAGTAGAGCTTATAGAGTTTATAATTTATCTAAATTAACTGTTGAAGAATCTATTGATGTTTCATTTCAAGAATCTAAGCTTGATCTACCAGAAAATGAGGAAGATTTTGCAGGAACAAGAGATAATGACGAGCTAATATCTCCAGAAACTCAACAGACTGCAAATCAGCAAGCTGAACCTTCAAAACAGCAAGCTGAAACCTCTACTGCAGTTAAAGAAATGCAAGAATATGAAGAGATAATACCACATTCATTGCCTACAGCACCGAGGATAGTCAAGGATCATCCTCCAGAGCTAATCATTGGCAACAAAACTGATGGAATCAAGACAAGAAGGGCTCAAGCAAATATTTGTGGATATTCAGCTTTCGTAGCTCAAGAAGAGCCAAAGAACATAACCGAAGCACTTCAAGATGAAAATTGGATTGTGGAAATGCAAGAAGAACTCAACCAATTTGAAAGATGTGATGTGTGGGAACTTGTAGAACCACCAAAGGATGTATCAATCATTGGCACTAAATGGGTCTTCAAGAACAAAGTTGATGAATTTGGTACAATCATTCGAAATAAGGCAAGACTTGTAGCTCAAGGTTACAACCAACAAGAAGGGATTGACTTCGATGAAACCTATGCTCCTGTAGCAAGGTTAGAATCAATTAGAATGTTGTTATCATTTGCATGCTTCAAGAAAATAAAGCTTTATCAAATGGACGTCAAAAGCGCATTCCTAAACGGCGTGCTGAAAGAGGAAGTATACGTAAAACAACCTCCTGGATTCGAAAGTCAGGAGTTTCCAAACCAGGTTTACAAGCTGAAAAAGGCCTTGTATGGACTACGGCAAGCTCCTAGATCATGGTATGAAAGATTAAGTGAATTCTTAATCGAACATGGCTTCACTCGAGGTAATATTGATCCTACTTTGTTTACCATGCATAAAGGTAAAGATTTATTAGTTATTCAAGTCTATGTAGATGATATTATCTTTGGATCAACTAATAATTCTATGTGCAAGTGGTTTTCGAAATGCATGCATAATGAATTTGACATGAGCATGATGGGTGAGCTAAATTACTTCTTGGGTCTTCAAATCAAACAAACCTCTGCTGGAATTTATGTTCATCAGACCAAATATGTCAAGAATCTACTCACTAAATTTGGTTTTGAGAACTTAAAGGCAAAATCAACACCAATGACTCCAATCAGCAAGCTGAATTCTGATGAAACAGGTATTAGTGTTGATATTCGAAAATACAGAGGTATGATTGGTAGTTTACTATATCTTACTGCATCTAGACCCGATATCATGTATAGTGTATGTGTTTGTGCTCGTTTTCAAGCTAATCCCAAAGAATCTCACTTAAATGCTATTAAACGAATATTCAAATATTTAAGTGGTACTCAAAATCTTGGTTTATTTTATCCTATTACAAATACATTTGATCTTGTGGGATATAGTGATGCAGATTATGCAGGTAGTCAAACTGATCGTAAAAGCACAAGTGGTGTCGGAACATTTTTAGGTCAAAGCTTAGTCTCTTGGCAAAGCAAGAAGCAAACCTCTGTTGCTCTCTCTACTGCAGAAGGAGAATATTTGGCTGCGGGTAGTTGTTGCACTCAACTACTTTGGATGAGGCAAACATTAAGAGATTATGGAATCAAATGTGGCAAAACTCCAATTCGTTGTGATAGTACAAGTGCCATCAACATATCAAAGAATCCAGTAAATCACTCGAGAACAAAGCACATCGATGTCCGTCATCATTTTTTAAGAGATAATGTTTCTAAGGGAAATGTTGAACTTATCTTCGTGCCAACCGAATATCAGCTCGCTGATATATTCACTAAGCCTCTTGCAGAAGAAAGATTTATTGTTCTAAGAAGAGAATTAGGCATGTGTGAAGTGGAAACAGCAAGCTGAATTGGAAAACGGCAAGCTGAAATGGGTAACATCGATTTTTGCTGCTCTAATATGTTTCGTGCCTTCCAGTTAAATGCAACCTATTTGTTTATTTGCTGTATTCTACCAATGTGATTATGTGTTCACCACTTTGTTTTTATTGCACTTATGCCATTATTTACTCCTTTTTAATGATTAAGGGGGAGAAAACTTTTGGGAACTTTTGGGGATAAGTTAAATTGTGTTATAATTCTCTGACTGCTATGCTATAATGCTGCTGATTAAGTTAAGTGTTGTTGGATTGTCTAAAATTGCTCAAATATGCCATGTCTATACGAATGTTTTAGATGCATGAACTTAGAGGGAGAAAACTATTTTCTCTTATTTATAATGTCTATACAGGGAAGCATATGTTGAGGGGGAGAAATTCCCTCCCAAAAATATATGTTGTTAATCATAAAAAAGGGGGAGATTGAAAGCCCATTTGATTTTGATGGTTAATTGTTTACATATATTTTGCTATACTAACATGCTGTAACAGGACATTCAGCAAGCTGTTTCTGGAAATAGTGACACAGGAACTATACGAAATCAGCAAGCTGATTTGACATTCAGCAAGCTGTTTCTGGGAATACAGAAACTGTCAAGAAAGGTCCAGAAATACAAAGAGCTGTTAATTATGTTTATTTGACATTCAGCAAGACGTTTCAGGAAATTACCAACACAGGAGTTATACGAAATCAGCAAGCTGTTATGACATTCAGCAAGCCATTTCTGGGAATGCAGAAACTGTCAAGAACGTCCAGAAATACAAAGAGCTGCTATTTAGATTTAAATGTAAGGACTCTTACATATATATATATTACGTGTATAATATATATTCTAAAGAGCTCAGAATCGCCACAAACAAAACACTCAAGCATGGAGATACACTAAACAATGTTATTTGACATGTCTTCATTCAAACACATTGACTCTTGACAAACACTCCCACGTTCTCAGCCACCAACTAAGACTTCTCTGCATGGGAATCTTTCTTGAAACACAATCCCACGATTTCAGCACACCTACTCAGATTTCTTTGCACTAATCACGTTCTTCACATACATCAAATCTGAAAATCAACCAACGGCTCCTTCTTGAACATATCCGAACGTTGGACATTGATATATATATATATATACATCTCTTGTATAAACGAAAGACACACAGAAACATATACACACTCTCTTGAATATTCATCAAATCGTTTATACTTTCAGTCACCTCAAAACAGTAGTTTAACATTGCTATATTCACAAACTACACACACAAGCTCTAAAGATATATTACACGTTATATATATATATATATATAAGAGTCTATATCTTTGAGTTGTAATTTCAATCCTTCTCATTTGTATTGTTCTTATTGTAAAAGCATAGTTGCTGGGCAGTGGCTTGTGAAACAAGAGTTTGGTAAACACGAAGCTAGAAAAGATTGTACTACGGGGAGTGGTATAGTTCTTAGAGAGCAGGTTTAGAAACGGGGTTTCAGCAAGCCATTTTGACAGTAGCTAGGGAAAAAGGGAGATATATTATTGAATCTTGTAATCGGGTTTATAGTGATTAATAATATATTCTCTTGCCGTGTTTGGTAAGGGACTAGGACGTAGACCATAGAGATTAGGGGTCGAACCTAGCTAAAATCTTGTGTGTCAAGTTCTTCTATTCTGTTGGTTTATTTCTGCACTGCATTAGCAAATATCAGCAAGCTGAATCATTCTGCTATATCATTTCAGCAAGCTGATATAGTTCTGGAAGAATTTCTGTAAAAATAAAAATAGACTATAGTTAACCTAATACACCTATTCACCCCCCCTCTAGGTGCATACTTTCATTAAGTTGAGTATATCCCAAGGGAGGAGAATACAAAGGTCGATGCCTTATCTCAGTATACTTCTTTAGAGGTCGAGACCCATTTGAGAACCCCCTACAATTGATTCTAAGCTTATTGCTCCTATCGGGATAGGAGGATGCTGGATAGATCCTATCACAGCCACACCTTGAGAATGGCTGGTTGCCAAACGATGCCACGGAGGCACGGAAGCTGGCTGTAAAGAACTAAAGGTTCGAAGAGACCACGTTCCACCTAACTGAAGGCTCGTGAAGGCCCCACTCTGTCCAAATGAAAGCTCGTAGAGACAGTGTTTCGTCCAACCAAAGGCTCGAAAAGGCCACGTACCATCCATTTGAAGGCTCCAAAAATGGGAGAAATAAGTTAAAAAATAATGTAAGGAGTTAGAGCTCGAAACAAGCTTCGATTCGATATATTGTAAGCTCAAATTTGAGCAACGAGAAAAAAGATATGGATTTTTCAATACCCATGGAATGAGCTGGCCTAATAATCGAGTTAAAGGAGAGAAATGTGACCTCAATCCATGTCTTCAAGGGGCTGAAATTTCAAGTCACGATTGACCTTCTCTAGGTCTCAGAGATAAGGTTGTGGTGACCCAAGACCTAGGACAAACGAGGCTTTAAAAAGACTTCAATCGAGGTCATAGAATGAGGTCACACACCTCACGACCAGCCACAAATGTAGCCTTGTGGCGTACTCAATTCAATTCGTAATTGAGGTCGTAGAACCTCAAGACCTGGGTAAAAATTGGGTCTTTCCAAGACCTCAATCCAGGTTGTGCTTTGAGATCGTAGACCTCACGACCATTGATATTATTTGTCCTTACACGAGCTCAATCCAGGTTGTGGTTTGAGATCGTTGACCTCACGACCACTGATATTTTGGGTCTATACAAGACCTCAATCTAGGTCGTGAATTGAGGTCGTAAGCCTCGCGACCAGCCCAAAGTAGAGGCCTTACACGACCTCAATCCATGTTTTGGATTGAGGCCTGAAACTTCACGATCTCTAAAAATTTGGGCCACTACACGACCTCAATCCAGCTCTTGGATTAAGGTGTAAAGCTCCACGACCATGTCAAAATGAAGGCATTTGAAGACCACAGTCCAGCTCTTGAATTAAGGGCTAAGCACTTCAAGACCTAAATGTAGGTTGTAGTTGATGTCTAATCATTCGAAGAACTCAATCCAGCTCTTGAATTGAGGTCTAAAGTCTTACGACCAGTGTCCAAAGAAGGCCTTACACTCAATCCAGGTCGTGGATTGAGCTCGTAAGCCTCACGACCAGCCTAAATTGAAGGCCTTACACGAGCTCAATCTAGGTCGTGGATTGAGCTCGTAAGCCTCACGACCAGCCTAAATTGAAGGCCTTACCCGACCTCAAGTGAGGTCGCAGAGGGAGCTCGTAAAGTCCACGACCTGGGACAAATCATGGCCATGGACGATCTAAAATGAGGTCGTAAATTGACCTCACATAACTCACGACCAGCCCCCAAATGAGGGGTTACACAACCTCAAATGAGGTCTTACAAAAAGTACAATTTAGTACCCCCTACTTTTGCTATGTTCACAAAAAGAGTCCCTGAAAAATTATGAAATAATCCCCCTAAAATGCATGTGTGCACAAATTCAATATTTTCTATTAAAATTTTCGAATTTTATTCAAGCGAAATTTTATCCGGGTAGGACACCCCTGATTTGGGTATAAAAGTTATTTCAAAATTTGAATAACATAAATAATATTATTCAATAATATTATTTGAAAAAAAAAAAAACTTCACGACCTCAAATGAGGTCGGAGATCGACCTCGGAAAAGTCACGAGCAGCCCCTAAATGGATGCTTACACGACCTCAAAAGAGGTCGCAATTCACCAAGTAAAAGGTCACCACCAGGCAATGTTTGGACGACCTGAAATAAGGTCACATGGAAAGTTGCAATTTAGTACCCCAAATTTTGCAGAGTTGACATATTGATCCATCAAGTTTATAAAATGACATATTTAAATTGTCAAGAATAATTCAAAAAATACCCGTGGGTACAAGAAAATTCCTAAAATATTAGGAATAATTAAGAAAAATACCTGTGGGTACTAGAAAATTCCTAAAATATTAGGAATAATTACGAAAAATACCTGTGGGTACTAGAAAATTCCTAAATATTAGGAATAATTAAGAAAAATACCTATGGGTACTAGAAAATTCCTAAAATATTAGGAATAATTACGAAAAATACCTGTGGGTACTAGAAAATTCCTAAAATATTAGGAATAATTACGAAAAATACCTGTGGGTACTAGAAAATTCCTAAATTATTAGGAATAATTAAGAAAAATACCCGTGGGTACATAAAAATTCCTAAATTATTCGGAATAATTAAGAAAAATACTTGTGAGTACGAGAAAAATTTGAAAGTGCAATAAAATTACAAATAATTTTCAGTAAGACAGAAACATTGTTACTTAGCCTCGAATAAGGCAAATCGTCGTAAATGTGTAGGTCGCTCCACACTTTACAATGAGGCGGTATATGTGAAACACTAGTGTAAACCAAAAGCCCCATATAAGGGTAGAAAAATTAAGAAGTCCCCGGTAAGGGATAAAAATGACCCCAAGTCTCGATTAAGGCAAATATAACTTCTACGAAAACCTGATCAGTTTTCCTAGAAGTTGGGGGGCAAATGATATGGGCTGAAAGTAAGCCCTAAAGACACAATTAATGTTGCATTAATTAGACCTACCTTGGTCCAGATACGAAGCCTATTAATGAGGCCCAAAACCCTAATTAAATATTAAAAATGTAGTTAACGAATTGGCCAAATAAAAGACTCTGTTATTGAGTCCAAAAGGAAACCAAATCATCTATGGAGTATCCTCCAAGGCATACAACTCCTATAGTTATCCACCTCCCTCATGGAAGGATCTAGAACTGGGCCCAAATTGTATAACTTGCCCACCAAGTTACTAACCCTAATTTTAAGGCTTCTCAAGCCTATATAAAGGGTCTGACCCCTCATTCGCAAGGAGAGCATTTTTGGGCACAGCTCCATACACATCCATCACGTTTTAGGCTTAATCCTCGAATAAGGACATGCAAGCCACTACGTTACTACGCCGCGAGGGCGCATCAAGCCACGTAGGCCATTCTAGAACTACGTTTTGGCTTGATTCTTGATTTTCATCAAGGTACGTAGGCTTCTTGTTAGGATCGAGTTAGTCCCCGATAACAAGAGCAGCCACCATTAAAGCTCGAAGCTCTCAATCTCTTGCATTCAATACACGTATTAATTACACCCTACTTTTTATTCCACAACACCAAGACACAAAAAAATATTTAAAAAAAAGTGCTATAATTTCGAAATTCAATTATATTATATATAATTTATTAAAAATAAAAACCAACATATTTTATAGAATTATAAATGTCATTAGAATCATCATCTACACAAACTTCTTACTACAATTATTTCTTCAATGATATTAGGTTACACTAAATAAAATTTTAAAAATAAATATTAAAATATTGTTAAGATATTTAACAATAAATTTAAAAATAACGTTAAATTAATTATATTTATTTATGTCATGAAATTAAGTATGGAATATATGTAAATTTAAAATTAAAAATGTTAGTTACAGAGGCATGCCTGTACAATCTAATAACAAGCCTAATTGTTTGTAATGCTTTGCATTACTTACATGACCTCTTAACTGAGGGAACCTCTAGTTGTAGAGTTTCTGTTTGTATTGTACTTGTAGTAGGCATCAAATCCTAGTTGTGTAATTGTACTTATAGAGTCTAGAATAATGCTTGAAAGAAGTTCCAAGGTTCATGCCTCAAGCTAGGAGTTAAAGACTGTCAAATAATCACAGTTGGGATTTGAAGAAATGAAGAATTTGCCTAAGTACCAATTCGAGAAGTCTAGCATTCGAGAAGTCAGGGATTCGATATCTCAAGACACTATTCGATATCTCTGAATACACTGTTCGATATCTCATTCGATATCTCAGAGATTCGATATGTCTACTACTCTATTCGAGAACTCTAGAAGTCAACAAGTCAAGATGGTATTCGAGTTCTCAAAGAGTCAACAAGTCAAAGTTCTATTCGATATCTCAAGGACTCAGAAAGCTATTCGACATCTCGAGGATTCGATAAGTCAAATGTTCTATTCGACAACTCAAGGAATCCTGATGGAAAAGAGCTATTCGAGAAGTGGTTCGATATGTTAATTTAACAGTGTTCGAGAACTCAGAGTTATCGATCAAGTCAATTTTAGTTCTCGAATCACTTACTTAGTCACTTCTCGAATACATTCTTGGAGACAAAATACTGAAGAAATTGTACAAGTCAGAAACCTGCAACAAGCCAATGCACTTTATGGACCACAATCTGTAACGTGCTCTGGAAAGCCTACAAGGAAGCTTGGAGAGATATAGAAGAGACAAGGAGCTAAAGAAGTGGATCTAAACAGGCTTTGCAAAGTCAAATCTGTAACCGTTTGGACGCTTACTCAAAAAGGATAGACAGGCTAGAAAGTAATTTGTTTAGCTACCTTATTTGTAGTAAGCAGGCTGTATCCATGTTCTATAAGGACACAGCCTCACTTCATAACTTAGTAACTTTCGTGAGTCGAGTTTTTCATACACTGTAAGCTATATCTCTCTGAGAAAAACGAAGCTGAGAATACTATCATTTGTATTCACAGATTGTAGCAACCTTTATCTAATAATACATTAGATTAAAGTGATATTGTGTTGTGTGTTGTTCTTTATCCGCATATACATCTCTGCACACACAATACTTGTTTGCTACACAGACCCAAGGCACGAAAAGTTCAAGAATCCATTCACCCCCCCCTCTGTATTCTTTCTTTGTGTTCAATACTCAACAAGTGGTATCAGAGCGGGTTGTTTATTCAAAAACAGAAAAACGATCATGAGTTCGAATACACCAAAGACTACAGGAACGGTGAAGGTCCCTAAGTTTGACAAAGAAAACTTCAACCTCTGGAAGATAAAGATGATGTTGTTCATTAAAGCCTCTCATCCCTTGTATCCTGAGATTCTCAAGAATGGTCCTTTTGTTCCACAACAAGAGATACCAGAGAAGACTGTTGGAACCACAACAATCCCAAGATCTTATGAGGCCAAGGATCCATCAAAATGGACAGAATCAGAAAGGGAGAAGGTTGCTCTTGACAGCCACCTCATGCTGCTTATCATTGATTCCATGGACATGTCAATGTTTGCAAACATTGCATCATGTACGTCTGCTAAAGAGATGTGGGATCACATTGAGGTGTTGTGTGAAGGGACTGATGAGGTTAAGGAAAACAAGAAACAGATACTGGTCACACAGTATGAAGCTTTCATGGCACAGCCCAAGGAAAGCATCACTGAAATGTTTGAAAGGTTTCACAAGCTAGTTACTGAGTTAAATATGAAATTTCTGTTATCTTCACCAAATCATCTAGAGCAAAGAGTCATTTCTCTAAGGGAGAGAGATTTGAACAAAGTCACCTATGATGTGCTCTATGGAGTCCTAAAGACTCATGAACTTGAGTTGCTTCAGAAAAAGGCTATCCAAGCCAACCAAGGTAGAATGATAAACACATCATGTGCCTTGATTGTCAACAAATCTATTCTGGACCTAGAAGCATCTACAAGCCAGCTAAGGATAGAGGAGGTAGCAGATGATGAAGAAACTGAAGCTGGGGTGAGTGAACCTGTTGAGGAAAAGGAGGAAGAAGAAGAAGAGTTTTACACTCTGGAAGAACTTGATGGGATGGAAAATACTTCATATGCTTTCATGGCCAAAAAATTTCCAAACATCAGATTTAAAAGAAATCAACCCTTCAAACCCAAACCTCAAAACCATTCAGTCAACAAGAACAAGGCACATGTGAAACCAAACATAAATAAATTCAAAACCAGTTATGTGGATAGGTCATCTGTAAGGTGCTATAGATGCAATGACCTAGGGCATTTTGCCAGTGAATGCAAGAAGCCTAAAAAGAAGGATAGAGATTATCTTGAGCTCGAAGCTAAGTATGAGGCCCTTCTGAAAAAGCAGACACAAGGTAAGGCCTACATAGCTGAAGGGAAGTGCTGGGATGATTCTGAGAGTGATGGAGAGGAACAAGAATTCTGCAATTATGCCTTGATGGCCAACTCCAAGGATGACTCATCTCCATCTGATTCTTAGGTACCATCTCTCACTACTATAGACATGTCTGTTTTTGAGTATAAATGCATGATCGAACAACTATCTGTTGAAATGTTTAATATTCATACTAGTATGACTGCTGCTAATGAGGAGATTGCTAAACTGTCTACTAGAAATGAAATATTAACCAAAAAGAATGAGGAACTTGAGCTAACTGCTATGCAAGTAGAAAACCTTAAGAAAGAAGTTGAATATTTGCAGAACAAGGTTTTATGTGCTAGTCAAGTAGAGAAGGCTCTTAGGGATGAATTAGCTGAAAATGAATTCAACTGAAAACTTTCAAGAAATCATCTGGTCTAGTGCAATCCTACTGTGAGAAAATTGAAGCTAAACCCAAAGCAGCTATTGGACTTGACTATGACTCTCTCAAACAGAGGAAAGGCTATGCTGTTATTGAAGAGGACACAGCTGTTCATGAGAAAGTGCCTCACATATTGAGAAAGACTGAAAATCCACTTTTTAAGGAATCAACATTTGAAATTGATGAGGATGTCTTACTCATCAAACAAATGTTGAATGATGAGGATGAGGCACAATCTAGTGAACAACAAGCATCCTCTAAGACTGAGAGTGTCAAGTCAAAGACCAAGGAACCAGTAGTTGATAGGCCAAGACCTAAGAAGTTCGTTAAGTTTGTCTCAGCTGGGAAGAGTGAATCAGAAAAGAAAGTGACTAAAAAGAAACAGAACAGAAATGGCAAGTTAGGGATTAACAAGGATAACAACTATGCTTATATGCCTAATGCCCCTAGGAAAACTTGTCAGAACTGTTTCAGTACCAATCATTTAACTCATGCATGCAAGAAACCTGTTGGTAGTGTGCCTAAACCTTTCTACGATTGTTCTGTGTCTCTAAGTCATAGAGATGCACCTTTTTGTGATAAATTTGACTGTATGCCATGCAATATGAATGTTATGACTAGCTGTTTTTATTTAAGAAGGCAATTCATTGATGGTTGTATCAGTCACAATTCTCACACACACTGCACAAGGTCAAAGTCTTCAAGTCCTCCTAAAGCTAGGAAGGTACCTCTGTCACCAAAGTCTGAAACTTCAGGTTCTAAGACTTCCAACAGTGATAAGAAGACTAACACTAAGAAAGTTTACAATCATGTTGTTTATGATAAAACTGTTTCTAAGTCACATGGACCCAAACTTGTTTGGGTACCAAAGGAAAAGTAATACCTTTGTGTTTGCAGGGCAAAGAAAGTGAAAAGAAGGTCATGTGGATTTTGGACAGTGGATGCTCAAATCATATGACTGGTGATATGGCCCTGCTATCACAGTATGAGGAAAAGGCTGGCCCAATGGTTGCTTTTGGAGATGACAGCATGGGTAACACATTGGGATATGGCAAGCTGAAAGTTGGTAATGTCATCATTGAAGATGTAGCACTAGTCAAGGGGCTCAAGCATAATCTGCTAAGTGTTGGTCAGTTTACTGATAGAGGATTTAAAGTGAATTTTGACAAAGATGAATGTTTGATCACCCACAAAAAGACTGGTGATTTTTCTCTATCTGGAGTGAGGAAGGGAAGCCTGTTTGTAGCCAATATGGACTCTGCAAACAAGGACAAAATTTGTTGCTTTTACTCAAAAGCATCAAATGAAGATTGTTGGTTGTGGCACAAGAAACTATCACACCTGAACTTCAAGGCCATTAATTCTCTAGTCAAAAGAGAGTTAGTGAGAGGCATGCCCACACTTGAATTCTGCCAAGAAGGAGTGTGTGAGGCTTGTCAAAAAGGAAAAATGAAAAGATCAAGCCACAAGTCAAAGACAGTGACATCAATAACCAAGCCATTACAACTCATTCATATGGATTTGTTTGGGCCTGCCAACATTATGTCACTTGGAAGAAAGAAGTATGCCCTGGTAATGGTTGATGATTTTTCAAGGTATACATGGGTGGAATTTCTGGCATCAAAAGATGAGGCTCCACAAGTAATTATTGAGCATATAAAGAAAGTTGACAAGGAAGCAAAGGCAAACAATGCAAGTGTGATTGCACTGAGAAGTGATAATGGAACAGAGTTCAGAAATGCCATACTCGAAGCATTCTGTAAAGAGAATGGTATTTCTCAGCAATTCTCAGCTCCAAGGATTCCACAACAAAATGGAGTTGTTGAGAGAAAGAATAGAACTCTAATTGAGGCTGCTAGAACAATGTTACTTGATGCAAAAATGCCTACATGTTTTTGGGCTGAGGCTGTGAGTACTGCATGCTACATTCAGAACAGAACCCTCATCAACAAAAACACTGAAAAGACACCTTACAACTTGATGACTGGAAAGAAGCCTACTCTAAAGTACGTATGTTCATACTTTTGGAAGCAAATGCTTTGTACTAAAGGATAATTCTGAATATGTTGGAAAATTTGATGCAAAAGCATTTGAAGGAATTTTTCTTGGCTATTCTATGGAAAGAATTGCATACAAGGTTTATGTCATCAGTCAAAAGAAAGTTATGGAAAGCACAGATGTAACATTTGATGACAGCAAACTACCTGGACTAGAAGAAGCCAATGATGAAGACAAAGATCCATTGAAGTTTGATAATCTAGATGATTCTGATGAAGAGATTGAAACTGGAGTTGAAACTCAAGATCAACAAACTCAAGTGAATAATGATACAAGAGAAGAATTTGTGCCAATCGATAGTGGAGAAACAAGCATCCAAGACACACCTGTGAGTAATGGCAACTTCACAGGGGGAGGAAATGAGGATGACCATGATGTGGATGATGAAGCAATATCAAGAATGAGAAATCAGGCTGCACACACTATCAAATCATTCAAAATCAAAATGATTTTGAATCAAAAATCATTTTTATTTCTCAAAATCAAAATGAGAATGATTACACATTATCAAAATCAAAATCAGGCTGCACACACTATCAAGAATGAGAATGGGATAGATCACACACTGCAGAGCAAATCATTGGAGATCCTAATGCAGAAGTAAGGACTAGGAGAGCAACTCAAAATGAGTGCCTCTATGGATGTTTTCTATCACAAGTTGAGCCTAAGAAACTTGATGATGCACTGTTGGATCCAGATTGGATTATTGCTATGCAAGAAGAGTTGAATCAATTTGAAAGGAACAAAGTATGGGAACTTGTGCCTGCACCAAAGAATAGAACCATTGTTGGAACAAAATGGGTTCTAAAGAATAAGATGGATGAAGATGGTGTAATAATAAGAAACAAAGCAAGGTTGGTTGCAAAAGGATACTCTCAACAAGAAGGCATTGATTATGATGAGACATTTGCCCCTGTTGCTAGATTGGAAGCCATCAGAATATTCTTGGCATTTGCTGCTCATTCAAACTTTAAAGTTTATCAAATGGATGTCAAGAGTGCATTTCTAAATGGAGAGTTGGAAGAAGAGGTTTATGTGCAACAACCACCTGGCTTTGAGGATCCACATTTCCCAGAATTTGTCTACAGATTGCTTAAGGCACTATATGGACTTAAGCAAGCTCCAAGAGCATGGTATGATACTTTATCACAATTTCTTCTTGAAAATCAATTCACTAGAGGCACATTGGACAAGACACTGTTTTACAAGAAGCATGGTGATGATATTATCCTAGTCCAAATTTATGTGGATGATATCATTTTTGGGTCTACAAATGAGAAGCTATGTGAGAAATTTTCCAAACTCATGCAGAGCAGATATGAGATGAGTATGATGGGAGAGTTGACATTCTTTCTTGGGTTGCAAGTCAGTCAAAGGAAGGATGGTATCTTTATCAGTCAGACCAAATACATCAAGGATCTATTGAAGAAGTTTGACTTGGAAGACTGCTCACCTGCAAAGACACCCATGGCCACTGCAACTAAGTTGGATGAAGATGCTAAAGGCAAGAAAGTAGATATCTCAGTCTACAGAGGCATGGTTGGTTCTCTACTCTACCTCACTGCAAGTAGGCCAGACATCATGTTTGATACATGTCTATGTGCTAGATTTCAATCAAATCCAAAGGAATCACATTTGATTGCAATAAAAAGGATCTTTAGATATCTGAAGGGCACTCCAAACTTGGGCTTATGGTATCCTAAGGACACAGGGTTCAATCTGGTTGGTTATTCTGATGCTGATTATGCTGGATGCAGAGTGGATAGGAAAAGCACCTCAGGAAGCTGCCAGTTTCTTGGACAAAGGTTAGTTTCTTGGTATAGCAAGAAGCAACAATCTGTGTCAACTTCTACAGCTGAGGCTGAATACATAGCTGCTGGAAGTTGCTGTGCTCAAGTGCTTTGGATTAGAAATCAACTTAGAGATTATGGACTTGTGTTGGAAAGAATTCCAATCATGTGTGACAACACAAGTGCAATCTCTATAGTTGCCAATCCTGTCAATCATTCTAGAACAAAGCACATTGTCATCAGATATCATTTCATAAGAGAACATGCAACTAATGGAACCATTGAGTTGCATTATGTCTCTATAGATAAACAACTAGCTGATATATTCACTAAGCCATTAGATGAAGCCACCTTCACAAGGTTGGTAAGTGAGATTGGAATGCTGAATTCTTCAGATTCTGGCTAAGTGAATACAGCATCTAGATTGTTGCAGCAGTAAACACTTACTTTATCTAAATTCTCAATATTTTTGGAGTGAGTGTTGGCTGAAATATGATTTATAAATATTTCAAATCTGTTGCATAGTTTGAAAATCATATTTTATTAACTTAAAATTTCTATGAAATTTTGAGAAAATCACTATTTAATTTGCTAGGATATTCTTCAATGAATATGTCTGGTAAATTTTAAAAGATAGTGAAAATCAAATTTTTATAAGTGATGGGTATAGTTCGATAAGTCAGACTTCTCGAATGATTCACTATTCGACATCTCTAACAAGTCTCATTAGAGTACTCTTGAGTTCTCGAATAGAGTCTTTCTGAGATATCGAATAGAGGTATTCTTGACTTCTCGAATATAGTAACTGAGTTCTCGATTGATTGAGTTCTCGAACACTATATTTGAGTTCTCGAATCATTTGAAAAGGCTGAATTCTCGCTGAATTTTAACCAATTTTGGACTCTTGTCTAAAAGTTTAATTCACTCATAAAAACACATTTTATTTAATTCAGAATTATTTCTGAGTTAGATAACTGCCAGCTGTGAGTTTCTATCTGCTTGAGTTATCGATTAAGCCTTTCTTGACTTCTCGAATAGTTGTTTTCTACTTCTCGAATGCCTGACTTGTCGATACAAAACTTTCATCTAATCGACAATTCAAGTACTTCATACTTATACAATTCCACATCTATTCGATTCATTTCATTCGATTTCTCAAGCACCTAAACTTCCAAAACCTATGAAACCCTAGCTACGAAAAGCCAAATTTCTTCTTCAACCTTCAATTTTCTTTCTCTCTTCTACACAAATGGCAACAGTAAAGTTCAACACCAACTTCATCGCTCTCACTTGTGATGTCGAAGCACCCAATGCCAATTTCAAGTGCTTTGTGAAATGGATGGCTGAGTCATACATCAAGGATGCACTCTCTGCCAACCCAACACTGTATCTAGATATCCTGGAACAATTTTGGGGTACTGCTATTGTGGAGGTTGTAGCCCTGGAAAACGCAATCACTTCATATATCATCTACTGCAAGATTCAAGATCAGGAAATCACTATCACTACTGCAGACATGAATCAAGCACTGGGTCTACAACAAGAGTCATTTGACAGACTGGCCACAAATGCAGAGTTAGAGGAATTCTTTGAGTTCATTAACTACTCAGATGGGATCAATCTTGGAAAGCTAAACAGAAAGAATCTGAGAAAGGAGTGGAGTTATGTGTTTGCAACTCTTCTTCAAGTCTTCACTGCCAGGAAATCAAGCTTTGATCAAATCAGTGCACCTGTGCAGCAAATTGGCTATGCATTGGCCTATGGAAAGAAGATAGATCTTGGCCAAATCATCCTCCAAGAACTATATGGAAGACTTGGTAAGAACACAACCAAGAGAGGTACTGATATTTTCTTCCCTCGCTTTATTCAATCTGTACTTAATTTTAAGAATGCTTCATTGATTGAATTGCCTGGGATTGTTAAAAATAGAATAGGCTATCCTAAGTCCATGACCAAACTCATTTTTGGTAATTTGGAGACTAGGAATGATGTGGATGTAAGACTAAACATAACTCCCCATATGGAGAGTTTGTTTAGAACTTATCCCCACAACATGCCAACATTTGATGCAAAATCTAAGTTAGCACAGCCCAAGCAAGTAGAACAAAATGCTAACCCAGGGCCTGCTAACCAACCCTCTCAACCAAACACTCTAACAAACACTGAGCCAACTGCATCATCCTCTCAAAAGGGTGATGTTAGTAAAAAGAAGAGAAAGGAAATAATGTCTGCACCACTGAATATATTATCTGAAGCAGCATTGGCTGTGGAATTAGGGCTAGAAAGTGAGGAACCTGAGTCACCCTTACAAAAGCCAAAGAAGAAGAAAACTAAGACCACCTCTCCAGTCACACAAATGGCTGAAGTTGTAAAATCAGGGGCACACAGCTCACTAGGTGTATTCTCTCAACAGGGTGCACCTATAGAATCAAGCATCCTCCCCAATGCACCTTCTTGTACAGAGTCAGCACATGGGAGTGATAAGGCTGGCACTACACTGAGTGGAGAGCACATCACACTTGAAACTCCCTCTATCTCTCAGGGGGAGTTGCCAAAATCTACTCTACAACACACTTCTCTTCCAGAATCTAACACACAAATTTCTTTGGAGCCTATAATTCAAGCAATTGAAGAGCAAGGCATTGATCACCAAGAATCCTTTTCTCTTGGTGAGCCAATGGACTCAAGTGACTTAGTGCATGACACTTTGCTCACCACCCAGGACCCACATTTAGATGGTAAGGGTATGCATGCTGGGGCATCTCCTGATGACACCATCACAAACACAGAGGTTCCACTAGTTTTTACTAGAGACTCTGTGCCTGTGTCAACTACTGGTGTAACTCATCCCACTCCTGTGGAGACACCAGTAGTAGAGTCAATCCATCCGGTTACAGAAGTTGCATCTGTAACTGAGGAGTCTAGCTTGCCTAGCTCTAGCTCTGACTTTATGTCACAATGGCTGAAGCCTGTGCAACATGACAGTGCTTCAGGATCAGGGTCTGTTCCACAAACATTGACGGTTGAAGCACTTCAAAGCTTAATTATGGATCAGATTCCTGAGTTTGTAAAGATAGCTCAGAACCTTGTCACCTCCAATATCCCTAATCCAGACTATGAGGCCATCTTACTATGCCATAGGGATGATGTGGAGATGCAGAAGGCCAAGATTATTGATGATGCTGAGAGAGATGGCAATGTAGATGCCTGGCTGCAAGGAAAGAATGATGTAACTCTTAGTGAAGCACTTCAATATCTTAGAGAGGAATACATCACTTCACTGGGCTCCAATGCAAAATCCCTGTCTCCTATTGAAGTGTATGAAGCTGTCAATGATTCCTACAAGGGCTTCCTCAAGGCTGCACACTACCTTGGCAAGGGAGTCAAAACTGAAGTCAACAGGGTGTGTGACAAGACAGCCACTTCAGTAGCAGAAGTCAAGAGGGCCTTTGATGCTAAATTTCCTCAACTGGAAAGTGTGGTCAAAGATCTCAAACACTGCAACACCACCTGCAAAAAGATGGACAATGGCCTAGCCCTCCTCAAAGATACAGTCACAGGCCTAGGAAGCAGATTTCAAAATCTATCTGACCAGACTACAGAGGCCAATGCCATGCTGAGGACAATGTTCAAGAATCTTTATGGAGATAGGCTAGTGACTGAAGTCCCTGTGCATGAGCTGTTTAAGTATGAAGTGAAGAGGCTGCAGGATCAATCTTTATCTGGTTTCAAGGCCAATGAGCTATTCACTAAGGTGAACACTCTTGAAAAGGAGGTGGCTACTCTCACTAAATCAAATGCTCACCTTACAGACAAGGTTGCACTTCTCCATGATCAGTTGGACACTCAAGCAACCACCACAGCTAATGTCCTTCTGCATCAGCAATCCATGTTGGCTACAATGATGAAGCACATGGGTCTCCCTCTTCCTGAAGAATCTTTCAACCCACAGGTGGTTTCTACAGCCTCTGTGCCTGACAACAAGCCTAAGGGGGAGAAAAGGTCCAGGAACTCAAATCCAAAAGGGGAGAAACCTAAGGAGAAAGGCATAGAGATAAATGAGGGAGGTCATCACAGAGCACAATCTACAACCAATGTGCCAGGCAAAGGCAAATCCAAAGTTGATGAGCCTCCTACCTTACTGCCAGTGGTTACTCTACCAACTGTGCACATTACTACTCCTGGTGGTCAAAAGCAATCCATAACTACCACAGTGGTTGCAGGGAGTATGCCTTCTGACAAACTTCCATCCTCTATACCTGAGAGTGCCAAGCCTGTAGAAGTTAAAGTTATTACTGAGGCCAAGCTACAAGAAGTTGTTAACTCAAATGTATATCATGATAAAGCCTTCTTGGAGTTTTTGAAAGCCACAAGGGAACAGGTTGGTGACACTCAGTTCTATCTGAGGGAGTTGAAGAAGCAGATTGACTACATCACTGTCATCCCCAAGAAAGTCAATAATCTATGGATCAAGGAGATAGTGATGATATCCAAATTAAAGATATGGCATCTAACATACAAGACTCTACAAGACCTAAAACACTCAGAGATAGATGCCATACTTGAGCTTATTGAGAAGAAGAATGAGAACAACAAAAGTCTGTTTGATGATTTGAGGAATGGCCAACCTTCAAGGCTACCAGAAGTGATCAAGAAACCATGGACAATCATCTATCAATCTGGCACCAGAATTGAAGACATCAAGCAATTGGTCATTCCCCAAGATCTCACCTCTCAAAATCACAGACTGATCATTGCTATCATTGATCAACTACAGAAGAAGGTTGGAGCCAGAAATGCTGAAGAAATTGAAGCTCTACACATTCTCAGATCTTTTATAGCAACTGGTGAACCTCCAAAGAGTGCTCAACCTAGGAGAAATAAGGATGATGATTCTGAAGACAAAAGTGATGGGAGGAGAAGACATCATAGGAGAGATAAGGGTGATGAAGACAAGAAGAAGAAGTAGGGATTGACAAGGATCAATCAATATACATACCTGTACTTTTAAAGTCTTATCCTTATGTATGTTAGGCTTGTTATCAGACATGAAATTGTGACTAAGGGTCTCACTCACAATTTGGGGGAGATTGTTAGTTAAAGAGGCATGCCTGTACACATCTAATAACAAGCCTAATTGTTTGTAATGCTTTGCATTACTTACATGACCTCTTAACTGAGGGAACCTCTAGTTGTAGAGTTTCTGTTTGTATTGTACTTGTAGTAGGTATCAAATCCTAGTTGTGTAATTGTACTTATAGAGTCTAGAATAATGCTTGAAAGAAGTTCCAAGGTTCATGCCTCAAGCTAGGAGTTAAAGACTGTCAAATAATCACAGTTGGGATTTGAAGAAATGAAGAATTTGCCTAAGTACCAATTCGAGAAGTATATTTGTCTATTCGAGAAGTCTAGCATTCGAGAAGTCAGGGATTCGATATCTCAAGACACTATTCGATATCTCTGAATACACTATTCGATATCTCATTCGATATCTCAGAGATTCGATATGTCTACTACTCTATTCGAGAACTCAAGAAGTCAACAAGTCAAGATGGTATTCGAGTTCTCAAAGAGTCAACAAGTCAAAGTTCTATTCGATATCTCAAGGACTCAGAAAGCTATTCGACATCTCGAGGATTCGATAAGTCAAATGTTCTATTCGACAACTCAAGGAATCCTGATGGAAAAGAGCTATTCGAGAAGTGGTTCGATATGTCAATTTAACAGTGTTCGAGAACTCAGAGTTATCGATCAAGTCAATTCTAGTTCTCGAATCACTTACTTAGTCACTTCTCGAATACATTCTTGGAGACAAAATACTGAAGAAATTGTACAAGTCAGAAACCTGCAACAAGCCAATGCACTTTATGGACCACAATCTGTAACGTGCTCTGGAAAGCCTACAAGGAAGCTTGGAGAGATATAGAAGAGATAAGGAGCTAAAGAAGTGGATCTAAACAGGCTTTGCAAAGTCAAATCTGTAACCGTTTGGACGCTTACTCAAAAAGGATAGACAGACTAGAAAGTAATTTGTTTAGCTACCTTATTTGTAGTAATCAGGCTGTATCCATGTTCTATAAGGACACAGCCTCACTTCATAACTTAGTAACTTTCGTGAGTCGGGTTTTTCATACACTGTAAGCTATATCTCTCTGAGAAAAACAAAGTTGAGAATACTATCATTTGTATTCACAGATTGTAGCAACCTTTATCTAATAATACATTAGATTAAAGTGATATTATGTTGTGTGTTGTTCTTTATCCGCATATACATCTCTGCACACACAATACTTGTTTGCTACACAGACTCAAGGCACGAAAAGTTCAAGAATCCATTCACCCCCCCCCCCCCCTCTGTATTCTTTCTTTGTGTTCAATACTCAACAAAAAATAAAATTTATTGTAATAAAATAATTTTTTATTTAATCAAATAATTAATATATTAATTAATAATAATAATAATATATGATAGCCCGTGCTTTGCACGGGTTATAGGCTAGTATATAATAAGCATAAGAGGGATCTTATCCATAATTTTCGTCACTGTACTACCAAAATAATCTCAACCGTCGAATCTACTATTTTTAAAAATAGACGATCAAGATTATACCATATTAAAATTTAAAAGAGAAAATTATAATCTAAAAAGGATATAATTAGAAAAGGTTGCCTTAGAAGTGAATTTTAAAAATAAAATTATAATTTAAAAAGGATAGAATTAAAAAATGTTGCATTAGAATTGAATTTTAATAAGAAAAGTTATAATGTGAATTGTATGTTTGAGATTCAATAAGTTGCAAAAATAAGTTGGAAAATAAGTTGGAAAGTTAGGAATTTCTAACTTTGTCTTAAAATAAGTTGACTTATTCTGGAAAAAAGTTCCCCCAAACACCCCCATAATCAGCCAAACAAAAAATGACATGCACGCACGACAATGCCAGCAAAGCCCTATTCAATAGGAACGGTAAATTAATTAGTTGATTGTTAAAATTTTGATCATATTTGATAGAAATATATTACGTTATATTATCTTTTATGTATCAATTCATCTTTCTATATATAATAGGAGAACACGTTCGGTTATCCTGAGCAAATTAATTCATTCCAAGCCTACTTCCAAACCTAGCCCAAAATTTTTGAAAAAATAATGTGTACAAGGATTTGAACCCAATACCTCACATAGGTCAATTCATCCCTCCAACCACTTGAGCTACATAAACATTTAAGATAAAATGAAAATTCATTAACTACATACATAAATGTTTTTTTCTTTATGTTCTATTTCACTATTTATTTAAGATGGATCAAGTGTTTCACTAAATTTCTAGCCGATTGAGCTATGTGATCATTTGAGTTAATACTAAAATTCATCAACTACATACATAAATATTTATTTATTTATATTTTATTCAATATTTTATTTTACAATTTATTTAAGATAAAACAAGTGTTTAAATTAAGCCTCACATATTATTTGCATGATAACTTGTGTGCATTGATTCTCTTTATAATCATACTAGATTAGAACACGTGCATTGCACGGGTGATTTTTAATATTGGTTATCATACTACTTGTGTTGTAATATTTTATTTTAATTATATTAGATTTAGATTTGTGTTTTAATTAAATAAAATAGTTATATATGTTGTGATTAAAATAATTAGTCAAGTTCAAATAGAATTTTAATTTTAGCCCCAATATGTCCAAGATGTTTAGTTAGAATGGATTTTTAGTATAATTAGTCTGGTTAAAATAGGATTCTAACTTAGAGCTAATAAGTCCAAGTATCAAACTTTTTAGAGTTAATTCCATTCCACATCCCTTTGGTTTCGGCTAACTGTATTTTTTACCCATACTTTACATAATTGCAATCTACATCCCTTTACTAGTTTTGGCGGGACAGTTTGCACCCCTTCCATATATTTTGACCGTTACCATCAAAATGGACAGGGGTACTTTCGGAATTGTAAATGTATAATTAAATATTGGTCCTTGAAGTATGACATATTTTACGCATAAACCCCCTTAAACAAAAAAATATGCATTTTTGCCCCTCAACTATAAATATTGTATAATTTAACCCATTTCAATGTCTCTTAAAATAAAAATAACAAAATAGATAATTTTATTAAAAAAAATTTGCAGTGTATCCATATTTTTTTAAAAATATTATTAATAGTAAATTGTAAATAGATGAAAAAAATTAAAGTTTGATGAAGAATTAGAATTTGATACAAAAATAATATGAGGAAATACCATAAATTTTCGAATTGAATTAATAAGATTACTAACTTTTTAAAATTTTATTTGAATTTGTTTTGTAAAATTTCTTGAACGAAAATTTTTATATGATAAGTTTGGGGTTATTCTGAAATTTTTATAAAATAATCTATGTTTTTTGTTTTTTATTTGAACATATTCTAAAAATTCAAATATCGAGGCGGTGTGTATAGTCCAGGAGCAAAAATGCAGTTAGCAAAAATATAGGGATTGGTAAATTAAAGGATTAAATTATTCAATTTTTATAGTCCAGGAGCAAAAATGCTTGATATTTTAGTTTAAGGATTTATATGTAAAATCTGAAATACTTCAAGGATTAAAATGCAAGTCAGCATTATTAATTCCAAAATTACCCCTATCATTTTTAACGTTAACGGCCAAAATAGACCGAAGGGATGCAAATCGACCCGCCAAAACTAGTAAAGGGATGCATAATGAAATTATGCAAAGTATGGGTAAAAAATGCAGTTAGCCAAAACCAAAGGGATGCGAAATGGAATTAACTCAACTTTTTATATTCTCTCAAGTATTGTATAGATTTATTTTGGGTTTAAGAATATGTTAATTAAGTCCGATCCAAGTATTTATTAATTTTTTTTACTTAAGAATATGTTAATCAAGCCTGATCAGAGTACCGACCTGCTACGAAACTTTTAATGTTTCGGTTTAAGAGTATAGTATAGATGTAGGCCTATAATTATTCTTTTGTGATAAATTATTTACTTTTGTTAACAATATCATAAATGGAGCGCATAATTGTTTGTAAATAATTTTGGTATGACATTTTTATATGAATTAAACTATATTAACTATTGTCAGTGAAACTAGAAACAACTAATATATATGAATAGTACATATTAATAAAAGTATGAATAGTAAGAAAATTATCCAAAATATATAATATACAAATAAGATTGGATAACATAACCATTATTTATAAATAATTACATAGAATATGTGGTTTATTTATAAGATGGAATTATGAGTTATCAATTATTGGCTAAATACTTGCATGAAATATATAGTTGAATTATAAGGATATTTTACAATAATATATTGGAATAAATTGTATATAACATTTGACAAAGTATAATGATGAATTCAATGTCAAAGTATAGGGAAATGAGACATGAACAATTTTAGCTCATGATGTTGGAAACCCGAAAAATATCTATCGAGACGTAATTCATCAATTCTCAAGCGCATAGGTCGAAAGAATGATAAGTTTGTTATGCAAGGTAGATTTGTTAAGTCAATTATTCATAATTGAATTTTCTGATATCTTGAAAGATAAATAGATGTCGGAAAAAAAACAAAGACAATGAATTCTTAAATATCAAGAGATTAGAAGAAAAGAGAGGGAAAAGTTAGAAAAAGAGTTTTAAGAACTTAAAGAACAAGGCATGGGCAGAGTTTCAAAGGATTTTTATTAAAATCAAGACCATGACTTACACTTTCGGAATGGAATAGTTTGAAGGATATTTAGATTTTACCTTAAAAATCTATACTATATTATTATAAGCAAAATAGAGATCTTTTGTAGTTTGTAGTTTGGTTAACCAAGCTATTCATAACCGTTAGATCTTCAACTCAAATTAAATCATGACCGTTAGATACAACAATATTAAAAAAAAATTATTTAGTAGTCTAAGATTCTATTCCCATTTAATTTAAAATATTACCCTTTATAAACAACTAAAAACATAAATCATACAATATCTTTCCTTTATTAATATTTCTATCTAATTAAAACATGTTACCTTCTATTTAATTAAAACACGTTACCTTTTATTTAAAAACTAATATTGCAATCATTATACGTATATCCAAAAATATTGCACCATATCTTTCGACAATTAATAAACACCTAAAAATATGAATCATACCATTTCTTTTAATTATTAATATTTCCTTTTTAATTAAAACACGTTACTTTTTAATTTAAAATTAATCTTGCAATCATTAATATATATCCAAAAATATCATATCATATCTTTCAATTTCTAATAAAATATATTAAAAATCAATGTACATTGTTTATAATAAAAAAAACATAAGTATAATCATTAAACATGAATATATCAAATTATGTTAAATTAAAAATATTAATCATACCATATCTGTGACGCCCCCAAATCCGCCCTGTCCGGGGACCCGGGTCGCCACATCAGGTCTCAGCATCCTGCAACACACGTTAGCTCGATAATAATAAAATCTTTATTACAACGGAGCGGAACAGTCCCACTCCACAGATCCAAGATCAGATTCACACTTTATTACAATACGCTTATTACATCACCGAAAATAACTTGCAAGAGTCTATAAAGATAGAAAGGATAAAAGGTTCCAGCTGGCCATTCTAGTCCTTGTCAGCATAGCCTGGAGCTTTTCCCTTGCCTCTAGATCCCTGGCTGGACGTCTCACATCTTTCCTTCTTGACAGCTGAACAAATGTTGTAAAGCAAGAGTGAGCAACTATGGTGCTCAGCAAATTCTCTCCTGGCTCGGTACATAAATATAGTAATATATATACCGAAAGAAAATACTCGAATTTAAATAACACTAATAAGATAACAAACTCTGCAAATTTTGACTCAAGACTCGCAAAATAAAATAAATTACATGAAGGCTCTATTCGCGTTCACCTATTAATTTTGATATCTCGAGTTTTATACATAATGCAACCCAAATACAATTATTCATAAGGGAAATTTTTATTTATTAAAAGGCCTCTAATTATTTCTAAATATGTGGCACTAATTTAATTATTTATTTAACTCGCACTTCTAAATCCATTTAGTTCTTATCAAGTCTCTAAGATTTTATCTAGAATCCCTTTTTGCAACATATGATTCTATTAAATAAGCTTAATATAATTAAGCTCACTGATGTCTAATTCTAAATTTAATACACCAAAAATTATCTTTTATTCTAATTAATAATTCCAAACAAAAGAATTTCAATTTTAAATGACCAAGATTTTAACCTATTTCTTCTTTTTTAATGAATCAAAATCATGATTAAATCTCATATTATTTTTATTCCACCTTTATTCACATTAATCTAAATTAAGAATTTATCAACTAATGCACAATTAATTATTATTAATATTAGATCAGATTATTACAATTAAACAGATTAAAACAATTAATTTAACCCCCCCCACTCGACTGCTTCTCCGGCACCGCACACCACGGCCGACCGGCGGCCACCGCCGGACCACCACCTCTCCCGGCGACCTCTCTCCCTCTCCCTCTCTCCTTCTCGCTCTCTCTCTCTCTCTCAATCTCACGTCTCTCTCTCTCTTCGATCTCTCCTCTCTCGCTATCTCTCTCTGCGCTCGTACCTCTCTCTCTCTCCGCTCGTATCTCTCTCTCTCACTCCCTCTCTGTCTCTTATCTCTCTCGTTCAATCTCTCTGATCGTCTCTCTCACTCTCCGATCTCTCTGTTCTCACCTCTCTCTCTCCCCCCTTGTTCTCGCCTCTCTCTCCTTCCGGCCCCTCTCTCGAACCCCTCATCTCTCTCCCTCTCCGCTCTCAAACCTCTCTTCTCTCTTCCGATCTCGTCTCACTCTCTCTCCCTCCGCCTTCTCTCTATCTCCTCCCAACTCAATCTCTCTCTGTCTCTCTCCGAATCTCCCTCAATCTCTCCTTTCCTCTCTCCCAGACTCCGATTCAACCACAACACCACCGCCACCGCCTGTGGCGGCGTCACTCTCCCCCTCCCCCGACATACCTCACACACCAAAAACAAAACAATTTCTATGGCCCTCATAATTAAAAACCCCCTATTTACATGATCCATTAATAAAATAAAATTTACCACAAGCACATGATTTTTTTTTTCCAATTATAAATCAATAAAACTCTAAATTTTACAAGCATGCATGAATTAAAACACAATCAAATCATATTGAACACAAAATAAAAGGGTTTAATTCACAAAATCTCATTCCCTCTTTGAAAACCCAAATTTTTGATCTTTGACTAAAATAAAAACTCCTCAAAACCTTTATGATATATATATCCAATTGTAGAGCTTACAACCCTCTCTTCAAATTTATAAATGCATGCAAGATCAAGGCTTTAATTCAAGAGATATAGAATTTACAAGGTTTAGTCTAAGGGAGAGAAAAAGATGGGTGAATATATGTTTTTGTCTCGGTGGAATATAGAATGAATGAGATGAGACTAGAATTTACTTGATTTCTCACCATATATAATACTAACCTAATTGGGTTCTTGATGGGCTAGTCTTATTTTATTGGGCTTGAAATTAATCCAAGGTCTATGCTAGTGTATTAATGTTGAGTTAGTTGCTTACTAACCCAATTGGAACTACTAATGGGTCACTCTAAGAATTAAAATAATTAGTTGGGCTAAAATCACAACTAATACGGAAATCTTTCTATTATATAAAAAAAAGAAAAAAACTTAATCTGACACTAAAATATATTAATAATAGTAATGGTAATATTAAATTGAAATTAATAGAAAGTAGCGTTACGCTAAATAAATATTTATATGTGGCCTTAAAATGAAATAAAATAAATAAATAAAACAATTCGAGTTCACATAAATTTATTCGAAAAATGGTTCAATATAAAATCATTGATAAAAATTTTCGGTTGTTACAGTCTCCCCTCCTTAAAAGGATTCCGTCCTCGGGATCAATAATCTTGGATAAACAACTCGGGGTATTTACTGCGCATTTCACTCTCAAGTTCCCAAGTGGCTTCCTCGATTTGTCGGTTTCTCCAAATCACTTTTACTAAATTTATTCTCTTATTGCGCAACTCGTGCACCTTGAAATCCACAACTTCCACTGGTTTCTCTACGTAGGTTAGATCGGCTTTGACATCAATAGGTTCATACTCTAATACGTGTCGGTGATCCGGATGATAAGCTCTCAATATTTATACGTGGAATACATCATGTACGTGTTGAAGATCTGGCGGTAAGGCCCATTGATATGACACGGCTCCAACCTTCTTAAGAATCTCAAATGGTCCGATATACCTGGGACTCAGTTTCCCTTTCTTCCCGAATCTCATCACCCCTTTCCATGGGGAAATCTTCAGTAACACTTTATCTCCTATCTCAAATGATTTATCCTTTCTCTTCAGATCTGCATATTTTCTCTGACGGTTCTGAGCAGCAACTAATCTTTTTCGAATCGTTTCTACGGATTTCTTTGTCTGATGGACCATATCTGGCCCTAGTAATCTTCCTTCACCGACTTCATCCCAACAAAGTGGAGATCTGCACTTCCTTCCATATAAAGCTTCATAAGGGGCCATATCGGTACTGGAGTGATAGCTATTATTGTAAGCAAACTCTACTAGTGGCAGATGATCATCCCAACTTCCCTTGAAATCTAAGGTGCAAGCTCGCAGCATATCCTCTATCGTCTGAATTATCCTTTCGCTCTGTCCGTCTGTCTGCGGATGATAGGTAGTACTCAAATTTAACTTGGTGCCAAGGCATTCTTGAAAACTCTTCCAAAATCTAGAAGTAAAACGGGCATCTCTGTCTGACACGATTGACACGGGCACTCCATGACGGACTACCACTTCCTTCAAATACAAACCTACCAGTCTCTCCACTGAGTACCTTTCACTGATCGGCAGAAAATGTGCGGACTTCGTAAGTCTATCAACTATAACCCAAATAGCATCGTGATTCGCTCTGGTTCGAGGTAAACCTACTACAAAGTCCATGGTGATGTGCTCCCACTTCCATTCTGGAATCTCTAATGATTGGAGTAATCCACTGGGTCGTTGATGTTCTGCTTTCACTCTTTGACAGGTCAAACACTTGCTTACCCATTCTGCAATTTCCCTCTTCATGTTAGGCCACCAATAATTCTGCTTGATGTCTTGATACATTTTTGTGCTTCCTGGGTGAATGGAATATCTCGAGTTATGCGCTTCGCTCATGATTTCTTCTTTCAATTCGGTAACATTAGGAACCCAAATTCTCGAAGCAAATCGGTTAATCCCCTTATCATCTTTTGAACTCAAAAATTCTTCTCCTGTCAACTCTGATCTCCTTTCTTCCATCACTTGCTCCTGACAACGGCGAATCTTCTCTAGCAGCTCTGGTTGAAAATGAATGGTATAAACTCTTTCATTGTTTTGGACTGGGTCCTTGACTTCTAACTCCATCTTCTCGAATTCTCTGACTAACTCTTCTGAGGTCGTCAACAAGTTGAGTCTTTCTTTTCTACTTAAAGCATCAGCTACAACATTAGCTTTTCCTGGGTGGTAATTTATCGAGCAGTCATAGTCTTTGATCAATTCCAACCATCTTCTCTGTCTCATGTTCAATTCCTTCTGGGTGAATATGTACTTTAAGCTCTTGTGGTCTGTGAAGATCTCACATTTTTCTCCATACAAATAGTGTCTCCAAATCTTGAGTGCAAAAACAATGGCAGCAAGTTCCAAGTCGTGAGTAGGGTATCGTGATTCATATTCCTTCAATTGACGAGAAGCGTAAGCTATTACTTTTCCGTGCTGTATCAATACACATCCTAAACCTTTGTGTGAAGCGTCGCTGAAAATTACGAAATCGCCTTTTTCATCGGGTAGGGTCAAAACTGGGGCAGTTGTCAGTCTCTTCTTCAATTCTTGAAAGCTGTCTTCACATTTGGACGTCCATTCGAACTTTTTACTTTTCATGGTAAGTCGAGTCAGCGGCGTAGCAATCTTTGAGAAATCTTTCACGAATCTACGATAATAACCAGCCAGTCCAAGGAAACTTCTAACCTCTGTTGGAGTCTTAGGTCTCTCCCAGTCTGCTACGGCTTCTATCTTAGCAGGGTCTACAGAAATTCCTTCACCACTCACAATATGTCCCAAAAACTGAACTTCTTTCAGCCAGAATTCGCACTTTAAAAACTTCGCATACAACTTTTCCTTTCTTAGTGCTTCAAAAACTAGACGGAGTTGTTCTGCATGATCTTCAGGTGACTCCGAGTAAATGAGAATGTCATCAATAAATACAATCACGAACTTATCCAAGTATTTCTTGAACACACGATTCATTAAATCCATAAAAGCAGCTGGAGCATTCGTCAATCCGAAAGACATAACTAGAAACTCGTAATGTCCATATCGGGTCCTAAAAGCAGTCTTAGGAATGTCCTCAGGCTTGATTTTCAGTTGATGATAGCCAGATCTCAAATCAATCTTCGAAAAATGAGTAGCTCCCTTAAGTTGATCAAACAGATCGTCGATTCTAGGCAAAGGGTACCTGTTCTTGATAGTCATCTTGTTCAGTTCGCGATAGTCAATACACAGCCACATAGATCCGTCCTTTTTCTTCACGAATAAAACTGGAGCTCCCCACGGGGATACACTAGGTCTGATTACACCTTTTTTAAGTAACTCTTGTAGTTGTGTTGCCAATTCCTTCATTTCCACTGCCCACTGGTGCCATTCGTAGGGTGCTTTGGAGATTGGTGCGGTTCCTGGTGCTAGATCAATCGTGAATTCTATCTCTCGGTCTGGTGGAATTCCGGGCAAGTCATTGGGGAAAACATCTTTAAACTGATTGACTACAGGAATCTCCTCAATGGTAGGAGCTTGCTTCTTCGTATCTATCACATGAGCCAGATAGGCTTGACATCCTTGCCGAAGTAATCTCTTAGCTTGAATTATTGACAGAAAATCTTTAGCCGGTTTACGCCCGCGAAACGGAATTCTCATTCCGTTAGGTCCACTTAAGCTAACCTTCTTCCGACGATAATCGATCTGGGTATCGTAACGTGCTAACCAATCCATCCCTAAGATTACGTCGAATTCCCCCAACTTAAAGGGAATGAGGTCTGCGTCAAAACGTTGACCTTGAATTTCTATAAAACAGTTCGGGCACAAACGGTTCACTGGAATGACTTCCTGATTCGCTACTTCTATACTCAGAATTCCCTCCAAGGGTACAGACTCAAGATCAAGCTTATTCATGAAGTTCTCAGAAATAAAAGATCTGGTAGCGCCAGAATCAACTAGAACACATGCATCTTCAGAATTTACTAGAAGCGTACCTGCAATCACATCGCTGTCATCAATAGCATCCTTCACGGTCATGTTGAAAGTTCTTGCGGTCGGCTTGTTGCTGGGAGGTGCTGTGAGTCGAAGCACTAGATTTTCCTTAGCAGTCTGTCGGCAATCTCGGGACACGTGACCTTTCTTTCCACAGTTGAAGCAGGTGACAGATTTATCCTTGCAACTAGAAGCATAATGACCCTTCTGTCCGCAGTTGTAGCAATTCACCGTAGCTTGCTGGCAAGGTCCAGGGTGTTTCCTCCCACATGTCTTACACTCTGGCAATGGTGGTCTTCCTTGCATCACGTTCACTGTCTGTTGAGGTTTGGTCCTCTGATTGCTTTCTCTGGTGTCATGGTTCCCAATTCTCTTAGTTTCTGAGCTTCTATCTTCTCTTTTCACAAACGGCCTCTTGTCACTACGACTGTCAGATCTCTTCACAAAGCTGCTTCCACCACTCTGAAACTTTCTCTTTTTACCATCCCGATCTTTCGGGTACAACTCACTTCCACTTTCTACTATAGCCGCTTTCTGAACTAAGGTTGCATAGTTGGTGATCTCAAAAACGGCAACTCGATTCTGGATCCAGGGCTTCAGCCCTTGCTGGAAACGCTTGGCTCTTTTCTCCTCAGTGTCCACATGATAGGGTACAAACCTTGAGAGTTCTATAAACTTGGCTTCGTAATCCGCAACAGTCATCGCTCCTTGCTTGAGTTCTAAGAATTTGATCTCCATTTGGTTCTCTAGATACTTAGGAAAATACCTCTCTAGAAACAAGGTCGTAAATCTAGTCCATGGAATAACCGCATTGCCTTCCAAAGTCCTCTTTGCTTCCCACCAGTAATTAGCTTCACCTTTCAACATGTATGCTGCAAACACTATCTTCTTATCCTCCTCTACTCCCACAATTTCAAAAGTCTTCTCTATTTCTCGTAACCAAATTCTGGCCTCCACGGGGTTAGTGGTACCTTTAAACTCAGGTGCGTTCAGAGATTTGAATGATTTGAAAGTCACTGTGGCATGAGTCAGCTGAGCTGGAGGTGGATTTCCTCCCACTGGGTTAGGGTTCTGCTGAGGCTGAGGGTTCTGGGCATGCTGAAGAAGAAAGTTCAACAACAGGTTCATCGGGTTATTATTCTGGTTTGGATTCTGAGCGGGTTCCGGTTCCGGGTTTGGAACTGGGTTAGGAACTGGGTTCCGAGGTGGAACCTCATTCTCTGGATTCTCTTCAGGTTGAGGACGAGGGTTTCTTTGGGGTCTTCCTCTTTTAGGTGGCATCTTTTTCTATAAGAGCGAAAACAATATGGTATGTTATATCACAGGTATGCAATTATATGTCACCATTGCTGGCACAGTTATTCAAAATTATTTACTTGGTCAAAACCTCTGGTTTCTCAAAAATAAACCATGCTCAAAATCATGATTCTTTCTCTTGTCTCTTTATAAAACAGTTTCTCTTTTTCCTTATTATAAAAAAAAATTCAGGGTACTCGCGAAAAGAAACTAATTCAGGTTTTACTGGCAATTCTTATAAAAATCTTTAAGTTCTAAAACTCAATTTTCGTCTTAATCTTTGGTTTTCGATTTTTTTTTTTTTGTCGCAGTATCTATAAAGAATTTACTATAACAGGAGTATCAGGAAATAATCTAGCATGCTCTTCTAATATAATACAGTTCTATAACAGATCAACAAACAAGATATCAGTACTACTAGCAGATCATAATATATATATATATATATATATATATATATATATATATATATCACATGGTACCATACTGGTACAGTCCAGGTCATAATACTGAATACATCATCATAGTAATACAGACCCATCATCAGAATATAAATACATCGTGGAACATCTACTGTCATGCTAGTACGGAGATAATAAGATAACTACCCAACAAGCTGGGCATAAAGTCAACTACATTGAATACATCGATCAACAGAATATGTGCACCCTATACTGAAAGATCTATCATGATGCCATACAAAAAGCGGGTCACCACTAGCTATAATATACATGCTAACCAAAAGATGGGAATGCGCAAGCGTAGATATATGACATCCCCTGAAACCAAAAAGACTATGCTAAGTCAACTGCAGCAGCAAGTCAGGTCGAACCATCACGGGCAAACATCTCGCCCACCCTCCTATGGAACTCTGCAATGATGTCTGTGATCAGGGCAGAAACTCTGGCATAATCAATCTGTCCGGTACTAGATGATGGCAAAGCAGCTAAGTCAGTCTGAAGCCCGGTCAACACAGTCAGGGCTATCTGATGCACAATCTCCATAGGTATGTCTCTCACCAACAGACTACCTCCATGATACACGGCAAGGGGATCTGGAACAGACAAGAGTCAGAGAATACCATCCCTAGTAGCGAAGATCTCCTCATAACGAGACCACAACCAACGGTACTGCTGGAACAGGGTGTGGTGGATGTGCCAAGGAACCGTCTCTCTGGCCACAACAGGGTGCTCAGAGGGAGCAGATGGCATAGCAGCAGTAGTAGCAGCCACTGGAGGCTGAGCAGGAACAGGTGCAGGTATGGTAGGTGCAGATGGAGCAGTGTCGCAAGTAGGAGTAGCAATGACAGGTGGAAACATGTAGTCAGGTATAGTAGGGACTATAGGAGCTACAGCATACACCGGAATAGGAGTAGCAAACAAATCAGCAAAAGCTGATACTCTGGTAGGTGTATCAGCTCTAGTCACTGGAGCAGATAAGCTGGGTAAAGTCTCAGTACGGATGGGCGAAAGCTGGCCCTCATCAATCGGCTCAGAAGTAATCAGCTCTGGGGTCTCAAATCTGAACATCTCGGGAGTATACAGAAGAGTAGTCTCTGCAGTCATGGTAGATACTGGAATCTGAGCTGGCTGCTCAATCTCTGGAGTAGGTGCTTCTAAGTCAATCACTGGCACTGGAGAATCAGCAATCTCAATGATCTGGTCAGGAGAACCTACCAAATCTATCACATGAGGTGGAGAAGGTGTAAGAATCCGGATAGGGGTCCCTGAGGGTAAGGTGTAGGAGATCTGTCTCTAGCTGAGCGGAAATCATCAAGTCCTGAAGTAGTCATCTACGAAAGTACAAGGAACTTCGGTCACAACAGGTTCTAATCGATTAGATACTTATATAGATATACTTATATAAGGGTGAAAAGCATTTCGTGCTAAAATCTCAACATCGCAATATATCTCTAAACTCTTACGTCACGTTATAATTCTAGGCTCGCTCGTACGATTCATAAAATATAACTAACGCTCTGATACCAACGCTGTGACGCCCCCAAATCCGCCCTGTCCGGGGACCCGGGTCGCCACATCAGGTCTCAGCATCCTGCAACACACGTTAGCTCGATAATAATAAAATCTTTATTACAACGGAGCGAACAGTCCCACTCCACAGATCCAAGATCGGATTCACACTTTATTACAATACGCTTATTACATCACCAAAAATAACTTGCAAGAGTCTATAAAGATAGAAAGGATAAAAGGTTCCAGCTGGCCATTCTAGTCCTTGTCAGCATAGCCTGGAGCTTTTCCCTTGCCTCTAGATCCCTGGCTGGACGTCTCACATCTTTCCTTCTTGACAGCTGAACAAATGTTGTAAAGCAAGAGTGAGCAACTATGGTGCTCAGCAAATTCTCTCCTGGCTCGGTACATAAATATAGTAATATATATACCGAAAGAAAATACTCGAATTTAAATAACACTGATAAGATAACAAACTCTGAAAATTTTGACTCAAGACTCGTTTCAAAAATAGAAATACTCGGAATGACTCTTTTTGTGAAACTCTGATGACTCATGATAAAAGAATAACTGGTCTTCCATCCTTTCGGTATCTCGGCGGGGCGATCAACTATCCGACCGGGAATACCGTCCTCCAATGACACCGCACTTCGCCCGATCACGGCTACAATACGATATCAACGAATATAATATATAGTATGAATGCTAGCATCATAGTGGGTGATTATATCAACCCTGGCATCATAGTGCCTAATATTCTCGTGTCCTTAAAACGGTTCACGAGTCTCTCTTTCTCTAAATGGGCCTCTTTCCCAAAATTGACCAGTAGAAAACAGAATTCCCGAATATTTAATGAACTGACATTCTGAGATAAAATTCACAAGAAAATATTAGATTGATCTGGCGGACTGCCAGTTTTACTCAATATGCCACCAATCCGAACAATGGATTGATGTAACTCTCAATAAATATGCTTTAATTGGTTGGCACGAACAAAGTGCCAACCCTTGACAAGAAAGGCAACTATCTCAAAATAATGAGGATAGTCTCAAAATGAAATAAAATGAGTCGTACTGAACAAGTAGTACTACTCGAATGTTTATAATACTCAAATTTGATGAACGTTAAATAGAATGTTTTTCATTCGATCCAAGAGAAAAACTCTAACAAAATTTAAGTAGCATAATCCCTATTGATTGATTCGAACGATGAACCAATTAAAAGATAATCAATAAATGTTGTCGAATTTGTACAATAAATCCGACTGAGAGAATGAACTTAACTATCTCGAACGAATGAGAATAGTTCCACTGAATCAAAATAAATAGTCGTCTCGAATTAAAGAGACCGACCCGATAGCAACGAAATTTCTTTTACGCTTATAGGGAATGTATTTCGCAAGTAAACTAAATTAACAGTATCGTAATATTTAACGAGAAATAATGCTCGAAAGAAATATTGCATCATAAAAAGGTAAAAGATAATTTGATAGCTCAAAAATAAATATGGAATAAAATAATATGACAGAAATACAAAGTTTCCGAGAGTTAGGGTAGGAATGAACTTGCCTCTGTCTCGACGTTAAACGATTACCAGAAAATTAAAAGAGCGCTAACCGTGAGCAAACGTCTCAGTTCTCGAAAAGGGAAAACTCTATAATAATTATCAAAATAATTTCAGTGCTCGATTAAGAATTTAATCTCGTAGGGTCAAGTAGTAACGATAATCATGACATTTGATAATCAAATAATTCTCAACACGTAAATGGGAATATTCTTGTAAGTTAAAAGTCTCATCTATGCCTTATTCGCAAAATAAAATAAATTACATGAAGGCTCTATTCGCGTTCACCTATTAATTTTGATATCTCGAGTTTTATACATAATGCAACCCAAATACAATTATTCATAAGGGAAATTTTTATTTATTAAAAGGCCTCTAATTATTTCTAAATATGTGGCACTAATTTAATTATTTATTTAACTCGCACTTCTAAATCCATTTAGTTCGTATCAAGTCTCTAAGATTTTATCTAGAATCCCTTTTTGCAACATATGATTCTATTAAATAAGCTTAATATAATTAAGCTCACTGATGTCTAATTCTAAATTTAATACACCAAAAATTATCTTTTATTCTAATTAATAATTCCAAACAAAAGAATTTCAATTTTAAATGACCAAGATTTTAACCTATTTCTTCTCTTTTAATGAATCAAAATCATGATTAAATCTCATATTATTTTTATTCCACCTTTATTCACATTAATCTAAATTAACAATTTATCAACTAATGCACAATTAATTATTATTAATATTAGATCAGATTATTACAATTAAACAGATTAAAACAATTAATTTAACCCCCCCCCCACTCGACTGCTTCTCCGGCACCGCACACCACCGCCGACCGGCGGCCACCGCCGGACCACCACCTCTCCCGGCGACCTCTCTCCCTCTCCCTCTCTCCTTCTCGCTCGCTCTCTCTCTCTCTCTCTCTCTCTCTCTTCGATCTCTCCTCTCTCGCTATCTCTCTCTCTCTCCGCTCGTACCTCTCTCTCTCTCCGCTCGTATCTCTCTCTCTCACTCCCTCTCTGTCTCTTATCTCTCTCGTTCAATCTTTCCGATCGTCTCTCTCACTCTCCGATCTCTCTGTTCTCGCCTCTCTCTCTCCCCCTTGTTCTCGCCTCTCTCTCCCTCCCCTCTCTCGAACCCCTCATCTCTCTCCCTCTCCGCTCTCGAACCTCTCTTCTCTCTTCCGATCTCGTCTCACTCTCTCTCCCTCCGCCTTCTCTCTATCTCCTCCCAACTCAATCTCTCTCTGTCTCTCTCCGAATCTCCCTCAATCTCTCCCTTCCTCTCTCCCCGACTCCGATTCAACCACAACACCACCGCCACCGCCTGTGGCGGCGTCACTCTCCCCCTCCCCCGACATACCTCACACACCAAAAACAAAACAATTTTTATGGCCCTCATAATTAAAAACCCCCTATTTACATGATCCATCAATAAAATAAAATTTACCACAAGCACATGATTTTTTTTTTCCAATTATAAATCAATAAAACTCTAAATTTTACAAGCATGCATGAATTAAAACAAAATCAAATCATATTGAACACAAAATAAAAGGGTTTAATTCACAAAATCTCATACCCTCTTTGAAAACCCAAATTTTTTATCTTTGACTAAAATAAAAACTCCTCAAAACCTTTATGATATATATATATCCAATTGTAGAGCTTACAACCCTCTCTTCAAATTTATAAATGCATGCAAGATCAAGGCTTTAATTCAAGAGATATAGAATTTACAAGGTTTAGTCTAAGGAAGAGAAAAAGATGGGTGAATATATGTTTTTGTCTCGGTGGAATATAGAATGAATGAGATGAGACTAGAATTTACTTGATTTCTCACCATATACAATACTAACCTAATTGGGTTCTTGATGGGCTAGTCTTATTTTATTGGGCTTGAAATTAATCCAAGGTCTTTGCTAGTGTATTAATGTTGAGTTAGTTGCTTACTAACCCAATTGGAACTACTAATGGGTCACTCTAAGAATTAAAATAATTAGTTGGGCTAAAATCACAACTAATACGGAAATCTTTCTATTATATAAAAAAAAAGAAAAAAACTTAATTTGACACTAAAATATAGTAATAATAGTAATGGTAATATTAAATTGAAATTAATAGAAAGTAGCATTACGCTAAATAAATATTTATATGTGGCCTTAAAATGAAATAAAATAAATAAATAAAACAATTCGAGTTCACATAAATTTATTCGAAAAATGGTTCAATATAAAATCATTGATAAAAAATTTTGATTGTTACAATATCTCTCAACCATTAATAAACACCTAAAAATATCGATCGTACCATATCTTCCAATCATTAATATTTTCTTTCTAATTAAAAAATGTTACCTTTTTTATTTAAAACTAATCTTAAAATTATTAATATATAGCCTAAAATATCACACTATATTTTCCAAATATTAATTAAATATATTAGAAATCCGTAACATAAAATAAAATTATTATATATCAAAAAAAACTCGTGCATTAAGAAACTATCCTTAAAATACAACTTAAAATGCGTGCCAAAAATCCCATTCAGAAAGGTAAAGATTTGAACGGGACTGAGGGAGTATAAATTAGCTAAAAGGATGAACCATTTTCGAATAACCAATGGTTAGAATTGTAAGTGTTATGAAAAGTCAAAAATGTTATGATTGCTATCAATACTACTCGTATCAAATTTTAAATTATAAACTTGCACATACTTTGCACGGGCTTTTATTTCTATATATAATAGAGCAACAAGGGGATAATTGTGAGCCAATAAACCCCCTGTGAAATTACAGTTATGTCCTTATAATTTATAAAATTACATGAAATGGCACTCTTTTATTTAAATGGGAAAAAATGAGTTTTTGTGGTGAATCGAACCTAGAAACTCCTCTACACAAGTTATCCTACCAACCACTGTGCTACATGAACTTTTTTGTTTTGATTTAAAAAATCTTTTACATAAACCCGACCGCTCCATTATCTTATTTTTTACTATTATTTTAAAAATATTATATTTTAGCTTTCACAATATGGTACACATCCATCCATTCTTTCTACATATAATAAGAGAACAAGGGAATTTTTAGGGGGGTTTTGAGCCAATAAATCCTCTATGAAATTACAGTTATACCCTTACAAATTATAAAATTACATAAAATTTCACTCTCTTATTTAAATGGAAAAAATGAGTAAATTTTATTTTTATGGTGAATCGTACCTAGAACATCCTCTACACAATTTATCCTACTAACCTTTGTGCTGCATGGACTTTATTATTTTGAGTTAATAAACCTTTTACACAAACCCGACCTCTCCATTATCTTATTTTTACTATTATTTTAATTTTTAGTAAAAATAATGGTGACTCGTATTATTTTAAAAATATTATATTTTAAATTTCACAATATGGTACACAATCTATCTACTACTATAAATTAAACCACAACACAAGTGCAAAAAGTGTCATTTTAATGGTTGTGAACTTACGATAATATTTCTATATGTTTAAAAATTACAAAAGCACCATCCCTTTAATATTTATGCAAACAATATATGAAATATGTTGGTGTTGGGAATCAGCCCTCTCATAATTTCGGATTATAATTTTATGCGACTTATATATCTTGATGAGATATTTAAAGAAATAAATATTAAGGAGCGTACTAATTTTATCTGGAAAGTATTGTATGATGAGTATTATTCACATCGATGATATGTCTTTTTATCATTGTTCTAAAAGAAATTGTGTTATAACCTATACAATATATTTATATGCTATAAAACATCATTTTTTATGCTCATATGATCTATACATATATAAAAAAATACATAAATTAAAATACTGATATTATAATATTATGAATATAAAAGGTGTAATTATATTAAAAAATATCCTTAAATCGTAAAATTATACAGAATTTATAGCAATTGCTAGAGGATGACCCGTGTCTCGCACGGGTTATTATGCTAGTGTTGATAATAACTCAATGCAATAATAGTAATAAATATAATCTATTCAACAATGATATTTTGGCATTTTTTAGAATTTTAAGTACTTGAAAATATTTTAAAAAATATGTATAATCTTTTTTATTATCTTTTCATTTAGATTGAACTAAATTTGGAGACAAATATTCAAAAAAATTAAAAAATAATAATTAAATTTCGTGTATGATACGAATTATAAGCAAGCTATGTATAATAAAACAGAAAAGAAAAATGTCCCATACAACAGTCTACTTGAATAATAGGTAAGGAACAGAGAAATGATGGATTAAATGGCAGATAAAACGGTCTATCTGAATAAAAATGGTTCCTCTACAGGAAACCTAGTAAACTACTGATCTCTGATTATTTAATTTGAAAAAAAAAAAAAAACCACACGACTACACAACTTTTCTGTCTGTCTCTCTCTATGTAGCCGGTGCATGCAGCTTCCAGATGGTCACTTCCCATTTGTGCTGTTGGCAGAAGACGCTGGTGAAGCTTCCGCCGGAAAGGGTGGAGCCAACTTCAGGTAATCCGGTTCCAGAAAGTGAATGTCTATGTGGTACACAAACCTTTGTTTGCATACGTACTGGTTGCCGCAGAAGTAGCATTTGTAAGGAATTCTGCATGACACTGTTCTGGTGGAGCCATTGTACCTGATGAATCAAAAAGGTTACCATGTTTGTAAAACTAACTGGTGCAGCTGCCAAGTCAAAAAAGTTAAAATTTTCTCTCCGTGCACGTTACTGTGTTCTAAATTTACTCGTGCAGATCTGCTGATTTGCACCATAGCCATTGAAATGGTGAGGAAACGTAGAAGACCGAGAAAGAGTGTAATAAATCTAATTGTACAACGAACTTCAATGGCTACAGTGGTGGCAGGATCAGGTTTAGAAGGAAACCAGAGTTTTCATTTAAAGATGAAGTGTTTAAGGTTGTACCACTGTGGATTCAGCTACCAAATCTTGCATTGAAAGGGGAAAGGATGCCCTTTGTAGAATTGGAGGCATAATTGGGACACCTCTATTTGCACATGAATGTACATCTACTTAGAAACGAATTTCATATGCTAGAATGTTAGTAGAGGTGGATATGACAAAACCTTTGGTACGTGAAATTCAAATAGAAATGAAGATCCGCATGGTACAATGATAAAACAGAGGATTCGGTATGAAAGGGAGCCATTGTTCTGTAACCAATGCAAGAAGATAGGGCAGAAATATGAGGTTATCACTGAAGATAAACAGCAAGAAAACGAACAGTCTGAAAGGTTGGTAACAAAGGGACAATATAAACATAAGGGTAAACAGGAGGGTCCAAGTTATGTAGAGAATACGGAGAACGAATAGTCTGTTCCTAAGAGAACTCTTCCTAGAATGTATTTTATGTCTGATGGACAAATTCTAAATATTTATAACATATCTGTGTCTTCCACAATAAAAAAAATATGAAAGCCATTTAAATTAATTTATAATTAATTATGTGTCAAATTCCTAGAATTTACTTTAAAATAGCTTTTTATCTTTCCTTATTGATGACACGCATATTTTAAAAATATTTCTTACACAATACTCTCATACAAATTCCCACCCTATCACACAACCTCCTCTACACATAACATATATGTACAAACAAGTATATTATATTTATATATATGTAATGTATTGAAGAAAGAAAATATTTTCTTATTACAAACACATACATAATTGCATAAAATAAGATCACTTCACAAATTCATCTCACATAAATTTTTTGAGATGATCTCTCGAATTTTATTCTCTAATATAAATGTGTTACCAACCTTTTCAATGAAAATTGTAATTTTAAGGAAAAAAAAAACATTACATAACTCTACAAATGTGTAATATACATACATACCATTTTAATGATTTAAATTCACATATCATTCCATAAAATTATTATTAGACGCTTTCAATATATATATATATTACAAAAAAAACATATTTCCTAAAATGAAATTAAATATTTTTAATTTATTTTCGGTTCAAAACTCATCATTTTCTAGTTGATGGAGCACATTATCTATCGGGTTCGGGTCGGATTCAAATTGATCCAAAAATGAGATCGGGTACATCAAACCCAACACGACCTCAACCCATATATCTAAAATTCGATCAGGATATGACTTTTAGCTCACTTGTTCATAAACATTACTTAAAATGAACATACAAGTCAAATACAAATATTAATTGGCATATACTAGAAATACGAGAAACTTAATTAGATAAAAAAATAATTGTCACCTTGGCAATCCTTGTATGGTGACCTTAATTTTTTTTTGGAGCATGATCTTCATTGTTTACTACAAATGTTGGAAGAACATTTGAATCTGAACAAAGAAAAATGGGTTAGCTTTAAATGTAAAATTATTCATAGAAAATAATACATGTAATGTCATATAAAGGAAAAGTAACCACAGTAAAAGTCACAATCACATATTTAAATTGGATCGGATGAGAGTCGATCCACGTCTTTATTCAATTATTTTCAATTAAATAAAATCAATAGCAATGCTTTGACAAATCCGAGATTACATACCAGATTAATTTGGAGTGTGTGCTATCCTTTTTCCGAACCTGCACACATTAATACTCATAAATCATCATAGACATGTGCATACAATTAATATATAAGTAAACTGAATCGGTGAATATTTATCAATTAAACTAACCATTTGAAATTAGGGAGACAAGAGTTTACAAAGAGAGAAAGAGAGAGGGTGTGCCACGAATATTGATAAAAAAGATGTCGACTATTGTTTTTGGAAAATCCTAGCCTTTTTCTTTGCAGATCAATCCCAGTAACGTCGCTTTTTATAATGAGAATTCATAGCTCTGGAACCTTCGAAATGTTGGGCCTTGCAACCTATACTAATGTACGGACTATATAATTGGGCTCGACTATGTGTTATTGGTCATTGATTCTTATGATATATCACTCCTAATTTATATAAATCTATATATTAATCAATAACATACCCGAATTATATTATTGTACTAAAAAAACTTTTCGTTGACAAAAATTACATCGAAATTTACAAATAAATACCTAGCTATAATTGATATATGGACAAAAATTTCACGAATTCTATAAAAGTTAAAAACCATTTATTTTACTAAATTTGTGAAAGAAATAAAAGAAGCAACATATTTAAAAAGAGTGTTATTCCCAAAGTATCTTAGAAGGGAGGGGGTGAAAACAATGCTTACAATTATTTCGATTTTATTTGTGAACAATTATTAGTAAAACTTGAAATCAAAACAAAAAAAAAGCTTGAGAATAGATCGTTTGATTAATATAACCACGAAGTGCTACACACTAAGTCTACGGTTAACTACAATGATTATCGTTCCAAGAAATAAATATTGACATGGGGTTGAAAAATACCCTAGAGACGTAATTAATGTCACATTAAATTAACCTAGAATTGTCCAAATACAAGGCCCAATTAATAAGACTTGAAACCCTAATTAATTATTAATTTTGTATTTAATAAAGGGGCTAATTACACCGCCCAATAATGAGTTCAAAGAAGAGGCAAACTTTTATGAGAAGTAGCCCCCAAGACACCAAGACCTACTAGGAATCAACCTTCCCCTATGAAGGATCTAGAATTACACTCCAAGAAGATGACTTGTCGTCCACGTCACCCAAACCTAAATAAAAGCTTAGATATCAATGTTTACATAAAGGGTCTGACCCTCATTCATTCTCAGAAGAACGTTTTTAGACATAGCTCCATAGGTCACCCCCGACGTTTTAGGCTTAATCCTCGAATAAGGACATACAAGCCACTACGTCCTTGATGTGCCCTTGCCGCCATAGCCCTGAGGGCATCACCAAGAACTACGTTTCATTGGCTTGATTTTGAACACAGCTTGAGATACGTAGGCATTTTGCGAGTATCGACTAGTCCCAACAGCAAGAGCAACCATTAAAGCTCGAAACTTTTTATTCCACAACATTTGGCACCATTTGTGGTAAGAAGACGTCAATCATGGAAAATACACAGATATAAAAATAATGGATGTGACGATCCACCAGCCTCAATACACCATTACAAGAAATTAAGGCTAAATTCGACAGAATTAATTCGATCGCGGCTAAATTCGACCGTAATCGAACGAATTTAGTATCCGCGGCTAATTTCAACCGATTACGGTCGAATTTAGTGTGCTAAATTCGACAATATTTGGTCGAATTTTAGTTTTGTCCGAAATCGATCGAATTTAGTAGCCGGCAAAAAAAAGAGGGAAATGTCCCGCCAATTTCTCCACCCACACGGCTAAATTCAACCGATTACGATCGAATTTAGCACTTTAACCGAATTCAGTCGAATTTAGCACTCTGACCGAATTTGGTCGAATTTAGCACTTTAATCGAATTCGATCGAATTTAGTAGCCGACAAAAAAAAGAGGGAAATGTCCCGCCAATTTCTCCACCCCCACGGCTAAATTCAACCGATTACGGTCGAATTTAGCATATTTTAAATTTAATTTTGATAATCCTTTTTAAACATTTAGATTTTCTTTTAGAATGAGCTTGAAAGTTGGTTTGAAAATAAAAATTTTAATTCAGAAATATTTCTGAATTTATTATTAAGTGTTTAAAGTTAAGAAAATCACTTTTATTTATTTATTTGTATATTTTACGTAATTTAAAAACTAAATATGAGTTAAATACTTTAATAAATATCAGGGTCAAGATCCATCCCTTTTAATGTTATTGCCAAAATTTCAGAAAAAAAATAATTTAATTTGGTTTAGTAATTTAACGGTCAACTAGTACTTTGACTATAACCCCTAAAGAGGGTTTCATCAGGGTTTCGTGTTTCGTTTTTTTTAAAAATATTTTTCAACGACCCAATCATACGGAGGTCAAGATCCATCCCTTTTAATGTTATTGCCAAAATTTTGGAAAAAAATATATTAATTTCTTTCAGTAATTTAACGGTCAACTAGTAATTTGACTATAACCCCTAAACAGGGTTTCATAAGGGTTTCGTGTTTCGATTTTTAAAAAAAATATTTCTCGACGACCCAACCATACGGAGGTCAAGATCCATCCCTTTTAATGTTATTGCCAAAATTTTACAAAAATAAATTAATTTCATTTAGTAATTTAACGGTCAACTAGTACTTTGACTATAACCCCTAAATAGGGTTTCATCAGGGTTTCGTGTTTTGATTTTTTAAAAAATATTTCTCGACAACCCAACCATACGGAGGTCAAGATCCATCCCTTTTAATGTTATTGCCAAAATTTTAGAAAAAAATAAATTAATTTTGTTTAGTAATTTAACAGTCAACTAGTACTTTGACTATAACCCCTAAACAGGGTTTCGCCTGGGTTTCGTGTTTTAAAACATCCAAGCCCACAACTGAATGCATACCTGACCCAATAACCCACCACAGGTCAGTCTTAAAGTGCTAGCAAATTGGTATACATTATTTATTGACTTATAACTATAAAGGCCCCAAACACTCTTATTCTAATCGATGTGGGATATTACAAACACCCCCTCTTATAGGACCGACGTCCTCGTCGAGCCCACACACAAACTTACTAAACCCGGGCAGTGCCACTGCACTTCCGACCGGGCAGAGCTCTGATACCATTTATAACATCCAAGCCCACAATCGAATGCATACCAGACCCAACAACCCACCGCAGGTCAGTCCAAAAGTGCTAGCAAATTGGTGTACATTAGTTATTGACTTGTAACTATAAAGGCCCCAAACACTCTTATTCTAATCGATGTGGGATATTACAAAAGGCTCATGTGGTTCGATCATCAAAATTCTATTTCAAAATTATCGAATCAAGAATCGGGAACAAAAATTAGTTTAGGGGTTAAAGTCAAAGTAGTAGTTGACCGTAAAATTACCTAATCTAATCAATTTTTTATTTTATTAAAAATTTTGGAATAACATTTAAAAGGATTGATCTTGACCCCCGAGTGGTTCGATCGTCTAAATTCTATTCCAAAAATATCGAATCAAGAATCGGAAACGAAAACTAGTTTAGGGGTTAAAGTCAAAGTAGTAGTTGACCGTAAAATTACCTAATCTAATCAATTTTTTATTTTTTTAAAATTTTGGAATAACATTTGAAAGGATTGATCTTGACTCCTGTGTGGTTCATTCATCGAAATTCTATTTCAAAATTATCGAATCAAGAATACGGAACGAAAACTAGTTTAGGGGTTAAAGTTAAAGTAGTAGTTGACCGTAAAATTACCTAATCTAATCAATTTTTTATTTTTTTTAAAATTTTGGAATAACATTTGAAATGATTGATCTTGACACCCATGTGGTTCGATTATCGAAATTCTATTTCAAAATTATCGAATCAAGAATCGGGAACGAAAACTAGTTTAGGGGTTAAAGTCAAAGTAGTAGTTGACCGTAAAATTACCTAATCTAATAAATTTTTTATTTTTTTAAAATTTTGGAATAACATTTAAAAGGATTGATCTTGACTCCCATGTGGTTCGATCGTCTAAATTCTATTTCAAAAATATCGAATCAAGAATCCAGAACGAAAACTAGTTAGGGGTTAAAGTCAAAGTAGTAGTTGACCGTAAAATTACCTAATCTAATTAATTTTTTATTTTTTTAAAATTTTGGAATAACATTTAAAAAGATTGATCTTGACTCCCGTGTGGTTCGATCGTCGAAATTCTATTTCAAAAATATCGAATCAAGAATCGGGAACGAAAACTAGTTTAGGGGTTAAATTCAAAGTAGTAGTTGATCATAAAATTACCTAATCTAATAAATTTTTTATTTTTTAAAATTTTTGGAATAACATTAAAAGGATTGATCTTGACTCCCCTGTGATTCGATCGTCTAAATTCTATTTCAAAATATCGAATCAAGAATCGGGAACGAAAACTAGTTTAGGGGTTAAAGTCAAAGTAGTAGTTGACCGTAAAATTACCTAATCTAATAAATTTTTTATTTTTTTAAAATTTTGGAATAACATTTAAAAGGATTGATTTTGACTCCCGTGTGGTTCGATCATCTAAATTCTATTTCAAAAATATCGAATCAAGAATCGGGAACGAAAACTAGTTTAGGGGTTAAAGTCAAAGTAGTAGTTGACCGTAAAATTACCTAATCTAATAATTTTTTTATTTTTTTATTTTTAAAAAAATAAAAAATAAAAAAAAATAAAAGGTCGGGTTGTACGAGATTTTAAAAAAACGTAATAAATTAAAAAAAATAAGTTTTTAAAATTTTTAAAATATTGTTATTTTTACTTTTCTTATTCCTAAAATATGATAAAAACATATAATAAAAATTTTAGTTTTTTATAGAAATGAAGTATTATTTATTCATCATTTTTAGTTAATAAATTATAATTATAATAATTGAATTAAAAGCTTGAAATAAAAAATTAAATTGAAAAATTGAAAGTAGCGGGTTTTTTTGGGTGAAAAAACTTTTCCCCCTAAATGAAAATTTTAACCTTAACTTTCCCCCCAAACGAAACTTGATGGACTTAAACTAACACAACACTCTCTCTACTCTCTCTCTTTGATCTAAACGAATTGAATAATTGAAGAAGGGCTTCAAATTAACACAACACCCTCTCTAGTCTCTCCCTCCCACGCAAGTCTCTCTCCCGCACACAACGATGAAAGTAGGTAGATCTAAAGTTGAATTAAGGTTTAATTGAGGTCTTGCTGGTTTATGGCTTGTGAAGATCACAACCTCTGAACCTCAACTTCAACCAAAGGAAAGGGAAAGAAGAGTAAGCATTTGTTTTAGTCGTCGCTTTTTTATAATCAAAACTATCCTATACTATGATTGTACGGCATATCTACATGTATTCTGTTTTCTCATCTCTGTATATTGTTTGATAAAATGCCTCACTGAATAATATTTAATGTTATGGATGATGTTCATCAAAATTGCGTCCAACCCTGTTTTTCCCGGGTGAGTTTACAAAGGTAGCTTAAATTTTTTACAAAGGTAGCTTAAATTATAATTGATTCATGATTGTTTATATTTTCTATACAAAAGATCTTATATGAATGTCTTCTATTTGCTTTTACATGTTTAAGATAAACTTATAATAAGTATGGAGGGATGAGTGGATGATGTCCGCTTGAAATATATGGCCTAAAGCAAGCTTTTCCAGATGAAGTTGAAGTTTTTTTTATACTTATTTTATCTACATATTCACATCTTTCATTGAATTGTAGGAGCTATAGTCAATGCACTCGGAGCTTTGAGGGCACCTGTTGGCATTCAGTATGTGATAATGGGCCTTGAAACTATTTATGTTATCCTTGTTCTCTCTTTATCTAAATTCTGATCTTGTCACTGTAAACAGGCATTTCTCAAAGATTGCCAACTGGTTAATTATGATGTCAGTATTGACTGTAAGTGTTCCATTAGTTTTGCACTTGATGTCTATATTATTTCACCATACTCGCAATTTGTCTATCTGGTAATTGTTTTCATATCTTAATAGACCATTTTTTGCTTAACTTTTGTCATGTTATCATGGGACGAGGAAACTGTTTTGACTTTATTGAATTCTAATTGTGTCTCTGGTTGCTTAGTGGAACCGAAACACTAACTCGATTTGGTTGTATAATGTGTAGAAATGTGTGCGAATAATTTTCTTTTGTTGCAGCATAATATTCGTTTTCTTCAAGTAAGTCTTCAGAACAGAAAATCAGATTCTCTGGAGTGGCTCATTATCGTACTGATTAGGACTGAAATACCATATCTATTTACGATATTGCCCAGAAGTCCGTATTGTAGGAATCCTTATTTCTTTTTTGACCCCTGCTCCTAAATTTAGATAACAAGTGAGTTACGTATTATAGGAATCAGTTATAAAACTCAAGATATGTTACTTACATTTTTGTTATAATGAAGATACATTTTGATAGAAATGTTGGAGGATTTAGTATCGATGGCAAAAAGTACACTCTTCTGCAAAAGCACTTGCATTCTCCATCTGAGCACCGACTTAATGGACGCCTGTATGTTCATCTCGATTTGCACTTGTTTTTTTTTTATAGATAAGTCTAATTTTACTTATTATCTTTAATATTCAGAATCTTTTGAGTGTTCTGTTTATGTAAATCTAGGTATATTCACACTCATATCTCTTATTGTTTTGTACAAAAGATGGAACATACGTTATTACTGTTATATTGTACAATGAGAAGATAGAACTTGTCATTTATAAAGATGTGTAGTCTGTATCTATATTACAATTTTGTAACTCGTCTTGCTAAAATAGAATGGACGCGGAGATTCATATAGTTCACAAGGCTGAAGATGGCAGCGTCGCTGTTGTTGCAGTTCTTTACAAGGATGGTGATACCGATCCTCTACTTGCTAAGGTACACATCTGATCTTTTTCAATCACAGCACATGGCCGGATTACAGCAATCAGCTTTTAATGAATTAAGAATTCTTGGTAACGTAATCTGTCAATTTGTAACTATTTATGCACACATCTATCAGGCTGGAATCAGTGTACCTTCTTCATTAATTTTATAATCAGTTTGGTGTAAACAGTGTTACAAGTTTTGATGTAATATTAATGACATGCTTCTTAAGTCAATAGTTGTGATAATATCCATAGCATTCTGTCATAGTATTTACGTTTTGTATCTATACCTGTGGTCCTAATCAACTATGTTATGTTTGTTTGATTAAATTCAAAAACATATTTTATACCGCATACCTTATATCTTATTGTCGGTGGTCTATTGAAGCTTTTTTTACTTACAGCTGCTTTTTTTAATGTTTATAGAAACCCCAATTGATCAAGGGAAACATGCAACTCTTTTTTGTGGATCAGTAGCGTAGTCAAGCTCTTGAATCATCCATGGTTCCAGAAGAATTATGTGTATGTAAAGCTTGCAAAAAATGAAAAAGTCAATTTAGATGATGTTTGTGTAGTTTTTAATGACACCAAGTTTGGCCTAGTTTTCTATTTTATTTTCAATGTTGGTGATTTAAGTAGTTTGGAGTGGTTGTGGTTGAAGGAGAAATTGTAATGGTTAAATTTGGTTTGAATGTTGGTTTGAACATGTAATGGTTAAATTTGGTTTGAATGTTGGTTTGGATATGTAATGGTTATTAATGGGAATGTTGCATATATAGAGCAGCTATTTCAATTTTTTTGTATTCTAGTGTTACATTTGTCTATTTTAGTGTTGCATATGCATTTTCATTTGCTGTTACACTTGCCTATTGTAGTGTTACATTATAATCTTATTTAGTGTTAAAGTAGAAATGTTACAGTGTTACAATAGAGAGTGGGACCCACACATGCCACGTGGCAGTGGGCCCCACACATGCCACGTGGTGGGTGGGTCCCACATGCCACGTGTTAGGTGGGCCCCACAATTGCCACGTGTCAATGGGCCCCACGTTCTATCCCTCAGAGTAAGTTCAAATGTAACATTACAAATCCGTTAGAGTAGGTGATGATAGTGTTACATTAGCGACATAATGTATCGCTTTATTAGTGTTACAGTAGACGGGCAAAACCGTTACAATAGGCACCTGATAAGTGGATTTTATATCCACTTGGATCGCTTCAATTCGGCTTAAATTGATTGTCTTGGACTCAAGTTTGTTGTAGTTTTGATGTGTTTTGTGTAGTTATGCAGGTTTGCAAGAATGTCGATTATGGTTGATGCTTCTGTCGTTTTTGGAGGTTAAATTGATTAAAATTTGGATTTCCTGGAAGGTTGCGCAGTCTACACTATTTTGGCCATATCTGGAGTTCTAGAAGTCAGGGGAGACCCAACATGGAGAGCCAAGATAGTAGACACGGTCACCTCTATGGTAGTGCAGATCAGGGATGTTGTCAGAGCGGCGTTACCGTGAGTCGGAGTAGTAGTCTTAGTCACTAATCAGACTAGTCATCTTGTTAATGTCATTTTGGGGATTAGTTTAGTTGTTTACTGTCTTAATCCCAGTTTGATTAGAGGACAGTTAGTAGTACTTTTGTTATAGCAGATTAGTATGTACGGATATGCTTTTGGGGTTTCGAACCTTGTACTTTATGATGTATATATTAGCTAGTAGTGAAGGATGTATCCACAAGTTGTAAAATATTTATGTGAATTAATGAAGTTTATGTATTTTGCCTAATTTTATCGTATTTTGATAATAAATGTTAGGATTCGAAAATATTAATGTATGTTAGGTGATTGACTTAAATGAAAAGGTTATCGTATTAAAGGTGATATGCTTACTTGTTAAAGCTGTAATATAACTAGATACTAACTATGTGGAGTTAAAGTATTGTGATGTATAAATAAGTTAACTAATGATACAGTTGAGTATATATGGAAATGATGGATATTGTATCCTAAATTTGGGTGATTAATGGAGAATATTGTTATATAAAGAATCATGCCGCCTAAGCGTAATAATAGAGCGAATGCAAGGGAAAATGAGAGAGATGAAGGAAGTCAAAATAGACAGAATGAAAATGCTCATAATGAACAAGATCATGAGGAAGAAGAAGAAGAATCAACTGGCCAACGAGGAAATCAGGGTGGTGACCCCTTTAACCAATTCATGGACCTATTAAGGCAGAATTTAGCTAATCCACAGAATCCTCAACAACCACCTGTTCTCCCCAATCAGGCAGCTAACTCCTTTCGTGCCTTTAAGCCATTAAAACCCCCGGAGTTTGAGGGAACCGCTAACCCAGTAGTAGCTAGAGCCTGGTTAAAAGAGATAGAGAAAGCTTTTGAGATATTGAGGATAGAAGAGGATCAGAAAACAATCTTTGCAGCCTATCTCTTAAAGGGAGAGGCAAATTATTGGTGGGAAGCTAAGAAGAATCTAGAGAGAGCGGGAGTGATAACCTGGGAACGTTTCACTAGGGTGTTTTTAGATAAATATTCCCCTAGGTATTTGGAAAACCAAATGGAAATCAAATTTTTGGAGTTAAAGCAGGATAACCTAACACTCGCAGAGTATGAGACTAAATTTACTGAACTGTCTAGGTTTGTTCCAGAATTTGTGTGTACTGAGGAACCAACAATCTCCTAATGCTACCCAGTGCTCTCAGCTCAATACTAACCATCCATAAGGATAAACCATCTGGAATGGTACCTCTCCTCCCTCTATCTGACCTCTGCAAAAGTTTGTCTATAGTCCTACGTGACTCCTCCAGCTGTCCCTGTAAGACAAAGTACTATGACAATAAAATAGCTGGAAGTGGATCACCTGCCAGTATGGGTGTCTCCTGAGGGGGTATAGCAGCTGGGGGAGGTGCATCTACAGGTGGAGGTGCAACTACTGGTGGAGATGGAGGGACTGGCTCGGTATCTACATCCTCAGAAGGGTCCTCCTCCACCTCATCCTCTGAGAAAATAAAGTGTCCCGGTGGAGTGAACTGCTCTGCTGGATCCTCCAAAGGATCAGGGTTCGGTAGAGGGGATGGAACTGGTGATGGCACTGGGACAGGAGTAGGAATCATGTGGATATCTCTCCACTCAGTCTGCTCCTCAGCTATAACCGATAACCTAGGCCTCTTACGCAATGGCATCTCCTCCTCTGGAATGTCTGACCTCACTCGGGAAGGACCTGCCCCATCAGATCCTACATAGGGTCTACCGGTGTATGGTACCACAGCCATGGCATCTCTCTGTCTGCGCTCCTCTGCCTCCTCAAGTCTCACACTAATCTCATATCTCTCCATGGCCTCCGCGCGAACTCTCCTCCTTAGGTCAGTGACAGCATACTCTGGAACCTCTACACCTACTAGCTGTAAGTCTACAATCTCCTGCTCTGACAGTCCTAGCCACTGGGGGTCCTAACTCGGCTCACCCATCTCCGCTCCCTATAATAAAACATAAAATTCTATTAGTAATAATCTATAAAATTATAATCACAGCTTAAAATAAATGCTACACGCGATATACCACCCTTGAACTCAATGGAAATTCACAATTATATATTATTACTTATACATTTATTATTACCACTTGTGTTCCTGAGCATTATGACTCTTAGCTCTGATACCAAACTATGACAGCCCCAAATCCGGGGTCAGGAATCCAGGCCGTCACGGACCAATTTCCATTTATTTATAGTCTTCTCTTGGCAGCTGGAATAAAATTGCATAATAAAACTCACACAATAGACCCCACCCTTAAATATTAACACACACACCAGTCATATGCTCAGAGAACAACATCCCCAATATAAGAGTTTAGAGTTTAAAGGAGTTATTACAAACCCAGAATCTTACTAAGTACGTTGTTGAATAATACTTCTGCAGGAAGCATCTCAACAACCAAAAGTTTAATACACAAGCTTACAAACTTAATGTACATAATTCTACCAGGACCCATCTGTCTATGCGCTACCTCAGGAATCGGTGCCATCGTTCTCTCAGAAGGTTGCCTTTCCCTTACCCTCTTGCGGGGTGTACGGCGGAGTATTGGCATACCTAGCTGTTATATACATAAGTAGCAAGAATGAGCTAAAATAGCTCAGCAAGATAAATTCTATCAACTAGCATTAAAGGAAAATAAACCATTATATATATATGTATATATATTAGACACAATCAATTCCAGTTATTATGTAAGAAATTTTATTTTCATTCAATATAGATATATATACTTTCCAATTTTCTTTGTACAAAAAGAAGTATACAGAATTATAATATCAATTTCTCTTCCAACATCATATAATATCAGTTTCTCTTCATCAGTATCAATAATCCAACATTTCGTATCATTTTTCTGTTTTCAGTATAGAAGTCTGAAAATCATTTTTCAATTCTTTCTTTCAAGTTTTGGGGATATCTGCTAGCGCCAGATACATTAGGACGATGATCAGTCGCCAAATTGTATCTGCTCTCTGTTTACTACCGGTAGAAGGAATGATAATCATCCCTGGAGGAAGGCTCTTCTGCTACATCCCCCTGGAGGAAGGCTCTTCTGCTACATCCCCCTTCGGCAACTCTTGGGCCGAAATAACATTGAGTGCTGGACTGTGCCGCACACAGCCTCTTACGCTTTATGTTGCAATCCCCCTTTTTGTCAAAACATTATTATATATATATGTACTACCATTTTCCATCTACTTTTAAAAATAGTAGATAATAATCAATTAATACTTATTAAATCTCAATATTTAAAAAGAATATTTTTAACATAATATTATAAATCATATAACCCTAGATAACAGCTGATACCATTCTTTTATATAACTCTAGATAACAACTGATACCATTCTTTCATATTCTCTTCATTATAAGGCATGTTCACTTTATTCGTAATCATATCTATATATCCATAATCCATATCCATCTCTCTTGAATTCCCAGAAATTCAGGAAATAAATTATTAGCAATATAGCAACCATAGAATAACATATAAATATTCCATGAAATCATTTTTCTGTGAGGATAAGTAGTTTTCCAAAGTAAGGATAGAAGAAATCTTGCCTCGATCTCGGTGTCCTGAAGGTATGATCCTGAGTTCGTCTCCCGTCTCTATAGAAACGAAAGGATCACCATTAGTATATATATATCCACTTAATCACTTAATCTTTATACAATAATACCCTTGAAACATAATATAAGTTTGACATAGCTTTTACGCACCCAAAAGTTCCAAGAAATTAACCCTTTTTAAACTTGATCAATGTTTTAGTGTATTCCACCATTTCCCTTAATAACCGCACTCGACTGTAAAAATTCTTATAAATTATAGATTTCGAATTTTAATGTTTGGTCAACTGGAACTAGTTCTCTGACCACCCTACTACAATATCCCAAAATTTCATAACATTTAAAAATGTTTAGGTACGGTAATTATAGCCTCAAAGTTAACACATTACGATTTCTCGGTTTTCGAACGTCTTTCACTAAAATTGACTTTTCTCCTAAACCGTTCATCAGATTTTAACGTACTTTATATCAAAACGATCTATGACACAATCTCTATCTTTTTGTGGTCGAATGGTACCCTAGGCAGAGTGCTACCGTACGGGCATTGGTGTCTAAAACAGGGCATCTATTTGGTTTAACGAAAATCGGGCATTATAACGGCTATATTTTCATACTTTCCAAAATCCAACTCCTCCAAATCAATCATCCACCTTATACACCATCACCTACACCATGTGGTCATCTTACCAACCATGGTTACAAGCACATACTCCTTTCATATACAATAAAACACTTTTAAACACATATATAATCATGATTTCATTACTTATAACCACTTAACCACTAATACCACCAATATTCATTATAAACTCAAGAGGGGTGAAGAGATTATACCTTCCTTGAAGCCTTAACAACACTTAGTAAGCCTTGGAATATGCTTAATCAACCTTATACTAGCTTAAATCAACTAAAGAAACCATAAAAACAATGTTAGTTCTTAAAAGTTACTATTCATCACTATTCATCAAGCAACTTTGGAGATTTTATTACCTATGCAAATGATGTTGGATGGCTATGAAACTTGGTGGGTAACTCTTTCTAATCTCCAAGAACCTCCATGATTTTTCCTTATATTTGTATTGGATGATAGCTAGGGTTTTGGTTTTTATTTTCTTCTTTTTTTTTGCTTTTTGCGAATGGAATGAGGAAGAGAGTGGGGAGAGATTTTTGTTGATCTTGATCTTATCTTGGTTAATATCTTGTAAATTCTAGAGTTTAGTAGAGACTTGAATATTTTTGTGGGTAAAAACCTTGTTAATCTACCCCTAAACAAGTGTTAGTGGATAATGATGTAACTTAGATGACCTCATCATCTCTTTTCTTGATTTTCTTTTCTACTATAATGCTAGAAATCTTGGTAAATGGTAATGTGGTATGTATCCTTGTTATATTACTAATCTTGGTTGCTTGGTTTCCATACTCGTCTAATTGTGATTCGTTTCGAATATACCTCGTTATCTCAGTGGTTCTGAAATCATTTAAAAAATCCAAATTCCATTGGTATTTCCTTAACTTAAAAAAAATCCCTTAGTTTACCCTAATTCATTAATTCCTCAATATATAATTTCTTTAACATCTTCATGCTCCTTAATACCCAACAGAAGCTTATTAGAAATCAAAATCCTCAAAATCCATATTCAGGAATTTCTGAAATCTATCGTCATTTCGAGTCACTTATTTTTATAGTGTATCACTAATATGGTTTCTGTTTACTCATTTTCTGTTTCAAGTACAGAGTACTTACATACCATTTCTCTAAATCCTCAAGATTTACTATTCATGAGTTCCCTGTAGCTTTACTAAAGTTAGGGTTATTACATGAGGTAATAGACCAGGAAGGTCAGCAAGGTAAGAAGCCCCTGGAAGAGAAGAAGGAGTATTGAATGCTCCATTTTGATGGGGCATCAAAAAAACCAGTGGTACAGGTTTAATTTTGCAAAACCCCGATGGGTTCGTAGTTGAGTATGCCTTGAAGTTGGACTTCCAAACAACCTACAACGAGGAAAAGTATAAAGCTCTGACAACCGACCTTGGATTGACAATAGCCCTGAGGGTGAAGAACCTGAAAGTCTGTGGAGACTCAAAGCTGGTAATCTCACAAGTCGATGGAAAGTTTGAGGTTAGAGAAAAGAATATGGCCAAATACTTGAAGATTGTGAAAGCTACGATAGCCCAGTTCGACGAGTGCTAAGTTGAGTATATCCCAAGGGAGGAGAATACAAAAGTCGATGCCTTATCTCAGTATACTTCTTTAGAGGTCGAGACCCATTTGAGAACCCCCTACAATTGATTCTAAGCTTATTGCTCCTATCGGGATAGGAGGATCCTGGATAGATCCTATCACAGCCACACCTTGAGAATGGCTGGTTGCCAAACGATGCCACGGAGGCACGGAAGCTGGCTGTAAAGAACTAAAGGTTCGAAGAGACCACGTTCCACCTAACCGAAGGCTCGTGAAGGCCCCACTCTGTCCAAATGAAAGCTCGTAGAGACAGTGTTTCGTCCAACCAAAGGCTCGAAAAGGCCACGTACCATCCATTTGAAGGCTCCAAAAATGGTAGAAATAAGTTAAAAAATAATGTAAGGAGTTAGAGCTCGAAACAAGCTTCGATTCGATATATTGTAAGCTCAAATTTGAGCAACGAGAAAAAAGATATGGATTTTTCAATACCCATGGAATGAGCTGGCCTAATAATCGAGTTAAAGGAGAGAAATGTGACCTCAATCCATGTCTTCAAGGGGCTGAAATTTCAAGTCACGATTGACCTTCTCTAGGTCTCAGAGATAAGGTTGTGGTGACCCAAGACCTAGGACAAACGAGGCTTTAAAAAGACTTCAATCGAGGTCATAGAATGAGGTCACACACCTCACGACCAGCCACAAATGTAGCCTTGTGGCGTACTCAATTCAATTCGTAATTGAGGTCGTAGAACCTCAAGACCTGGGTAAAAATTGGGTCTTTCCAAGACCTCAATCCAGGTTGTGCTTTGAGATCGTAGACCTCACGACCATTGATATTATTTGTCCTTACACGAGCTCAATCCAGGTTGTGGTTTGAGATCGTTGACCTCACGACCACTGATATTTTGGGTCTATACAGGACCTCAATCTAGGTCGTGAATTGAGGTCGTAAGCCTCGCGACCAGCCCAAAGTAGAGGCCTTACACGACCTCAATCCATGTCTTGGATTGAGGCCTGAAACTTCACGATCTCTAAAAATTTGGGCCACTACACGACCTCAATCCAGCTCTTGGATTAAGGTGTAAAGCTCCACGACCATGTCAAAATGAAGGCATTTGAAGACCACAGTCCAGCTCTTGAATTAAGGGCTAAGCACTTCAAGACCTAAATGTAGGTTGTAGTTGATGTTTAATCATTCGAAGAACTCAATCCAGCTCTTGAATTGAGGTCTAAAGTCTTACGACCAGTGTCCAAAGAAGGCCTTACACTCAATCCAGGTCGTGGATTGAGCTCGTAAGCCTCACGACCAGCTTAAATTGAAGGCCTTACACGAGCTCAATCTAGGTCGTGGATTGAGCTCGTAAGCCTCACGACCAGCCTAAATTGAAGGCCTTACCCGACCTCAAGTGAGGTCGCAGAGGGAGCTCGTGAAGTCTACGACCTGGGACAAATCATGGCCATGGACGATCTAAAATGAGGTCGTAAATTGACCTCACATAACTCACGACCAGCCCCCAAATGAGGGGTTACACGACCTCAAATGAGGTCTTACAAAAAGTACAATTTAGTACCCCCTACTTTTGCTATGTTCACAAAAAGAGTCCCTGAAAAATTATGAAATAATCCCCCTAAAATGCATGTGTGCACAAATTCAATATTTTCTATTAAAATTTTCGAATTTTATTCAAGCGAAATTTTATCCGGGTAGGACACCCCTGATTTGGGTATAAAAGTTATTTCAAAATTTGAATAACATAAATAATATTATTCAATAATATTATTTGAAAAAAAAAAAAAAACTTCACGACCTCAAATGAGGTCGGAGATCGACCTCGGAAAAGTCACGAGCAGCCCCTAAATGGATGCTTACACGACCTCAAAAGAGGTCGCAATTCACCAAGTAAAAGGTCACCACCAGGCAATGTTTGGACGACCTGAAATAAGGTCACATGGAAAGTTGCAATTTAGTACCCCAAATTTTGCAGAGTTGACATATTGATCCATCAAGTTTATAAAATGACATATTTAAATTGTCAAGAATAATTCAAAAAATACCCGTGGGTACAAGAAAATTCCTAAAATATTAGGAATAATTAAGAAAAATACCTGTTGGTACAAGAAAATTCCTAAAATATTAGGAATAATTACGAAAAATACCTGTGGGTACTAGAAAATTCCTAAATATTAGGAATAATTAAGAAAAATACCTATGGGTACTAGAAAATTCCTAAAATATTAGGAATAATTACGAAAAATACCTGTGGGTACTAGAAAATTCCTAAAATATTAGGAATAATTACGAAAAATACCTGTGGGTACTAGAAAATTCCTAAATTATTAGGAATAATTAAGAAAAATACCCGTGGGTACATAAAAATTCCTAAATTATTCGGAATAATTAAGAAAAATACTTGTGAGTACGAGAAAAATTTGAAAGTGCAATAAAATTACAAATAATTTTCAGTAAGACAGAAACATTGTTACTTAGCCTCGAATAAGGCAAATCGTCGTAAATGTGTAGGTCGCTCCACACTTTACAATGAGGCGGTATATGTGAAACACTAGTGTAAACCAAAAGCCCCATATAAGGGTAGAAAAATTAAGAAGTCCCCGGTAAGGGATAAAAATGACCACAAGTCTCGATTAAGGCAAATATAACTTCTACGAAAACCTGATCAGTTTTCCTAGAAGTTGGGGGGCAAATGATATGGGCTGAAAGTAAGCCCTAAAGACACAATTAATGTTGCATTAATTAGACCTACCTTGGTCTAGATACGAAGCCTATTAATGAGGCCCAAAACCCTAATTAAATATTAAAAACGTAGTTAACGAATTGGCCAAATAAAAGACTCTGTTATTGAGTCCAAAAGGAAACCAAATCATCTATGGAGTATCCTCCAAGGCATACAACTCCTATAGTTATCCACCTCCCTCATGGAAGGATCTAGAACTGGGCCCAAATTGTATAACTTGCCCACCAAGTTACTAACCCTAATTTTAAGGCTTCTCAAGCCTATATAAAGGGTCTGACCCCTCATTCTCAAGGAGAGCATTTTTGGGAACAGCTCCATACACATCCATCACGTTTTAGGCTTAATCCTCGAATAAGGACATGCAAGCCACTACGTTACTACGCCGCGAGGGCGCATCAAGCCACGTAGACCATTCTAGAACTACGTTTTGGCTTGATTCTTGATTTTCATCAAGGTACGTAGGCATCTTGTTAGGATCGAGTTAGTCCCCGATAACAAGAGCAGCCACCATTAAAGCTCGAAGCTCTCAATCTCTTGCATTCAATACACGTATTAATTACACCCTACTTTTTATTCCACAACACCAAGACACAAAAAAATATTTAAAAAAAAGTGCTATAATTTCGAAATTCAATTATATTATATATAATTTATTAAAAATAAAAACCAACATATTTTATAGAATTATAAATGTCATTAGAATCATCATCTACACAAACTTCTTACTACAATTATTTCTTCAATGATATTAGGTTACACTAAATAAAATTTTAAAAATAAATATTAAAATATTGTTAAGATATTTAACAATAAATTTAAAAATAACGTTAAATTAATTATATTTATTTATGTCATGAAATTAAGTATGGAATATATGTAAATTTAAAATTAAAAATGTTAGTTACAGAGGCATGCCTGTACACATCTAATAACAAGCCTAATTGTTTGTAATGCTTTGCATTACTTACATGACCTCTTAACTGAGGGAACCTCTAGTTGTAGAGTTTCTGTTTGTATTGTACTTGTAGTAGGCATCAAATCCTAGTTGTGTAATTGTACTTATAGAGTCTAGAATAATGCTTGAAAGAAGTTCCAAGGTTCATGCCTCAAGCTAGGAGTTAAAGACTGTCAAATAATCACAGTTGGGATTTGAAGAAATGAAGAATTTGCCTAAGTACCAATTCGAGAAGTCTAGCATTCGAGAAGTCAGGGATTTGATATCTCAAGACACTATTCGATATCTCTGAATACACTGTTCGATATCTCATTCGATATCTCAGAGATTCGATATGTCTACTACTCTATTCGAGAACTCAAGAAGTCAACAAGTCAAGATGGTATTCGAGTTCTCAAAGAGTCAACAAGTCAAAGTTCTATTCGATATCTCAAGGACTCAGAAAGCTATTCGACATCTCGAGGATTCGATAAGTCAAATGTTCTATTCGACAACTCAAGGAATCCTGATGGAAAAGAGCTATTCGAGAAGTGGTTCGATATGTTAATTTAACAGTGTTCGAGAACTCAGAGTTATCGATCAAGTCAATTTTAGTTCTCGAATCACTTACTTAGTCACTTCTCGAATACATTCTTGGAGACAAAATACTGAAGAAATTGTACAAGTCAGAAACCTGCAACAAGCCAATGCACTTTATGGACCACAATCTGTAACGTGCTCTGGAAAGCCTACAAGGAAGCTGGGAGAGATATAGAAGAGACAAGGAGCTAAAGAAGTGGATCTAAATAGGCTTTGCAAAGTCAAATCTGTAACCGTTTGGACGCTTACTCAAAAAGGATAGACAGGCTAGAAAGTAATTTGTTTAGCTACCTTATTTGTAGTAAGCAGGCTGTATCCATGTTCTATAAGGACACAGCCTCACTTCATAACTTAGTAACTTTCGTGAGTCGAGTTTTTCATACACTGTAAGCTATATCTCTCTGAGAAAAACGAAGCTGAGAATACTATCATTTGTATTCACATATTGTAGCAACCTTTATCTAATAATACATTAGATTAAAGTGATATTGTGTTGTGTGTTGTTCTTTATCCGCATATACATCTCTGCACACACAATACTTGTTTGCTACACAGACTCAAGGCACGAAAAGTTCAAGAATCCATTCACCCCCCCTCTGTATTCTTTCTTTGTGTTCAATACTCAACAAGTGGTATCAGAGCGGGTTGTTTATTAAAAACAGAAAAATGATCATGAGTTCGAATACACCAAAGACTACAGGAACGGTGAAGGTCCCTAAGTTTGACAAAGAAAACTTCAACCTCTGGAAGATAAAGATGTTGTTGTTCATTAAAGCCTCTCATCCCTTGTATCCTGAGATTCTCAAGAATGGTCCTTTTGTTCCACAACAAGAGATACCAGAGAAGACTGTTGGAACCACAACAATCCCAAGATCTTATGAGGCCAAGGATCCATCAAAATGGACAGAATCAGAAAGGGAGAAGGTTGCTCTTGACAGCCACCTCATGCTGCTTATCATTGATTCCATGGACATGTCAATGTTTGCAAACATTGCATCATGTACGTCTGCTAAAGAGATGTGGGATCACATTGAGGTGTTGTGTGAAGGTACTGATGAGGTTAAGGAAAACAAGAAACAGATACTGGTCACACAGTATGAAGCTTTCATGGCACAGCCCAAGGAAAGCATCACTGAAATGTTTGAAAGGTTTCACAAGCTAGTTACTGAGTTGCAGATGAATGGCAAGGTTTACAGCACCAAGGAGTTAAATATGAAATTTCTGTTATCTTCACCAAATCATCTAGAGCAAAGAGTCATTTCTCTAAGGGAGAGAGATTTGAACAAAGTCACCTATGATGTGCTCTATGGAGTCCTAAAGACTCATGAACTTGAGTTGCTTCAGAAAAGGGCTATCCAAGCCAACCAAGGTAGAATGATAAACACATCATGTGCCTTGATTGTCAACAAATCTATTCTGGACCTAGAAGCATCTACAAGCCAGCTAAGGATAGAGGAGGTAGCAGATGATGAAGAAACTGAAGCTGGGGTGAGTGAACCTGTTGAGGAAAAGGAGGAAGAAGAAGAAGAGTTTTACACTCTGGAAGAACTTGATGGGATGGAAAATACTTCATATGCTTTCATGGCCAGAAAATTTCCAAACATCAGATTTAAAAGAAATCAACCCTTCAAACCCAAACCTCAAAACCATTCAGTCAACAAGAACAAGGCACATGTGAAACCAAACAGAAATAAATTCAAAACCAGTTATGTGGATAGGTCATCTGTAAGGTGCTATAGATGCAATGACCTAGGGCATTTTGCCAGTGAATGCAAGAAGCCTAAAAAGAAGGATAGAGATTATCTTGAGCTCGAAGCTAAGTATGAGGCCCTTCTGAAAAAGCAGACACAAGGTAAGGCCTACATAGCTGAAGGGAAGTGCTGGGATGATTCTGAGAGTGATGGAGAGGAACAAGAATTCTGCAATTATGCCTTGATGGCCAACTCCAAGGATGACTCATCTCCATCTGATTCTTAGGTACCATCTCTCACTACTATAGACATGTCTGTTTCTGAGTATAAATGCATGATCGAACAACTATCTGTTGAAATGTTTAATATTCATACTAGTATGACTGCTGCTAATGAGGAGATTGTTAAACTGTCTACTAGAAATGAAATATTAACCAAAAAGAATGAGGAACTTGAGCTAACTGCTATGCAAGTAGAAAACCTTAAGAAAGAAGTTGAATATTTGCAGAACAAGGTTTTATGTGCTAGTCAAGTAGAGAAGTCTCTTAGGGATGAATTAGCTGAAAATGAATTCAAACTGAAAACTTTCAAGAAATCATCTGGTCTAGTGCAATCCTACTATGAGAAAATTGAAGCTAAACCCAAAGTAGCTATTGGACTTGACTATGACTCTCTCAAACAGAGGAAAGGCTATGCTGTTATTGAAGAGGACACAGCTGTTCATGAGAAAGTGCCTCACATATTGAGAAAGACTGAAAATCCACTTTTTAAGGAATCAACATTTGAAATTGATGAGGATGTCTTACTCATCAAACAAATGTTGAATGATGAGGATGAGGCACAATCTAGTGAACAACAAGCATCCTCTAAGAGTGAGAGTGTCAAGTCAAAGACCAAGGAACCAGTAGTTGATAGGCCAAGACCTAAGAAGTTCGTTAAGTTTGTCTCAGCTGGGAAGAGTGAATCAGAAAAGAAAGTGACTAAAAAGAAACAGAACAGAAATGGCAAGTTAGGGATTAACAAGGATAACAACTATGCTTATATTCCTAATGCCCGTAGGAAAACTTGTCAGAACTGTTTCAGTACCAATCATTTAACTCATGCATGCAAGAAACCTGTTGGTAGTGTGCCTAAACCTTTCTACGATTGTTCTGTGTCTCTAAGTCATAGAGATGCACCTTTTTGTGATAAATTTGACTGTATGCCATGCAATATGAATGTTATGACTAGCTGTTTTTATTTAAGAAGGCAATTCATTGATGGTTGTATCAGTCACAATTCTCACACACACTACACAAGGTCAAAGTCTTCAAGTCCTCCTAAAGCTAGGAAGGTACCTCTGTCACCAAAGTCTGAAACTTCAGGTTCTAAGACTTCCAACAGTGACAAGAAGACTAACACTAAGAAAGTTTACAATCATGTTGTTTATGATAAAACTGTTTCTAAGTCACATGGACCCAAACTTGTTTGGGTACCAAAGGAAAAGTAATACCTTTGTGTTTGCAGGGCAAAGAAAGTGAAAAGAAGGTCATGTGGATTTTGGACAGTGGATGCTCAAATCATATGACTGGTGATATGGCCCTGCTATCACAGTATGAGGAAAAGGCTGGCCCAATGGTTGCTTTTGGAGATGACAGCATGGGTAACACATTGGGATATGGCAAGCTGAAAGTTGGTAATGTCATCATTGAAGATGTAGCACTAGTCAAGGGGCTCAAGCATAATCTGCTAAGTGTTGGTCAGTTTACTGATAGAGGATTCAAAGTGAATTTTGACAAAGATGAATGTTTGATCACCCACAAAAAGACTGGTGATTTTGCTCTATCTGGAGTGAGGAAGGGAAGCCTGTTTGTAGCCAATATGGACTCTGCAAACAAGGACAAAATTTGTTGCTTTTACTCAAAAGCATCAAATGAAGATTGTTGGTTGTGGCACAAGAAACTATCACACCTGAACTTCAAGGCCATTAATTCTCTAGTCAAAAGAGAGTTAGTGAGAGGCATGCCCACACTTGAATTCTGCCAAGAAGGAGTGTGTGAGGCTTGTCAAAAAGGAAAAATGAAAAGATCAAGCCACAAGTCAAAGACAGTGACATCAATAACCAAGCCATTACAACTCATTCATATGGATTTGTTTGGGCCTGCCAACATTATGTCACTTGGAAGAAAGAAGTATGCCCTGGTAATGGTTGATGATTTTTCAAGGTATACATGGGTGGAATTTCTGGCATCAAAAGATGAGGCTCCACAAGTAATTATTGAGCATATAAAGAAAGTTGACAAGGAAGCAAAGGCAAACAATGCAAGTGTGATTGCACTGAGAAGTGATAATGGAACAGAGTTCAGAAATGCCATACTCGAAGCATTCTGTAAAGAGAATGGTATTTCTCAGCAATTCTCAGCTCCAAGGATTCCACAACAAAATGGAGTTGTTGAGAGAAAGAATAGAACTCTAATTGAGGCTGCTAGAACAATGTTACTTGATGCAAAAATGCCTACATGTTTTTGGGCTGAGGCTGTGAGTACTGCATGCTACATTCAGAACAGAACCCTCATCAACAAAAACACTGGAAAGACACCTTACAACTTGATGACTGGAAAGAAGCCTACTCTAAAGTATGTTCATACTTTTGGAAGCAAATGCTTTGTACTAAAGGATAATTCTGAATATGTTGGAAAATTTGATGCAAAAGCATTTGAAGGAATTTTTCTTGGCTATTCTATGGAAAGAATTGCATACAAGGTTTATGTCATCAGTCAAAAGAAAGTTATGGAAAGCACAGATGTAACATTTGATGACAGCAAACTACCTGGACTAGAAGAAGCCAATGATGAAGACAAAGATCCATTGAAGTTTGATAATCTAGATGATTCTGATGAAGAGATTGAAACTGGAGTTGAAACTCAAGATCAACAAACTCAAGTGAATAATGATACAAGAGAAGAATTTGTGCCAATCGATAGTGGAGAAACAAGCATCCAAGACACACCTGTGAGTAATGGCAACTTCACAGGGGGAGGAAATGAGGATGACCATGATGTGGATGATGAAGCAACATCAAGAATGAGAAATCAGGCTGAACACTCGAGGAAATGGGATAGATCACACACTGTAGAGCAAATCATTGGAGATCCTAATGCAGGAGTAAGGACTAGGAGAGCAACTCAAAATGAGTGCCTCTATGGATGTTTTCTATCACAAGTTGAGCCTAAGAAACTTGATGATGCACTGTTGGATCCAGATTGGATTATTGCTATGCAAGAAGAGTTGAATCAATTTGAAAGGAACAAAGTATGGGAACTTGTGCCTGCACCAAAGAATAGAACCATTGTTGGAACAAAATGGGTTCTAAAGAATAAGATGGATGAAGATGGTGTAATAATAAGAAACAAAGCAAGGCTGGTTGCAAAAGGATACTCTCAACAAGAAGGCATTGATTATGATGAGACATTTGCCCCTGTTGCTAGATTGGAAGCCATCAGAATATTCTTGGCATTTGCTGCTCATTCAAACTTTAAAGTTTATCAAATGGATGTCAAGAGTGCATTTCTAAATGGAGAGTTGGAAGAAGAGGTTTATGTGCAACAACCACCTGGCTTTGAGGATCCACATTTCCCAGAATTTGTCTACAGATTGCTTAAGGCACTATATGGACTTAAGCAAGCTCCAAGAGCATGGTATGATACTTTATCACAATTTCTTCTTGAAAATCAATTCACTAGAGGCACATTGGACAAGACACTGTTTTACAAGAAGCATGGTGATGATATTATCCTAGTCCAAATTTATGTGGATGATATCATTTTTGGGTCTACAAATGAGAAGCTATGTGAGAAATTTTCCAAACTCATGCAGAGCAGATATGAGATGAGTATGATGGGAGAGTTGACATTCTTTCTTGGGTTGCAAGTCAGTCAAAGGAAGGATGGTATCTTTATCAGTCAGACCAAATACATCAAGGATCTATTGAAGAAGTTTGACTTGGAAGACTGCTCACCTGCAAAGACACCCATGGCCACTGCAACTAAGTTGGATGAAGATGCTAAAGGCAAGAAAGTAGATATCTCAGTCTACAGAGGCATGGTTGGTTCTCTACTCTACCTCACTGCAAGTAGGCCAGACATCATGTTTGATACATGTCTATGTGCTAGATTTCAATCAAATCCAAAGGAATCACATTTGATTGCAATAAAAAGGATCTTTAGATATCTGAAGGGCACTCCAAACTTGGGCTTATGGTATCCTAAGGACACAGGGTTCAATCTGGTTGGTTATTCTGATGCTGATTATGCTGGATGCAGAGTGGATAGGAAAAGCACCTCAGGAAGCTGCCAGTTTCTTGGACAAAGGTTAGTTTCTTGGTATAGCAAGAAGCAACCATCTGTGTCAACTTCTACAGCTGAGGCTGAATACATAGCTGCTGGAAGTTGCTGTGCTCAAGTGCTTTGGATTAGAAATCAACTTAGAGATTATGGACTTGTGTTGGAAAGAATTCCAATCATGTGTGACAACACAAGTGCAATCTCTATAGTTGCCAATCCTGTCAATCATTCTAGAACAAAGCACATTGTCATCAGATATCATTTCATAAGAGAACATGCAACTAATGGAACCATTGAGTTGCATTATGTCTCTATAGATAAACAACTAGCTGATATATTCACTAAGCCATTAGATGAAGCCACCTTCACAAGGTTGGTAAGTGAGATTGGAATGCTGAATTCTTCAGATTCTGGCTAAGTGAATACAGCATCTAGATTGTTGCAGCAGTAAACACTTACTTTATCTAAATTCTCAATATTTTTGGAGTGAGTGTTGGTTGAAATATGATTTATAAATATTTCAAATCTGTTGCATAGTTTGAAAATCATATTTTATTAACTTAAAATTTCTATGAAATTTTGAGAAAATCACTATTTAATTTGCTAGGATATTCTTCAATGAATATGTCTGGTAAATTTTAAAAGATAGTGAAAATCAAATTTTTATGAGTGATGGGTATAGTTCGATAAGTCAGACTTCTCGAATGATTCACTATTCGACATCTCTAACAAGTCTCATTAGAGTACTCTTGAGTTCTCGAATAGAGTCTTTCTGAGATATCGAATAGAGGTATTCTTGACTTCTCGAATATAGTAACTGAGTTCTCGATTGATTGAGTTCTCGAACACTATATTTGAGTTCTCGAATCATTTGAAAAGGCTGAATTCTCGCTGAATTTTAACCAATTTTGGACTCTTGTCTAAAAGTTTAATTCACTCATAAAAACACATTTTGTTTAATTCAGAATTATTTCTGAGTTAGATAACTGCCAGCTGTGAGTTTCTATCTGCTTGAGTTATCGATTAAGCCTTTCTTGACTTCTCGAATAGTTGTTTTCTACTTCTCGAATGCCTGACTTGTCGATACAAAACTTTCATCTAATCGACAATTCAAGTACTTCATACTTATACAATTCCACAACTATTCGATTCATTTCATTCGATTTCTCAAGCACCTAAACTTCCAAAACCTATGAAACCCTAGCTACGAAAAGCCAAATTTCTTCTTCAACCTTCAATTTTCTTTCTCTCTTCTACACAAATGGCAACAGTAAAGTTCAACACCAACTTCATCGCTCTCACTTGTGATGTCGAAGCACCCAATGCCAATTTCAGGTGCTTTGTGAAATGGATGGCTGAGTCATACATCAAGGATGCACTCTCTGCCAACCCAACACTGTATCTAGATATCCTGGAACAGTTTTGGGGTACTGCTATTGTGGAGGTTGTAGCCCTGGAAAACGCAATCACTTCATATATCATCTACTGCAAGATTCAAGATCAGGAAATCACTATCACTACTGCAGACATGAATCAAGCACTGGGTCTACAACAAGAGTCATTTGACAGACTGGCCACAAATGCAGAGTTAGAGGAATTCTTTGAGTTCATTAACTACTCAGATGGGATCAATCTTGGAAAGCTAAACAGAAAGAATCTGAGAAAGGAGTGGAGTTACGTGTTTGCAACTCTTCTTCAAGTCTTCACTGCCAGGAAATCAAGCTTTGATCAAATCAGTGCACCTGTGCAGCAAATTGGCTATGCATTGGCCTATGGAAAGAAGATAGATCTTGGCCAAATCATCCTCCAAGAACTATATGGAAGACTTGGTAAGAACACAACCAAGAGAGGTACTGATATTTTCTTCCCTCGCTTTATTCAATCTGTACTTAATTTTAAGAATGCTTCATTGATTGAATTGCCTGGGATTGTTAAAAATAGAATAGGCTATCCTAAGTCCATGACCAAACTCATTTTTGGTAATTTGGAGACTAGGAATGATGTGGATGTAAGACTAAACATAACTCCCCACATGGAGAGTTTGTTTAGAACTTATCCCCACAACATGCCAACATTTGATGCAAAATCTAAGTTAGCACAGCCCAAGCAAGTAGAACAAAATGCTAACCCAGGGCCTGCTAACCAACCCTCTCAACCAAACACTCTAACAAACAATGAGCCAACTGCATCATCCTCTCAAAAGGGTGATGTTAGTAAAAAGAAGAGAAAGGAAATAATGTATGCACCACTGAATATATTATCTGAAGCAGCATTGGCTGTGGAATTAGGGCTAGAAAGTGAGGAACCTGAGTCACCCTTACAAAAGCCAAAGAAGAAGAAAACTAAGACCACCTCTCCAGTCACACAAATGGCTGAAGTTGTAAAATCAGGGGCACACAGCTCACTAGGTGTATTCTCTCAACAGGGTGCACCTATAGAATCAAGCATCCTCCCCAATGCACCTTCTTGTACAGAGTCAGCACATGGGAGTGATAAGGCTGGCACTACACTGAGTGGAGAGCACATCACACTTGAAACTCCCTCTATCTCTCAGGGGGAGTTGCCAAAATCTACTCTACAACACACTTCTCTTCCAGAATCTAACACACAAATTTCTTTGGAGCCTGTAATTCAAGCAATTGAAGAGCAAGGCATTGATCACCAAGAATCCTTTTCTCTTGGTGAGCCAATGGACTCAAGTGACTTAGTGCATGACACTTTGCTCACCACCCAGGACCCACATTTAGATGGTAAGGGTATGCATGCTGGGGCATCTCCTGATGACACCATCACAAACACAGAGGTTCCACTAGTTTTTACTAGAGACTCTGTGCCTGTGTCAACTACTGGTGTAACTCATCCCACTCCTGTGGAGACACCAGTAGTAGAGTCAATCCATCCGGTTACAGAAGTTGCATCTGTAACTGAGGAGTCTAGCTTGCCTAGCTCTAGCTCTGACTTTATGTCACAATGGCTGAAGCCTGTGCAACATGACAGTGCTTCAGGATCAGGGTCTGTTCCACAAACATTGACGGTGGAAGCACTTCAAAGCTTAATTATGGATCAGATTCCTGAGTTTGTAAAGATAGCTCAGAACCTTGTCACCTCCAATATCCCTAATCCAGACTATGAGGCCATCTTACTATGCCATAGGGATGATGTGGAGATGCAGAAGGCCAAGATTATTGATGATGCTGAGAGAGATGGCAATGTAGATGCCTGGCTGCAAGGAAAGAATGATGTAACTCTCAGTGAAGCACTTCAATATCTTAGAGAGGAATACATCACTTCACTGGGCTCCAATGCAAAATCCCTGTCTCCTATTGAAGTGTATGAAGCTGTCAATGATTCCTACAAGGGCTTCCTCAAGGCTGCACACTACCTTGGCAAGGGAGTCAAAACTGAAGTCAACAGGGTGTGTGACAAGACAGCCACTTCAGTAGCAGAAGTCAAGAGGGCCTTTGATGCTAAATTTCCTCAACTGGAAAGTGTGGTCAAAGATCTCAAACACTGCAACACCACCTGCACAAAGATGGACAATGGCCTAGCCCTCCTCAAAGATACAGTCACAGGCCTAGGAAGCAGATTTCAAAATCTATCTGACCAGACTACAGAGGCCAATGCCATGCTGAGGACAATGTTCAAGAATCTTTATGGAGATAGGCTAGTGACTGAAGTCCCTGTGCATGAGCTGTCTAAGTATGAAGTGAAGAGGCTGCAGGATCAATCTTTATCTGGTTTCAAGGCCAATGAGCTATTCACTAAGGTGAACACTCTTGAAAAGGAGGTGGCTACTCTCACTAAATCAAATGCTCACCTTACAGACAAGGTTGCACTTCTCCATGATCAGTTGGACACTCAAGCAACCACCACAGCTAATGTCCTTCTGCATCAGCAATCCATGTTGGCTACAATGATGAAGCACATGGGTCTCCCTCTTCCTGAAGAATCTTTCAACCCACAGGTGGTTTCTACAGCCTCTGTGCCTGACAACAAGCCTAAGGGGGAGAAAAGGTCCAGGAACTCAAATCCAAAGGGGGAGAAACCTAAGGAGAAAGGCATAGAGATAAATGAGGGAGGTCATCACAGAGCACAATCTACAACCAATGTGCCAGGCAAAGGCAAATCCAAAGTTGATGAGCCTCCTACTGATAAGTGGAGTTTATATCCACTTGGAACATTCTTAATCGGCTTAAATTGATTGTCTTGGGCTCAAGTTTCTTGTAGTTTTGATGTATTTTGTTTAGTTGTGCAGATTTACAAGGATGTTGATTATGGTGGATGTTTTTGTCGTTTTTGGAGATTTAATTTATTAAAATTCGGATTTATTGGGCTGCACGAGTGAGATTCACTGTTTGGGCCATATCTTGAGTTCTATAAGTCTGTTTTCAGCCCGTAAGCAGTCCACGCGAAGATAACGAGATTCTCTATCATTCTAAGGTGGTCCAGAGGCCCAATTATGCCTGGAACGGCTCTGGAAAATATAAGAAAAGTCAGCCACGAATTTTCGTTAAAAACAGAATCAGTTTAGGAAACGTCTTTTGCAGAAATTCTGTTTTAACTCTATTTTGAGTATTTTCTTGCTGGGCAAGACTTTTAGAGCCTATTTAAACACATCCTACCATTGTAATAGATATACAGATTATCATAGTTTTATTATTGTAACCAGCTTAGATCTGCAAGGGAGAAAAGGAGAGAAGGGTTCAACGCTCGTGACAAGCAACGGATCTAGATCTACTTCATCCTTTGTTCTAGATTTGTTTTCTCAACTCTTAGTTTTATTAATATTATTGCTTCTTTTATCCATATCTTGTTTTATATTATGTTTTCATCAAATCCCATGACGATGAACGGTCCAATTATGGGCTAATCGTTGTCATGGGATCCTAGTGAATTTATCTATGTAGCTTAGTAGTTTGCATGCCTTAAAGATTTATGTGTGGTGAATTCTTGATATCCTCGTATGGTTAATCTTAATGCTTTTGGATGCGTAGCTAACATCTAAATTGAATTATTAATCTCTTGCTAAACGAGAGTGGATCTTGAGATTTAGAACTTGCCATGCTAGCATAGGATAGGTTGATGTTAAGCATCATGATTTGTGGCGTAAATAGAGATATATTATGCTGCCCTATGTGATCTAAGTGGATAACTTGTGCTTCAACCTTTATGTTTTCAAATTCTATAGAGATATAGGGTCTAAACATAATAGGTGCCTATTCATCTTCTATCTCTTTTGTGGATGTATGTGTAGATTGGTACTAGTATACCGAGAGGTAACTTTTACTCTTTTCGTGTTATCCGATCAGATATCAAAACCCATCGCATGTTTTAATTAAAGGCTGCAACTCTAAGTGAAATAGATGATGAAACTAGGATTCCATGTTTTATTCTCATATTAGTAATTCGATTTCAATCTCTTTAATTAGTTAATCTTAGTTTGATAGTTAATTTAGTAGTTAAATAAAATCCAAATTGTTATTTGTCTTAGCAGTGAATTAAAACCATACATTGTTGCATAGGCATATTTGCTGATTTGAGCACCATTCTAGATCTCTGTGGGAACGAACTTGATTTAATCATATATTACTTGTGACAACGTGCGCTTGCGTGATTTTGCATAACAAGTTTTTGGCGCCGCTGCCGGGGATCATCGGTGTTTTATTTTAGTTTATGTGCTTGTCATCAGTGGTCGTTAGCGTTCACTGACTCGGATTCTTATTTAGTTTGTTTGTTTCGTGGTGTTTCAGGTACTTAATTTTGTATGCGAACACGTTTGCAAGCTCGTTTACAAAAACTGGCAAAAGACGGTCGTGTAGAGAATTTAGAGAATAAGGAAGAGGAAACTGAAACTACTGTAGAGATGGGTGACGCAGCAGCAGCAGCTAAGGCTTTGAGGGAGTATTCTCAGCCGAAGCTCAATGATATCCAGTCTAGCATTATTAGACCAGCTATTGCAGCGAACAATTTTGAGATCAAGTCTGGCACAATTCAGATGGTGCAGAATTCAGTTCAGTTTGGGGGTGCTTCTACGGAGGATGCCAACATGCATGTTCGGGACTTTATCGAGATATGCGACACTTTCAAATGTAATGGTGTGACGGATGATGCTATCAGGTTAAGGCTTTTCCCATTCTCTCTGAGGGATAAGGCTAAGAGCTGGCTACACTCTTTGCCACCTGGTTCCATTACTACATGGGAAGATCTTGCTCAGAAGTTCCTTACTAAATTCTTCCCTATGGCGAAAACTGCAGCATTAAGGAACCAGTTGACTCAATTCCAACAGCAATCTGGCGAGACCTTGTGTGAGGCTTGGGAACGCTACAAGGAGATGCTAAGGAAGTGTCCTCATCATGGCATGCCTGATTGGATGGTTATTAATGGATTCTACAATGGATTGGGAGCACAGTCTAGGCCTTTATTAGATGCAGCATCAGGTGGAGCTCTGTGGGCAAAGAGCTATGATGAAGCTTATGATCTTATAGAGATGATGACTGCTAATGAATATCAAAATCCAACCCAAAGGCTATCTCAAGGCAAGGCAGCAGGAATTTTTGAAGTAGATACAGCTGCAATGATTACGGCTCAGTTGAAAGCTCTTGCTATGAAGGTGGATTCTCTTGCTAATTATGGAGTTCAGCAGGTGGCTAGTGTTTGTGAGCTATGTGCGGGCACACATGAGACGAATCAGTGTGCTATCTCTTCTGAATCAGCACAGTTCGTGAGTAATTTCCAGAGACCTGCTGCACCAGTTCCAGCCACTTATCATCCTAACAACAGGAATCATCCCAACTTTAGCTGGAGCAACAATCAAGGTGCTCAACAACCTTATCAGCAGCCCTATCAGCAGTTTCAAGGTCAGCAAGCAAAGCCATTCAATCAAGGCTATCAACAGCCTTATGCTCCAAGGCAACAGTTTCAACCTCCTGGTTTTCAGCAGCAACAGTTTCATACTGGTTCTAGCCATCAGTCGAATGAAAAATCTGAATTAGAAGAGTTGAGATTAATGTGCAAGAGTCAGGCAGCAACTCTCAAGAGTCAGGAAGCATCTCTCAAGACATTGGAGAGTCATATAGGACAGATTGCAAGTGCATTGGTAAATATGCAACAAGGAACTCTTCCAAGTGATACAATGGGTAATCCAGGCAAGAGGGAGGTCCATGAGTAGGTGAAAGCTGTGACTTTGAGATCCGGAAAAGTCACGAGTGATCCTAAATCAGCAAGCGAAGAAGATGAAGATGTTCAGAATCAGCAGGTTGAAAAATCTGCAGTGCCAGAAATTGAGAAATCTGATTTAGTGGCTGATCAGCTAGATGGTGAGAAGAGCAAGAAACCTGTTGAAAAGTCTACTCCGGAGCAATCTTCAATGAATAATCAGATCTATCCGCCTCCTCCATTTCCTGGACGTTTGAAGAAAAGTCAAGAGAAACAGTTTCAGAAATTTATGGATGTCTTCAAGAAACTGTCCATTAACATTCCTTTTGTTGAAGCGTTGGAGCAGATGCCGAGATATGCTAAGTTCATGAAGGATATTTTGTCACGGAAGAGAAGGTTGGAAGATTTTGAAACTGTGGCATTAACAGAGGAGTGTAGTGCCGTTCTGCAGCAGAAGTTGCCTCCTAAACTGAAAGATCCAGGAAGTTTCACTATTCCATGCACTATTGGCAACCTTTCTTTCAGCAAGTGTTTATGTGATTTGGGAGCTAGTATTAATCTTATGCCCTTGTCTGTTTTCAAGCAACTTGGTCTACCGGAGCCAAAGCCGACTAACATCTCTTTGCAGTTGGCTGATCGATCTATTACTTATCCGAGGGGTATAGTAGAGGATGTTTTGGTGAAAGTTGATATACTCATATTTCCTGCAGATTTTGTTATCTTGGATTTCGAAGAAGATAAGAAGATTCCCATAATCTTGGGAAGACCATTCTTGGCTACAGGAAAGACTTTGATTGATGTGCAGAAAGGAGAGCTTACCATGAGGGTACAAGATCAGAGTGTCACCTTTAATGTGTTCAAGGCAATGAAATTTCCAACTAAGGATGAAGAGTGTTTCAGTGTGGAAATAGTGGATACGGGTCAGAGAAAGAAGTTTGATCAGTTATTGAGTGAAAAGTCGGATATGCACATGCTAAAGCATCCCATCGCTGATTCCATTGACAGTTCTTCGGTTCAAGATCTCTCGAGTGTAAAGCTTGGAAAACTTCCACCACATTTGAGGTATGTCCTTTTGAATAATGAGCTAGTGATTTTTTAAGAGGGGCATGATAACGTGTTGCGAAGGTGGAAAGCAGATGTTAAGGAAGAGGAAAGTTTTTTTCAGCCAGTTGAGTCGGAGAAGTGTTTTAGAGGTGTGAAGAAGAAAAAGAAAATTTGGCCGTTGGGTAGTAAAATTAGGTGGAAGTCTGAAGGAAGTGAGTTGTGGAAAGTAAGCAACCAAGATGTCAACGTTCGTATGAATGGTCTTTCTGTTGAGAACGGTTCAGTTATTCTTTTGAAACCACCTTGAGTTGAGGAAGTAACGTCAAGCTATTGACGTTAAAGAAGCGCTTTTTGGGAGGCAACCCAAAATTTTAGTAGGATTATTTTTTCTTTCTTCAAAAAAAAAAAAAAAAAAAAACGACACAGCGCTCAATTTAGGACCCAGCGTAGCAATGTTACTGTCCAGGAAGTAGTACACGAGTTGGTGTTGTGTATAAAATAAAAAAAAAATTATGCAACAGCCGCCATGTCGCCAAGTGTGCGCCGTATCAACCAAAAGCTACTGGACATGGTTATGTCCGTGTACATATGTGTGTTAACACATATTTGGAAAAAAAAAAAATATAGGACAAGTTTCAACAGCTGGTGTCACGCGCCATTGCGCCAACTCCGCGACTTAGCCGATCAAACCTTCTGTCCAGCCAGTTTTGACCGAATTTTTATGTGTTTTAATACACATATTAAATAAATATTCATCTCCTAAATCAATTCCAATTCCTTTTCTAATTATTTTCTCCACCTAAAATCCTAATTCTAGTCCATATTAATTCCAAATTATTCCCAATCCATCTCTTATTTCATATTTAATTTTTTTTCCCCATCTATATATTCACCTATAAACACACAATTCCTACCCCATTCCAATTATATTTCACTACAATCAAATTTCAAGGCTTCAAGATTCAAGTTTGGGGGATTTTTAATTGCAAGTTTCACCTCTTCGGTTCGTATTTGGGGTATATTTCTTTCTTTTATTTTGATATTACGAATTGTGTTCTTGCATTATTAGGGTTGTGTGTTCTTGATTATTTGGGGATATTTGTGAGTTCGAATTTTTTGTGGATTTTGGTGAATTTTGTGAGTTGGGTATTGATTCTTGTGGCTCCTAAGCGTGGGAGAGGTGGTGTTAGTGTTGTGGGATTTTCTTCTCCGGATGCGGAGGTTGAATTTAATCGGTTGTTGGTGAGGCCAATTGCTATAAAAAGGGGATTTTTGCCGAACAAGCATGCTGAGTTGCGATGGGGGAGGATATGTAAGGTGCCTTGTAGGTATGTTTCTGCTATCCCTTGTATTTACTTCCATTCAATGAGGACATTGAATATTTTAAGTTTGGGGGTGGTTTGAGGGATTAGTAGTTGTTGTATTATTTGTTCATGTAGGATTTCATGCTTTGCATATTAGTAAATTATGCATTTATGTTTGTGTTATCTACGTTTGTTTCATATAGGACATTCTGTTTTTATGTTAGTATATCATGTGAGTTCATAATAGTTTGCATTTGCACCCATGCTTGATAGGAATTTTGTGTTGTTGATGCTTTTGATTGAGAAGTGATATGCTTTGTTCTTGTGCACACACATACACTAGTAAGTTGAAGCTAGTAGACTTATTGAATGTTGTGAGTGATTAGAAGGACATGAATATATGCAAGATGATTTAGTTTGCATGCTTTGAATACAAGTTGGTGTGTTAGAGAGATGTTGCTTGGGATTGAATATGTTTTTCCACCAAGTGAGATTTTGAGCCTTATTGCATATTGCATGTTTGCAATTTATTCGTTTGCTTGAGTGTCCACGGATTGTTTGCATTGCTAGCAGTTGTTTGAGGTCTTTCTTGAAACGCATGACATTATTTGACGATTAAAATGATAAAGGCAATTAGGAATAACCGCATATTTTCCCATATTACCACACCATGTTTACATGATCAATTAGTTAACCCGTTGAGCTTAATCCTATTTTTCGGTGACATACCACATTACTTGCCGAGACCTTTTTCTTGTATTGGCCTTACATTAATTTGAACCCACATTGTCAAAGGCTAGTAGAGTGCTTAAGGGAGTAATAAGGTGTGCAAGGAGGGGTTTATTGTTGGTCTTACTTTTGGGGAAAATATTGAAAATTGGGTTTGTGTACTTGATAGTCGACATATGTAATAAAATTATGGGATCATTGTTATTGTTTATATTATTGTTTGTGTTCTATTTAGCTCTCGAAGAAAAAAAAAAAGAAAGAAAAAAAAAAGAAAAAAAAAGAGAAAAGAAAAAGAAAAAAAAAGAAAAAAAAAGAAAAAAAATATATATATTATGAGAGCATGTTTGTGTTTGTTGCGATCCTATTTCAGTCGACTAGTCGAGTGTTTGTCTTAGTAAAATTATGTGGGGGAAATAGGGTGTTGTGTATGATTTATTATGGTACTTACTAGCTTTTGACACTTCACCTGTTTTGGCTTATTTGACATACCTTGTCCCTAGCCCCGTTACAACCCAATTAAAGACCTTTTGATTATCGTCATTGATGTATGTTGTGTTAAGAGTTAGATTGATACCAAATGTCAAGCATGTTTATGATTTTGTTGGAATTGAGTGATACACTTACCCTTGTTCTTGAGAGAGTATTCTTTTGTGAGTGGATTGTGAGTGTTTGCTTGTTTTTGCGTATGAGATCCCGAGTTTTGTCTCAAAGATGTACTCTTGTAGGCTTAGCATGTTTACTAACTTATTCTTACACTTGACATGGGCTTGTGAGAACTTATGCATGTTCATTGAGTAGACTATGTGAATACTTGCACTTTCGACACCAAGACATTGCGTATTTACTTTGATTCTTAAGTTGATATGGCATGAGAGGATTTGAAGGTATGGTAGGCTAGATTAATTGCATTTGCATATTAGTTGCATTCATGCATTGCATTGCATTAGGTTAAATGGATTTTGTGGGTACATTCGCTATAGGCCCTCACGAGACCTTACTCGTCCACTAGGGCTGCCTAGGGGTTTAAAGGGCTTGTTGCATATGCCAAATGCAACCGTGATCACCTACGGAAGTGGTACTAGTTAGTTAGTTAGATGTAATTGTTTATGCTTGAGGACAAGCATCGGTTTAAGTTTGGGGGTGTGATAAGTGGAGTTTATATCCACTTTGAACATTCTTAATCGGCTTAAATTGATTGTCTTGGGCTCAAGTTTCTTGTAGTTTTGATGTATTTTGTTTAGTTGTGCAGATTTACAAGGATGTTGATTATGGTGGATGTTTTTGTCGTTTTTGGAGATTTAATTTATTAAAATTCGGATTTATTGGGCTGCACGAGTGAGATTCACTGTTTGGGCCATATCTTGAGTTCTATAAGTCTGTTTTCAGCCCGTAAGCAGTCCACGCGAAGATAACGAGATTCTCTATCATTCTAAGGTGGTCCAGAGGCCCAATTACGTCTGGAAAGGCTCTGGAAAATATAAGAAAAGTCAGCCACGAATTTTCCTTAAAAACAGAATCAGTTTAGGAAACGTCTTTTGCAGAAATTCTGTTTTAACTCTATTTTGGGTATTTTCTTGCTGGGCAAGACTTTTAGAGCCTATTTAAACACATCCTACCATTGTAATAGATATACAGATTATCATAGTTTTATTATTGTAACCAGCTTAGATTTGCAAGGGAGAAAAGGAGAGAAGGGTTCAACGCTCGTGACAAGCAACGGATCTAGATCTACTTCATCCTTTGTTCTAGATTTGTTTTCTCAACTCTTAGTTTTATTAATATTATTGCTTCTTTTATCCATATCTTGTTTTATATTATGTTTTCATCAAATCCCATGACGATGAACGGTCCAATTATGGGCTAATCGTTGTCATGGGATCCTAGTGAATTTATCTATGTAGCTTAGTAGTTTGCATGCCTTAAAGATTTATGTGTGGTGAATTCTTGATATCCTCGTATGGTTAATCTTAATGCTTTTGGATGCGTAGCTAACATCTAAATTGAATTGTTAATCTCTTGCTAAACGAGAGTGGATCTTGAGATTTAGAACTTGCCATGCTAGCATAGGATAGGTTGATGTTAAGCATCATGATTTGTGGCGTAAATAGAGATATATTATGCTGCCCTATGTGATCTAAGTGGATAACTTGTGCTTCAACCTTTATGTTTTCAAATTCTATAGAGATATAGGGTCTAAACATAATAGGTGCCTATTCATCTTCTATCTCTTTTGTGGATGTATGTGTAGATTGGTACTAGTATACCGAGAGGTAACTTTTACTCTTTTCGTGTTATCCGATCAGATATCAAAACCCATCGCATGTTTTAATTAAAGGCTGCAACTCTAAGTGAAATAGATGATGAAACTAGGATTCCATGTTTTATTCTCATATTAGTAATTCGATTTCAATCTCTTTAATTAGTTAATCTTAGTTTGATAGTTAATTTAGTAGTTAAATAAAATCCAAATTGTTATTTGTCTTAGCAGTGAATTAAAACCATACATTGTTGCATAGGCATATTTGCTGATTTGAGCACCATTCTAGATCTCTGTGGGAACGAACTTGATTTAATCATATATTACTTGTGACAACGTGCGCTTGCGTGATTTTGCATAACACCTACCTTACTGCCAGTGGTTACTCTACCAACTGTGCACATTACTACTCCTGGTGGTCAAAAGCAATCCATAACTACCACAGTGGTTGCAGGGAGTATGCCTTCTGACAAACTTCCATCCTCCATACCTGAGAGTGCCAAGCCTGTAGAAGTTAAAGTTATTACTGAGGCCAAGCTACAAGAAGTTGTTAACTCAAATGTATATCATGATAAAGCCTTCTTGGAGTTTCTGAAAGCCACAAGGGAACAGGTTGGTGACACTCAGTTCTATCTGAGGGAGTTGAAGAAGCAGATTGACTACATCACTGTCATCCCCAAGAAAGTCAATAATCTATGGATCAAGGAGATAGTGATGATATCCAAATTAAAGATATGGCATCTAACATACAAGACTCTACAAGACCTAAAACACTCAGAGATAGATGCCATACTTGAGCTTATTGAGAAGAAGAATGAGAACAACAAAAGTCTGTTTGATGATTTGAGGAATGGCCAACCTTCAAGGCTACCAGAAGTGATCAAGAAACCATGGACAATCATCTATCAGTCTGGCACCAGAATTGAAGACATCAAGCAATTGGTCATTCCCCAAGATCTCACCTCTCAAAATCACAGACTGATCATTGCTATCATTGATCAACTACAGAAGAAGGTTGGAGCCAGAAATGCTGAAGAAATTGAAGCTCTACACATTCTCAGATCTTTTATAGCAACTGGTGAACCTCCAAAGAGTGCTCAACCTAGGAGAAATAAGGATGATGATTCTGAAGACAAAAGTGATGGGAGGAGAAGACATCATAGGAGAGATAAGGGTGATGAAGACAAGAAGAAGAAGTAGGGATTGACAAGGATCAATCAATATACATACCTGTACTTTTAAAGTCTTATCCTTATGTATGTTAGGCTTGTTATCAGACATGAAATTGTGACTAAGGGTCTCACTCACAATTTGGGGGAGATTGTTAGTTAAAGAGGCATGCCTGTACACATCTAATAACAAGCCTAATTGTTTGTAATGCTTTGCATTACTTACATGACCTCTTAACTGAGGGAACCTCTAGTTGTAGAGTTTCTGTTTGTATTGTACTTGTAGTAGGCATCAAATCCTAGTTGTGTAATTGTACTTATAGAGTCTAGAATAATGCTTGAAAGAAGTTCCAAGGTTCATGCCTCAAGCTAGGAGTTAAAGACTGTCAAATAATCACAGTTGGGATTTGAAGAAATGAAGAATTTGCCTAAGTACCAATTCGAGAAGTATATTTGTCTATTCGAGAAGTCAGGGATTCGATATCTCAAGACACTATTCGATATCTCTGAATACACTATTCGATATCTCATTCGATATCTCAGAGATTCGATATGTCTACTACTCTATTCGAGAACTCAAGAAGTCAACAAGTCAAGATGGTATTCGAGTTCTCAAAGAGTCAACAAGTCAAAGTTCTATTCGATATCTCAAGGACTCAGAAAGCTATTCGACATCTCGAGGATTCGATAAGTCAAATGTTCTATTCGACAACTCAAGGAATCCTGATGGAAAAGAGCTATTCGAGAAGTGGTTCGATATGTCAATTTAACAGTGTTCGAGAACTCAGAGTTATCGATCAAGTCAATTCTAGTTCTCGAATCACTAACTTAGTCACTTCTCGAATACATTCTTGGAGACAAAATACTGAAGAAATTGTACAAGTCAGAAACCTGCAACAAGCCAATGCACTTTATGGACCACAATCTGTAACGTGCTCTGGAAAGCCTACAAGGAAGCTTGGAGAGATATAGAAGAGATAAGGAGCTAAAGAAGTGGATCTAAACAGGCTTTGCAAAGTCAAATCTGTAACCGTTTGGACGCTTACTCAAAAAGGATAGACAGACTAGAAAGTAATTTGTTTAGCTACCTTATTTGTAGTAAGCAGGCTGTATCCATGTTCTATAAGGACACAGCCTCACTTCATAACTTAGTAACTTTCGTGAGTCGAGTTTTTCATACACTGTAAGCTATATCTCTCTGAGAAAAACAAAGTTGAGAATACTATCATTTGTATTCACAGATTGTAGCAACCTTTATCTAATAATACATTAGATTAAAGTGATATTATGTTGTGTGTTGTTCTTTATCCGCATATACATCTCTGCACACACAATACTTGTTTGCTACACAAACTCAAGGCACGAAAAGTTCAAGAATCCATTCACCCCCCCCCTCTGTATTCTTTCTTTGTGTTCAATACTCAACAAAAAATAAAATTTATTGTAATAAAATAATTTTTTATTTAATCAAATAATTAATATATTAATTAATTAATAATAATAATAATATATGATAGCCCGTGCTTTGCACGGGTTATAGGCTAGTATATAATAAGCATAAGAGGGATCTTATCCATAATTTTCGTCACTGTACTACCAAAATAATCTCAACCGTCGAATCTACTATTTTTAAAAATAGACGATCAAGATTATATCATATTAAAATTTAAAAGAGAAAATTATAATCTAAAAAGGATATAATTAGAAAAGGTTGCCTTAGAAGTGAATTTTAAAAATAAAATTATAATTTAAAAAGGATAGAATTAAAAAATGTTGCATTAGAATTGAATTTTAATAAGAAAAGTTATAATGTGAATTGTATGTTTGAGATTCAATAAGTTGCAAAAATAAGTTGGAAAATAAGTTGGAAAGTTAGGAATTTCTAACTTTGTCTTAAAATAAGTTGACTTATTCTGGAAAAAAGTTCCCCCAAACACCCCCATAATCAGCCAAATAAAAAATGACATGCACGCACGACAATGCCAGCAAAGCCCTATTCAATAGGAACGGTAAATTAATTAGTTGATTGTTAAAATTTTGATCATATTTGATAGAAATATATTACGTTATATTATCTTTTATGTATCAATTCATCTTTCTATATATAATAGGAGAACACGTTCGGTTATCCTGAGCAAATTTATTCATTCCAAGCCTACTTCCAAACCTAGCCCAAAATTTTTGAAAAAATAATGTGTACAAGGATTTGAACCCAATACCACACATAGGTCAATTCATCCCTCCAACCACTTGAGCTACATGAACATTTAAGATAAAATGAAAATTCATTAACTACATACATAAATGTTTTTTTCTTTATGTTCTATTTCACTATTTATTTAAGATGGATCAAGTGTTTCACTAAATTTCTAGCCGATTGAGCTATGTGATCATTTGAGTTAATACTAAAATTCATCAACTACATACATAAATATTTATTTATTTATATTTTATTCAATATTTTATTTTACAATTTATTTAAGATAAAACAACTGTTTAAATTAAGCCTCACATATTATTTGCATGATAACTTGTGTGCATTGATTCTCTTTATAATCATACTAGATTAGAACACGTGCATTGCACGGGTGATTTTTAATATTGGTTATCATACTACTTGTGTTGTAATATTTTATTTTAATTATATTAGATTTAGATTTGTGTTTTAATTAAATAAAATAGTTATATATGTTGTGATTAAAATAATTAGTCATGTTCAAATAGAATTTTAATTTTAGCCCCAATATGTCCAAGATGTTTAGTTAGAATGGATTTTTAGTATAATTAGTCTGGTTAAAATAGGATTCTAACTTAGAGCTAATAAGTCCAAGTATCAAACTTTTTAGAGTTAATTCCATTCCACATCCCTTTGGTTTCGGCTAACTGTATTTTTTACCCATACTTTACATAATTGCAATCTACATCCCTTTACTAGTTTTGGCGGGACAGTTTGCACCCCTTCCATATATTTTGACCGTTACCATCAAAATGGACAGGGGTACTTTCGGAATTGTAAATGTATAATTAAATATTGGTCCATGAAGTATGACATATTTTACACATAAACCCCCTTAAACAAAAAAATATGCATTTTTGCCCCTCAACTATAAATATTGTATAATTTAACCCATTTCAATGTCTCTTAAAATAAAAATAACAAAATAGATAATTTTATTAAAAAAAATTTGCAGTGTATCCATATTTTTTTAAAAATATTATTAATAGTAAATTGTAAATAGATGAAAAAAATTAAAGTTTGATGAAGAATTAGAATTTGATACAAAAATAATATGAGGAAATACCATAAATTTTCGAATTGAATTAATAAGATTACTAACTTTTTAAAATTTTATTTGAATTTGTTTTGTAAAATTTCTTGAACGAAAATTTTTATATCATAAGTTTGGGGTTATTCTGAAATTTTTATAAAATAATCTATGTTTTTTGTTTTTTATTTGAACATATTCTAAAAATTCAAATATCGAGGCGGTGTGTATAGTCCAGGAGCAAAAATGCAGTTAGCAAAAATATAGGTATTGGTAAATTAAAGGATTAAATTATTCAATTTTTATAGTCCAGGAGCAAAAATGCTTGATATTTTAGTTTAAGGATTTATATGTAAAATCTGAAATGCTTCAAGGATTAAAATGCAAGTCAGCATTATTAATTCCAAAATTACCCCTATCATTTTTAACGTTAACGGCCAAAATAGACCGAAGGGATGCAAATCGACCCGCCAAAACTAGTAAAGGGATGCATAATGAAATTATGCAAAGTATGGGTAAAAAATGCAGTTAGCCAAAACCAAAGGGATGCGAAATGGAATTAACTCAACTTTTTATATTCTCTCAAGTATTGTATAGATTTATTTTGGGTTTAAGAATATGTTAATTAAGTCCGATCCAAGTATTTATTAATTTTTTTTACTTAAGAATATGTTAATCAAGCCTGATCAGAGTACCGACCTGCTACGAAACTTTTAATGTTTCGGTTTAATAGTATAGTATAGATGTAGGCCTATAATTATTCTTTTGTGATAAATTATTTACTTTTGTTAACAATATCATAAATGGAGCGCATAATTGTTTGTAAATAATTTTGGTATGACATTTTTATATGAATTAAACTATATTAACTATTGTCAGTGAAACTAGAAACAACTAATATATATGAATAGTACATATTAATAAAAGTATGAATAGTAAGAAAATTATCCAAAATATATAATATACAAATAAGATTGGATAACATAACCATTATTTAGAAATAATTACATAGAATATGTGGTTTATTTATAAGATGGAATTATGAGTTATCAATTATTGGCTAAATACTTGCATGAAATATATAGTTGAATTATAAGGATATTTTACAATAATATATTGGAATAAATTGTATATAACATTTGACAAAGTATAATGATGAATTCAATATCAAAGTATAGGGAAATGAGACATGAACAATTTTAGCTCATGATGTTGGAAGCCCGAAAAATATCTATCGAGACGTAATTCATCAATTCTCAAGCGCATAGGTCGAAAGAATGATAAGTTTGTTATGCAAGGTAGATTTGTTAAGTCAATTATTCATAATTGAATTTTCTGATATCTTGAAAAGATAAATAGATGTCGGAAAAAAAACAAAGACAATGAATTCTTAAATATCAAGAGATTAGAAGAAAAGAGAGAGAAAAGTTAGAAAAAGAGTTTTAAGAACTTAAAGAACAAGGCATGGGCAGAGTTTCAAAGGATTTTTATTAAAATCAAGACCATGACTTACACTTTCGGAATGGAATAGTTTGAAGGATATTTAGATTTTACCTTAAAAATCTATACTATATTATTATAAGCAAAATAGAGATCTTTTGTAGTTTGTAGTTTGGTTAACCAAGCTATTCATAACCGTTAGATCTTCAACTCAAATTAAATCATGACCGTTAGATACAACAATATTAAAAAAAAATTATTTAGTAGTCTAAGATTATATTCCCATTTAATTTAAAATATTACCCTTTATAAACAACTAAAAACATAAATCATACAATATCTTTCCTTTATTAATATTTCTATCTAATTAAAACATGTTACCTTCTATTTAATTAAAACACGTTACCTTTTATTTAAAAACTAATATTGCAATCATTATACGTATATCCAAAAATATTGCACCATATCTTTCGACAATTAATAAACACCTAAAAATATGAATCATACCATTTCTTTTAATTATTAATATTTCCTTTTTAATTAAAACACGTTACTTTTTAATTTAAAATTAATCTTGCAATCATTAATATATATCCAAAAATATCATATCATATCTTTCAATTTCTAATAAAATATATTAAAAATCAATGTACATTGTTTATAATAAAAAAAACATAAGTATAATCATTAAACATGAATATATCAAATTATGTTAAATTAAAAATATTAATCATACCATATCTGTGACGCCCCCAAATCCGCCCTGTCCGGGGACCCGGGTCGCCACATCAGGTCTCAGCATCCTGCAACACACGTTAGCTCGATAATAATAAAATCTTTATTATAACGGAGCGGAACAGTCCCACTCCATAGATCCAAGATCGGATTCACACTTTATTACAATACGCTTATTACATCACCGAAAATAACTTGCAAGAGTCTATAAAGATAGAAAGGATAAAAGGTTCCAGCTGGCCATTCTAGTCCTTGTCAGCATAGCCTGGAGCTTTTCCCTTGCCTCTAGATCCCTGGCTGGACGTCTCACATCTTTCCTTCTTGACAGCTGAACAAATGTTGTAAAGCAAGAGTGATCAACTATGGTGCTCAGCAAATTCTCTCCTGGCTCGGTACATAAATATAGTAATATATATACCGAAAGAAAATACTCGAATTTAAATAACACTAATAAGATAACAAACTCTGCAAATTTTGACTCAAGACTCGCAAAATAAAATAAATTACATGAAGGCTCTATTCGCGTTCACCTATTAATTTTGATATCTCGAGTTTTATACATAATGCAACCCAAATACAATTATTCATAAGGGAAATTTTTATTTATTAAAAGGCCTCTAATTATTTCTAAATATGTGGCACTAATTTAATTATTTATTTAACTCGCACTTCTAAATCCATTTAGTTCTTATCAAGTCTCTAAGATTTTATCTAGAATCCCTTTTTGCAACATATGATTCTATTAAATAAGCTTAATATAATTAAGCTCACTGATGTCTAATTCTAAATTTAATACACCAAAAATTATCTTTTATTCTAATTAATAATTCCAAACAAAAGAATTTCAATTTTAAATGACCAAGATTTTAACCTATTTCTTCTCTTTTAATGAATCAAAATCATGATTAAATCTCATATTATTTTTATTCCACCTTTATTCACATTAATCTAAATTAACAATTTATCAACTAATGCACAATTAATTATTATTAATATTAGATCAGATTATTACAATTAAACAGATTAAAACAATTAATTTAACCCCCCCCCCACTCGACTGCTTCTCCGGCACCGCACACCACGGCCGACCGGCGGCCACCGCCGGACCACCACCTCTCCCGGCGACCTCTCTCCCTCTCCCTCTCTCCTTCTCGCTCTCTCTCTCTCTCTCAATCTCATGTCTCTCTCTCTCTTCGATCTCTCCTCTCTCGCTATCTCTCTCTCTGCGCTCGTACCTCTCTCTCTCTCCGCTCGTATCTCTCTCTCTCACTCCCTCTCTGTCTCTTATCTCTCTCGTTCAATCTCTCCGATCGTCTCTCTCACTCTCCGATCTCTCTGTTCTCACCTCTCTCTCTCCCCCCTTGTTCTCGCCTCTCTCTCCTTCCGGCCCCTCTCTCGAACCCCTCGTCTCTCTCCCTCTCCGCTCTCAAACCTCTCTTCTCTCTTCCGATCTCGTCTCACTCTCTCTCCCTCCGCCTTCTCTCTATCTCCTCCCAACTCAATCTCTCTCTGTCTCTCTCCGAATCTCCCTCAATCTCTCCTTTCCTCTCTCCCAGACTCCGATTCAACCACAACACCACCGCCACCGCCTGTGGCGGCGTCACTCTCCCCCTCCCCCGACATACCCCACACACCAAAAACAAAACAATTTCTATGGCCCTCATAATTAAAAACCCCCTATTTACATGATCCATTAATAAAATAAAATTTACCACAAGCACATGATTTTTTTTTCCAATTATAAATCAATAAAACTCTAAATTTTACAAGCATGCATGAATTAAAACACAATCAAATCATATTGAACACAAAATAAAAGGGTTTAATTCACAAAATCTCATTCCCTCTTTGAAAACCCAAATTTTTGATCTTTGACTAAAATAAAAACTCCTCAAAACCTTTATGATATATATATCCAATTGTAGAGCTTACAACCCTCTCTTCAAATTTATAAATGCATGCAAGATCAAGGCTTTAATTCAAGAGATATAGAATTTACAAGGTTTAGTCTAAGGGAGAGAAAAAGATGGGTGAATATATGTTTTTGTCTCGGTGGAATATAGAATGAATGAGATGAGACTAGAATTTACTTGATTTCTCACCATATATAATACTAACCTAATTGGGTTCTTGATGGGCTAGTCTTATTTTATTGGGCTTGAAATTAATCCAAGGTCTATGCTAGTGTATTAATGTTGAGTTAGTTGCTTACTAACCCAATTGGAACTACTAATGGGTCACTCTAAGAATTAAAATAATTAGTTGGGCTAAAATCACAACTAATACGGAAATCTTTCTATTATATAAAAAAAAGAAAAAAAACTTAATCTGACACTAAAATATAGTAATAATAGTAATGGTAATATTAAATTGAAATTAATAGAAAGTAGCGTTACGCTAAATAAATATTTATATGTGGCCTTAAAATGAAATAAAATAAATAAATAAAACAATTCGAGTTCACATAAATTTATTCGAAAAATGGTTCAATATAAAATCATTGATAAAAATTTTCGGTTGTTACAGTCTCCCCTCCTTAAAAGGATTCCGTCCTCGGGATCAATAATCTTGGATAAACAACTCGGGGTATTTACTGCGCATTTCACTCTCAAGTTCCCAAGTGGCTTCCTCGATTTGTCGGTTTCTCCAAATCACTTTTACTAAATTTATTCTCTTATTGCGCAACTCGTGCACCTTGAAATCCACAACTTCCACTGGTTTCTCTACGTAGGTTAGATCGGCTTTGACATCAATAGGTTCATACTCTAATACGTGTCGGTGATCCGGATGATAAGCTCTCAATATTTATACGTGGAATACATCATGTACGTGTTGAAGATCTGGCGGTAAGGCCCATTGATATGACACGGCTTCAACCTTCTTAAGAATCTCAAATGGTCCGATATACCTGGGACTCAGTTTCCCTTTCTTCCCGAATCTCATCACCCCTTTCCATGGGGAAATCTTCAGTAACACTTTATCTCCTATCTCAAATGATTTATCCTTTCTCTTCAGATCTGCATATTTTCTCTGACGGTTCTGAGCAGCAACTAATCTTTTCCGAATCGTTTCTACGGATTGCTTTGTCTGATGGACCATATCTGGCCCTAGTAATCTTCCTTCACCGACTTCATCCCAACAAAGTGGAGATCTGCACTTCCTTCCATATAAAGCTTCATAAGGGGCCATACCGGTACTGGAGTGATAGCTATTATTGTAAGCAAACTCTACTAGTGGCAGATGATCATCCCAACTTCCCTTGAAATCTAAGGTGCAAGCTCGCAGCATATCCTCTATCGTCTGAATTATCCTTTCGCTCTGTCCGTCTGTCTGCGGATGATGGGCAGTACTCAAATTTAACTTGGTGCCAAGGCATTCTTGAAAACTCTTCCAAAATCTAGAAGTAAAACGGGCATCTCTGTCTGACACGATTGACACGGGCACTCCATGACGGACTACCACTTCCTTCAAATACAAACCTACCAGTCTCTCCACTGAGTACCTTTCACTGATCGGCAGAAAATGTGCGGACTTCGTAAGTCTATCAACTATAACCCAAATAGTATCGTGATTCGCTCTGGTTCGAGGTAAACCTACTATAAAGTCCATGGTGATGTGCTCCCACTTCCATTCTGGAATCTCTAATGATTGGAGTAATCCACTGGGTCGTTGATGTTCTGCTTTCACTCTTTGACAGGTCAAACACTTGCTTACCCATTCTGCAATTTCCCTCTTCATGTTAGGCCACCAATAATTCTGCTTGATGTCTTGATACATTTTTGTGCTTCCTGGGTGAATGGAATATCTCGAGTTATGCGCTTCGCTCATGATTTCTTCTTTCAATTCGGTAACATTAGGAACCCAAATTCTCGAAGCAAATCGGTTAATCCCCTTATCATCTTTTGAACTCAAAAATTCTTCTCCTGTCAACTCTGATCTCCTTTCTTCCATCACTTGCTCCTGACAACGGCGAATCTTCTCTAGCAGCTCTGGTTGAAAATGAATGGTATAAACTCTTTCATTGTTTTGGACTGGGTCCTTGACTTCTAACTCCATCTTCTCGAATTCTCTGACTAACTCTTCTGAGGTCGTCAACAAGTTGAGTCTTTCTTTTCTACTTAAAGCATCAGCTACAACATTAGCTTTTCCTGGGTGGTAATTTATCGAGCAGTCATAGTCTTTGATCAATTCCAACCATCTTCTCTGTCTCATGTTCAATTCCTTCTGGGTGAATATGTACTTTAAGCTCTTGTGGTCTGTGAAGATCTCACATTTTTCTCCATACAAATAGTGTCTCCAAATCTTGAGTGCAAAAACAATGGCAGCAAGTTCCAAGTCGTGAGTAGGGTATCGTGATTCATATTCCTTCAATTGACGAGAAGCGTAAGCTATTACTTTTCCGTGCTGCATCAATACACATCCTAAACCTTTGTGTGAAGCGTCGCTGAAAATTACGAAATCGCCTTTTTCATCGGGTAGGGTCAAAACTGGGGCAGTTGTCAGTCTCTTCTTCAATTCTTGAAAGCTGTCTTCACATTTGGACGTCCATTCGAACTTTTTACTTTTCCTGGTAAGTCGAGTCAGCGGCGTAGCAATCTTTGAGAAATCTTTCACGAATCTACGATAATAACCAGCCAGTCCAAGGAAACTTCTAACCTCTGTTGGAGTCTTAGGTCTCTCCCAGTCTGCTACGGCTTCTATCTTAGCAGGGTCTACAGAAATTCCTTCACCACTCACAATATGTCCCAAAAACTGAACTTCTTTCAGCCAGAATTCGCACTTTGAAAACTTCGCATACAACTTTTCCTTTCTTAGTGCTTCAAAAACTAGATGGAGATGTTCTGCATGATCTTCAGGTGACTCCGAGTAAATGAGAATGTCATCAATAAATACAATCACGAACTTATCCAAGTATTTCTTGAACACACGATTCATTAAATCCATAAAAGCAGCTGGAGCATTCGTCAATCCGAAAGACATAACTAGAAACTCGTAATGTCCATATCGGGTCCTAAAAGCAGTCTTAGGAATGTCCTCAGGCTTGATTTTCAGTTGATGATAGCCAGATCTCAAATCAATCTTCGAAAAATGAGTAGCTCCCTTAAGTTGATCAAACAGATCGTCGATTCTAGGCAAAGGGTACCTGTTCTTGATAGTCATCTTGTTCAGTTCGCGATAGTCAATACACAGCCGCATAGATCCGTCCTTTTTCTTCACGAATAAAACTGGAGCTCCCCACGGGGATACACTAGGTCTGATTACACCTTTTTTAAGTAACTCTTGTAGTTGTGTTGCCAATTCCTTCATTTCCACTGCCCACTGGTGCCATTCGTAGGGTGCTTTGGAGATTGGTGCGGTTCCTGGTGCTAGATCAATCGTGAATTCTATCTCTCGGTCTGGTGGAATTCCGGGCAAGTCATTGGGGAAAACATCTTTAAACTGATTGACTACAGGAATCTCCTCAATGGTAGGAGCTTGCTTCTTCGTATCTATCACATGAGCCAGATAGGCTTGACATCCTTGCCGAAGTAATCTCTTAGCTTGAATTATTGACAGAAAATCTTTAGCCGGTTTACGCCCGCGAAACGGAATTCTCATACCGTTAGGTCCACTTAAGCTAACCTTCTTCCGACGACAATCGATCTGGGCATCGTAACGTGCTAACCAATCCATCACTAAGATTACGTCGAATTCCCCCAACTTAAAGGGAATGAGGTCTGCGTCAAAACGTTGACCTTGAATTTCTATAAAACAGTTCGGGCACAAACGGTTCACTGGAATGACTTCCTGATTCGCTACTTCTATACTCAGAATTCCCTCCAAGGGTACAGACTCAAGATCAAGCTTATTCATGAAGTTCTCAAAAATAAAAGATCTGGTAGCGCCAGAATCAACTAGAACACATGCATCTTCAGAATTTACTAGAAGCGTACCTGCAATCACATCGCTGTCATCAATAGCATCCTTCACGGTCATGTTGAAAGTTCTTGCGGTCGGCTTGTTGCTGGGAGGTGCTGTGAGTCGAAGCACTGGATTTTCCTTAGCAGTCTGTCGGCAATCTCGGGACACGTGACCTTTCTTTCCACAGTTGAAGCAGGTGACAGATTTATCCTTGCAACTAGAAGCATAATGACCCTTCTGTCCGCAGTTGTAGCAATTCACCGTAGCTTGCTGGCAAGGTCCAGGGTGTTTCCTCCCACATGTCTTACACTCTGGCAATGGTGGTCTTCCTTGCATCACGTTCACTGTCTGCTGAGGTTTGGTCCTCTGATTGCTTTCTCTGGTGTCATGGTTCCCAATTCTCTTAGTTTCTGAGCTTCTATCTTCTCTTTTCACAAACGGCCTCTTGTCACTACGACTGTCAGATCTCTTCACAAAGCTGCTTCCACCACTCTGAAACTTTCTCTTTTTACCATCCCGATTTTTCGGGTACAACTCACTTCCACTTTCTACTATAGCCGCTTTCTGAACTAAGGTTGCATAGTTGGTGATCTCAAAAACGGCAACTCGATTCTGGATCCAGGGCTTCAGCCCTTGCTGGAAACGCTTGGCTCTTTTCTCCTCAGTGTCCACATGATAGGGTACAAACCTTGAGAGTTCTATAAACTTGGCTTCGTAATCCGCAACAGTCATCGCTCCTTGCTTGAGTTCTAAGAATTTGATCTCCATTTGGTTCTCTAGATACTTAGGAAAATACCTCTCTAGAAACAAGGTCGTAAATCTAGTCCATGGAATAACCGCATTGCCTTCCAAAGTCCTCTTTGCTTCCCACCAGTAATTAGCTTCACCTTTCAACATGTATGCTGCAAACACTATCTTCTTATCCTCCTCTACTCCCACAATTTCAAAAGTCTTCTCTATTTCTCGTAACCAAATTCTGGCCTCCACGGGGTTAGTGGTACCTTTAAACTCAGGTGCGTTCAGAGATTTGAATGATTTGAAAGTCACTGTGGCATGAGTCAGCTGAGCTGGAGGTGGATTTCCTCCCACTGGGTTAGGGTTCTGCTGAGGCTGAGGGTTCTGGGCATGCTGAAGAAGAAAGTTCAACAACAGGTTCATCGGGTTATTATTCTGGTTTGGATTCTGAGCGGGTTCCGGTTCCGGGTTTGGAACTGGGTTCCGAGGTGGAACCTCATTCTCTGGATTCTCTTCAGGTTGAGGACGAGGGTTTCTTTGGGGTCTTCCTCTTTTAGGTGGCATCTTTTTCTATAAGAGCGAAAACAATATGGTATGTTATATCACAGGTATGCAATTATATGTCACCATTGCTGGCACAGTTATTCAAAATTATTTACTTGGTCAAAACCTCTGGTTTCTCAAAAATAAACCATGCTCAAAATCATGATTCTTTCTCTTGTCTCTTTATAAAACAGTTTCTCTTTTTCCTTATTATAAAAAAAAAATCAGGGTACTCGCGAAAAGAAACTAATTCAGGTTTTACTAGCAATTCTTATAAAAATCTTTAAGTTCTAAAACTCAATTGTCGTCTTAATCCTTGGTTTTCGATTTTTTTTTTGTCGCAGTATCTATAAAGAATTTACTATAACAGGAGTATCAGGAAATAATCTAGCATGCTCTTCTAATATAATACAGTTCTATAACAGATCAACAAACAAGATATCAGTACTACTAGCAGATCATAATATATATATATATATATATATATATATATATATATATATATATATATATATATATCACATGGTACCATACTGGTACAGTCCAGGTCATAATACTGAATACATCATCATAGTAATACAGACCCATCATCAGAATATAAATACATCGTGGAACATCTACTGTCATGCTAGTACGGAGATAATAAGATAACTACCCAACAAGCTGGGCATAAAGTCAACTACATTGAATACATCGATCAACAGAATATGTGCACCCTATACTGAAAGATCTATCATGACGCCATACAAAAAGCGGGTCACCACTAGCTATAATATACATGCTAACCAAAAGATGGGAATGCGCAAGCGTAGATATATGACATCCCCTGAAACCAAAAAGACTATGCTAAGTCAACTGCAGCAGCAAGTCAGGTCGAACCATCACGGGCAAACATCTCGCCCACCCTCCTATGGAACTCTGCAATGATGTCTGTGATAAGGGCAGAAACTCTGGCATAATCAATCTGTCCGGTACTAGATGATGGCAAAGCAGCTAAGTCAGTCTGAAGCCCGGTCAACACAGTCAGGGCTATCTGATGCACAATCTCCATAGGTATGTCTCTCACCAACAGACTACCTCCATGATGCACGGCAAGGGGATCTGGAACAGACAAGAGTCGGAGAATACCATCCCTAGTAGCGAAGATCTCCTCATAACGAGACCACAACCAACGGTACTGCTGGAACAGGGTGTGGTGGATGTGCCAAGGAACCGTCTCTCTGGCCACAACAGGGTGCTCAGAGGGAGCAGGTGGCATAGCAGCAGTAGTAGCAGCCACTGGAGGCTGAGCAGGAACAGGTGCAGGTATGGTAGGTGCAGATGGAGCAGTGTCGCAAGCAGGAGTAGCAATGACAGGTGGAAACATGTAGTCAGGTATAGTAGGGACTATAGGAGCTACAGCATACACCGGAATAGGAGTAGCAAACAAATCAGCAAAAGCTGATACTCTGGTAGGTGTATCAGCTCTAGTCACTGGAGCAGATAAGCTGGGTAAAGTCTCAGTACGGATGGGCGAAAGCTGGCCCTCATCAATCGGCTCAGAAGTAATCAGCTCTGGGGTCTCAAATCTGAACATCTCGGGAGTATACAGAAGAGTAGTCTCTGCAGTCATGGTAGATACTGGAATCTGAGCTGGCTGCTCAATCTCTGGAGTAGGTGCTTCTAAGTCAATCACTGGCACAGGAGAATCAGCAATCTCAATGATCTGGTCAGGAGAACCTACCAAATCTATCACATAAGGTGGAGAAGGTGTAAGAATCCGGATAGGGGTCCCTGAGGGTAAGGTGTAGGAGATCTGTCTCTAGCTGAGCGGAAATCATCAAGTCCTGAAGTAGTCATCTACGAAAGTACAAGGAACTTCGGTCACAACAGGTTCTAATCGATTAGATACTTATATAGATATACTTATATAAGGGTGAAAAGCATTTCGTGCTAAAATCTCAACATCGCAATATATCTCTAAACTCTTACGTCACGTTATAATTCTAGGCTCGCTCGTACGATTCATAAAATATAACTAACGCTCTGATACCAACGCTGTGACGCCCCCAAATCCGCCCTGTCCGGGGACCCGGGTCGCCACATCAGGTCTCAGCATCCTGCAACACACGTTAGCTCGATAATAATAAAATCTTTATTACAACGGAGCGGAACAGTCCCACTCCACAGATCCAAGATCGGATTCACACTTTATTACAATACGCTTATTACATCACCAAAAATAACTTGCAAGAGTCTATAAAGATAGAAAGGATAAAAGGTTCCAGCTGGCCATTCTAGTCCTTGTCAGCATAGCCTGGAGCTTTTCCCTTGCCTCTAGATCCCTGGCTGGACGTCTCACATCTTTCCTTCTTGACAGCTGAACAAATGTTGTAAAGCAAGAGTGAGCAACTATGGTGCTCAGCAAATTCTCTCCTGGCTCGGTACATAAATATAGTAATATATATACCGAAAGAAAATACTCGAATTTAAATAACACTGATAAGATAACAAACTCTGAAAATTTTGACTCAAGACTCGTTTCAAAAATAGAAATACTCGGAATGACTCTTTTTGTGAAACTCTGATGACTCATGATAAAAGAATAACTGGTCTTCCATCCTTTCGGTATCTCGGCGGGGCGATCAACTATCCGACCGGGAATACCGTCCTCCAATGACACCGCACTTCGCCCGATCACGGCTACAATACGATATCAACGAATATAATATATAGTATGAATGCTAGCATCATAGTGGGTGATTATATCAACCCTGGCATCATAGTGCCTAATATTCTCGTGTCCTTAAAACGGTTCACGAGTCTCTCTTTCTCTAAATGGGCCTCTTTCCCAAAATTGACCAGTAGAAAACAGAATTCCCGAATATTTAATGAACTGACATTCTGAGATAAAATTCACAAGAAAATATTAGATTGATCTGGCGGACTGCCAGTTTTACTCAATATGCCACCAATCCGAACAATGGATTGATGTAACTCTCAATAAATATGCTTTAATTGGTTGGCACGAACAAAGTGCCAACCCTTGACAAGAAAGGCAACTATCTCGAAATAATGAGGATAGTCTCAAAATGAAATAAAATGAGTCGTACTGAACAAGTAGTACTACTCGAATGTTTATAATACTCAAATTTGATGAACGTTAAATAGAATGTTTTTCATTCGATCCAAGAGAAAAACTCTAACAAAATTTAAGTAGCATAATCCCTATTGATTGATTCGAACGATGAACCAATTAAAAGATAATCAATAAATGTTGTCGAATTTGTACAATAAATCCGACTGAGAGAATGAACTTAACTATCTCGAACGAATGAGAATAGTTCCACTGAATCAAAATAAATAGTCGTCTCGAATTAAAGAGACCGACCCGATAGCAACGAAATTTCTTTTACGCTTATAGGGAATGTATTTCGCAAGTAAACTAAATTAACAGTATCGTAATATTTAACGAGAAATAATGCTCGAAAGAAATATTGCATCATAAAAAGGTAAAAGATAATTTGATAGCTCAAAAATAAATATGGAATAAAATAATATGACAGAAATACAAAGTTTCCGAGAGTTAGGGTAGGAATGAACTTGCCTCTGTCTCGACGTTAAACGATTACCAGAAAATTAAAAGAGCGCTAACCGTGAGCAAACGTCTTAGTTCTCGAAAAGGGACAACTCTATAATAATTATCAAAATAATTCCAGTGCTCGATTAAGAATTTAATCTCGTAGGGTCAAGTAGTAACGATAATCATGACATTTGATAATCAAATAATTCTCAACACGTAAATGGGAATATTCTTGTAAGTTAAAAGTCTCATCTATGCCTTATTCGCAAAATAAAATGAATTACATGAAGGCTCTATTCGCGTTCACCTATTAATTTTGATATCTCGAGTTTTATACATAATGCAACCCAAATACAATTATTCATAAGGGAAATTTTTATTTATTAAAAGGCCTCTAATTATTTCTAAATATGTGGCACTAATTTAATTATTTATTTAACTCGCACTTCTAAATCCATTTAGTTCGTATCAAGTCTCTAAGATTTTATCTAGAATCCCTTTTTGCAACATATGATTCTATTAAATAAGCTTAATATAATTAAGCTCACTGATGTCTAATTCTAAATTTAATACACCAAAAATTATCTTTTATTCTAATTAATAATTACAAACAAAAGAATTTCAATTTTAAATGACCAAGATTTTAACCTATTTCTTCTCTTTTAATGAATCAAAATCATGATTAAATCTCATATTATTTTTATTCCACCTTTATTCACATTAATCTAAATTAACAATTTATCAACTAATGCACAATTAATTATTATTAATATTAGATCAGATTATTACAATTAAACAGATTAAAACAATTAATTTAACCCCCCCCACTCGACTGCTTCTCCGGCACCGCACACCACCGCCGACCGGCGGCCACCGCCGGACCACCACCTCTCCCGGCGACCTCTCTCCCTCTCCCTCTCTCCTTCTCGCTCTCTCTCTCTCTCTCTCAATCTCACCTCTCTCTCTTCGATCTCTCCTCTCTCGCTATCTCTCTCTCTCTCCGCTCGTACCTCTCTCTCTCTCCGCTCGTATCTCTCTCTCTCACTCCCTCTCTGTCTCTTATCTCTCTCGTTCAATCTTTCCGATCGTCTCTCTCACTCTCCGATCTCTCTGTTCTCGCCTCTCTCTCTCCCCCTTGTTCTCGCCTCTCTCTCCCTCCCCTCTCTCGAACCCCTCATCTCTCTCCCTCTCCGTTCTCGAACCTCTCTTCTCTCTTCCGATCTCGTCTCACTCTCTCTCCCTCCGCCTTCTCTCTATCTCCTCCCAACTCAATCTCTCTCTGTCTCTCTCCGAATCTCCCTCAATCTCTCCCTTCCTCTCTCCCCGACTCCGATTCAACCACAACACCACCGCCACCGCCTGTGGCGGCGTCACTCTCCCCCTCCCCCGACATACCTCACACACCAAAAACAAAACAATTTCTATGGCCCTCATAATTAAAAACCCCCTATTTACATGATCCATCAATAAAATAAAATTTACCACAAGCACATGATTTTTTTTTTCCAATTATAAATCAATAAAACTCTAAATTTTACAAGCATGCATGAATTAAAACAAAATCAAATCATATTGAACACAAAATAAAAGGGTTTAATTCACAAAATCTCATACCCTCTTTGAAAACCCAAATTTTTGATCTTTGACTAAAATAAAAACTCCTCAAAACCTTTATGATATATATATATCCAATTGTAGAGCTTACAACCCTCTCTTCAAATTTATAAATGCATGCAAGATCAAGGCTTTAATTCAAGAGATATAGAATTTACAAGGTTTAGTCTAAGGGAGAGAAAAAGATGGGTGAATATATGTTTTTGTCTCGGTGGAATATAGAATGAATGAGATGAGACTAGAATTTACTTGATTTCTCACCATATACAATACTAACCTAATTGGGTTCTTGATGGGCTAGTCTTATTTTATTGGGCTTGAAATTAATCCAAGGTCTTTGCTAGTGTATTAATGTTGAGTTAGTTGCTTACTAACCCAATTGGAACTACTAATGGGTCACTCTAAGAATTAAAATAATTAGTTGGGCTAAAATCACAACTAATACGGAAATCTTTCTATTATATAAAAAAAAAAGAAAAAAACTTAATTTGACACTAAAATATAGTAATAATAGTAATGGTAATATTAAATTGAAATTAATAGAAAGTAGTGTTACGCTAAATAAATATTTATATGTGGCCTTAAAATGAAATAAAATAAATAAATAAATAAAACAATTCGAGTTCACATAAATTTATTCGAAAAATGGTTCAATATAAAATCATTGATAAAAATTTTCGATTGTTACAATATCTCTCAACCATTAATAAACACCTAAAAATATCGATCGTACCATATCTTCCAATCATTAATATTTTCTTTCTAATTAAAAAATGTTACCTTTTTTATTTAAAACTAATCTTAAAATTATTAATATATAGCCTAAAATATCACACTATATTTTCCAAATATTAATTAAATATATTAGAAATCCGTAACATAAAATAAAATTATTATATATCAAAAAAAACTCGTGCATTAAGAAACTATCCTTAAAATACAACTTAAAATGCGTGCCAAAAATCCCATTCAGAAAGGTAAAGATTTGAACGGGACTGAGGGAGTATAAATTAGCTAAAAGGATGAACCATTTTCGAATAACCAATGGTTAGAATTGTAAGTGTTCTGAAAAGTCAAAAATGTTATGATTGCTATCAATACTACTCGTATCAAATTTTAAATTATAAACTTGCACATACTTTGCACGGACTTTTATTTCTATATATAATAGAGCAACAAGGGGATAATTGTGAGCCAATAAACCCCCTGTGAAATTACAATTATGTCCTTATAATTTATAAAATTACATGAAATGGCACTCTTTTATTTAAATGGGAAAAAATGAGTTTTTGTGGTGAATCGAACCTAGAAACTCCTCTACACAAGTTATCCTACCAATCACTGTGCTACATGAACTTTTTTGTTTTGATTTAAAAAATCTTTTACATAAACCCGACCGCTCCATTATCTTATTTTTTACTATTATTTTAAAAATATTATATTTTAGCTTTCACAATATGGTACACATCCATCCATTCTTTCTACATATAATAAGAGAACAGGGGAATTTTTAGGGGGGTTTTGAGCCAATAAATCCTCTATGAAATTACAGTTATACCCTTACAAATTATAAAATTACATAAAATTTCACTCTCTTATTTAAATGGAAAAAATGAGTAAATTTTATTTTTATGGTGAATCGTACCTAGAACATCCTCTACACAATTTATCCTACTAACCTTTGTGCTGCATGAACTTTGTTATTTTGAGTTAATAAACCTTTTACACAAACCCGACCTCTCCATTATCTTATTTTTACTATTATTTTAATTTTTAGTAAAAATAATTGTGACTCGTATTATTTTAAAAATATTATATTTTAAATTTCACAATATGGTACACAATCTATCTACTACTATAAATTAAACCACAACACAAGTGCAAAAAGTGTCATTTTAATGGTTGTGAACTTACGATAATATTTCTATATGTTTAAAAATTACAAAAGCACCATCCCTTTAATATTTATGCAAACAATATATGAAATATGTTGGTGTTGGGAATCAGCCCTCTCATAATTTCGGATTATAATTTTATGCGACTTATATATCTTGATGAGATATTTAAAGAAATAAATATTAAGGAGCGTACTAATTTTATCTGGAAAGTATTGTATGATGAGTATTATTCACATCGATGATATGTCTTTTTATCATTGTTCTAAAAGAAATTGTGTTATAATCTATACAATATATTTATATGCTATAAAACATCATTTTTTATGCTCATATGATCTATACATATATAAAAAAATACATAAATTAAAATACTGTTATTATAATATGTATGAATATAAAAGGTGTAATTATATTCAAAAATATCCTTAAATCGTAAAATTATACAGAATTTATAGCAATTGCTAGAGGATGACCCGTGTCTCGCACGGGTTATTATGCTAGTGTTGATAATAACTCAATGCAATAATAGTAATAAATATAATCTATTCAACAATGATATTTTGGCATTTTTTAGAATTTTAAGTACTTGAAAATATTTTAAAAAATATGTATAATCTTTTTTATTATCTTTTCATTTAGATTGAACTAAATGTGGAGACAAATATTCAAAAAAATTAAAAAATAATAATTAAATTTCGTGTATGATACGAATTATAAGCAAGCTATGTATAATAAAACAGAAAAGAAAAATGTCCCATACAACAGTCTACTTGAATAATAGGTAAGGAACAGAGAAATGATGGATTAAATGGCAGATAAAACGGTCTATCTGAATAAACTACAGGAAACCTAGTAAACTACTGATCTCTGTTTATTTAATTTGAAAAAAAAAAAAAAGCACACGACTACACAACTTTTCTGTCTGTCTCTCTCTATGTAGCCGGTGCATGCAGCTTCCAGATGGTCACTTCCCATTTGTGCTGTTGGCAGAAGACGCTGGTGAAGCTTCCGCCGGAAAGGGTGGAGCCAACTTCAGGTAATCCGGTTCCAGAAAGTGAATGTCTATGTGGTACACAAACCTTTGTTTGCATACGTACTGGTTGCCGCAGAAGTAGCATTTGTAAGGAATTCTGCATGACACTGTTCTGGTGGAGCCATTGTACCTGATGAATCAAAAAGGTTACCATGTTTGTAAAACTAACTGGTGCAGCTGCCAAGTCAAAAAAGTTAAAATTTTCTCTCCGTGCACGTTACTGTGTTCTAAATTTACTCGTGCAGATCTGCTGATTTGCACCATAGCCATTGAAATGGTGAGGAAACGTAGAAGACCGAGAAAGAGTGTAATAAATCTAATTGTACAACGAACTTCAATGGCTACAGTGGTGGCAGGATCAGGTTTAGAAGGAAACCAGAGTTTTCATTTAAAGATGAAGTGTTTAAGGTTGTACCACTGTGGATTCAGCTACCAAATCTTGCATTGAAAGGGGAAAGGATGCCCTTTGTAGAATTGGAGGCATAATTGGGACACCTCTATTTGCACATGAATGTACATCTACTTAGAAACGAATTTCATATGCTAGAATGTTAGTAGAGGTGGATATGACAAAACCTTTGGTACGTGAAATTCAAATAGAAATGAAGATCCGCATGGTACAATGATAAAACAGAGGATTCGGTATGAAAGGGAGCCATTGTTCTGTAACCAATGCAAGAAGATAGGGCAGAAATATGAGGTTATCACTGAAGATAAACAGCAAGAAAACGAACAGTCTGAAAGGTTGGTAACAAAGGGACAATATAAACATAAGGGTAAACAGGAGGGTCCAAGTTATGTAGAGAATACGGAGAACGAATAGTCTGTTCCTAAGAGAACTCTTCCTAGAATGTATTTTATGTCTGATGGACAAATTCTAAATATTTATAACATATCTGTGTCTTCCACAATAAAAAAAATATGAAAGCCATTTAAATTAATTTATAATTAATTATGTGTCAAATTCCTAGAATTTACTTTAAAATAGCTTTTTATCTTTCCTTATTGATGACACGCATATTTTAAAAATATTTCTAATTTCTTTCCTAATACACCTCCTATACATTACACAATACTCTCATACAAATTCCCACCCTATCACACAACCTCCTCTACACATGACATATATGTACAAACAAGTATATTATATTTATATGTATGTAATGTATTGAAGAAAGAAAATATTTTCTTATTACAAATACATACATAATTGCATAAAATAAGATCACTTCACAAATTCATCTCACATAAAGTTTTTGAGATGATCTCTCGAATTTTATTCTCTAATATAAATGTGTTACCAACCTTTTCAATGAAAATTGTAATTTTAAGGAAAAAAAAAACATTACATAACTCTACAAATGTGTAATATACATACATACCATTTTAATGATTTAAATTCACATATCATTCCATAAAATTATTATTAGACGCTTTCAATATATATATATATATATATTACAAAAAAACATTTCCTAAAATGAAATTAAATATTTTTAATTTATTTTCGGTTCAAAACTCATCATTTTCTAGTTGATGGAGCACATTACCTATCGGGTTCGGGTCGGATTCAAATTGATCCAAAAATGAGATCGGGTACATCAAACCCAACACGACCTCAACCCATATATCTAAAATTACCAACCCTTTTTGCATACATATTCGATCAGGATATGACTTTTAGCTCACTTGTTCATAAACATTACTTAAAATGAACATACAAGTCAAATACAAATATTAATTGGCATATACTAGAAATACGAGAAACTTAATTAGATAAAAAAATAATTGTCACCTTGGCAACCCTTGTATGGTGACCTTAATTTTTTTTTGGAGCATGATCTTCATTGTTTACTACAAATGTTGGAAGAACATTTGAATCTGAACAAAGAAAAATGGGTTAGCTTTAAATGTAAAATTATTCATAGAAAATAATACATGTAATGTCATATAAAGGAAAAGTAACCACAGTAAAAGTCACAATCACATATTTAAATTGGATCGGATGAGAGTCGATCCACGTCTTTATTCAATTATTTTCAATTAAATAAAATCAATAGCAATGTTTTGACAAATCCGAGATTACATACCAGATTAATTTGGAGTGTGTGCTATCCTTTTTCCGAACCTGCACACATTAATACTCATAAATCATCATAGACATGTGCATACAATTAATATATAAGTAAACTGAATCGGTGAATATTTATCAATTAAACTAACCATTTGAAATTAGGGAGACAAGAGTTTACAAAGAGAGAAAGAGAGAGGGTGTGCCACGAATATTGATAAAAAAGATGTCGACTATTGTTTTTGGAAAATCCTAGCCTTTTTCTTTGCAGATCAATCCCAGTAACGTCGATTTTTATAATGAGAATTCATAGCTCTAGAACCTTCGAAATGTTGGGCCTTGCAACCTATACTAATGTACGGACTATATAATTGGGCTCGACTATGTGTTATTCGTCATTGATTCTTATGATATATCACTCCTAATTTATATAAATCTATATATTAATCAATAACATACCCGAATTATATTATTGTACTAAAAAAAACTTTTCATTGACAAAAATTACATCAAAATTTACAAATAAATACCTAGCTATAATTGATATATGGACAAAAATTTCACGAATTCTATAAAAGTTAAAAACCATTTATTTTACTAAATTTGTGAAAGAAATAAAAGAAGCAACATATTTAAAAAGAGTGTTATTCCCAAAGTATCTTAGAAGGGGGGGTGAAAACAATGCTTACAATTATTTCGATTTTATTTGTGAACAATTATTAGTAAAACTTGAAATCAAAACAAAAAAAAAAGCTTGAGAATAGATCGTTTGATTAATATAACCACGAAGTGCTACACACTAAGTCTACGGTTAACTACAATGATTATCGTTCCAAGAAATAAATATTGACATGGGGTTGAAAAATACCCTAGAGACGTAATTAATGTCACATTAAATTAACCTAGAATTGTCCAAATACAAGGCCCAATTAATAAGACTTGAAACCCTAATTAATTATTAATTTTGTATTTAATAAAGGGGCTAATTACACCGCCCAATAATGAGTTCAAAGAAGAGCCAAACTTTTATGAGAAGTAGCCCCCAAGACACCAAGACCTACTAGGAATCAACCTTCCCCTATGAAGGATCTAGAATTACACTCCAAGAAGATGACTTGTCGTCCACGTCACCCAAACCTAAATAAAAGCTTAGATATCAATATTTACATAAAGGGTCTGACCCTCATTCATTCTCAGAAGAACGTTTTTAGACATAGCTCCATAGGTCACCCCCGACGTTTTAGGCTTAATCCTCGAATAAGGACATACAAGCCACTACGTCCTTGATGTGCCCTTGCCGCCATAGCCCTGAGGGCATCACCAAGAACTACGTTTCATTGGCCTGATTTTGAACACAGCTTGAGATACGTAGGCATTTTGCGAGTATCGACTAGTCCCAACAGCAAGAGCAACCATTAAAGCTCGAAACTTTCAATCCCTAGTAATCTATGCACGAATTAATTATACCAAACTTTTTATTCCACAACATTTGGCACCATTTGTGGGAAGAAGACGTCAATCATGGAAAATACACAGATATAAAAAAAAATGGATGTGACGATCCACCAGCCTCAATACACCATTACAAGAAATTAAGGCTAAATTCGACCGAATTAATTTGACCGAATTAATTCGACCGAATTAATTCGACCCAATTAATTCGATCGCGGCTAAATTCGATCGTAATCGAACGAATTTAGTGTCCACGGCTAATTTCAACCGATTACGGTCGAATTTAGTGTGTTAAATTCGACAATATTTGGTCGAATTTTAGTTTTGTCCGAAATCAGTTGAATTTAGTAGCCGGCAAAAAAAAGAGGGAAATGTCCCACCAATTTCTCCACCCACACGGCTAAATTCAACCGATTACGATCGAATTTAGCACTTTAACCGAATTCAATCGAATTTAGCACTCTGACCGAATTTGGTCGAATTTAGCACTTTAATCGAATTCGGTCGAATTTAGTAGCCGACAAAAAAAAGAGGGAAATGTCCCGCCAATTTCTCCACCCCCACGGCTAAATTCAACCGATTACGGTCGAATTTAGCATTTTTTAAATTTAATTTTGATAATCCTTTTTAAACATTTAGATTTTCTTTTATAATGAGCTAGAAAGTTGGTTTGAAAATAAAAATTTAAATTCAGAAATATTTCTGAATTTATCATTAAGTGTTTAAAGTTAAGAAAATCACTTTTATTTATTTATTTGTATATTTTACGTAATTTAAAAACTAAATATGAGTTAAATACTTTAATAAATATCAGGGTCAAGATCCATCCCTTTTAATGTTATTGCCAAAATTTCAGAAATTTTTTTTTTATTTGGTTTAGTAATTTAACGGTCAACTAGTACTTTGACTATAACCCCTAAAGAGGGTTTCATCAGGGTTTCGTGTTTCGTTTTTTTAAAAAACTTTCTCGACGACCCAATCATACGGAGGTCAAGATCCATCCCTTTTAATGTTATTGCCAAAATTTTGGAAAAAAATATATTAATTTCTTTCAGTAATTTAACGGTCAACTAGTAATTTGACTATAACCCCTAAACAGGGTTTCATCAGGGTTTCGTGTTTCGATTTTTAAAAAAAATATTTCTCGACGACCCAACCATACGGAGGTCAAGATCCATCCCTTTTAATGTTATTGCCAAAATTTTACAAAAATAAATTAATTTCGTTTAGTAATTTAACGGTCAACTAGTACTTTGACTATAACCCCTAAACAGGGTTTCATCAGGGTTTCGTGTTTTGATTTTTTAAAAAATATTTCTCGACAACCCAACCATACGGAGGTCAAGATCCATCCCTTTTAATGTTATTGCCAAAATTTTAGAAAAAAATAAATTAATTTTGTTTAGTAATTTAACAGTCAACTAGTACTTTGACTATAACCCCTAAACAGGGTTTCGCCAGGGTTTCGTGTTTTAAAACATCCAAGCCCACAACTGAATGCATACCTGACCCAACAACCCACCACAGGTCAATCTTAAAGTGCTAGCAAATTGGTATACATTATTTATTGACTTATAACTATAAAGGCCCCAAACACTCTTATTCTAATCAATGTGGGATATTACAAACACCCCCTCTTATAGGACCGACGTCCACGTCGAGCCCACACACAAACTTACTAAACCCGGGCAGTGCCACTGCACTTCCGACCGGGCAGAGCTCTGATACCATTTATAACATCCAAGCCCACAATCGAATGCATACCAGACCCAACAACCCACCGCAGGTCAGTCCAAAAGTGCTAGCAAATTGGTGTACATTAGTTATTGACTTGTAACTATAAAGGCCCCAAACACTCTTATTCTATATAATCGATGTGGGATATTACAAAAGGCTCGTGTGGTTCGATCATCAAAATTCTATTTCAAAATTATCGAATCAAGAATCGGGAACAAAAACTAGTTTAGGGGTTAAAGTCAAAGTAGTAGTTGACCGTAAAATTACCTAATCTAATCAATTTTTTATTTTTTTAAAATTTTGGAATAACATTTAAAAGGATTGATCTTGACCCCCGAGTGGTTCGATCGTCTAAATTCTATTCCAAAAATATCGAATCAATAATCGGGAACGAAAACTAGTTTAGGGGTTAAAGTCAAAGTAGTAGTTGACCGTAAAATTACCTAATCTAATCAATTTTTAATTTTTTTAAAATTTTGGAATAACATTTGAAAGGATTGATCTTGACTCCTGTGTGGTTCGATCATCGAAATTCTATTTCAAAATTATCGAATCAAGAATACGGAACGAAAACTAGTTTAGGGGTTAAAGTCAAAGTAGTAGTTGACCGTAAAATTACCTAATCTAATCAATTTTTTATTTTTTTTAAAAATTTTGGAATAGCATTTGAAAGGATTGATCTTGACACCCATGTGGTTCGATTATCGAAATTCTATTTCAAAATTATCGAATAAAGAATCGGGAACGAAAACTAGTTTAGGGGTTAAAGTCAAAGTAGTAGTTGACCGTAAAATTACCTAATCTAATAAATTTTTTATTTTTTTAAAATTTTGGAATAACATTTAAAAGGATTGATCTTGACTCCCATGTGGTTCGATCGTCTAAATTCTATTTCAAAAATATCGAATCAAGAATCCAGAACGAAAACTAGTTTAGGGGTTAAAGTCAAAGTAGTAGTTGACCGTAAAATTACCTAATCTAATTAATTTTTTATTTTTTTAAAATTTTGGAATAACATTTAAAAAGATTGATCTTGACTCCCGTGTGGTTCGATCGTCGAAATTCTATTTCAAAAATATCGAATCAAGAATCGGGAACGAAAACTAGTTTAGGGGTTAAATTCAAAGTAGTAGTTGATCGTAAAATTACCTAATCTAATAAATTTTTTATTTTTTAAAATTTTTGGAATAACATTTAAAAGGATTGATCTTGACTCCCCTGTGATTCGATCGTCTAAATCCTATTTGAAAATATCGAATCAAGAATCGGGAACGAAAACTAGTTTAGGGGTTAAAGTCAAAGTAGTAGTTGACCGTAAAATTACCTAATCTAATAAATTTTTTATTTTTTTAAAATTTTGGAATAACATTTAAAAGGATTGATCTTGACTCCCGTGTGGTTCGATCGTCTAAATTCTATTTCAAAAATATTGAATCAAGAATCGGGAATGAAAACTAGTTTAGGGGTTAAAGTCAAAGTAGTAGTTGACCGTAAAATTACCTAATCTAATAAATTTTTTATTTTTTTAAAAAATAAAAAATAAAAGGTCGGGTTGTACGAGATTTTAGAAAAATGTAATAAATTAAAAAAAATAAGTTTTTAAAAATTTTAAAATATTGTTATTTTTACTTTTCTTATTCCTAAAATATGATAAAAACATATAATAAAAATTTTAGTTTTTTTATAGAAATGAAGTATTATTTATTCATCATTTTTAGTTAATAAATTATAATTATAATAATTGAATTGAATTACTTAGCTAAAAAAAATTATAATAATTGAATTAAAAGCTTGAAATAAAAAATTAAATTGAAAAATTGAAAGTAGCGGGTTTTTTTGGGTGAAAAAACTTTTCCCCCTAAATGAAAATTTTAACCTTAACTTTCCCCCCAAACGAAACTTGATGGACTTAAACTAACACAACACTCTCTCTTTGATCTAAACGAATTGAATAATTGAAGAAGGGCTTCAAATTAACACAACACCCTCTCTAGTCTCTCCCTCCCACGCAAGTCTCTCTCCCGCACACAACGATGAAAGCAGGTAGATCTAAAGTTGAATTAAGGTTTAATTGAGGTCTTGCTGGTTTATGGCTTGTGAAGATCACAACCTCTGAACCTCAACTTCAACCAAAGGAAAGGGAAAGAAGAGTAAGCATTTGTTTTAGTCGTCGCTTTTTTATTATCAAAACTATCCTATACTATGATTGTACGGCATATCTACATGTATTCTATTTTCTCATCTCTGTATATTGTTTGAGAAAATGCCTCACTGAATAATATTTAATGTTATGGATGATGTTCATCAAAATTACGTCCAACCCTGTTTTTCCCGGGTGAGTTTACAAAGGTAGCTTAAATTTTTTACAAAGGTAGCTTAAATTATAATTGATTCATGATTGTTTATATTTTCTATACAAAAGATCTTATATGAATGTCTTCTATTTGCTTTTACATGTTTAAGATAAACTTATAATAAGTATGGAGGGATGAGTGGATGTTGTCCGCTTGAAATATATGGCCTAAAGCAAGCTTTTCCAGATGAAGTTGAAGTTTTTTTTTTATACTTATTTTATCTACATATTCACATCTTTCATTGAATTGTAGGAGTTATAGTCAATGCACTCGGAGCTTTGAGGGCACCTGTTGGCATTCAGTATGTGATAATGGGCCTTGAAACTATTTATGTTATCCTTGTTCTCTCTTTATCTAAATTCTGATCTTGTCACTGTAAATAGGCATTTCTCAAAGATTGCCAACTGGTTAATTATGATGTCAGTATTCACTGTAAGTGTTCCATTAGTTTTGCACTTGATGTCTATATTATTTCACCATACTCGCAATTTGTCTATCTGGTAATTGTTTGCATATCTTAATAGACCATTTTTTGCTTAACTTTTGTCATGTTATCATGGGACGAGGAAACTGTTTTGACTTTATTGAATTCTAATTGTGTCTCTGGTTGCTTAGTGGAACCGAAACACTAACTCGATTTTGGTTGTATAATGTGTAGAAATGTGTGCGAATAATTTTCTTTTGTTGCAGCATAATATTCGTTTTCTTCAAGTAAGTCTTCAGAACAGAAAATCAGATTCTCTGGAGTGGCTCATTATCGTACTGATTGGGACTGAAATACCATATCTATTTACGATATTGCCCAGAAGTCCATATTGTAGGAATCCTTATTTCTTTTTTGACCCCTGCTCCTAAATTTAGATAACAAGTGAGTTACGTATTATAGGAATCGGTTATAAAACTCAAGATATGTTACTTACATTTTTGTTATAATGCAGATACGTTTTGATAGAAATGTTGGAGGATTTAGTATCGATGGCAAAAAGTACACTCTTCTGCAAAAGCACTTGCATTCTCCATCTGAGCACCGACTTAATGGATGCCTGTATGTTCATCTCGATTTGCACTTGTTTTTTTTATAGATAAGTCTAATTTTACTTATTATCTTTAATATTCAGAATCTTTTGAGTGTTCTGTTTATGTAAATCTAGGTATATTCACACTCATATCTCTTATTGTTTTGTACAAAAGATGGAACATACGTTATTACTGTTATATTGTACAACGAGAAGATAGAACTTGTCATTTATAAAGATGTGTAGTCTGTATCTATATTACAATTTTGTAACTCGTCTTGCTAAAATAGAATGGACGCGGAGATTCATATAGTTCACAAGGCTGAAGATGGCAGCATCGCTGTTGTTGCAGTTCTTTACAAGGATGGTGATACCGATCCTCTACTTGCTAAGGTACACATCTGATCTTTTTCAATCACATCACATGGACGGATTACAGCAATCAGCTTTTAATGAATTAAGAATTCTTGGCAACGTAATCTGTCAATTTGTAACTATTTATGCACACATCTATCAGGCTGGAATCAGTGTACCTTCTTCATTAATTTTATAATCAATTTGGTGTAAACAGTGTTACAAGTTTTGATGTAATATTAATGACATGCTTCTTAAGTCAACAGTTGTGATAATATCCATAGCATTCTGGCATAGTATTTACGTTTTGTATCTATACCTGTGGTCCTAATCAACTATGTTATGTTTGTTTGATTAAATTCAGAAACATATTTTATACCGCATACCTTATATCTTATTGTCGGTGGTCTATTGAAACTTTTTTTACTTACAGCTGCTTTTTTTAATGTTTATAGAAACCCCAATTGATCAAGGGAAACATGCAACTCTTTTTTATGGATCAGTAGCGTAGTCAAGCTCTTGAATCATCCATGGTTCCAGAAGAATTATGTGTATGTAAAGCTTGCAGAAAATGAAAAAGTCAGTTTAGATGATGTTTGTGTAGTTTTTAATGACACCAAGTTTGGCCTAGTTTTCTATTTTATTTTCAATGTTGGTGATTTAAGTAGTTTGGAGTGGTTGTGGTTGAAGGAGAAATTATAATAGTTAAATTTGGTTTGAAAGTTGGTTTGAACATATAATGGTTAAATTTGGTTTGAATGTTGGTTTGGATATGTAATGGTTACTAATGGGAATGTTGCATATATAGAGCAGCTATTTCAATTTTTTTGTATTCTAGTGTTACATTTGTCTATTGTAGTGTTGCATATGCATTTTCATTTGCTGTTACACTTGCCTATTGTAGTGTTACATTATAATCTTATTTAGTGTTACAGTAGAAAAGTTACAGTGTTACAATAGAGAGTGGGACCCACACATGCCACGTGGCAGTGGGCCCCACACATGCCACGTGGCAGGTGGGTCCCACATGCCACGTGTCAGGTGGGTCCCACATGCCACGTGTTAGGTGGGCCCCACAATTGCCACGTGTCAATGGGCCCCACGTTCTATCCCTCAGAGTAAGTTCAAATGTAACATTACAAATCCGTTACAGTAGGTGATGATAGTGTTACATTAGCGACATAATGTATCGCTTTATTAGTGTTACAATAGACGGGCAAAAGCGTTACAATAGGCACCTGATAAGTGGATTTTATATCCACTTGGATCGCTTCAATTCGGCTTAAATTGATTGTCTTGGACTCAAGTTTGTTGTAGTTTTGATGTGTTTTGTGTAGTTATGCAGGTTTGCAAGAATGTCGATAATGGGTTATGCTTCTATCATTTTTGGAGGTTAAATTGATTAAAATTTGGATTTCCTGGAAGGTTGCGCAGTCTACACTATTTTGGCCATATCTGGAGTTCTAGAAGTCAGGGGAGACCCAGCATGGAGAGGCGAGATAGTAGACACGGTCACCTCTATGGTAGTGCAGATCAGGGATGTTGTCAGAGCGGCGTTACCGTGAGTCGGAGTAGTAGTCTTAGTCACTAATCAGACTAGTCATCTTGTTGATGTCATTTTGGGGATTAGTTTAGTTGTTTACTGTCTTAATCCCAGTCTGATTAGAGGACAGTTAGTAGTACTTTTGTTATAGCAGATTAGTATGTAAGGATATGCTTTTGGGGTTTCGAACCTTGTACTTTATGATGTATATATTAGATAGTAGTGAAGGATGTATCCACAAGTTGTAAAATATTTATGTGAATTAATGAAGTTTATGTATTTTGCTTAATTTTATCGTATTTTGATAATAAATGTTAGGATTCGAAAATATTAATGTATGTTAGGTGATTGACTTAAATGAAAAGGTTATCGTATTAAAGGTGATATGCTTACTTGTTAAAGCTGTAATATAACTAGATACTAACTACGTGGAGTTAAAGTATTGTGATGTATAAATAAGTTAACTAATGATACAGTTGAGTATATATGGAAATGATGGATATTGTATCCTAAATTTGGGTGATTAATGGAGAATATTGTTATATACAGAATCATGTCGCCTAAGCGTAATAATAGAGCGAATGCAAGGGAAAATGAGAGAGATGAAGGAAGTCAAAATAGACAGAATGAAAATGCTCATAATGAACAAGATCATGAGGAAGAAGAAGAAGAAGAATCAACTGGCCAATGAGGAAATCAGGGTGGTGACCCCTTTAACCAATTCATGGACCTATTAAGGCAGAATTTAGCTAATCCACAGAATCCTCAACAACCACATGTTCTCCCCAATCAGGCAGCTAACTCCTTTCGTGCCTTTAAGCCATTAAAACCCCCGGAGTTTGAGGGAACCGCTAACCCAGTAGTAGCTAGAGCCTTGTTAAAAGAGATGGAGAAAGCTTTTGAGATATTGAGGATATAAGAGGATAAGAAAACAATCTTTGCAGCCTATCTCTTAAAGGGAGAGGCAAATTATTGGTGGGAAGCTAAGAAGAATCTAGAGGGAGCGGGAGTGATAACCTGGGAACGTTTCACTAGGGTGTTTCTAGATAAATATTCCCCTAGGTATTTGGAAAACCAAATGGAAATCAAATTTTTGGAGTTAAAGCAGGATAACCTAACAGTGGCAGAGTATGAGACTAAATTTACTGAACTGTCTAGGTTTGTTCCAGAATTTGTGCGTACTGAGGAACCAACAATCTCCTAATGCTACCCAGTGCTCTCAGCTCAATACTGACCATCCATAAGGATAAACCATCTGGAATGGTACCTCTCCTCCCTCTATCTGACCTCTGCAAAAGTGTGTCTATAGTCCTACGTGACTCCTCCAGCTGTCCCTGTAAGACAAAGTACTCTGACAATAAAATAGCTGGAAGTGGATCACCTGCCAGTATGGGTGTCTCCTGAGGGGGTATAGCAGTTGGGGGAGGTGCATCTACAGGTGGAGGTGCAACTACTGGTGGAGATGGAGGGATTGGCTCGGTATCTGCATCCTCAGAAGGGTCCTCCTCCACCTCATCCTGTGAGAAAATAAAGTGTCCCGGTGGAGTGAACTGCTCTGCTGGATCCTCCAAAGGATCAGGGCTCGGTAGAGGGGATGGAACTGGTGATGGCACTGGGACAGGAGTAGGAATCATGTGGATATCTCTCCACTCAGTCTGCTCCTCAGCTATAACCGATAACCTAGGCCTCTTACGCAATGGCATCTCCTCCTCTGGAATGTCTGACCTCACTCGGGAAGGACCTGCCCCATCAGATCCTACATAGGGTCTACCGGTGTATGGTACCACAGCCATGGCATCTCTCTGTCTGCGCTCCTCTGCCTCCTCAAGTCTCACTCTGATCTCATATCTCTCCATGGCCTCCGAGCGAACTCTCCTCCTTAGGTCAGTGACAGCATACTCTGGAACCTCTACACCTACTAGCTGTAAGTCTACAATCTCCTGGTCTGACAGTCCTAGCCACTGGGGGTCCTGACTCGGCTCACCCATCTCCGCTCCCTATAATAAAACATAAAATTCTATTAGTAATAATCTATAAAATTATAATCAAAGCTTAAAATAAATGCTACACGCGATATACCACCCTTGAACTCGATGGAAATTCACAATTTTATATTATTACTGATACATTTATTATTACCACTTGTGTTCCTGAGCATTATGACTCTTAGCTCTGATACCAAACTATGACAGCCCCAAATCCGGGGTCAGGAATCCAGGCCGTCACGGACCAATTTCCATTTATTTATAGTCTTCTCTTGCCAGCTGGAATAAAATTGCATAATAAAACTCACACAATAGACCCCACCCTTAAATATTAACACACACACCAGTCATATGCTCAGAGAACAACATCCCCAATATAAGAGTTTAGAGTTTAAAGGAGTTATTACAAACCCAGAATCTTACTAAGTACGTTGTTGAATAATACTTCTGCAGGAAGCATCTCAACAACCAAAAGTTTAATACACAAGCTTACAAACTTAATGTACATAATTCTACCAGGACCCGTCTGTCTATGCGCTACCTCAGGAATCGGTGCCAGCGTTCTCTCAGAAGGTTGCCTTTCCCTTACCCTCTTGCGGGGTGTACGGCGGAGTATTGGCATACCTAGCTGTTATATACATAAGTAGCAAGAATGAGCTAAAATAGCTCAGCAAGATAAATTCTATCAACTAGCATTAAAGGAAAATAAACCATTATATATATATATATATATATATATATTAGACACAATCAATTCCAGTTATTATGGAAGAAATTTTATTTTCATTCAATATATATATATATATATATATACTTTCCAATTTTCTTTGTACAAAAAGAAGTATACAGAATTATAATATCAATTTCTCTTCCAACATCATATAATATCAGTTTCTCTTCATCAGTATCAATAATCCAACATTTCGTATCATTTTTCTGTTTTCAGTATAGAAGTCTGAAAATCATTTTTCAATTCTTTCTTTCAAGTTTTGGGGATATCTGCTAGTGCTAGATACATTAGGACGATGATCAGTCGCCTAATTGTATCTGCTCTCTGTTTACTACCGGTAGAAGGAATGATAATCATCCCTGGAGGAAGGCTCTTCTGCTACATCCCCCTGGAGGAAGGCTCTTCTGCTACTCTTCTGCTACATCCCCCTGGAGGAAGGCTCTTCTGCTACATCCCCCTTCGGCAACTCTTGGGCCGAAATAACATTGAGTGCTGGACTGTGCCGCACACAGCCTCTTACGCTTTATGTTGCAATCCCCCTTTTTGTCAAAACATTACTATATATATATGTACTACCATTTCGCATTCACCTTTCCATTCACAGTTCTTTTCACATCTTTTCTTTCGTTCACATATACCATCACTTATAACATATGTCATAATACCTTGTTTATGACTCAGACATCTTCTCTGTATTTAGTGAAATCTAGTACTCTTATATATATATATATATATATATATATATATATATATATATATATTCCATCTACTTTTAAAAATAGTAGATAATAATCAATTAATACTTATTAAATCTCAATATTTAAAAAGAATATTTTTAAATAATATTATAAATCATATAACCCTAGATAACAACTGATACCATTCTTTTATATAACTCTAGATAACAACTGATACCATTCTTTCATATTCTCTTCATTATAAGGCATGTTCACTTTATTCGTAATCATATCTATATATCCATAATCCATATCCATCTCTCTTGAATTCCCAGAAATTCAGGAAATAAATTATTAGCAATATAGCAACCATAGAATAGCATATAAATATTCCATGAAATCATTTTTCTGTGAGGATAAGTAGTTTTCCAAAGTAATGATAGAAGAAATCTTGCCTCGATCTCGGTGTTCTGAAGGTATGATCCTGAGTTCGTCTCCCGTCTCTATAGAAACGAAAGGATCACCATTAGTATATATATATCCACTTAATCACTTAATCTTTATGCAATAATACCCTTGACACATAATATATGTTTGACATAGCTTTTACGCACCCAAAAGTTCCAAGAACTTAACCCTTTTTAAACTTGATCAATGTTTTAGTGTATTCCACCATTTCCCTTAATAACCGCACTCGACTGTAAAAATTCTTATAAATTATAGATTTCGAATTTTAATGTAAGGTCAACTGGAACTAGTTCTCTGACCACCCTACTACAATATCCCAAAATTTCATAACATTTAAAAATGCATAGGTACGGTAATTATAGCCTCAAAGTTAACACAATTACGATTTCTCGGTTTTCGAACGTCTTTCACTAAAATTGACTTTTCTCCTAAACCGTTCATCAGATTTTAACGTACTTTATATCAAAACGATCTATGACACAAGCTCTATCTTTTTATGGTCGAATGGTACCCTAGGCAGAGTGCTAACGTACGGGCATTGGTGTCCAAAACAGGGCATCTATTTGGTTTAACGAAAATCGGGCATTATAACGGCTATATTTTCATACTTTCCAAAATCCAACTCCTCCAAATCAATCATCCACCTTATACACCATCACCTACACCATGTGGTCATCTTACCAACCATGGTTACAAGCACATACTCCTTTCATATACAATAAAACACTTTTAAACACATATATAATCATGATTTCATTACTTATAACCACTTAACCACTAATACCACCAATATTCATCATAAACTCAAGAGGGGTGAAGAGATTATACCTTCCTTGAACCCTTAACAACACTTAGTAAGCCTTGGAATATGCTAAATCAACCTTATACTAGCTTGAATCAACTAAAGAAACCATAAAAACAGTGTTAGCTCTTAAAAGTTACTATTCATCACTATTCATCAAGCAACTTTGGAGATTTTATTACCTATGCAAATGATGTTGGATGGCTATGAAACTTGGTGGGTAAATCTTTCTAATCTCCAAGAACCTCCATGATTTTTTCTTAGATTTGTAGTGGATGATAGCTAGGGTTTTGGTTTTTATTTTCTTCTTTTTTCTTGTTTTTTGCCGAATGGAATGAGGAAGAGAGTGGGGAGAGATTTTTGTTGATATTGATCTTATATTGGTTAATATCTTGTAAATTATAGAGTTTAGTAGAGACTTGAATATTTTTGTGGGTAAAAACCATGTTAAAAGACTAATCTACCCCTAAACAAGTGTTAGTGGATAATGATGTAACTTAGATGACCTCATCATCTCTTTTCTTGATTTTCTTTTCTACTATAATGCTAGAAATCTTGGTAATGGTAATGTGGTATGTATCCTTTGTTATATTACTAATCTTGGTTGTTTGGTTTCCATACTCGTCTAATTGTGATTCATTTCGAATATACCTCGTTATCTCAGTGGTTCTGAAATCATTTAACAAATCCAAATTCCTTTGGTATTTCCTTAACTTAAAAAAAATCCCTTAGTTTACCCTAATTCATTAATTCCTCAATATATAATTTCTTTAACATCTTCATGCTCCTTAATACCCAATAGAAGCTTATTAGAAATCAAAATCCTCAAAATCCATATTCAGGAATTTCTGAAATCTATCGTCATTTCGAGTCACTTATTTTTATAGTGTATCACTAATATGGTTTCTGTTTACTCATTTTCTATTTCAAGTATAGAGTACTTACATACCATTTCTCTAAATCCTCAAGATTTACTATTCATGAGTTCCCTGTAGCTTTACTAAAGTTAGGGTTATTACATTAGGTAATAGACCAGGAAGGTCAGCAAGGTAAGAAGCCCCTGGAAGAGAAGAAGGAGTATTGAATGCTCCATTTTGATGGGGCATCAAAAAAACCAATGGTACAGGTTTAATTTTGCAAAACCCCGATGGGTTCGCAGTTGAGTATGCCTTGAAGTTGGACTTCCAAACAACCTACAATGAGGAAAAGTATGAAGCTCTGACAACCGACCTTGGATTGACAATAGCCCTGAGGGTAAAGAACCTGAAAGTCTGTGGAGACTCAAAGCTGGTAATCTCACAAGTCGATGGAAAGTTTGAGGCTAGAGAAAAGAATATTGCCAAATACTTGAAGATTGTGAAAGCTACGATAGCCCAGTTCGACGAGTGCTACGTTGAGTATATCCCAAGGGAGGAGAATACAAAGGTCGATTCCTTATCTCAGTATACTTCTTTAGAGGTCGAGACCCATTTGAGAACTCCCCACAATTGATTCTAAGCTTATTGCTCCTATCGGGATAGGAGGATGCTGGATAGATCCTATCACAGCCACACCTTGAGAATGGCTGGTTGCCAAACGATGCCACGGAGGCACGGAAGCTGGCTGTAAAGAACTAAAGGCTCGAAGAGACCACGTTCCACCCAACTGAAGGCTCGTGAAGGCCCCACTCTGTCCAAATGAAAGCTCGTAGAGACCGTGTTTCGTCCAACCAAAGGCTCGAAAAGGCCACGTACCATCCATTTGAAGGCTCCAAAAATGGGAGAAATAAGTTAAAAAATAATGTAAGGAGTTAGAGCTCGAAACAAGCTTCGATTCGATATATTGTAAGCTCAAATTTGAGCAACGAGAAAAAAGATATGGATTTTTCTATACCCGTGGAATGAGCTGGCCTAATAATCGAGTTAAAGGAGAAAAATGTGACCTCAATCCATGTCTTCAAGGGGCTGAAATTTCAAGTCACGATTGACCTTCTCTAGGTCTCAGAGATAAGGTTGTGGTGACCCAAGACCTAGGACAAACGAGGCTTTAAAAAGACTTCAATCGAGGTCATAGAATGAGGTCACACACCTCACGACCAGCCACAAATGTAGCCTTGTGGCGAACTCAATTCAATTCGTAATTGAGGTCGTAGAACCTCAAGACCTGGGTAAAAATTGGGTCTTTCCAAGACCTCAATCCAGGTTGTGCTTTGAGATCATAGACCTCACGACCATTGATATTATTTGTCCTTACACGAGCTCAATCCAGGTTGTGGTTTGAGATCGTTGACCTCACGACCACTGATATTTTGGGTCTATACACGACCTCAATCTAGGTCGTGAATTGAGGTCGTAAGCCTCGCGACCAGCCCAAAGTAGAGGCCTTACACGACCTCAATCCATGTCTTGGATTGAGGCCTGAAACTTCACGATCTCTAAAAAATTGGGCCACTACACGACCTCAATCCAGCTCTTGGATTAAGGTGTAAAGCTCCACGACCATGTCAAAATGAAGGCATTTGAAGACCACAGTCCAGCTCTTGAATTAAGGGCTAAGCACTTCAAGACCTCAATGTAGGTTGTAGTTGAGGTCTAATCATTCGAAGAACTCAGTCCAGCTCTTGAATTGAGGTCTAAAGTCTTACGACCAGTGTCCAAAGAAGGCCTTACACGACCTCAATCCAGGTCGTGGATTGAGCTCGTAAGCCTCACGACCAGCCTAAATTGAAGGCCTTACACGAGCTCAATCTAGGTCGTGGATTGAGCTCGTAAGCCTCACGACCAGCCTAAATTGAAGGCCTTACCCGACCTCAAGTGAGGTCACAGAGGGAGCTCGTGAAGTCTACGACCTGGGACAAATCATGGCCATAGATGATCTAAAATGAGGTCGTAAATTGACCTCACATAACTCACGACCAGCCCCCAAATGAGGGGTTACACGACCTCAAATGAGGTCTTACAAAAAGTACAATTTAGTACCCCCCCTACTTTTGCTATGTTCACAAAAAGAGTCCCTGAAAAATTATGAAATAATCCCCCTAAAATGCATGTGTGCACAAATTCAATATTTTCGATTAAAATTTTCGAATTTTATTCAAGCGAAATTTTATCCGGGTAGGACACCCCTGATTTGGGTATAAAAGTTATTTCAAAATTTGAATAACATAAATAATATTATTCAATAATATTATTTGAAAAAAAAAACTTCACGACCTCAAATGAGGTCGGAGATCGACCTCGGAAAAGTCACGAGCAGCCCCTAAATGGATGCTTACACGACCTCAAAAGAGGTCGCAGTTCACCAAGTAAAAGGTCACGACCAGGCAATGTTTGGACGACCTGAAATAAGGTCACATGGAAAGTTGCAATTTAGTACCCCAAATTTTGCAGAGTTGACATATTGATCCATCAAGTTTATAAAATGACATATTTAAATTGTCAAGAATAATTCAAAAAATACCCGTGGGTAAAAGAAAATTCCTAAAATATTAGGAATAATTAAGAAAAATACCTGTGGGTACTAGAAAATTCCTAAAATATTAGGAATAATTACGAAAAATACCTATGGGTACTAGAAAATTCCTAAATATTAGGAATAATTAAGAAAAATACCTATGGGTACTAGAAAATTCCTAAAATATTAGGAATAATTACGAAAAATACCTGTGGGTACTAGAAAATTCCTAAAATATTAGGAATAATTACGAAAAATACTTGTGGGTACAAGAAAATTCCTAAATTATTAGGTATAATTAAGAAAAATACCCGTGGATACATAACAATTCCTAAATTATTCGGAATAATTAAGAAAAATACTTGTGAGTACGAGAAAAAATTGAAAGTGCAATAAAATTACAAATAATTTTCAGTAAGACAGAAACATTGTTACTTAGCCTCGAATAAGGCAAATCGTCGTAAATGTGTAGGTCGCTCCACACTTTACAATGAGGCGGTATATGTGAAACACTAGTGTAAACCAAAAGCCCCATATAAGGGTAGAAAAGTTAAGAAGTCCCAGGTAAGGGATAAAAATGACCCCAAGTCTCGATTAAGGCAAATATAACTTCTACGAAAACCTGATCAGTTTTCCTAGAAGTTGGGGGCAAATGATATGGGCTGAAAGTAAGCCCTAAAGACACAATTAATGTTGCATTAATTAGACCTACATTGGTCCAGATACGAAGCCTATTAATGAAGCCCAAAACCCTAATTAAATATTAAAAACGTAGTTAACGAATTGGCCAAATAAAAGACTCTGTTGTTGAGTCCAAAAGGAAACCAAATCATCTATGGAGTATCCTCCAAGGCATACAACTCCTATAGTTATCCACCTCCCTCATGGAAGGATCTAGAACTGGGCCCAAATTGTATAACTTGCCCACCAAGTTACTAACCCTAATTTTAAGGCTTCTCAAGCTTATATAAAGGGTCTGACCCCTCATTCTCAAGGAGAGCGTTTTTTGGCACAGCTCCATACACATCCATCACGTTTTAGGCTTAATCCTCGAATAAGGACATGCAAGCCACTACGTTACTACGCCGCGAGGACGCATCAAGCCACGTAGGCCATTCTAGAACTACGTTTTGGCTTGATTCTTGATTTTCATCAAGGTACGTAGGCATCTTGTTAGGATCGAGTTAGTCCCCGATAACAAGAGCAGCCACCATTAAAGCTCGAAGCTCCCAATCCCTTGCATTCAATACACGTATTAATTACACCCTACTTTTTATTCCACAACACCAAGACACAAAAAAATATTTAAGAAAAAGTGTTATAATTTTGAAATTCAGTTATATTATATATAATTTATTAAAAATAAAAACCAACATATTTTATAGAATTATAAATGTCATTAGAATCATCATCTACACAAACTTCTTACTACAATTATTTCTTCAATGATATTAGGTTACACTAAATAAAATTTTAAAAATAAATATTAAAATATTGTTAAGATATTTAACAATAAATTTAAAAATAACGTTAAATTAATTATATTTATTTATGTCATGAAATTAAGTATGGAATATATGTAAATTTAAAATTAAAAATAAAATTTATTGTAATAAAATAAATTTTTTATTTAATCAAATAATTAATATATTAATTAATAATAATAATAATAATAGTATATGATAGCCCGTGCTTTGCACGGGTTATAGGCTAGTATATAATAAGCATAAGAGAGATCTTATCCATAATTTTCGTCACTGTACTACCAAAATAATCTCAACCGTCGAATCTATTTTTTTTAAAAATAGACGATCAAGATTATATCATATTAAAATTTAAAAGAGAAAATTATAATCTAAAAGGGATATAATTAGAAAAGGTTGCCTTAGAAGTGAATTTTAAAAATAAAATTATAATTTAAAAAGGATAGAATTAAAAAATGTTGCATTAGAATTGAATTTTAATAAGAAAAGTTATAATGTGAATTGTATGTTTGAGATTCAATAAGTTGCAAAAATAAGTTGGAAAATAAGTTGGAAAGTTAGGAATTTCTAACTTTGTCTTAAAATAAGTTGACTTATTCGGGAAAAAAGTTCCCCCAAACACCCCCATAATTAGCCAAATAAAAAATGACATGCACGCACGACAATGCCAGCAAAGCCCTATTCAATAGGAACGGTTAATTAATTAGTTGATTGTTAAAATTTTGATCATATTTGATAGAAATATATTACATTATATTATCTTTTATGTATCAATTCATCTTTCTATATATAATAGGAGAACACGTTCGGTTATCCTGAGCAAATTTATTCATTCCAAGCCTACTTCCAAACCTAACCCAAAATTTTTGAAAAAATAATGTGTACAAGGATTTGAACCCAATACCTCACATAGGTCAATTCATCCCTCCAACCACTTGAGCTACATGAACATTTAAGATAAAAAGAAAATTCATTAACTACATACATAAATGTTTTTTTCTTTATGTTCTATTTCACTATTTATTTAAGATGGATCAAGTGGTTCACTAAATTTCTAGCCGATTGAGCTATGTGATCATTTGAGTTAATACTAAAATTCATCAACTACATACATAAATATTTATTTATTTATATTTTATTCAATATTTTATTTTACAATTTATTTAAGATAAAACAAGTGTTTAAATTAAGCCTCACATATTATTTGCATGATAACTTGTGTGCATTGATTCTCTTTATAATCATACTAGATTAGAACACGTGCATTGCACGGGTGATTTTTAATATTGGTTATCATACTACTTGTGTTGTAATATTTTATTTTAATTATATTAGATTTAGATTTGTGTTTTAATTAAATAAAATAGTTATATATGTTGTGATTAAAATAATTAGTCATGTTCAAACAGAATTTTAATTTTAGCCCCCAATATGTCCAAGATGTTTAGTTAGAATGGATTTTTAGTATAATTAGTCTGGTTAAAATAGGATTCTAACTTAGAGCTAATAAGTCCAAGTATCAAACTTTTTAGAGTTAATTCCATTTCACATCCCTTTGGTTTCGGCTAACTGTATTTTTTACCCATACTTTGCATAATTGCAATCTACATCCCTTTACTAGTTTTGGCGGGACAGTTTGCACCCCTTCCATATATTTTGACCGTTACCATCAAAATGGACAGGGGTACTTTTGGAATTGTAAATGTATAATTAAATATTGGTCCTTGAAGTATGACATATTTTACACATAAACCCCCTTAAACAAAAAAATATGCATTTTTGCCCCTCAACTATAAATATTGTATAATTTAACCCATTTCAATGTCTCTTAAAATAAAAATAACAAAATATATTATTTTATAAAAAAATTTGCAGTGTATCCATATTTTTTTAAAAATAATATTAATAGTAAATTGTAAATAGATGAAAAAAATTAAAGTTTGATGAAGAATTAGAATTTGATACAAAAATAATATGAGGAAATACCATAAATTTTCGAATTGAATTAATAAGATTACTAACTTTTTAAAATTTTATTTGAATTTTTTTTGTAAAATTTCTTGAACGGAAATTTTTATATGATAAGTTTGGGGTTATTCTGAAATTTTTATAAAATAATCTATGTTTTTTGTTTTTTATTTGAACATATTCTAAAAATTCAAAAATCGAGGCGGTGTGTATAGTCCAGGAGCAAAAATGCAGTTAGCAAAAATATAGGGACTGGTAAATTAAAGGATTAAATTATTCAATTTTTATAGTCTAGGAGAAAAAATGCTTGATATTTTAGTTTAAGGATTTATATGTAAAATCTGAAATACTTCAAGGATTAAAATGCAAGTCAGCATTATTAATTCCAAAATTACCCCTGTCATTTTTAACGTTAACGGCCAAAATAGACCGAAGGGATGCAAATCGACCCGCCAAAACTAGTAAAGGGATGCATATGGGTAAAAAAATGCAGTTAGCCAAAACCAAAGGGATGCGAAATGGAATTAACTCAACTTTTTATATTCTCTCAAGTATTGTATAGATTTATTTTGGGTTTAAGAATATGTTAATTAAGTCCGATCCAAGTATTTATTAATTTTTTTTACTTAAGAATATGTTAATCAAGCCTGATCAGAGTACCGACCTGCTACGAAACTTCTAATGTTTCGGTTTAATAGTATATTATAGATGTAGGCCTATAATTATTCTTTTGTGATAAATTATTTAATTTTGTTAACAATATCATAAATGGAGCGCATAATTGTTTGTAACTAATTTTGGTATGACATTTTATATGAATTAAACTATATTAACTATTGTCAGTGAAACTAGAAACAACTAATATATATGAATAGTACATATTAATAAAAGTATGAATAGTAAGAAAATTATCCAAAATATATAATATACAAATAAGATTGGATAACATAACCATTATTTATAAATAATTACATAGAATATGTGGTTTATTTATAAGATGGAATTATGAGTTATCAATTATTGGCTAAATACTTGCATGAAATATATAGTTGAATTATAAGGATATTTTACAATAATATATTGGAATAAATTGTATATAACATTTGACAAAGTATAATGATGAATTCAATATCAAAGTATAAGGAAATGAGACATGAACAATTTTAGCTCATGATGTTGGAAGCACGAAAAATATCTATCGAGACGTAATTCATCAATTCTCAAGCGCATAGGTCGAAAGAATGATAAGTTTATTACGCAAGGTAGATTTGTTAAGTCAATTATTCATAATTGAATTTTCTGATATCTTGAAAGATAAATAGATGTCGGAAAAAAAACAAAGACAATGAATTCTTAAATATCAAGAGATTAGAATAAAAGAGAGGGAAAAGTTAGAAAAAGAGTTTTAAGAACTTAAAGAACAAGGCATGGGCAGAGTTTCAAAGGATTTTTATTAAAATCAAGACCATAACTTACACTTTCGGAATGGAATAGTTTGAAGGATATTTAGATTTTACCTTAAAAATCTATACTATATTATTATAAGCAAAATAGAGATCTTTTGTAGTTTGTAGTTTGGTTAACCAAGCTATTCATAACCGTTAGATCTTCAACTCAAATTAAATCATGACCGTTAGATACAACAATATTAAAAAAAAATTATTCAGTAGTCTAAGATTCTATTCCCATTTAATTTAAAATATTACCCTTTATAAACAACTAAAAACATAAATCATACAATATCTTTCCTTTATTAATATTTCTATCTAATTAAAACATGTTACCTTCTATTTAATTAAAACACGTTACCTTTTATTTAAAAACTAATATTGCAATCATTATACGTATATCCAAAAATATTGCACCATATCTTTCGACCATTAATAAACACCTAAAAATATGAATCATACCATTTCTTTTAATTATTAATATTTCCTTTTTAATTAAAACACGTTACTTTTTAATTTAAAATTAATCTTGCAATCATTAATATATATCCAAAAATATCATATCATATCTTTCAATTTCTAATAAAATATATTAAAAATCAATGTACATTGTTTATAATAAAAAAAAACATAAGTATAATCATTAAACATGAATATATCAAATTATGTTAAATTAAAAATATTAATCATACCATATCTCTCAACCATTAATAAACACCTAAAAATATCGATCGTACCATATCTTCCAATCATTAATATTTTCTTTCTAATTAAAAAATGTTACCTTTTTTATTTAAAACTAATCTTAAAATTATTAATATTTAGCCTAAAATATCACACTATATTTTCCAAATATTAATTAAATATATTAGAAATCCGTAACATAAAATAAAATTATTATATATCAAAAAAACTCGTGCATTAAGAAACTATCCTTAAAATACACCTTAAAATGCGTGCCAAAAATCCCATTCAGAAAGGTAAAGATTTGAACGGGACTGAGGGAGTATAAATTAGCTAAAAGGATGAACCATTTTCGAATAACCAATGGTTAGAATTGTAAGTGTTCTGAAAAGTAAAAAATGTTATGATTGCTATCAATACTACTCGTATCAAATTTTAAATTATAAACTTGCACATACTTAACTAACAACATTAACATAATTTGATTTATAAATATATTTAAACTACCGGCCTGTGCCTTGCACGGGCTTTTATTTCTATATATAATAGAGCAACAAGGGGATAATTGTGAGCCAATAAACCCCTTGTGAAATTACAGTTATGTCCTTATAATTTATAAAATTACATGAAATGACACTCTTTTATTTAAATGGGAAAAAATGAGTTTTTGTTGTGAATCGAACCTAGAAACTCCTCTACACAAGTTATCCTACCAACCACTGTGCTACATGAACTTTTTTGTTTTGAGTTAAAAAATCTTTTACATAAACCCGACCTCTCCATTATCTTATTTTTTACTATTATTTTAAAAATATTATATTTTAGCTTTCACAATATGGTACACATCCATCCATTCTTTCTACATATAATAAGAGAACAAGGGAATTTTTAGGGGGTTTTTGAGCCAATAAATCCTCTATGAAATTACAGTTATACCCTTACAAGTTATAAAATTACATAAAATTTCACTCTCTTATTTAAATGGAAAAAATGAGTAAATTTTATTTTTATGGTGAATCGTACGTAGAACCTCCTCTACACAATTTATCCTACTAACCTTTGTGCTGCATGGACTTTATTATTTTGAGTTAATAAACCTTTTACACAAACCCGACCTCTCCATTATCTTATTTTTACTATTATTTTAGTTTTTAGTAAAAATAATGGTGACTCGTATTATTTTAAAAATATTATATTTTAAATTTCACAATATGGTACACAATCTATCTACTACTATAAATTAAACCACAACACAAGTGCAAAAAGTGTCATTTTAATGGTTGTGAACTTACGATAATATTTCTATATGTTTAAAAATTACAAAAGCACCATCCCTTTAATATTTATGCAAACAATATATGAAATATGTTGGTGTTGGGAATCAGCCCTCTCGTAATTTCGGATTATAATTTTATGCGACTTATATATCTTGATGAGATATTTAAAGAAATAAATATTAAGGAGCGTACTAATTTTATCTGGAAAGTATTGTATGATGAGTATTATTCACATCGATGATATGTCTTTTTATCATTGTTCTAAAAGAAATTGTGTTATAACCTATACAATATATTTATATGCTATAAAACATCGTTTTTTATGCTCATATGATCTATACATATATAAAAAAATACATAAATTAAAATACTGATATTATAATATGTATGAATATAAAAGGTGTAATTATATTCAAAAATATCCTTAAATCGTAAAATTATACAGAATTTATAGCAATTGCTAGAGGATGACCCGTGTCTCGCACGGGTTATTATGCTAGTGTTGATAATAACTCAATGCAATAATAGTAATAAATATAATCTATTCAACAATGATATTTTGGCATTTTTTAGAATTTTAAGTACTTGAAAATATTTTAAAAAATATGTATAATCTTTTTTATTATCTTTTCATTTAGATTGAACTAAATGTGGAGACAAATATTCAAAAAAATTAAAAAATAATAATTAAATTTTGTGTATGATACGAATTATAAGCAAGCTATGTATAATAAAACAGAAAAGAAAAATGTCCCATACAACAGTCTACTTGAATACTCCCTCCGTTTGACAACACACACTTTTAATCGTTAATATCTTCAATTTATGTGTCCTATTTTTTCTGGACACGTTTGACAACACACACTTTTAATCGTTAATATCTTCAATTTCGTATTAGTATTAAATATAAAAACTTCACTGTATTAAAGTACTCATAAATACGAATCCAACAAGATCACTCAATGACTATATTTGGTATTATAGATTATGCATAAATTAGTAGTCAATCGCTTAGAATAAACAGTACCAAAAGTCATAACAGGACACCTAAATTGAAACGTGGGGAGTAATAGGTAAGGAACAGAGAAATGACAGATAAAATGGTAGATAAAACGGTCTATCTGAATAAAAATGGTTCCTCTACAGGAAACCTAGTAAACTACTGATCTCTGTTTATTTAATTTGAAAAAAAAAAAAGCACACGACTACACAACTTTTCTGTCTGTCTCTCTCTATGTAGCCGGTGCATGCAGCTTCCAGATGGTCACTTCCCATTTGTGCTGTTGGCAGAAGACGCTGGTGAAGCTTCCGCTGGAAAGGGTGGAGCCAACTTCAGGTAATCCGGTTCCAGAAAGTGAATGTCTATGTGGTACAGAAACCTTTGTTTGCATACGTACTGGTTGCCGCAGAAGTAGCATTTGTAAGGAATTCTGCATGACACTGTTCTGGTGGAGCCATTGTACCTGATGAATCAAAAAGGTTACCGTGTTTGTAAAACTAACTGGTGCAGCTGCCAAGTCAAAAAAGTTAAAATTTTCTCTCCGTGCACGTTACTGTGTTCTAAATTTACTCGTGCAGATCTGCTGATTTGCACCATAGCCATTGAAATGGTGAGGAAACGTAGAAGACTGAGAAAGAGTGTAATAAATCTAATTATACAACGAACTTCAATGGCTACAGTGGTGGCAGGATCAGGTTTAGAAGGAAACCAGAGTTTTCATTTAAAGATGAAGTGTTTAAGGAAACCAGAGTTTTCTAATTATACCACTGTGGATTCAGCCACCAAATCTTGCATTGAAAGGGGAAAGGATGCCCTTTGTAGAATTGGAGGCATAATTGGGACACCTCTATTTGCACATGAATGTACATCTACTTAGAAACGAATTTCATATGCTAGAATGTTAGTAGAGGTGGATATGACAAAACCTTTGGTACGTGAAATTAATATGCTAGAATGTTAGTAGAGGTGGATATGACAAAGGGACAATATAAACATAAGGGTAAACAGGAGGGTCCAAGTTATGTAGAGAATACGGAGAACGAATAGCCTGTTCCTAAGAGAACTCTTCCTAGAATGTATTTTATGTCTGATGGACAAATTCTAAATATTTATAACATATCTGTGTCTTCCACAATAAAAAAAATATGAAAGCCATTTAAATTAATTTATAATTAATTATGTGTCAAATTCCTAGAATTTACTTTAAAATAGCTTTTTATCTTTCCTTATTGATGACACGCATATTTTAAAAATATTTCTAATTTCTTTCCTAATACACCTCCTATACATTACACAATACTCTCATACAAATTCCCACCCCATCACACAACCTCCTCTACACATAACATATATGTACAAACAAGTATATTATATTTATATATATGTAATGTATTGAAGAAAGAAAATATTTTCTTATTACAAATACATACATAATTGCATAAAATAAGATCACTTCACAAATTCATCTCACATAAAGTTTTTGAGATGATCTCTCGAATTTTATTCTCTAATATAAATGTGTTATCAACCTTTTCAATGAAAATTGTAATTTTAAGGAAAAAAAAACATTACATAACTCTACAAATGTGTAATATACATACATACCATTTTAATGATTTAAATTCACATATCATTCCATAAAATTATTATTAGACGCTTTCAATATATATATATATTACAAAAAAACATTTCCTAAAATGAAATTAAATATTTTTAATTTATTTTCGGTTCAAAACTCATCATTTTCTAGTTGATGGAGCACATTACCTATCGGGTTCGGGTCGGATTCAAATTGATCCAAAAATGAGATCGGGTACATCAAACCCAACACGACCTCAACCCATATATCTAAAATTACCAACCCTTTTTGCATACATATTCGATCAGGATATGACTTTTAGCTCACTTGTTCATAAACATTACTTAAAATGAACATACAAGTCAAATACAAATATTAATTGACATATACTAGAAATACGAGAAACTTAATTAGATAAAAAAATAATTGTCACCTTGGCAACCCTTGTATGGTGACCTTAATTTTTTTTTGGAGCATGATCTTCATTGTTTACTACAAATGTTGGAAGAACATTTGAATCTGAACAAAGAAAAATGGGTTAGCTTTAAATGTAAAATTATTCATAGAAAATAATACATGTAATGTCATATAAAGGAAAAGTAACCACAGTAAAAGTCACAATCACATATTTAAATTGGATCGGATGAGAGTCGATCCACGTCTTTATTCAATTATTTTCAATTAAATAAAATCAATAGCAATGTTTTGACAAATCCGAGATTACGTACCAGATTAATTTGGAGTGTGTGCTATCCTTTTTCCGAACCTGCACACATTAATACTCATAAATCATCATAGACATGTGCATACAATTAATATATAAGTAAACTGAATCGGTGAATATTTATCAATTAAACTAACCATTTCAAATTAGGGAGACAAGAGTTTACAAAGAGAGAAAGAGAGAGGGTGTGCCACGAATATTGATAAAAAAGATGTCGATTATTGTTTTTGGAAAATCCTAGCCTTTTTCTTTGCAGATCAATCCCAGTAACGTCGCTTTTTATAATGAGAATTCATAGCTCTAGAACCTTCGAAATGTTGGGCCTTGCAACCTATACTAATGTACGGACTATATAATTGGGCTCGACTATGTGTTATTCGTCATTGATTCTTATGATATTGATATGGGCTAAAAATAACCCTAAAGACACATTTAATGTCGCATTAATTAGACCCAGTATGGTCCAAACGTGGGGCCCACCAGATGGGCCCAAACCCTATTAACAATATTAATTTCGTAATTAATATTAAGGGTAATAAAACAGCTCAGCAAATAAGAGTCAAACAAGGATATAACCCTTGCCTGACTTAGCTTCCAAGGCACATACTTCAACATGGAAACTGATTCATACATGGAAGGAGGCTAGAACCTTCTTCTAGTCGGTGACTTGCCCACCAAGTCACCTAACCCTACTACGATTTTAGGGCTTCTCAGCCTATATAAAGGGTCTGACCCCTCATTCTCATAACTACGTTTGTGGCTTGATTCTCAATACGAGATACGTAGGCACTCTGTGAGGACCGATCAGTCTCGAACACGGAAACAGCCATTAAAGCAAGAAGCTCCTGAACCCTAGCATTAATTGCAAATTCGTGACCTAGATTTTAATCCACAACATTTGGCGCCGTCTGTGGGACGAAAACATCAACCATGGTTCAAACACGAAGAACACCAGCAACTACCGACCCTATTCCACTCAGCTCTGCTCCGCCGGCAACAGGTCCGGTGCCCCCAACAACCGGGTCGATCGTTCCGCATCAAGTTTCTCAACCCCTAGGGACGACTTCCCATGTTGAGAGTACGCTATCTCCGATCGTCCACACAAATCCAGGGACTAACCCTCTCCAGGTGGTGGTTTCTCCCTTGATTGTAGATCCCAACAACCCTCCACAAGGGGTTCAGATCCACACTACGGATCTCCCCATAAGCACCAATCCGATCTACGGGCTGCCTAACTACCCTCCTACTCAAGGAGCTGGATCAAGTGGTCATGCCCTCTATATCCGAGATCGAGATTATCGCGATTTTTCTGGTACTTATACGGATGATTCATTGTTTGATGATGATAGTGATGAAGCCCCGAGGAGGCGATGTGCTAGCAGAGAACCAAGAAGAAGAACACAAACCATCCATGATGGACCTCCTTTGACAGCCGCTGAGAGGATCAAGGCTTATGAGGCCGAGATCTTAAGGTTGAAGGACGATATTGTGAGAGAACAAGCTAGGTTAAATCAGACTCAACCTCCTCCAACATCAGGGTCGATTCCCATTATAGACTTAGAGAGGTCCTCAAGAAGGCAGAGAAGGGCTGACGCCCCAACTGGAAGAACAACAAGGGTGGAAACCCCCAGGAGTAACCCCAAAGATTTGATGCCGCTAGGAGATCCGGATGATCCCACACCCCCGTTTACTGAAGAGGTGATGAATGCCCGTATCTCAAAGAAGTTCAAGATGCCAACTATTAAGGCTTATGATGGAACGGGTGATCCCGCAAATCACGTCAGGACATTCTCAAACGCACTGCTGTTGCAACCTGCAAGTGACGCCTTGAAGTGTAGGGCGTTCCCTCAAACCCTGTCGGGTATGGCTCAAAGATGGTACAACCGCTTACCTGCAAACTTGATTGGCTCTTTCAAGGAGTTAAGCGCTGCCTTTGTGAGTCAGTTTATCAACGGAAGAGCGCATGAGAAAAGTTCTGCATCTCTTATGTATGTGGTACAAGGGAAGAACGAAAGTCTCAGAGACTATCTTAAAAGGTTCACCAAGGAGACTTTGAACATCACTAATCTGGACAATAAGGTTGCAATGGTAGCCTTGGAGCATGGCACCACCGACCTATACTTTAAGAGATCATTGGCAAAGCATCCTCCTGAAAACATGGCCGAGCTCCAACGAAGGGCTGACAAGTACATTAAAGCTGAAGATAGCATGAAGAAAGAAGCCACAATAAGTGGAGGAGGAGGTAACAACGACTCCAAAAAGTGAAAGCAAGACCATGAGTATGATGACCACGAGAATGATGCTAGGGACAAGCATCCCCGAACTAGCGAGGACTCCGACTATGCCCCTAAGAAGAACCAAGGACCAAGGTTCACTGAGTATGCAAGGTTGAATACTCCTAGGAGTCGAATCTTGTTGGACATTGAGAATGATAAGGATTTCCGATGGCCGAAGCCACTCAGGGGTGATCCCGCAAAGAAAAACAAGAATCAGTATTGCAGATTCCACAGAGATGTGGGGCATGACACTGATGATTGCAAGCAACTCAAAGATGAGATCGAGTTTTTAATCCATAGAGGGAAATTGAGCCACTTCACTAAGGGTGAAGATCGTGTTAATCAAATTAGAGATTATAATAGAAGGGATGACGTTCACGATCGCAACCCACAACCCCGAGGGCCAGTAATGAACATGATCTCAGGAGGCCCGACTGCGGCCGGCACAACAAGGAATTCTCGGAAGGCTTATGCCAGAGAAGTGATACACATCGTGGGAGAGGCCCCGAAGCGGGCTAGGACTGATATCGCAATTTGTTTTGATGATTCTGATCTTGAAGGGGTGAAGTTCCCCCATGACGACCCGTTGGTCATAACTCCTGTGATTGGAAACTTAAAGGTGAAGCGAGTCTTGATAAATAATGGAGCTTCCGTTGACGTTCTATTTCATGATGCATTTGTGAAGATGGGGTACAATGATTCTCAGTTGACCCCCAATAACATGCCTATATATGGATTTAATGGAGTAGGATCCAAAGTTGAAGGGACTATTCAATTGCCTGTGACTATTGGACAGGAGCCCAAGAAGGCCACTCAGATGTTGAACTTCCTGGTAATCAAGGCGGTTTCAACGTACAACGCTATCCTCGGAAGGACTGGACTTCATGCATTCAAGGCTGTTGCCTCAACTTATCATATGAAGATCAAGTTCCCAACCAGGAATGGTGTTGGAGAACATAAAGGCGATTAAAAGATGGCACGAAGCTGTTATGTAGCCGCGTTAAGGCCTGATGGAGTCGGGGGGCAGGTCCTTCAGATTGAAGACATGGATGTAGCAGAGGACGTCACACAGAAGCCTCGGACGGCCATTGAGGCTAAGGCGTTAACTGACTTCGTGGTTGAATGTACCATTGACAACCAAGAAGTCGGGGGGCAGGAGGTAATACCCCAAGCAGGAAGTGAACTTCAGAATAATAAGGAGGAGACCAAAAGGAGTGGTGGGTGCTCTATTTTGATGGAGCATCAAAAATAAAATCAAGTGATGCAGGCCTAGTCTAGTAGGACTTAGCTTCATATTTATCTAGTAGAAGTAAAAATAAGGTTCATTGAAACTATTGCAGAGCATGTTGCTCCAAGTAGGATAGTAGTACTCTATGTAAGGGTTGAACTCATTTCAAGTTATTAATGCAAGTTTGATTTCCATTCATTGATGGTGTGATTTTATTTATGTGCCAAGCACCTGATGAGTGCAAGTCAAGGATAACCGAGTACCGAAAATAAAAAATACACGGATGGAAAATAAACAAACGCATACCCCGAAGGGTCAAGAGTTAGGTTATAGCAAGACCAAGTAAAAGTTTAAGTCCGTGAAGGACCCTGGATAAAAGACAAGCAGATAAAAGCCACACGCAACAACAATCAAAGCCATGGAAGGCCGAGGATGTTAAGGACTGACTACTCTTCAATATTTCTTAAGTACTAGGATTGAGAATCCAAGGATGAAGGCCAACGGAGAACATTGCATTATTAAGGGTCCTTGAACAAGGATTAAAAAGTTCAAGCAAGTTCTCGTCTTAGAAGTTTAAAAGGCAAGAAGCCCATGAGATTGCATTTATCAAAATCTAAATCGAGGAATCAACCCCGAATTCTAGGTTGAGAAACACAAGTTATTAGCCATGAAGGCCAAGATTAGCCATGAAGGCCAAGATTAGTTATGAAGGCCAAAATTGAGGGGGTCATGAACCTCCAATTAAGATCCAAAGACGTTCAACACTCAAGGCCGAATGCATGCCAGCCGAGAGGCCGCCTGAGAAGTCCAAGACCAAGACAAACATTGAAGCCATGATGGCCAAGCGAGCGGAGAAAGTTGCTTATATAGGAGCTTCTCTGAAGGTTGGATCTCGATCCTGAGCGAAAGACAATACAATAGAAGAAGAGGAATTTTGCTCCTGAAAGGCAAGAGGCCATCAAGCAAGAGGTTGACAAACTCTTATAAGCTGGTTTTATTAAGGAAATTCAGTTCCTCGAATGCTTGGCTAACCCTATGATGGTCAAGAAAGCAAATGGGAAGTGGAGGATGTGTATAGACTTCACTGATTTTGAATGATGCACGCCTGAAGGATTGTTTTCCCCTGCCAAGGATAGATACATTGATAGATGCCACAGCTGGACGTGAGATGATGAGCTTCATGGATGGGTTCAGCGGCTACAATCAGATTAAGATGCACAAGGATGACATTCCAAAGATATTCGCCCATCTGATTGAAAAAACCATGGAGGTCTATGTTGATAACATGTTAGTCAAGAGCATGTTCAGGGCAGGCCACATTAAGCACCTCAGAGAGGCATTCGAAGTGCTGAGGCACCACAAGATGATGTTAAATCCAGCCAAGTGTGCTTTTGGTGTTGGATCAGGAAAATTTTTGGGATTGATGGTTTCGAAGAGAGGAATAGAGGCCAACCCTGACAAGATCAAAGCAATCTTGGACATGGAACCACCCCGCTCTATACGAGATGTACAAAAGCTAACTGGCCGAGTTGCGGCTCTAGGGAGATTCATCTCCAAGTCCGTGACAAGTATTTGCCTTTCTTTCAGGCATTAAAGAAGGTGAAAAATTTTGAGTGGACTGTAGAGATCCAAGAGGCCTTTGAACAGTTGAAGAAGTACATGGCTGAAGCCCCGTTGTTGGCCAAGCCTAGTCCTGGGGAGACTCTTTATCTATACCTGGCGGTATCTGAACAAGCATTGAGTGTTGTTCTTGATAGAGAAGCGAAGAAGGTTCAGAAACCCATCTACTATGTGAGCAAGGTGTTGCATGGGGCTGAGTTGGGTTACTCCCCCATTGAGAAGTTTTCTTTGGCATTAATAACTGCCTCAAGGAAGCTGCGACCATACTTCCAGGCACACAAGATTTAGGTCTTGACGGATCAACAGTTGAGAAGCATCTTGCACAGCCCGAAAGCAAGTGGAAGATTGATTAAATGGGCAATTGAGCTCGGAGAATTTGGCATAACGTATAAGCCTCGGACAGCCATCAAGGCTCAGGCATTGGCTGACTTCATGGTTGAATGTACCATTAGCAACCAAGAAGTCGGGGGGCAAGAGATAATACCCAACCAAGGAAGTGAGAATAAAGATGAAGAACTTGTACCTGATCTGAAGGAGTATTGGGTGCTCTATTTTGATGGAGCATCAAAAAAAAAATCCAGTGGTTGGGTGCTCTATTTTGATGGAGCATCAAAAACAAAATCCAGTGGTGCAGTTTTAGTCTTGCAAAGCCCCGATGGGTTCACGGTCGAGTATGCTTTGAAGTTGGATTTTCAGACAACCAACAACGAAGCTGAATACGAAGCCTTGATAGCCGGTTTAGGCTTGGCTAGAGTCATGAGGGTTAAGAACCTCAAAGTGTATGGAGATTCAAGATTGGTAGTCTCGCAAGTGAATGGTGAGTTTGAGGCCAAGTATGAAACTATGGCAAAATACCTGAGAGTCGTAAAAGCTTTATGACTCAGTTTGAAGAATGCTATGTGGAACACATTCCAAGGGAAGAGAATGTTAAGGCCGATGCCCTATCTAAGTTCGCTTCTTCTGAGATAGAGAATCACGCAGGAAGTGTCTACTTCCAGGTCTTGAAGGCCCCGACCATCAACTCTAAGTTGGTACCTGATAAGTGGATTTTATATCCACTTGGAGCGTTCCATATCGGCTTAAATTGATTGTCTTGGACTCAAGTTTCTTGTAGTTTTGATGTGTTTTGCTTAGTTGTGCAGATTTACAAGAATGTTGATTAAGGTTGATGCTTCTATCGTTTTTGGAGAATAAATTAGTTAAAATTCGGATTTCTGAGACGGTTGCGCAGTCTACACTGTTTATTTGGACATATCTGGAGTTCTAGAAGTCCATTTTCAGCGATCTTACTGCCCACGCGAAGCCTGGGAGATTTTCTACAACTTGGAATAGGATTCCCATGAGCAAATTGCGCCGGGTAGGAGCAATCTGCGCGAAGAACAGACTGCTGGGCGCAAGTTGCCCCTGAAAAATTACAGTTTTTACTATTTTGGCCATATCTTGAGTTCTACAACTCCGTTTGGGGGCCGTAAGCAGTCCACGCGAAGATAACGAGATTCTCTATCATTCTAAAGTGGTCCAGAGGTCCAATTACAACTGCAACTATCCAGAAATACTGAAGAAAAGTCAGCTACGAATTTTCCTTAAAAACTGAATCAGTTTAGGAAACGTTTTTTGCAGAAATTCTATTATAATTCTGTTTTGGTATTTTCTTGTTGGGCAAGATGTCTAGAGCCTATATAAACACATCCAACCCTTGTAAAATTAGATCATTAAGATCATTATCATTAGGAGTAGAACCATTACATATCAATTACTTAGTTTTATTTGTATTTTTTCATACTTTGTTTTTATCATGGTTTCATCAGATCCCATGATGACGAGAGGTTCAGTTATGAACTAATCGTTGTCATGGGATTCTAACGGATTTATTTATGGAGTTTAGTATCTTGATTGCTTTAAAGATCTGTGTGTGATGTATATCTGATATCCTCGTATGGTTATGCTTAATTGATAGATGCATCATGAACATCTAATTTGTTAATCTCTTGTGAAGTGAAAGTGGATCTTGAGATTTAGAACTTGCCTTGCTAGCATAGGTTCATAATTGTTTATCAATATGATTCGTAGTATGAGATGAGAATACTTATATTGCCCTATGTGATCAATGTGGATAACTTGTTCTTCAACCGTTATGTTTTCAAATTCTATAGAGATATAGGGTCTAAGCATAATTGGTGTCTATTCATCTTCTATCTCTTTTGTGGATGTATGTTTAGTTTGGTATTCGTATACTGAGAAGTAGCGTATACTTGTTTCGTGTTATTCGATCAGATATCATAACCATTGCATATAGTGATTAAAGGCGTCAGATCTAAGCGAAGTATTTAATGAAGTTAGGATTCCATGGTTTCTCTTGCAGAAGTAATTCGATTCTAATTCTCGTTAGTTAGTTAATTCTTAGTTGTTAGTTTACTTCTTAGTTAATTTAGTTTATAAAACCCATTATTGTTAATTGTCTTAGCAGTGCATAATAACCATACATTGTTGCATAGGTACAATACTGAATTAAAAACCAGATCTCTGTGGGAACGAACTTGACTTATATCTATATTACTTGTGACCACGTACGCTTGCGTGATTTAGTGCAAACAAGTTTTTGGCGCCGCTGCCGGGGGTCTTCGGTGTTTTATTTTTGGTTTATGTGCTTGTCAATAGTGGTCGTTAGAGTTCACTGACTCAGATTTCTTTTTCTCATCTATTCTTGTATAGTTCGTTGGTGTTTCAGGTACTTGTCAGAGAGCATTGTAGTTGAAGATGGATTTTCAAACTTACTATGGAGTTCAGCAGGTGGCTAGTGTTTGTGAGCTATGTGCGGGCGCACATGAGACGTATCAGTGCTGGAGCAACCAAGGTCGTATTCAACAGCCTCAACAATGTGAGCGGTGTTTGGGCATTCATGATCCCTCACAATATTGTTACTACAGAGGAGTTGATCCATATGTCACTTATGAGGAGCAATCATATTTTCAATACCATCCTCAACAGTACCAGCAAGATGTTCCAGATATGTCATATGTCTTTGGTAGTGAAGAGTTTCAACATCAGCAACCTATTCCTACTTTTCAGTCAGATGAGGTTGATGATTTGAAGGAAATTAGGAAGGAGATTAGGATGCTTGCAGAGAATAATGAGAAGCTTATCAATTCTATGAGGACACTTGCTGCTCAAGTTTTGAGAGCCTTGGAACAAGAGAAACAACAATTCATATTAGAGGCAACACCAGAGGATAATGGTGACTTGGAGCAAGGTACTGCATGCTTAATTGAGGAAGACAAATTCCAAGGTGAGGTGAGTGTTCACAAGCCATGTGAGGAATTTGATCATGTTAGGATGGTGGATGATTTGGAAAGGGCACTATTTGGGACAGACACTGATGAGCTGCATAAATTTCAAGAATTGGTATGTGCGTACCAAGAGGCTGATGAACATGGGAAAGATGCAGGTCTTCTAATTGTCTCAGAGTTTAAAGATGGAGGTAGCGCATTAGAGCCAATGGAGGAAGTTCTCTTTGAGGAACCAAAGGCTTCAGCAACTTACATTTACCCTCCTCCATTATATTCGAACGAAGCCCGCGAGTGTGTGTTGTTCTACAAATTGACAGATTTTGGGTCAACAGATGAAGGCATTGGAATAGGACATAGTTGTTACACAAATAGGCCAAGCAAGGAGAAGGAGCAGAAAGTGTGTCGCCGTGATGATGATGAAGTCTCGCGAAGAGATGACCAGGCCAACTACTATCATCCATAATGGAGGCTTAGAAGTAACGTCAAGCTATTGACGTTAAAGAAGCGCTTCTTGGGAGGCAACCCAAGGTATGTTTTCTACTTTCCCTTGTATTTACTACCATTCAATGCGGACATTGAATATTTTAAGTTTGGGGGTGGTTTGAGGGATAAGTAGTGTATATATATGTGATTGTTAGTCATTGTGTTCATGTAGGATTTCATGCTTTGCATATTAGTAGTAGTAGTAAATTTGCACCCATGCTTGATAGGAATTTTGTGTTGTTGACGCTTTTGATTGAGAAGTGATATGCTTTGTTCTTGTGCACACACATACACTAGTAAGTTGAAGCTAGTAGATTTATTGAATGTTGTAAGTGATTAGAAGGACATGAATATGTGCAAGATGATTTAGTTTGCATGCTTTGAATACAAGTCGGTGCGTTAGAGAGATTTTTTCTTGGGATTGAGTATGTTTTTCCACCAAGTGAGCTTTTGAGCCATATTGCATATTTGTTGCAATTTTATTCGTTTGCTTGAGTGTCCACGGATTGTTTGCATTGCTAGCAGTTGTTTGAGGTCTTTCTTGAAACGCATGACATTATTTGACGATTAAAATGATAAAGGCAGTTAGGATTAACCGCATATTTTCCCATATTACCACACCATGTTTACATGATCAATTAGTTAACCCGTTGAGCTTAATCCTATTTTTTCGGTGACATACCACATTACTTGCCTAGACCTTTTTCTTGTATTGGTCTTACATTAATTTGAACCCACATTGTCAAAGGCTAGTAGAGTGCTTAAGGGAGTAATAAGGTGTGCAAGAAGGGGTTTATTGTTGGTCTTACTTTTGGGGGAAATATTGAAAATTTGGTTGTTTACTTGATAGTCGGCATGTGTAATAAAATTGTGGGATCGTTGTTATTGTTTATATTATTGTTTTATTTAGCTCTCGAGGAAAAAAAAAAGAAAAAAAATATGAAAGAAAAAAAAAGAAAAAAATATATATATTATGAGAGCATGTTTGTGTTTGTTGTGATCCTACTTTAGTCGACTAGTCGAGTGTTTTTGTTGAGTAAAATTATGGGAGGGAAATAGGTGGTTGTGTATGATTTATTTTAAGTTCCTACTAGCTTTTGACACTTCACCTGTTTTGGTTTATTTGACATACCTTGTCCCTAGCCCCGTTACAACCCAATTAAAGACCTTTTGATTATCGTCATTGATGTATGTTGTGTTAAGAGTTAGATTGATACCAAATGTCAAGCATGTTTATGATTTTGTTGGAATTGAGTGATACACTTACCCTTGTTCTTTAGTGAATATTCTTTTGTGAGTGGTTTGTGAGTGTTTGCTTGTTTTTGCGTATGAGATCCCGAATTTTGTTTCAAAGATGTACTCTTGTAGGCTTAGCATGTTTACTAACTTATTCTTACATTTGACATGGACTTGTGAGAACTTATGCATGTTCATTGAGTAGACTATGTGAATACTTGCACTTTCGACACCAAGACATTGCGTACTTACTTTGATTCTTAAGTTGATATGGCATGAGAGGATTTGAAGGTATGGTAGGATATTAGTACTAGATTAATTGCATTTTCATTTAGTTGCATTCATGCATTGCATTGCATTAGGTTAAATGGATTTTGTGGGTACATTCGCTATAGGCCCTCACGAGACCTTACTCGTCCACTAGGGCTGCCTAGGGGTTTAAAGGGCTTGTTGCATATGCCAAATGCAACCGTGATCACCTACGGAAGTGGTACTAGTTAGTTAGTTAGTTGTAATTGTTTATGCTTGAGGACAAGCATCGGTTTAAGTTTGAGGGTGTGATAAGTGGATTTTATATCCACTTGGAGCGTTCCATATCGGCTTAAATTGATTGTCTTGGACTCAAGTTTCTTGTAGTTTTGATGTGTTTTGCTTAGTTGTGCAGATTTACAAGAATGTTGATTAAGGTTGATGCTTCTATCGTTTTTGGAGAATAAATTAGTTAAAATTCGGATTTCTGAGACGGTTGCGCAGTCTACACTGTTTATTTGGACATATCTGGAGTTCTAGAAGTCCATTTTCAGCGATCTTACTGCCCACGCGAAGCCTAGGAGATCTTCTACAACTTGGAATAGGATTCCCATGAGCAAATTGCGCCGGGTAGGAGCAATCTGCGCGAAGAACAGACTGCTGGGCGCAAGTTGCCCCTGAAAAATTACAGTTTTTACTATTTTGGCCATATCTTGAGTTCTACAACTCCGTTTGGGGCCCATAAGCAGTCCACGCGAAGATAACGAGATTCTCTATCATTCTAAAGTGGTCCAGAGGTCCAATTACAACTGGAAAGATCCAGAAATACTAAAGAAAAGTCAGCTACGAATTTTCCTTAAAAACTGAATCAGTTTAGGAAACGTTTTTTTGCAGAAATTCTATTATAATTCTGTTTTGGTATTTTCTTGTTGGGCAAGATGTCTAGATCCTATATAAACACATCCAACCCTTGTAAAATTAGATCATTAAGATCATTATCATTAGGAGTAGAACCATTATATATCAATTACTTAGTTTTATTTGTATTTTTTCATACTTTGTTTTTATCATGGTTTCATCAGATCCCATGATGACGAGAGGTTCAGTTATGAACTAATCGTTGTCATGGGATTCTAACGGATTTATTTATGGAGTTTAGTATCTTGATTGCTTTAAAGATCTGTGTGTGATGTATATCTGATATCCTCGTATGGTTATGCTTAATTGATAGATGCGTCATGAACATCTAATTTGTTAATCTCTTGTGAAGTGAAAGTGGATCTTGAGATTTAGAACTTGCCATGCTAGCATAGGTTCATAATTGTTTATCAATATGATTCGTAGTATGAGATGAGAATACTTATATTGCCCTATGTGATCAATGTGGATAACTTGTTCTTCAACCGTTATGTTTTCAAATTCTATAGAGATATAGGGTCTAAGCATAATTGGTGTCTATTCATCTTCTATCTCTTTTGTGGATGTATGTTTAGTTTGGTATTCGTATACTGAGAAGTAGCGTATACTTGTTTCGTGTTATTCGATCAGATATCATAACCATTGCATATAGTGATTAAAGGCGTCAGATCTAAGCGAAGTATTTAATGAAGTTAGGATTCCATGGTTTCTCTTGCAGAAGTAATTCGATTCCAATTCTCGTTAGTTAGTTAATTCTTAGTTGTTAGTTTACTTCTTAGTTAATTTAGTTTATAAAACCCATTATTGTTAATTGTCTTAGCAGTGCATAATAACCATACATTGTTGCATAGGTACAATACTGAATTAAAAACCCGATCTCTGTGGGAACGAACTTGACTTATATCTATATTACTTGTGACCACGTACGCTTGCGTGATTTAGTGCAAACAGTACCACCGATTGATGTAGGAGGTTGCTGGATTGATCCTATCAAAGCTCATCTTGAGACTAGTTGGCCCCCTAATAATGCCTTGAAGGCACAGAAACTGTTAGTGAGAGTGTTGAGATAAGAGGTCCATTGTCATTCCATACTTAAAATCTTGAATCCCGATGCAAAATCTTAACCTTGATGGCCAAAAAGGCTGTCTACCTCCAATTAAATTTGTCAATTGAGCATAAGGAGAAGGTTGGAAACCTAGAATCAAGATAAAGGGTTGACAACCAGCCAAGGCACACCAGACTTGAAGTCAATTGCTCAGTGGAAAAGAAACTTCTTGAACGATCAAACGAGAAGCAAGACCTCCACCATATGAAACAAGGGGGGCAAGAACTAAAAAGCTTCATCACAAGCTTCACATCTTAGAACAAGAAAGAGAGATTAATTATGCCTTGAAAGGAAGGATACAACATCCAAAAGTTGAGGACGTGATTCAAGAACAGGATTCCAAGCATTGCGAAAAGCTCTGAGAGGCATGACAAAGCAGCCAAGGAGCACCTGGCAGGCAACCAGGAGCACTGGCAGCCGACCAGGTGCCACAGAGGAGCTTCATCCGACCTCCTGACACCTCCCGTCAGTTGGTTGAATCATTTGATGGCTCTGTTGAAGGTTTTTCACTTTTCGGAACAAACATCGACCTCCAACTAAGCGTCGTTCAAGCATCGATTAGCACCGTATAGTGCCGTCTTATGTCATTCAACGTCGTTCAACGTAGATTGAAATGTCGCTCAAGCACTCCCGGGCAACCTGGAGCACTGGCAACCGACTAGGAGCACCTGGCAGGCAACCAGGATCTCCTGTAGCCGACCAGGTGCCACAGAGGGGGTCTAGCCGACCAGGATCTCCTGGCAGCCGACCAGGAGCACCTGGCAGCCGACCAGGTGCCACGAAGGGGCATCAACTGACTTCCCGGCACCCATCTTGGCACCTCCCGTCAGTTGGTTGGATCGTTTGATGGTTCTGTTGAAGGTTTCTTACTTTCCGGAACGAACATCGACCTTCAACTTAGCGCCGTCTAGCGTCGATTAGCACCGTGTAGTGCCGTCTTATGCCATTCAACGTCGTTTAACATAGATTGAAACGTTGTTTAGCATCGCTGAAATCAACATGGATCTCCCGTCAACCTGTCGGCCAACTAGGAGCACCTGGCATCCAAACAGGAGCACCTGGCAGCCGACCAGGTGCCATGGAGGAGGTTTGGCTGACCAGGTGCACCTGGCAGCCGACCGTGAGCACCTGGCAGCCGACCGTGAGCACCCAAGAGGCCCTCACATTGTTTGGGTCATATCTTGAGCTCCGGGTATCAGATTTGGACGATCTTACAGTCCACGCGAAGCTCATAGAGTTTTTTACAACCATGGAAGGTCCCCAGCCGACCAGGATCTCCTGCAGCGGACCAGCTGCCCAGGAAGGGGTCTGGCCGACCAGGATCTCTTGTCAGCCAACCTCACGCTGTTTTGGTCATATCTTGAGCTCCGGGTGTCAGATTTGGACGATCTTATAGTCCACGCGAAGGTCACGGAGTTTTCTACAACCATGGAAGGTCCCCAGCCGACCAGGATCTCCTGCAGCGGACCAGCTGCCCAGGAAGGGGTCTGGCCGACCAGGATCTCTTGTCAGCCAACCTCACGCTGTTTTGGTCATATCTTGAGCTCCGGGTGTCAGATTTGGACGATCTTATAGTCCACGCGAAGGTCACGGAGTTTTCTACAACCATGGAAGGTCCCCAGCCGACCAGGATCTCCTGCAGCCGACCAGCTGCCCAGGAAGGGGTCTGGCCGACCAGGATCTCTTGTTAGCCAACCTCACGCTGTTTTGGTCATATCTTGAGCTCCGGGTGTCAGATTTGGACGATCTTACAGTCCACGCGAAGGTCACGGAGTTTTCTACAACCTTGGAAGGTTCCCAGCCAACCAGGATCTCCTGCAGCCGACCAGGTGCCACAAAGGGGGTCTAGCCGACCAGGATCTCCTGGCAGCCGACCAGGATCTCCTGGCAGCCGACCAGGATCTCCTGGCAGCCGACCAGGATCTCCTGGCAGCTGACCAGGACCCTTGTCGGCTGACTAGCTATCCGGAAGAGGCTGCAGTTGTCCCGAATCTCCTTCGTTTAAGCGCTGTTTAATGCCTGTTAGCACAGATTAGTGCCGATCAGCACCATGTAGTGCTGTTTAAGCACCGAGTAGCGCATGTTAGCACAGGTTAGTGCCGATAGCACCGTCAGTGCCGATAAGCACCGTCAGTGCCGATAGCACCGTTAGTGCCGATAAGCACCGAATAAGTGCCGATAAGCACCGTTAGTGCCGATAGCACCAGTAATGTCGTTAGCACCGACAGTGTCTTCTAGCACCGTTCAGTGTCGTTTAATGCCGGTTGGCGTCACTTAAACATTGTTTAAGTGTCGTTTAAGGCTAGTTAGTACCGTTTAGTGCTGTTTTATGTCATTCAACATCGTTTAAACATTGTTTAAATGTCGTTAAGGCTGATTAGTGCCGATTAGCATCGAATTAACATTGTCGTAAACGCGTCGGTCGCTCCACGCTTTACATACAATACTCGTGAAACACTAGTGTATAAAGATGAACCCTTACCCGAGTCTTGGAAAGGACCGTTTAAACTTCAAGGAAAACCTGATCAGTTTTCCTAGAAGTTGGGGGGCAAATGATATGGGCTAAAAATAACCCTAAAGACACATTTAATGTCGCATTAATTAGACCCAGTATGGTCCAAACGTGGGGCCCACCAGATGGGCCCAAACCCTATTAACAATATTAATTTCGTAATTAATATTAAGGGTAATAAAACAACTCAGCAAATAAGAGTAAAAACCAAACCAAACCAAACATACCCAGTATATCCCGCATGAAGCAGGGTCTGGGGAGGGTGAGATGTACGCAGACCATGCCCCTACTTTTAATAGGGAGGCTGTTTCCGTGAAGACCCCCGGCTTTGTGCAACATAACAATGTGAATTTAGAACGCGGATGGGTAAATGAAATCGACCTCACCTGGGCCCACGGTCTGGATCTCATGGGACTTACCTGCTCGGGCAGTGTGTACTCCCCTCCTGATCTCGGTAGACCTCTGGCCGTGCTCTCAGCGCCTGCAAAAACAGAAAACAGAAGACAATATGAGGACAAAATCCAAGCTTCTAAGCTAACGCTAACCGCGAGAACCCTACTCTCAGGCTCTCAACCACAGAACCACTCCCTAGAAGAGAATCCACTACTCTAATCTGGCGCCTCCAATGACTCCTATCAGCGGTCGCGTTCTCCTCCAAGTTAAGGGCCTTCAGATCCATCCTGAGCTGTTCTTCCCACGTCCTCCTCGGTCTCCCTCTCCTCCTCACCCCAACAACCGAAAGACTCTCGACCCTCCTCACTGGGGCTTCCGGACTCCTCCTACGAACATGACCGAACCATCTTAGCCTCCCTTCCCTAATTTTCGTAGAAAGAGGCGCCACCTCCAACTCGCTCCTGAAAACTACATTCGGGATTCTATCCAACATCGTGCGGCCACAGGACCACTGCAACATCCTCATTTCCGCTGCTTCCAACTTGCTCTCGAGGGCCTTCTTTACCGCCCAACACTCCGAGCCATACAACATCGCAGGACGGATAGCCGCTCTATAGAACTTCCCTTTCAGCTTTAGCGGGACTTTCTTATCGCACATTACCCCTGACGCTGCCCTCCACCGTAACCACCCCGCCTTGATACGATGGGTGACATCATCTTCGATCTCCCCTTCCTTCTGGATGATCGAACCCAAATACTTGAACTTATCCGCACGGGGGACGATCTGATCTTCAATCCTAACCTCCACCCCTTCCTCGTTGGCCTCACCACTGAAGTTACACCAGAGGTATTCTGTTTTGGACCTGCTCAGACGCAATCCTTGAGGTTCCAATGTGGATCTCCATAGCTCCAACTTCTCATTCACCTCCTTCCTCGATTCCGCCACTAGCACGATATCATCGGCGAAAAGCATACACCACGGGATGGCGTCTTGAATACCTCGCGACATGACATCTAGGATCATGGCAAAAAGAAGAGGACTAAGGGCCGACCCCTGGTGAAGCCCAATCTCCACAGGGAAATAGTGAGCATCACCGACTGGGGTCCGGATGCAGGAGCTAGCTTGAGAGTACATGTCTTGAATCGCCCTGACGTACGCCGACGACACTCCCCTCTCCTCCAGGCTCTTCCAAATAGCTTCACGGGGGATGCTATCATACGCCTTCTCCAGATCAATGAACACCATATGGAGGTCTTTGCGACGCTCTCTGAACTTCTCCATAAGGCGTCTGACGAGATAACCCTTAGCTTCCAAGGCACATACTTCAACATGGAAACTGATTCATACATGGAAGGAGGCTAGAACCTTCTTCTAGTCGGTGACTTGCCCACCAAGTCACCTAACCCTACTACGATTTTAGGGCTTCTCAGCCTATATAAAGGGTCTGACCCCTCATTCTCAGAACTACGTTTGTGGCTTGATTCTCAATACGAGATACGTAGGTACTCTGTGAGGACCGATCAGTCTCGAACACGGAAACAGCCATTAAAGCAAGAAGCTCCCGAACCCTAGCATTAATTGCAAATTCGTGACCTAGATTTTAATCCACAACAGATATATCACTCCAAATTTATATAAATCTATATATTAATCAATAACATACCCGAATTATATTATTGTACTAAAAAAACTTTTCATTGACAAAAATTACATCGAAATTTACAAATAAATACCTAGCTATAATTGATATATGGACAAAAATTTCACGAATTCTATAAAAGTTAAAAACCCTTTATTTTACTAAATTTGTGAAAGAAATAAAAGAATCAACATATTTAAAAAGAGTGTTATTCCCAAAGTATCTTAGAAGGGGGGGTGAAAACAATGCTTACAATTATTTCGATTTTATTTGTGAACAATTATTAGTAAAACTTGAAATCAAAACAAAAAAAAAGCTTGAGAATAGATCGTTTGATTAATATAACCACGAAGTGCTACACACTAAGTCTACGGTTAACTACAATGATTATCGTTCCAAGAAATAAATATTGACATGGGGTTGAAAAATACCCTAGAGACGTAATTAATGTCACATTAAATTAACCTAGAATTGTCCAAATACAAGGCCCAATTAATAAGACTTGAAACCCTAATTAATTATTAATTTTGTATTTAATAAAGGGGCTAATTACACCGCCCAATAATGAGTTCAAAGAAGAGCCAAACTTTTATGAGAAGTAGCCCCCAAGACACCAAGACCTACTAGGAATCAACCTTCCCCTATGAAGGATCTAGAATTACACTCCAAGAAGATGACTTGTCGTCCACGTCACCCAAACCTAAATAAAAGCTTAGATATCAATATTTACATAAAGGGTCTGACCCTCATTCATTCTCAGAAGAACGTTTTTAGACATAGCTCCATAGGTCACCCCCGACGTTTTAGGCTTAATCCTCGAATAAGGACATACAAGCCACTACGTCCTTGATGTGCCCTTGCCGCCATAACCCTGAGGGCATCACCAAGAACTACGTTTCATTGGCTTGATTTTGAACACAGCTTGAGATACGTAGGCATTTTGCGAGTATCGACTAGTCCCAACAGCAAGAGCAACCATTAAAGCTCGAAACTTTCAATCCCTAGTAATCTATGCACGAATTAATTATACCAAACTTTTTATTCCACAACATTTGGCACCATTTGTGGGAAGAAGACGTCAATCATGGAAAGAAGACGTCAATCATGGAAAATACACAGATATAAAAAAATGGATGTGACGATCCACCAGCCTCAATACACCATTACAAGAAATTAAGGCTAAATTCGACCGAATTAATTCGATCGCGGCTAAATTCGACCGTAATCGAACGAATTTAGTGTCCGCGGCTAATTTCAACCGATTACGGTCGAATTTAGGGTGCTAAATTCGAAAATATTTGGTCGAATTTTAGTTTTGTCCGAAATTGGTCGAATTTAGTAGCCGGCAAAAAAAAGAGGGAAATGTCCCACCAATTTCTCCACCCACACGGCTAAATTCAACCGATTACGATCGAATTTAGCACTTTAACCGAATTCAGTCGAATTTAGCACTCTGACCGAATTTGGTCGAATTTAGCACTTTAATCGAATTCGGTCGAATTTAGTAGCCGACAAAAAAAAGAGGGAAATGTCCCGCCAATTTCTCCACCCCCACGGCTAAATTCAACCGATTACGGTCGAATTTAGCATTTTTTAAATTTAATTTTGATAATCCTTTTTAAACATTTAGATTTTATTTTAGAATGAGCTAGAAAGTTGGTTTGAAAATAAAAATTTAAATTCAGAAATATTTCTGAATTTATTATTAAGTGTTTAAAGTTAAGAAAATCCCTTTTATTTATTTATTTGTATATTTTACGTAATTTAAAAACTAAATATGAGTTAAATACTTTAATAAATATCAGGGTCAAGATCCATCCCTTTTAATGTTATTGCCAAAATTTCAGGAAAAAAAAAATAATTTGGTTTAGTAATTTAACGGTCAACTAGTACTTTGACTATAACCCCTAAAGAGGGTTTCATCAGGGTTTCGTGTTTCATTTTTTTAAAAAATATTTCTCGACGACCCAATCATACGGAGGTCAAGATCCATCCCTTTTAATGTTATTGCCAAAATTTTGGAAAAAAATATATTAATTTCTTTCAGTAATTTAACGGTCAACTAGTAATTTGACTATAACCCCTAAACAGGGTTTCATCAGGGTTTCGTGTTTCGATTTTTAAAAAAAAAATATTTCTCGACGACCCAACCATACGGAGGTCAAGATCCATCCCTTTTAATGTTATTGCCAAAATTTTACAAAAATAAATTAATTTCGTTTAGTAATTTAACGGTCAACTAGTACTTTGACTATAACCCCTAAACAGGGTTTCATCAGGGTTTCGTGTTTTGATTTTTTTAAAAATATTTCTCGACAACCCAACCATACGGAGGTCAAGATCCATCCCTTTTAATGTTATTTCCAAAATTTTAGAAAAAAATAAATTAATTTTGTTTAGTAATTTAACAGTCAACTAGTACTTTGACTATAACCCCTAAACAGGGTTTCGCCAGGGTTTCGTGTTTTAAAACATCCAAGCCCACAACTGAATGCATACCTGACCCAACAACCCACCACAGGTCAGTCTTAAAGTGCTAGCAAATTGGTATACATTATTTATTGACTTATAACTATAAAGGCCCCAAACACTCTTATTCTAATCGATGTGGGATATTACAAACACCCCCTCTTATAGGACCGACGTCCTCGTCGAGCCCACACACAAACTTACTAAACCCGGGCAGTGCCACTGCACTTCCGACCGGGCAGAGCTCTGATACCATTTATAACATCCAAGCCCACAATCGAATGCATACCAGACCCAACAACCCACCGCAGGTCAGTCCAAAAGTGCTAGCAAATTGGTGTACATTAGTTATTGACTTGTAACTATAAAGGCCCCAAACACTCTTATTCTATATAATCGATGTGGGATATTACAAAAGGCTCGTGTGGTTCGATCATCAAAATTCTATTTCAAAATTATCGAATCAAGAATCGGGAACAAAAACTAGTTTAGGGGTTAAAATCAAAGTAGTAGTTGACCGTAAAATTACCTAATCTAATCAATTTTTTATTTTTTTTTTAAATTTTGGAATAACATTTAAAAGGATTGATCTTGACCCCCGAGTGGTTCGATCGTCTAAATTCTATTCCAAAAATATCGAATCAAGAATCGGGAACGAAAACTAGTTTAGGGGTTAAAGTCAAAGTAGTAGTTGACCGTAAAATTACCTAATCCAATCAATTTTTTATTTTTTTAAAATTTTGGAATAACATTTGAAAGGATTGATCTTGACTCCTGTGTGGTTCGATCATCGAAATTCTATTTCAAAATTATCGAATCAAGAATACGGAACGAAAACTAGTTTAGGGGTTAAAGTCAAAGTAGTAGTTGACCGTAAAATTACCTAATCTAATCAATTTTTTTTTTTTTAAAATTTTGGAATAACATTTGAAAGGATTGATCTTGACACCCATGTGGTTCGATTATCGAAATTCTATTTCAAAATTATCGAATCAAGAATCGGGAACGAAAACTAGTTTAGGGGTTAAAGTCAAAGTAGTAGTTGACCGTAAAATTACCTAATCTAATAAATTTTTTATTTTTTTAAAATTTTGGAATAACATTTAAAAGGATTGATCTTGACTCCCATGTGGTTCGATCGTCTAAATTCTATTTCAAAAATATCGAATCAAGAATCCAGAACGAAAACTAGTTTAGGGGTTAAAGTCAAAGTAGTAGTTGACCGTAAAATTACCTAATCTAATTAATTTTTTATTTTTTTAAAATTTTGGAATAACATTTAAAAAGATTGATCTTGACTCCCGTGTGGTTCGATCATCGAAATTCTATTTCAAAAATATCGAATCAAGAATCGGGAACGAAAACTAGTTTAGGGGTTAAATTCAAAGTAGTTGTTGATCGTAAAATTACCTAATCTAATAAATTTTTTATTTTTTAAAATTTTTGGAATAACATTTAAAAGGATTGATCTTGACTCCCCTGTGATTCGATCGTCTAAATTCTATTTCAAAATATCGAATCAAGAATCGGGAACGAAAACTAGTTTAGGGGTTAAAGTCAAAGTAGTAGTTGACCGTAAAATTACCTAATCTAATAAATTTTTTATTTTTTTAAAATTTTGGAATAACATTTAAAAGGATTGATCTTGACTCCCGTGTGGTTCGATCGTCTAAATTCTATTTCAAAAATATCGAATCAAGAATCGGGAACGAAAACTAGTTTAGGGGTTAAAGTCAAAGTAGTAGTTGACCGTAAAATTACCTAATCTAATAAATTTTTTATTTTTTTAAAAAATAAAAAATAAAAAAAAATAAGAGGTCGGGTTGTACGAGATTTTAGAAAAACGTAATAAATTAAAAAAATAAGTTTTTAAAATTTTTAAAATATTGTTATTTTTACTTTTCTTATTCCTAAAATATGATAAAAACATATAATAAAAATTTTAGTTTTTTTTATAGAAATGAAGTATTATTTATTCATCATTTTTAGTTAATAATTTATAATTATAATAATTGAATTAAAAGCTTGAAATAAAAAATTAAATTGAAAAATTGAAAGTAGCGGGTTTTTTTGGGTGAAAAAACTTTTCCCCCTAAATGAAAATTTTAACCTTAACTTTCCCCCCAAACGAAACTTGATGGACTTAAACTAACACAACACTCTCTCTAGTCTCTCTCTTTGATCTAAACGAATTGAATAATTGAAGAAGGGTTTCAAATTAACACAACACCCTCTCTAGTCTCTCCCTCCCACGCAAGTCTCTCTCCCGCACACAACGATGAAAGCAGGTAGATCTAAAGTTGAATTAAGGTTTAATTGAGGTCTTGCTGGTTTATGGCTTGTGAAGATCACAACCTCTGAACCTCAACTTCAACCAAATGAAAGGGAAAGAAGAGTAAGCATTTGTTTTAGTCGTCGCTTTTTTATAATCAAAACTATCCTATACTATGATTGTACGGCATATCTACATGTATTCTGTTTTCTCATCTCTGTATATTGTTTGATAAAATGCCTCACTGAATAATATTTAATGTTATGGATGATGTTCATCAAAATTGCGTCCAACCCTATTTTTCCCAGGTGAGTTTACAAAGGTAGCTTAAATTTTTTACAAAGGTAGCTTAAATTATAATTGATTCATGATTGTTTATATTTTCTATACAAAAGATCTTATATGAATGTCTTCTATTTGCTTTTACATGTTTAAGATAAACTTATAATAAGTATGGAGGGATGAGTGGATGTTGTCCGCTTGAAATATATGGCCTAAAGCAAGCTTTTCCAGATGAAGTTGAAGTTTTTTTTATACTTATTTTATCTACATATTCACATCTTTCATTGAATTATAGGAGCTATAGTCAATGCACTCGGAGCTTTGAGGGCACCTGTTGGCATTCAGTATGTGATAATGGGCCTTGAAACTATTTATGTTATCCTTGTTCTCTCTTTATCTAAATTCTGATCTTGTCACTGTAAACAGGCATTTCTCAAAGATTGCCAACTGGTTAATTATGATGTCAGTATTCACTGTAAGTGTTCCATTAGTTTTGCACTTGATGTCTATATTATTTCACCATACTCGCAATTTGTCTATCTGGTAATTGTTTGCATATCTTAATAGACCATTTTTTGCTTAACTTTTGTCAGGTTATCATGGGACGAGGAAACTGTTTTGACTTTATTGAATTCTAATTGTGTCTCTGGTGCTTAGTGGAACCGAAACACTAACTCGATTTGGTTGTATAATGTGTAGAAATGTGTGCGAATAATATTCTTTTGTTGCAGCATAATATTCGTTTTCTTCAAGTAAGTCTTCAGAACAGAAAATCAGATTCTCTGGAGTGGCTCATTATCGTACTGATTGGGACTGAAATACCATATCTATTTATGATATTGCCCAGAAGTCCATATTGTAGGAATCCTTGTTTCTTTTTTGACCCCTGCTCCTAAATTTAGATAACAAGTGAGTTACGTATTATAGGAATCAGTTATAAAACTCAAGATATGTTACTTACATTTTTGTTATAATACAGATACGTTTTGATAGAAATGTTGGAGGATTTAGTATCGATGGCAAAAAGTACACTCTTCTGCAAAAGCACTTGCATTCTCCATCTGAGCACCGACTTAATGGACGCCTGTATGTTCATCTCGATTTGCACTTGTTTTTTTTATAGATAAGTCTAATTTTACTTATTATCTTTAATATTCAGAATCTTTTGAGTGTTCTGTTTATGTAAATCTAGGTATATTCACACTCATATCTCTTATTGTTTTGTACAAAAGATGGAACATACGTTATTACTGTTATATTGTACAACGAGAAGATAGAACTTGTCATTTATAAAGATGTGTAGTCTGTATCTATATTACAATTTTGTAACTCGTCTTGCTAAAATAGAATGGACGCGGAGATTCATATAGTTCACAAGGCTGAAGATGGCAGCATCGCTGTTGTTGCAGTTCTTTACAAGGACGGTGATACCGATCCTCTACTTGCTAAGGTACACATCTGATCTTTTTCAATCACAGCACATGGATGGATTACAACAATCAGCTTTTAATGAATTAAGAATTCTTGGCAACGTAATCTGTCAATTTGTAACTATTTATGCACACATCTATCAGGCTGGAATCAGTGTACCTTCTTCATTAATTTTATAATCAGTTTGGTGTAAACAGTGTTACAAGTTTTGATGTAATATTAATGACATGCTTCTTAAGTCAACAGTTGTGATAATATCCATAGCATTCTGGCATAGTATTTACGTTTTGTATACCTGTGGTCCTAATCAACTATGTTATGTTTGTTTGATTAAATTCAGAAACATATTTTATACCGCATACCTTATATCTTATTGTCGGTGGTCTATTGAAACTTTTTTTACTTACAGCTGCTTTTTTTAATGTTTATAGAAACCCCAATTGATCAAGGGAAACATGCAACTCTTTTTTGTGGATCAGTAGCGTAGTCAAGCTCTTGAATCATCCATGGTTCCAGAAGAATTATGTGTATGTAAAGCTTGCAGAAAATGAAAAAGTCAGTTTAGATGATGTTTGTGTAGTTTTTAATGACACCAAGTTTGGCCTAGTTTTCTATTTTATTTTCAATGTTGGTGATTTAAGTAGTTTGGAGTGGTTATGGTTGAAGGAGAAATTGTAATGGTTAAATTTGGTTTGAATGTTGGTTTGAACATGTAATGGTTAAATTTGGTTTGAATGTTGGTTTGGATATGTAATGGTTATTAATGGGAATGTTACATATATAGAGCAGCTATTTCAATTTTTTTGTATTCTAGTGTTACATTTGTCTATTGTAGTGTTGCATATGCATTTTCATTTGCTGTTACACTTGCCTGTTGTAGTGTTACATTATAATCTTATTTAGTGTTACAGTAGAAATGTTACAGTGTTACAATAGAGAGTGGGACCCACACATGCCACGTGGCAGTGGGCCCCACACATGCCACGTGGCAGGTGGGTCCCACATGCCACGTGTCAGGTGGGTCCCACATGCCACGTGTTAGGTAGGCCCCACAATTGCCACGTGTCAATGGGCCCCACGTTCTATCCCTCAGAGTAAGTTCAAATGTAACATTACAAATCCGTTACAGTAGGTGATGATAGTGTTACATTAGCGACATAATGTATCGCTTTATTAGTGTTACAGTAGATGGGCAAAAGCGTTACAATAGGCACCTGATAAGTGGATTTTATATCCACTTGGATCGCTTCAATTCGGCTTAAATTGATTGTCTTGGACTCAAGTTTGTTGTAGTTTTGATGTGTTTTGTGTAGTTATGCAGGTTTGCAAGAATGTCGATTATGGTTGATGCTTCTGTCGTTTTTGGAGGTTAAATTGATTAAAATTTGGATTTCCGGGAAGATTGCGCAGTCTACACTGTTTTGGCCATATCTGGAGTTCTAGAAGTCAGGGGAGACCCAGCATGGAGAGCCGAGATAGTAGACACGGTCACCTCTATGGTAGTGCAGATCAGGGATGTTGTCAGAGCGGCGTTACCGTGAGTCGGAGTAGTAGTCTTAGTCACTAATCAGACTAGTCATCTTGTTGATGTCATCACTACAAGAAATATGGGCTATTGCAACGCCAAAAAAGTGTCATATTAGACCCCAAATGTGTTACAATAGAGGTTTTTGCCAAAATTGAGCGTTGCATCTGCTGCCGTTGCAATAGACCCCTATAGCAACGTTTTACCAACTTATTGCAACATTTTTAAAGTATTACAATATCCACTTTAGTGCAACACTTTTGTCATGTTTTGTGACACTTTTATGATGTTGCAATAGACTATTGCAACACTATTTTGTAACATATTTTAGTTAAAAGTATTACTAGGTCAATTTATTGCAACATTTTCATGTAACATTTTCTTCCCTATTGTAATGCTTTTCATTTTTTAGCAACATTTATGTGCAACATTTTTGTTCCTATTGTAATACATTTAGATTTTTTTAGCAACATTTATTTAGTCCAAATTGCAATAGCTGTTTAAAATGTTAATAAACCATTACAAAAACATATCAAACCAGAAATCATATATCCAAGTTCTCAGATAGCAAATCCAATAGAATATATGTTAACAAAACCCAAACAAAGTTGATCAACTTATACAAACAAAGTCTTCCATGTGAAAGTGCCAAGCTAATTTGTGAAAACCTATAACACAATGCAATGAAAAAATTACATGTATATCCCTTTCTATATTCTGCAAACTAACAAATTAAATTTGAGAATTCTATCTCTAGTTTGACAATTATATCAGCTGCTCCAGCGACAATATTGCTCTGTTGTCCATCTGAAACAAGTATAGAAGTAAAAAAGTTGATTATTAATACAAAAGGGAAATCATACTCATAAACAGATAACAAGACATATTGCAGAAAATAGAAACAATAAAGAGGAATGGTACAAATAACATTTGTTATCGTTTCATTAATTGAATAAAAAGTTAAAGACTATATAAAAAATTCAAGTCTTTATATTCAATTAAATTTGTACCTGTGATAGTGTGATTGGTCCACCTTGCGAAGCATATAATCCCTCTGACTTCATCACGTCCACGATTTCTATTGTGAAGTTCTGCATCAGATGCTGCGGTGAACATATGCGATAACAAATGTAAGTAATCTGCACTGATAACATCACTGGTCTTGATTTATTCTACATTCAAATCAGTGTTGATTATCCTTGCATGCTATATGGAGGTTCCAAAAAACATATGTTTGTATGACTTGCAATCCTCCTTCTTTGGCTTTGGAAATTAAAGATGGCCATATCTGCAAGTAACATTAACATGGCTGACATTACAATGTCCAGTCTCCCCGCATCGACCTCATTGACTCTAGATATAACTACTGCAAAAAAATAAAAATAAAATCAGAAGTTACCTCTCTCTTCTTCCTTTGTATTCATACCAGAAATGAAGATAGAAAACTGAGGTATAGTGTTGACTACGACTTAGTTGGACCAGTAACTCCGCAACCTGCTTTGATCGAACATGTAGTACCACGAGATGATATCCTATTCATCATAGGAGGATCCAGAAATACAACAATGACTGTAATGTCATTATGAAAATGTCTCCTCACTCCTCTATCAATCTTCTTTAGGTCGGAGTATCTCATTTCTCTTTTCGTTGCAGCTACTCTTAGTGCAGCCTTAACAAGTCTCCTGGCAATTCCCTGCAGAGGAAAAAGAGAAGTCTCAGTCAAAAACTGGCCTCATCTAATTGAGAACTACATTATACATGTCAGTGGAAACCACTACATGACCAAACTTACCATCAACATTTAAGTGAATATATCTAAATTCTGTAGACATTAGGATATTATTAACCACTGACAACTTACATTTCGTGGGTGATTGTCACAATATCAACAGCCTCCTGGTTAGCTACTTTATATTAACAAAAGAAACAAATAGTTTTAGAACTTCTTTTAAGATTTCTTTAGTATAGATTTAAAAATGTGTACCAGCCTTGGTGAATAATTATGGTTCTACTATTTTATACAGACAACAACAATATTCTGGTTTTTAAATTAAGGATAAATATGGAATTAACAATTTGTTTACACTTCAAGCAATATTGCTGGGCACTTATAACCTGATTTCCAGACCCATTTCCGTTCTCGAGGGATTCCTGGAAATGATTTTAAAATGTCATTAATGTTCAATGGATTACAATCCCTGCACAGTATATACAAAATACGAGACAGTAGAAGCAAAATCTGTCTGGAATCAAATAGTTAATCTATTCATGATCAATGTCACATTTTCTGAAGTTTACTAAACCTGTCACTAGTATAAATTGTTAGCAGTGAACACCACTCCAAGAACTCTTCATGAAATTGATAAGGTTCAAATGATAAGAAGACAGTAGTCGTTTCGGAACGATTGCTACAGACGAATTTTATCAACTAACTTCAAAACCCGATCAGTAGATTAAGACAGTAAAACAGTACTATGAAAAGCAAGTCATACCATAAATGTTAACCCAGCGCCACCATCAATTTTCTCAGTAAGTGGTAATAAACACCAATATCAACATTATCCATATTATGTTATACAGTCAAATAAAATGGATAAATCATACTGGTTTCCAATGCCCGACTGGAGGGATGCTAATCAAACAGCAATCATAGGATAGAAAGAGGTGATGATATTAGCCCGAACAGGCAGCAAGTGTGTATTTCGTGCAATTATGAATCTCCAGGAGATGCATAGATGTGGATTCCATGCAAATCATGGACAAATATTTGAACCATCAGCTAAGGCAACATTGTATTTCTGGCAGAAAAGTATTACCTTCACGGATTTAGCTATAAGTTTTTTGTCCTTCTCCGTTGCAAACCAAGTTCGTTTAGGGCGTGAATATATTTCATCTCTATGCAGTATCATATTCTCCGCCTGTAAAGACATTTGATTGTAATCTATATTAAAAAATAATTGCAGCTTACAGCATATATTATTGTTTTGACAGAGTCAAATTTCATCAAAAAAAATCATTGAGAAAAATAAAACAAGTTATGGTCAGGAGTCCATATTAGTTAAAAGCCGAGCAAAATACTAAATACGGAAGGGAGAAACGTGCTGGGGATGCAAAACCTTTGTGGCCTCCATTTCAGCTTTTCTCAGAGCCATCTCCTCCCTGCACCAATGTAATACTGCATATTAAAAGGGTGAGAACACATTAAAACAAGATTTTCGGAAAATGCGATATATACCTTTCTTCTTGAAGAATCAAAGCAACTTGATCCTCCATTTGATCAATTAACTCAGCCCACTTATTTATTGATTGTTCTGCAACAGTTCGGCTTTTCAGCCTTGAACCAGCTCTCTTTGCCTATTAACATATGAAATATATATATTAATATTTGTAAACAAGAGCACTAGCACATCTTGATCAAGTATTATGGTTCTCCATTTCCATTAGGAGTTAGGACAGTGCATCATTGATGTTTAGAATTTCAGATTCGATTTACAGAACATGATCCAAGGCTTCTCTTTGTCTTTGAAAGAGAGGCAGAGGTCCCCCAAAAAAAACAAAAAAAGACTAACGAGACCTCAAACAGGAACACCTCCCCAAAACCAAGCTAACAATACCAAAGCCTATGGCAAACATAGCCCAGTGGGGGTGTTGTCCGCTCCAACAATCCTCCTCGACCTAGAGTAGTGAAAGAAGATGATAATACTTTCCCACGGATACAAGGATAACTTAAACAAAACAGACTAACATTTAGGCAAAACATTTATGGAAAACAAGTGAAGTTAAGTAGTTTCCAACCTACATTGCACAAAATTAAAACTTTAACCACCATAAACAGAAACAAGAAGCCTTTTCTCCTAAAAATTAAACAAATTTCACAACATAAATCACGAAACAAAACAAACAAAAAACCCCCCAAAACATAAATCAACAAAATCAATCTACACTACATAGTAAAAATAATCTAATTATCCAAAAAAGAATGCTAATTTACAATACACAAATATAGACAATCAATTTACAATACACAAATGTGAGCAGCATAAAAAAATCAAATTTTTATTTAAAAAAACCAAACCTGAAGGAGAATGGTGGATAAATAATGTAATTTCTCATTCTACCCTGAGTTGTAATACGAATCATTCTCATTCATGGGTCTCTCTTTGCGAGGCTTCTCGACTCTCTGGTATCGATCCATCATTACAACAACAATTAATTTTTAAAAACCAAGAAAGAATCAGATCTAAAATGAACGAATCGAGAATCGGGGCTTACCAATTGCAAAAAGTTATGAATTTTAGTGATCCGAATTAAGTGTGTGTTTGTGTTTGTGTTTGTGTGTGTGAGTTAAGTAGAGAACAACCCTAATTGACTTGATGTTTAATTGAAATTTAGGAGAGAGTTGAGAGACGATGGAGAGAGACAGCGGTGTGATGTGTGGTGTTGTGTTTTTTTTATTTAGTTTAATTGTGTATGAAATATTTTGGTATGCTTTTTTATCCCGCTCATCCAGAAAATCAAGTTCCCGCCTACAATTTTGGGCAAAGTGTATAGTCTATTGTAACGTTTTTACTAAAGTGTTGCAATTGCTCTAAAATTTCAAAATATCATTTTGCTTGCAACACTTTTCGTATTTATTGCAACATTTTTTAAAATATTGCAATAGATTACCAAATTTTGTGTCTATTGTAACACTTTTTGTAACACAAATATATATTGGGCTTGCAATAGCCCATATTTCTTGTAGTGCATTTTGGGGATTAGTTTAGTTGTTTACTGTCTTAATCCCAGTCTGATTAGAGGACAGTTAGTAGTACTTTTGTTATAGCAGATTAGTATGTACGGATATGCTTTTGGGGTTTCGAACCTTGTACTTTATGATGTATATATTAGCTAGTAGTGAAGGATGTATCCACAAGTTGTAAAATATTTATGTGAATTAATGAAGTTTATGTATTTTGCCTAATTTTATCGTATTTTGATAATAAATGTTAGGATTCGAAAATATTAATGTATGTTAGGTGATTGACTTAAATGAAAAGGTTATCGTATTAAAGGTGATATGCTTACTTGTTAAAGCTGTAATATAACTAAATACTAACTACGTGGAGTTAAAGTATTGTGATGTATAAATAAGTTAACTAATGATACAGTTGAGTATATATGGAAATGATGGATATTGTATCCTAAATTTGGGTGATTAATGGAGAATATTGTTATATACAGAATCATGCCGCCTAAGCGTAATAATAGAGCGAATGCAAGGGAAAATGAGAGAGATGAAGGAAGTCAAAATAGACAGAATGAAAATGCTCATAATGAACAAGATCATGAGGAAGAAGAAGAAGAATCAACTGGCCAACGAGGAAATCAGGGTGGTGACCCCTTTAACCAATTCATGGACCTATTAAGGCAGAATTTAGCTATTCCACAGAATCCTCAACAATCACCTGTTCTCCCCAATCAGGCAGCTAACTCCTTTCGTGTCTTTAAGCCATTAAAACCCCCGGAGTTTGAGGGAACCGCTAACCCAGTAGTAGCTAGAGCCTGGTTAAAAGAGATGGAGAAAGCTTTTGAGATATTGAGGATAGAAGAGGATCAGAAAACAATCTTTGTAGCCTATCTCTTAAAGGGAGAGGCAAATTATTGGTGGGAAGCTAAGAAGAATCTAGAGGGAGCGGGAGTGATAACCTGGGAACGTTTCACTAGGGTGTTTCTAGATAAATATTCCCCTAGGTATTTGGAAAACCAAATGGAAATCAAATTTTTGGAGTTAAAGCAGGATAACCTAACAGTGGCAGAGTATAAGACTAAATTTACTGAACTGTCTAGGTTTGTTCCAGAATTTGTGCGTACTGAGGAACCAACAATCTCCTAATTCTACCCAGTGCTCTCAGCTCAATACTGACCATCCATAAGGATAAAACATCTGGAATGGTACCTCTCCTCCCTCTATCTGACCTCTGCAAAAGTGTGTCTATAGTCCTACGTGACTCCTCCAGCTGTCCATGTAAGACAAAGTACTCTGACAATAAAATAGCTGGAAGTGGATCACCTGCCAGTATGGGTGTCTCCTGAGGGGGTATAGCAGCTGGGGGAGGTGCATCTACAGGTGGAGGTGCAACTACTGGTGGAGATGGAGGGACTGGCTCGGTATCTGCATCCTCAGAAGGGTCCTCCTCCACCTCATTCTCTGAGAAAATAAAGTGTCCCGATGGAGTGAACTGCTCTGCTGGATCCTCCAAAGGATCAGGGCTCGGTAGAGGGGATGGAACTGGTGATGGCACTGGGACAGGAGTAGGAATCATGTGGATATCTCTCCACTCAGTCTGCTCCTCAGCTATAACCGATAACCTAGGCCTCTTACGCAATGGCATCTCCTCCTCTGGAATGTCTGACCTCACTCGGGAAGGACCTGCCCCATCAGATCCTACATAGGATCTACCGGTGTATGGTACCACAACCATGGCATCTCTCTGTCTGCGCTCCTCTGCCTCCTCAAGTCTCACTCTGATCTCATATCTCTCCATGGCCTCCGCGCGAACTCTCCTCCTTAGGTCAGTGACAGCATACTCTGGAACCTCTACACCTACTAGCTGTAAGTCTACAATCTCCTGCTCTGACAGTCCTAGCCACTGGGGGTCGTGACTCGGCTCACCCATCTTCGCTCCCTATAATAAAACATAAAATTCTATTAGTAATAATCTATAAAATTATAATCACAGCTTAAAATAAATGCTACACGCGATATACCACCCTTGAAATCGATGGATATTCACAATTTTATATTATTACTGATACATTTATTATTACCACTTGTGTTCCTGAGCATTATGACTCTTAGCTCTGATACCAAACTATGACAGCCCCAAATCCGGGGTCAGGAATCCAGGCCGTCACGGACTAATTTCCATTTATTTATAGTCTTCTCTTGGCAGCTAGAATAAAATTGCATAATAAAACTCACACAATAGACCCCACCCTTAAATATTAACACACACACCAGTCATATGCTCAGAGAACAACATCCCCAATATAAGAGTTTAGAGTTTAAAGGAGTTATTACAAACCCAGAATCTTACTAAGTACGTTGTTGAATAATACTTCTGCAGGAAGCATCTCAACAACCAAAAGTTTAATACACAAGCTTACAAACTTAATGTACATAATTCTACCAGGACCCGTCTGTCTATGCACTACCTCAGGAATCGGTGCCAGCGTTCTCTCAGAAGGTTGCCTTTCCCTTACCCTCTTGCGGGGTGTACGGCGGAGTATTGGCATACCTAGCTGTTATATACATAAGTAGCAAGAATGAGCTAAAATAGCTCAGCAAGATAAATTCTATCAACTAGCATTAAAGGAAAATAAACCATTATATATATATGTATATATATTAGACACAATCAATTCCAGTTATTATGGAAGAAATTTTATTTTCATTCAATATATATATATATATATATATACTTTCCAATTTTCTTTGTACAAAAAGAAGTATACAGAATTATAATATCAATTTCTCTTCCAACATCATATAATATCAGTTTCTCTTCATCAGTATCAATAATCCAACATTTCGTATCATTTTTCTGTTTTCAGTATAGAAGTCTGAAAATCATTTTTCAATTCTTTCTTTCAAGTTTTGGGGATATCTGCTAGCGCCAGATACATTAGGACGATGATCAGTCGCCTAATTGTATCTGCTCTCTGTTTACTACCGGTAGAAGGAATGATAATCATCCCTGGAGGAAGGCTCTTCTGCTACATCCCCCTGGAGGAAGGCTCTTCTGCTACATCCCCCTTCGGCAACTCTTGGGCCGAAATAACATTGAGTGCTGGACTGTGCCGCACACAACCTCTTACGCTTTATGTTGCAATCCCCCTTTTTGTCAAAACATTATTATATATATATGTACTACCATTTCGCATTCACCTTTCCATTCACAGTTCTTTTCACATCTTCTCTTTCGTTCACATATACCATCACTTATAACATATGTCATAATACCTTGTTTATGACTCAGACATCTTCTCTGTATTTAGTGAAATCTAGTACTCTTATATATATATATATATATATATATATATATATATATATATATTCCATCTACTTTTAAAAATAGTAGATAATAATCAATTAATACTTATTAAATCTCAATATTTAAAAAGAATATTTTTAACATAATATTATAAATCATATAACCCTAGATAACAACTGATACCATTTTTTTATATAACTCTAGATAACAACTGATACCATTCTTTCATATTCTCTTCATTATAAGGCATGTTCACTTTATTCGTAATCATATCTATATATCCATAATCCATATCCATCTCTCTTGAATTCCCAGAAATTCAGAAAATAAATTATTAGCAATATAGCAACCATAGAATAGCATATAAATATTCCATGAAATCATTTTTCTGTGAGGATAAGTAGTTTTCCAAAGTAAGGATAGAAGAAATCTTGCCTCGATCTCGGTGTCCTGAAGGTATGATCCTGAGTTCGTCTCCCGTCTCTATAGAAACTAAAGGATCACCATTAGTGTATATATATATATATATGATAAGTGGATTTATATCCACTTGGAGCGTTCCATATCGGCTTAAATTGATTGTCTTGGACTCAAGTTTGTTATAGTTTTGATGTGTTTTGTGTAGATGTGCAGGCTTGCAAGAATATTGATTAAGGTTGATGCTTCTATCGTTTTTGGAGAATAAATTGATTAAAATTCGGATTTATGAGACGGTTGCGCAGTCTACACTGTTTTGGACATATCTGGAGTTCTAGAAGTCCGTTTTCAGCGATCTTACTGCCCACGCGAAGCTTGGGAGATTTTCTACAACATGGGATAGGTGTTGCACGAGCAGATTGCGCGTGGTGGGCGCAGGCTGCGCGACAAACAGACTGATGGGCGCAGGTTGCACGCGCGCGGTGCTGAAAATTTACAGTTTTTACTATTTTAGCCATATCTTGAGTTCTACAACTCCGTTTGAGGCCCGTAAGCAGTCCACGCGAAGATAACGGAATTCACTATCATTATAAAGTGGTCCAGAGGTCCAATTACTACTGGAACGGTCCAGAAATACTGAAGAAAAGTTAGCTACGAATTTTCCTTAAAAACAGAATCAGTTTAGGAAACGTATTTTGTAGAAATTCTATTATAATTCTGTTTTGGTATTTTCTTGCTGGGCAAGACTTCTAGAGCCTATATAAACACATCCAACCCTTGTAATTTGTATCATTAGGAGAGAACCATTACATATCAATTACTTAGTTTTATTTATATATTTTCATACTTTGTTTTTATCATGGTTTCATCAGATCCCATGATGACGAGAGATTCGATTATGAGCTAATCGTTGTCATGGGATTCTAACGGATTTATTTATGGAGCTTTAGTATCTTGATACTTTACAGATCTGTGTGTGATGTATATCTGATATCCTCGTATGGTTGTGCTTTATGAATTTAGATGCGTAGCTAACATCTAATTTGTTAATCTCTTGTGAAACGAGAGTGGATCTTGAGATTTAGAACTTGTCATGCTAGCATAGGATAGGTTGATGTTTTAACATCATGATTTGTGGCGTAAATAGAGATATTATGCTGCCCTATGTGATCAATGTGGATAACTTGTTCTTCAACCGTTATGTTTTCAAATTCTATAGAGATATAGGGTCTAAGCATAATTGGTGTCTATTCATCTTCTATCTCTTTTGTGGATGTATGTTTAGTTTGGTATTCGTATACTGAGAAGTAGCGTATACTTGTTTCGTGTTGTCCGATCAGATATCATAACCATTGCATATAGTGATTAAAGGCGTCAGATCTAAGCAAAGTATTTAATGAAGTTAGGATCCCATGTTTTCTCTTGCAGAAGTAATTTGATTTAAATTCTAGTTAGTTAGTTAATTCTAAGTTTGTTAATTTGTTTTTTTTAGTTAATCTTAGTTAATCTAAACCCAATTTGTTAATTGTCTTAGCAGTGAATAATAATCATACATTGTTGCATAGGTGCATCTACTGAATTAAAACCATAACCAGATCTCTGTGGGAACGAACTTGACTTCTATCTGTATTACTTGTATCCACGTACGCTTGCGTGAATTAGTGCAAACAAGTTTTTGGCGCCGCTGCCGGGGATCTTCGGTGTTTTATTTTTGGTTTATGTGCTTGTCAATAGTGGTCGTTAGAGTTCACTGACTCGGATTTTTTCTTACCTATATTGTTTAGTTTGTTGGTGTTTCAGGTACTTGTCAGAGAGCGTTGACGTTGAAGATGGATTTTCTAACTTACTATAGAGTTCAGCAGGTGGCTAGTGTTTTTGAGCTATGTGCGGGCGCACATGAGACGTATCAGTGCTGGAGCAACCAAGGTGGTATTCAACAGCCTCAGCAATGTGAGCGGTGTTTGGGCTTCCATGATCCCTCACAGTATTGTTACTACGAAGGAGTTGATCCATATGTCACTTATGAGGAACAACCATATTTTCAATACCATCCTCAACAGTACCAGCAAGATGTTCCAGATATGTCATATGTCTTTGGTAGTGAAGAGTTTCAACATCAGCAACCTATTCCTACTTTTCAGTCAGATGAGGTTGATGATTTGAAGGAGATTAGCAAGGAGATTAGAATGCTTGTAGAGAATCATGAGAAGTCTATCAAATCTATGGGGACACTTGTTGCTCAAGTTTTGAGTGCCTTGGAACAAGAGAATTAACAATTCATGCTAGAGGCAACACTAGAGAATAACGGTGACTTGGAGCAAGGTACTGCATGCATAATTGAGGAAGACAAATTCCAAGGTGAGGTGAGTGTTCACAAGCCATGTGAGGAATTTGATCAAGCTAGTGAGGTGGATGATTTGGAAAGGGCACAATTCGGGACAGACACTGATGAGCTACACAAATTTCAAGAATTGGTATGTGCGTACCAAGAGGACACTGATGAGTTACGCAAATTTCAAGAATTGGTATGTGCGAACCAAGAGGTTGATGATCATAGAAAAGATGCAGGTCTTCTACTTGTCTCAGAGCTTAAAGATGGAGGTAGCGAATTAGAGCCAATGGAGGAAGTTCTCTTTGAGGAACCAAGGGCTTCAGCAACTTACATTTACCATCCTCCATTATATTCAAGCGAAGCCCGCGAATGCGTGTTGTTCTACAAATTGATAGATTTTGGGTCAACAGATGAAGGCATTGGAATAAGACAAAGTTGTTATACGAATAGGCCAAGCGAGGAGAAGTGGCAGAAAGTGTGTCGCTGTGATGACGATGAAGTATCTCGAAGAGATGACCAGGCAAACTATTATCATCCTTAATGGAGGCTTGGAAGTAACGTCAAGCTATTGACGTTAAAGAAGCGCTTGATGGGAGGCAACCCACGCATTAGTGTAGGGAAAAAAAAATTGAGTGTTATTTAAAAAAAAAAAAAAGACATGGCGAGCTCAACATTCGTCCAGGTTAGTAATTGGCCATGTATACGTGTTAACAAGTAACTAGTCGAGTAAGCCGCGCTTCGCGGCGGCTTTATAACATTTTTTTAAAAAAATTTAAATAAAAATTATTTAGGAAAAAATCGACAAAAATATATAGAGAATAATATCAATATAGATTGGTGAACAAAATATTGTATAAAATAAATATATATAGATTTTTCTATACCAATTTTGTCTCACGATTTTTTAGGCCGACACCCGTTGTATGTATAATAAAAAACGTACACACTAATAAAAATTTTAATACTAAAATTCTCTTTGCCTTTGATTTCGATTTGCACGTCGGTGATATTTTCATAGGATTCAATTAGAATTGGAAGATATTGTTGTAAAAAAAAGTTAGAACTTCCTTTTTATATACTAACTATAATATAATTTAGAGGTGAGACTTATTTTTAATAACATCAATATTTTCCTTGATGCATATTTTAGTTTGAAAATTGAGATAAATTAGGAAATTAGATAAATAGCGTTCTAGTTTTTGAAAAATGTACAAAAATATATGTATAATATCAATATAGATTGGTGAACATGTATAAATTAAATATACATGATAATAAGATAAATTATTAATATATTTTTATGTACCTATTTTGTCTAACTATTTATTAGGCTGATACCCGTTGTATATATTATAAAAATATTAAACTTATACAATAATAAATTTTAAATACTAAAATCCTCTTTGACATTGATTTCGGTTTACACGGTGAGATTTTCTTATGATTCTAATATTCTATTAGAATTGGGAGATTTTGTTTTTTTATAAGTTGATAAAAGAAAGTTATTAAGAATAATAAATTTATTAATTATTTCATTTAGATAAAAAAATAACATCTTCTTAATTAAAACCTATTTTAGTATACAATATTATACTAAAATAATATTATCTTATAATTGTAATTATCTTATAATTACAATTTATCTTATAATGAAAAGGTAATTTATCTTAGAATAATGAAAAGTGTTATGTTAATACGAATTGTAATTATCTTATAATTTTAAGTTTTATTATCACATTTTAATTTAATATTATAGAAAGACTTTTTTTAGTTTAATTTAAAATATCAGGGTTTGATTTGGTTTGGTTTCTTTGAAATAATGCAAAATTGATATTAATTGTAAAAATGATTGTTTTACATGTAATTTAAAGTAAAATCGCTTCTCCTGATATCACTTTCCAATTACTGACAATTTCCATTACAAAATCGATGATGTTTCTGTAAATACAAAAAGAATTTTATTTACACAAAATTATCATTAAGTTCTTCAATTTGAAAATTCCTTCGGTCGAGCACTCTTCGGGCAAAATCAATCCAAAAACCATATTTTCCTTATAAAAATATAACAAAATCTATATCCCATAACAAATAAAAATAAAAAAAAGTTATAAAATAAACTAATTTTTTTAATTTTTAATTTTCCATTTCTAAAAATAATAATATTTTAAAAAAAAATGCTAGATATCCCAAATTGATATCCAAATATTTCTCAAATATCAAATATATTATTTTAATTAAACCTCTAGAAAGTTTATAGACACAATATATAAAATAAGGTAAAAAGCAAAGGCCAATTGGCAAAGCTAAACACAAAAGGGACCAAAACGAAGTCTTTCAAACCACTTCAAAACAAAATGAAAAAGAAAAATAAAAAAACAAACACGGTGGTGAGAATCGATGGTTGATGGCTCTGGGGCCCGAAAGTTAGGAGAGCATTGGCTCCATTGCACTGACACTAATTTAAATGAATACAAAAATATCATGTCACGGTCCCATCGTTTATTTTTACAAGTGATGAAAATAATGTTAATTTAGAATATATTGCAGGAGCTGGGGATTGATATGGGGTCTTGAGATGCACCAACTGGCGCCAGGTTTTTAGGAATTGTCGCATAAGATGTAAAGAAATTAGGCTTAAAGAGATTGTAAGCCACCACGTCAACGCTCTAGTCTTCTGCTTTTATTATATATATAGATTGGCCATGAAATTAACATGTCTCTTACCAGCAGGTTTGTTAGTTTATGTACGAGTATATATGTTTTATTATATTAAATAAACATTCATCTCCTAAATCAAATCCAACGCCTTTTCTAATTATTTTCTCCACCTAAAATCCTAATTTTTTTTCCTATATCAATTCCAAAACCCCCCATCTTTTCTTCAAATTTCTAATCCTATATTTATTCTAATTCATATTTATTATTATTATTATTATTATTTTTTATTTTTTATTTTTATTTTTTTTAATCCCTAAATTTTATTTTTATCCTACATCAATTTCAAACCTCCTAAATCTCTCCTACACTCTAAATTTTTAAATCTCATCTATCCATCATCTTATATATATACACACCTATACATACAAATCCAACTTCTATTTCTTTTAATCTCTAAAAATTCAATTCTAAAGAGGAATTAATTGCAAGATCACCTCTCCGATTCGTATTGGGTAAATTTTTTTTTTTCTAATATTATTTTTATTACGAATTTATGTTCTTGTAAATTGGGATTTTGTATTATTCTTGGAATTTGGGCTATTTTTGGTGTGATATTGCTTGGTAATTATTGGTGGAGCTTCTTGTGAGTTGGGTATTGACTCTTATGGCTCCTAAGCGTGGGAGAGGTGGTGCTAGTGTTGTGAAATTTTCGTCTCCCGCATGATGCATCCGAGGATGAGGTCTTGTAGGTATGTTTTCTGCTATCTCTCATATTTACTTCCATTCAATGAGGACATTGAATATTTTAAGTTTGGGGGTGGTTTGAGGGATTAGTAGTTGTTGTATTATTATGTGTTCATGTAGGATTTCATGCTTTGCATATTAGTAGTAGTAAATTATGCATTTATGTTCGTGTTATTTATGTTTGTTTCATATAGGACATTCTGTTTTTATGTTTGTATATCATGTGAGTTCATAATAGTTTGCATTTGCACCCATGCTTGATAGGAATTTTGTGTTGTTGACGCTTTTGATTGAGAAGTGATATGCTTTGTTCTTGTGCACACACATACACTAGTAAGTTGAAGATAGTAGACTTATTGAATGTTGTAAGTGATTAGAAGGACATGAATATGTGCAAGTTGATTTAGTTTGCATGCTTTGAATACAAGTCGGTGCGTTAGAGAGATTTTTGCTTGGGATTGAGTATGTTTTTCCACCAAGTGAGTTTTTTAGCCTTATTGCATATTTGTTGCAATGTATTCGTTTGCTTGAGTGTCCACGGATTGTTTGCATTGCTAGCAGTTGTTTGAGGTCTTTCTTGTAATGCATGACATTATTTGAAGATTAAAATGATAAAGGCATTTAGGAATAACCACATATTTTCCCATATTACCACACCATATGTTGGATATTTTAGTGTAATTGGATTGGCTAGTTGATCAATGTAATTGTAATGTTACATCGAACAAGTCGGGAGAATGCAGAGTGCATGTTCTGTTCGAGTTCATTATGATTTCAGAATTATTGCTTATGAGACATGTCTATTAGTATCAAACACATCTGTTAGAATGAGATGTGTCTATTGGAAAAGACACATCTTGAGGTGTGTCTATTGGCATTGGACATGACTGTTGGAAATGAGATGTGTCTTTTGGCAAAAGACACATCTTGAGGTGTGTCTATTGGCAAAAGACACATCTGTTGACATCTATAAATAGGTGTGGCATTGATCATTTTCAGTATAGGTTCATTTTGAAATACACAGCAAAATACATTCTTTTTTCTTGCAGATTTTCTGATTTTATCCGATTGAATTATTTGGGTGAACCACAAATAACTTCAATCTGAAAGTGTTCACACGACTTCAGAAAAATCCAAGTTATCACCCAACTCCCCAACAAAGATTGAAGTTAACTATTTTCTGAAGATGGCGAACTCAGAATCTGTAAAAGACATGACAAGCAAGTTTGCAAAGTTGGACAAGTTTGAGGGTCAGGATTTTAGAAGATGGCAAAAGAAGATGCATTTTCTATTGACGACGCTGAAGGTTGTATATGTTTTGAGTACCCCCATTCCAGAAGTGGTTGAGGATGAAACCGCTGAACAAACAAGGAGGCGTTGCAAATGGGAAAATGCTGATTACATCTGCCGCGGTCACATCTTAAACGGTATGTCTGATTCCCTTTTCGATGTATATCAAAATATTGAGTCAGCAAAAGAATTGTGGGATTCTCTTGAATCCAAGTACATGGCAGAAGATGCTTCTAGTAAGAAGTTTCTGGTCAGTAATTTTATGAATTATAAAATGGTCGATTCTAGACCGGTGATGGAACAATACAATGAATTGTTAAGGATTCTGGGTCAGTTTGCCCAACACAATCTGAAGATGGATGAATCCATCTCAGTTTCTGGTGTTATAGACAAACTACCACCATCATGGAAGGATTTTAAACACTCCTTGAAACATAACAAAGAGGATATGACTCTGGTTCAACTTGGAAGTCACTTCAGAATTGAAGAGGCTTTGAGGACTCAAGAAATTGAGAATAATCCTAAGGGCAAGAACCAAGTCGGTAACTCTTCTGTGAATATGGTTGAAGATGGTGGATCTTCAAAGAATTCTAAGTATGGCAAGGGTGATAAACGAAAGTTTAAAGGAAACAACAACAATTCTTCCAATAAAAGGCCTAAGATGGCATGTTGGAAGTGTGGCGAGCCTGGACATTTCAAGAAGGATTGTCGGGTTGGTAAAGGCAAGCAAGAAAAGCAAAATGCTGGTCCAAGTGGATCCAAGGATCCAGAAAAGCAACAAGGTCAGATTTTAATGCAAAATTGTAATTCTAGTCAGAATTATGTGTCACTAATATCTGAGGCATTTTATGTGCAGGATGACAATGTTGCTTGGTGGATTGATTCAGGAGCAACGAGTCATGTATGCAAAGATCTTCGTTGGTTCATAGACTTTCAACCAATCGAAGATGGATCTATCTTAAAGATGGGAAATGTTGCAACTGAACCGATCAAAGGACTAGGAAATGTCAAGATAGTTTTTACTTCTGGCAAATGTATATTGTTGAATAAAGTGTTGTATGTTCCTGGGATTCGTAAGAATCTCTTGTCTGGTGTTGTATTGAACAATTGTGGATATAAACAAGTTTATGAAAGTGACAAATATATATTGTCAAAACATGGCTCTTTTGTTGGCTTTGGCTATTTGTGTAATGGTATGTTTATGTTGAATGTCAATACTCCATTTATTGATGAATCTGCTTGCATGGCTTCTACTAGTACTAGCAATAATTTGAACAAACCAGAATTATGGCATGCTAGACTAGGACATGTACATTACAAAAGAATAAAGGATATGTCAAAAATGAGTCTCATACCTGCTATTGATTTAGACAATGAAAAATGCAAAACATGCATGTTAACAAAGATAACAATAAAGCCCTTTAAGGAGGTTAATAGGGTGTCTGATGTTCTAGAACTAATACATAGTGATTTGTGTGATTTCCATTCTACACCATCATTAGGAAATAAAAAGTATGTAGTTACTTTTATTGATGATGCTACTAGATATTGCTATGTATATTTATTGCATGATAAGGATGAAGCTCTTGACTTCTTTAAAATTTATAAAGAAGAAGTAGAGCTACATCAGAGTACCATGATTAAAAATCTGCGTACTGATAGAGGAGGTGAGTATTATGATCCGGTTTATTTTCAATCTACTGGTATAATACATCAAACCACGACTCCTTATACACCACAGCAAAATGGTGTGGCAGAGCGAAAGAATAGGACTTTGAAAGAAATGGTTAATTCCTTGTTATCCTACTCGGGTTTGAGTGAGGGATTTTGGGGTGAGGCTATGTTGATAGCCTGTCACTTATTGAATCGAATTCCTAGTAAGAGGAATAAGATTACCCCTTATGAACTTTGGTATAAAGAGTCACCAAAATTAAGTTTTCTGAGAGTTTGGGGATGTAGAGCAGTTGTAAGACTCACTGAACCCAAAAGAAGAAACTTGGGTGAACGAGGTATAGATTGCATATTTGTTGGTTATGCTGAGCATTCCATAGCATATAGATTCTATGTGTTAGAATCTAATGACTATGTATCTGTGAACTCGATTATCGAGTCAAGATATGCTATTTTTGATGAAAACATATTTACATCTATATCTAGACCAAGGGACATGCTTCAGATTTCTTCTAGTAGGAACTCGGTTTCTACTGAAGATGTGAATGGACCGTCTGAACCAAGGAGAAGCACTAGAGCTAGAAAAGCAAAGTCTTTTGGAGATGACTTTCATCTTTATCTAGTAGAAGGCTCTAGAGATGAAATTGAATATCAATACCAATATTGTTTTCTTATTGAGGAGGATCCAAATACTTTTAGCGAAGCTATGAAATCTAGGGATGTTGCATTCTGGAAAGAAGCTATCCAAGATGAAATGGATTCTATCATGAATAATAATACTTGGGAATTGAGTGATCTGCCCCCTGGCTGTAAAGCATTGGGAAATAGATGGATCTTCAAAAGGAAAATGAAGGTGGACGGTACCATAGATAAGTTTAAAGCCAGATTGGTGATCCAAGGTTTTAGACAAAAAGAAGGGATTGATTATTTTGATACTTATGCTCCTGTTGCTAGAACCTCCACTATTAGGTTGTTAATAGCACTTGCTGCTATACACAACCTTGTCATTCACCAAATGGATGTGAAAACTGCATTCTTGAATGGTGAATTAGATGAAGAGATTTATATGAAACAACCCGAAGGGTTTGTTATGCCTGGTTGTGAGAACAAGGTGTGTAAATTGAAGAAATCAATTTATGGTCTGAAACAAACACCAAAGGATTGGCATGATAAATTTGATACTGTAGTCTTGTCTAACGGTTATTTTCTTAACCAAGCAGACAAGTGTGTATATAGCAAATTTGATACTTCTGGTAAAGGAGTTATAATTTGTTTATATGTGGATGACATGTTGATTTTTGGTACTGACCAAAATCAAGTGGATAAAACCAAGAAGTTCTTGTCATCTAATTTTGATATGAAAGACATGGGGGAGGCTGAGGTGATTCTTGGTATAAGGATCAAGCGTGAGAACAATGGCATTTCAATTTCTCAATCTCATTATATTGAGAAGATTCTTAAAAGATTTAACTTTAAGGATTGTTCTCCTGTTAGCACTCCTCTTGATCCTAGTATTAAACTCCTACCTAATACAGGTGTTGGAGTGTCTCAGCTTGAATACTCAAGGGCTATTGGTAGTCTCATGTATGCCATGATAAGCACTAGGCCAGATATTGCCTATGTTGTTGGAAAGCTTAGTAGGTATACTAGCAAGCCAAGCACACATCATTGGCAAGCCTTAAGCCGAGTGTTCAAATACTTGAAAGGAACCATGGATTATGGTTTGACATATACTGGATTTCCTTCGGTTATTGAAGGTCATTCAGATGCAAGTTGGATTTCCAATAAGGAAGATCATTCTTTCACAAGTGGATGGGTATTCCTTCTTGGGGGAGGTGCTATCTCTTGGGCATCAAAGAAACAAAGTTGCATTACTGATTCAACGATGGAATCTGAATTTGTGGCATTATCAGCGGCTGGTAAAGAAGCTGAATGGCTAAGAAATCTGATTTATGAGATTCCATTGTGGCCTAAACCGATATCTCCCATATCTATCAGATGTGATAGTGAGTCTGCCTTGTCTAATGCTTATAGACAAGTGTTCAAAGGCAAGTCTAGACACTTAGGTCTTAGACATAGCATGATTCGTGAGCTTATCACGCATGGTGTTATATCAGTGGAGTTTATAAGAACTCAACACAATTTAGCCGATCATCTAACCAAAGGGTTGAGTAGAGATCTTGTGCACAAGTCGGCTGTAGGGATGGGATTAAAGTCCATCGAATAACCTCTCATGTTGAGATACCCAATTCCCATCTAATATGACATTAGGTGCTGAATTCAATGTGGAAAGCTTAACATTTAGAGATTAGAACACATTAAAGCATCATCCCAAGGTATGTGTTCAGACCTGCAAGTTAAGGAGGTTGAAGTTTATCTTCTTAATAGTTCTTTTGAAAAATTGCATATGCAGGTGCGAGAATAAAAGAACTACCTATATGAGCATGAAGTTTAGCCGCTTCAAGAAGCTTGGACTTGGCTTTGATATGTTTATGAAGGATTAGGTCACTAGGCTAGTAAAATATAGTGTCAAGGAAGAACATTTGAGAATGTAAATTTATGTGTATATTATCTTCATGTATTCACTATGAATAACCAAGGTTCAATCCATAGTGATACCTTGATATTCGAATATTTGGAATGTGTAATATACTAATGTGAAATTCAATCGTCATGATATTTCATTTATGCATAAATTTGTCGTTTGTTGTAATTTTGTTTAGTTAATCATGGATTACGCTAAAATGGGGGAGGATTGTTGGATATTTTAGTGTAATTGGATTGGCTAGTTGATCAATGTAATCGTAATGTTACATCGAACAAGTCGGGAGAATGCGGAGTGCATGTTCTGTTCGAGTTCATTATGATTTCAGAATTATTGCTTATGAGACATGTCTATTGGTATCAAACACATCTGTTAGAATGAGATGTGTCTATTGGAAAAGACACATCTTGAGGTGTGTCTATTGGCATTGGACATGACTGTTGGAAATGAGATGTGTCTTTTGGCAAAAGACACATCTTGAGGTGTGTCTATTGGCAAAAGACACATCTGTTGACATCTATAAATAGGTGTGGCATTGATCATTTTCAGTATAGGTTCATTTTGAAATACACAGCAAAATACATTCTTTCTTCTTGCAGATTTTCTGATTTTATCCGATTGAATTATTTGGGTGAACCACAAATAACTTCAATCTGAAAGTGTTCACACGACTTCAGAAAAATCCAAGTTATCACCCAACTCCCCAACACCATATTTACATGATCAATTAGTTAACCCGTTGAGTTTAATCCTATTTTTTTGGTGACATACCACATTACTTGCCTAGACCTTTTTCTTGTATTGGCCTTACATTAATTTGAACCCACATTGTGAAAGGCTAGTAGAGTGTTTAAGGGAGTAATAAGGTGTGCAAAGGAGGTGTATTGTTGGTCATAATTTTGGGGGAAATATTGAAAATTGGGATTGGTTGTTTACTTGATAGTCGGCATGTGTAATAAAATTGTGGGATCATTGTTATTGTTTATATTATTGTTTGTGTTTTATTTAGCTCTCGAGAAAAAAGAAAAAGAAAAAAAAAAGAAAAAGAAAGAAAAAGAAAGAAAGAAAAAAAAAACAGAGAAAAAAAAAATATTATGAGAGCATATTTGTGTTTGTGGTGATCCTACTTAAGTCGACTAGTCGAGTGTTTGTTTTTAGTAAAAATTATGTGGGGGAAAATAGGGTGTTGTGTATGATTTATGATGGTACTTACTAGCTTTTGACACTTCACCTGTTTTGGCTTATTTGACATATCTTGTCCCTAGCCCCGTTACAACCCAAATAAAGACCTTTTGATTATGGTCATTGATGTATGTTGTGTTAAGAGTTAGATTGATACCAAATGTCAAGCATGCTTATGATTTTGTTGGAATTGAGTGATACACTTACCCTTGTTCTTGAGTGAATATTCTTTTGTGAGTGGATTGTGAGTGTTTGCTTGTTTTTTGCGTATGAGATCCCGAGTTTTGTCTCAAAGATGTACTCTTGTAGGCTTAGCATGTTTACTAACTTATTCTTACATTTGACATGGACTTTTGAGAGCTTATGCATGTTCATTGAGTAGACTATGTGAATACTTGCACTTTCGACACCAAGACATTGCGTATTTACTTTGATTCTTAAGTTGATATGGCATGAGAGGATTTGAAGGTATGGTAGGATATTAGTACTAGATTATTTGCATTTTCATTTAGTTGCATTCATGCATTGCATTGCATTGGATTTTGTGGGTACATTCGCTATAGGCCCTCACGAGACCTTACTCGTCCACTAGGGCTGCCTAGGGGTTTAAAGGGCTTGTTGCATATGCCAAATGCAACCGTGATCACCTACGGAAGTGGTACTAGTTAGATAGTGTAATTGTTTATGCTTGAGGACAAGCATCGGTTTAAGTTTGGGGGTGTGATAAGTGGATTTATATCCACTTGGAGCGTTCCATATCGGCTTAAATTGATTGTCTTGGACTCAAGTTTGTTATAGTTTTGATGTGTTTTGTGTAGATGTGCAGGCTTGCAAGAATATTGATTAAGGTTGATGCTTCTATCGTTTTTGGAGAATAAATTGATTAAAATTCGGATTTATGAGACGGTTGCGCAGTCTACACTGTTTTGGACATATCTGGAGTTCTAGAAGTCCGTTTTCAGCGATCTTACTGCCCACGCGAAGCTTGGGAGGTTTTCTACAACATGGGACAGGTGTTTCACGAGCAGGTTGCGCGTGGTGGGCGCAGGCTGTGCGACAAACAGACTGATGGGCGCAGGTTGCACGCGCGTTGCTGAAAAATTACAGTTTTTACTATTTTAGCCATATCTTGAGTTCTACAACTCCGTTTGAGGCCCGTAAGCAGTCCACGCGAAGATAACGGAATTCTCTATCATTCTAAAGTGGTCCAGAGGTCCAATTACTACTGGAACGGTCCAGAAATATTGAAGAAAAGTCAGCTACGAATTTTCCTTAAAAACAGAATCAGTTTAGGAAACGTATTTTGCAGAAATTCTATTATAATTCTGTTTTGGTATTTTCTTGCTGGGCAAGACTTCTAGATCCTATATAAACACATCCAACCCTTGTAATTTGTATCATTAGGAGAGAACCATTACATATCAATTACTTAGTTTTATTTGTATATTTTCATACTTTGTTTTTATCATGGTTTCATCAGATCCCATGATGACGAGAAGTTCGATTATGAGCTAATCGTTGTCATGAGATTCTAACGGATTTATTTATGGAGCTTTAGTATCTTGATACTTTACAGATCTGTGTGTGATGTATATCTGATATCCTCGTATGGTTATGCTTTATGAATTTAGATGCGTAGCTAACATCTAATTTGTTAATCTCTTGTGAAGCGAGAGTGGATCTTGAGATTTAGAACTTGTCATGCTAGCATAGGATAGGTTGATGTTTTAACATCATGATTTGTGGCGTAAATAGAGATATTATGTTGCCCTATGTGATCAATGTGGATAACTTGTTCTTCAACCGTTATGTTTTCAAATTCTATAGAGATATAGGGTCTAAGCATAATTGGTGTCTATTCATCTTCTATCTCTTTTGTGGATGTATGTTTAGTTTGGTATTCGTATACTGAGAAGTAGCGTATACTTGTTTCGTGTTGTCCGATCAGATATCATAACCATTGCATATAGTGATTAAAGGCGTCAGATCTAAGCAAAGTATTTAATGAAGTTAGGATCCCATGTTTTCTCTTGCAGAAGTAATTTGATTTAAATTCTAGTTAGTTAGTTAATTCTAAATTTGTTAATTTGTTTTTTTAGTTAATCTTAGTTAATCTAAACCCAATTTGTTAATTGTCTTAGCAGTGAATAATAATCATACACTGTTGCATAGGTACATCTAATGAATTAAAACCATAACCAGATCTCTGTGGGAACGAACTTGACTTCTATCTGTATTACTTGTGACCACGTACGCTTGCGTGAATTAGTGCAAACAATATATCCACTTAATCACTTAATCTTTATGCAATAATACCCTTGACACATAATATATGTTTGACATAGCTTTTACGCACCCAAAAGTTCCAAAAACTTAACCCTTTTTAAACTTGATCAATGTTTTAGTGTACTCCACCATTTCCCTTAATAACCGCACTCGACTGTAAAAATTCTTATAAATTATAGATTTCGAATTTTAATGTAAGGTCAACTGGAACTAGTTCTCTGACCACCCTACTACAATATCCCAAAATTTCATAACATTTAAAAATGTATAGGTATGGTAATTATAGCCTCAAAGTTAACATAATTACGATTTCTCGGTTTTCGAACGTCTTTCACTAAAATTGACTTTTCTCCTAAACCGTTCATCAGATTTTAACGTACTTTATATCAAAACGATCTATGACACAAGCTCTATCTTTTTATGGTCGAATGGTACCCTAGGCAGAGTGCTACCGTACGGGCATTGGTGTCCAAAATAGGGCATCTATTTGGTTTAACGAAAATCGGGCATTATAACGGCTATATTTTCATACTTTCCAAAATCCAGCTCCTCCAAATCAATCATCCACCTTATACACCATCACCTACACCATGTGGTCATCTTACCAACCATGGTTACAAGCACATACTCCTTTCATATACAATAAAACACTTTTAAACACATATATAATCATGATTTCATTACTTATAACCACTTAACCACTAATACCACCAATATTCATCATAAACTCAAGAGGGGTGAAGAGATTATACCTTCCTTGAAGCCTTAACAACACTTAGTAAGCCTTGGAATATGCTTAATCAACCTTATACTAGCTTGAATCAACTAAAGAAACCATAAAAACAATGTTAGTTCTTAAAAGTTACTATTCATCACTATTCATCAAGCAACTTTGGAGATTTTATTACCTATGCAAATAATGTTGGATGGCTATGAAACTTGGTGGGTAACTCTTTTTAATCTCCAAGAACCTCCATGATTTTTCCTTAGATTTGTAGTGGATGATAGCTAGGGTTTTGGTTTTTATTTTCTTCTTTTTTCTTGCTTTTTGCCGAATGGAATGAGGAAGAGAGTGGGGAGAGATTTTTGTTGATCTTGATCTTATCTTGGTTAATATCTTGTAAATTCTAGAGTTTAGTAGAGACTTGAATATTTTTGTGGGTAAAAACCATGTTAAAAGACTAATCTACCCCTAAACAAGTGTTAGTGGATAATGATGTAACTTAGATGACCTCATCATCTCTTTTCTTGATTTTCTTTTCTACTATAATGCTAGAAATCTTGGTAAATGGTAATGTGGTATGTATCCTTGTTATATTACTAATCTTGGTTGCTTGGTTTCCATACTCGTCTAATTGTGATTCGTTTTGAATATATCTCGTTATCTCAGTGGTTCTGAAATCATTTAACAAATCCAAATTTCTTTGGTATTTCCTTAACTTAAAAAAAATCCCTTAGTTTACCCTAATTCATTAATTCCTCAATATATAATTTCTTTAACATCTTCATGCTCCTTAATACCCAATAGAATCTTATTAGAAATCAAAATCCTCAAAATCCATATTCAGGAATTTCTGAAATCCATCGTCATTTCGAGTCACTTATTTTTATAGTGTATCACTAATATGGTTTTTGTTTACTCATTTTCTGTTTCAAGTATAGAGTACTTACATACCATTTCTCTAAATCCTCAAGATTTACTATTCATGAGTTCCCTGTAGCTTTACTAAAGTTAGGGTTATTACAGGAGGTAATAGACCAGGAAGGTCAGCAAGGTAAGAAGCCCCTGGAAGAGAAGAAGGAGTATTGAATGCTCCATTTTGATGGGTCATCAAAAAAACCAGTGGTACAGGTTTAATTTTACAAAACCCCGATGGGTTCGCAGTTGAGTATGCCTTGAAGTTGGACTTCCAAACAACCTACAACGAGGAAAAGTATGAAGCTCTGACAACCGACCTTGGATTGACAATAGCCCTGAGGGTGAAGAACCTGAAAGTCTGTGGAGACTCAAAGCTGGTAATCTCACAAGTCGATGGAAAGTTTGAGGCTAGAGAAAAGAATATGGCCAAATACTTGAAGATTGTGAAAGCTACGATAGCCCAGTTCGACGAGTGCTACGTTGAGTATATCCCAAGGGAGGAGAATACAAAGGTCGATGCCTTATCTCAGTATACTTCTTTAGAAGTCGAGACCCATTTGAGAACCCCCTATAATTGATTCTAAGCTTATTGCTCCTATCGGGATAGGAGGATGCTGGATAGATCCTATCACAGCCACACCTTGAGAATGGATGGTTGCCAAACGATGCCACGGAGGCACGAAAGCTGGCTATAAAGAACTAAAGGCTCGAAGAGACCACGTTCCACCCAACTGAAGGCTCGTGAAGGCCCCACTCTGTCCAAATGAAAGCTCGTAGAGACCGTGTTTCGTCCAACCAAAGGCTCGAAAAGGCCACGTACCATCCATTTGAAGGCTCCAAAAATGGGAGAAATAAGTTAAAAAATAATGTAAGGAGTTAGAGCTCGAAACAAGCTTCGATTCGATATATTGTAAGCTCAAATTTGAGCAACGAGAAAAAAGATATGGATTTTTCAATACCCGTGGAATGAGCTGGCCTAATAATCGAGTTAAAGGAGAAAAATGTGACCTCAATCCATGTCTTCAAGGGGCTGAAATTTCAAGTCACGATTGACCTTTTCTAGGTCTCAGAGATAAGGTTGTGGTGACCCAAGACCTAGGACAAACGAGGCTTTAAAAAGACTTCAATCGAGGTCATAGAATGAGGTCACACACCTCACGACCAGCCACAAATGTAGCCTTGTGGCGAACTCAATTCAATTCGTAATTGAGGTCGTAGAACCTCAAGACCTGGGTAAAAATTTGGTCTTTCCAAGACCTCAATCCAGGTTGTGCTTTGAGATCGTAGACCTCAAGACCATTGATATTATTTGTCCTTACACGAGCTCAATCCAGGTTGTGGTTTGAGATCGTTGACCTCACGACCACTGATATTTTGGGTCTATACACGACCTCAATCTAGGTCGTGAATTGAGGTCGTAAGCCTCGCGACCAGCCCAAAGTAGAGGCCTTACACGACCTCAATCCATGTCTTGGATTGAGGCCTGAAACTTCACGATCTCTAAAAATTTGGGCCACTACACAACCTCAATCCAGCTCTTGGATTAAGGTGTAAAGCTCCACGACCATGTCAAAATGAAGGCATTTGAAGACCACAGTCCAGCTCTTGAATTAAGGGCAAAGCACTTCAAGACCTCAATGTAGGTTGTAGTTGAGGTCTAATCATTCGAAGAACTCAATCCAGCTCTTGAATTGAGGTCTAAAGTCTTACGACCAGTGTCCAAAGAAGGCCTTGCACGACCTCAATCCAGGTCGTGGATTGAGCTCGTAAGCCTCACGACCAGTCTAAATTGAAGGCCTTACACGAGCTCAATGGATTGAGCTCGTAAGCCTCACGACCAGCCTAAATTGAAGGCCTTACCCGACCTCAAGTGAGGTCGCAGAGGGAGCTCGTGAAGTCTACGACCTGGGACAAATCATGGCCATGGACGATCTAAAATGAGGTCGTAAATTGACCTCACATAACTCACGACCAGCCCCCAAATGAGGGGTTACACGACCTCAAATGAGGTCTTACAAAAAGTACAATTTAGTACCCCCTACTTTTGCTATGTTCACAAAAAGAGTCCCTGACAAATTATGAAATAATCCCCCTAAAATGCATGTGTGCACAAATTCAATATTTTCGATTAAAATTTTTGAATTTTATTCAAGCGAAATTTTATCCGGGTAGGACACCCCTGATTTGGGTATAAAAGTTATTTCAAAATTTGAATAACATAAATAATATTATTCAATAATATCATTTGAAAAAAAAAAAAAAACTTCACGACCTCAAATGAGGTCGGAGATCGACCTCGGAAAAGTCACGAGCAGCCCCTAAATGGATGCTTACACGACCTCAAAAGAGGTCGCAGTTCACCAAGTAAAAGGTCACGACAAGGCAATGTTTGGACGACCTGAAATAAAGTCACATGGAAAGTTGCAATTTAGTACCCCAAATTTTGCAGAGTTGACATATTGATCCATCAAGTTTATAAAATGACATATTTAAATTGTCAAGAATAATTCAAAAAATACCCGTGGGTACAAGAAAATTCCTAAAATATTAGAAATAATTAAGAAAAATACCTGTGGGTACTAGAAAATTCCTAAAATATTAGGAATAATTACGAAAAATACCTGTGGGTACTAGAAAATTCCTAAATATTAGGAATAATTAAGAAAAATACCTATGGGTACTAGAAAATTCCTAAAATATTAGGAATAATTACGAAAAATACCTGTGGGTACTAGAAAATTCCTAAAATATTAGGAATAATTACGAAAAATACCTGTGGGTACTAGAAAATTCCTAAATTATTAGGAATAATTAAGAAAAATACCCGTGGGTACATAACAATTCCTAAATTATTGGGAATAATTAAGAAAAATACTTGTGAGTACGAGAAAAATTTGAAAGTGCAATAAAATTACAAATAATTTTCAGTAAGACAGAAACATTGTTACTTAGCCTCGAATAAGGCAAATCGTCGTAAATGTGTAGGTCGCTCCACACTTTACAATGAGGCGGTATATGTGAAACACTAGTGTAAACCAAAAGCCCCATATAAGGGTAGAAAAATTAAGAAGTCCCAGGTAAGGGATAAAAATGACCCCAAGTCTCGATTAAGGCAAATATAACTTCTACGAAAACCTGATCAGTTTTCCTAGAAGTTGGGGGGCAAATGATATGGGCTGAAAGTAAGCCCTAAAGACACAATTAATGTTGCATTAATTAGACCTACCTTGGTCCAGATACGAAGCCTATTAATGAGGCCCAAAACCCTAATTAAATATTAAAAACGTAGTTAACGAATTGGCCAAATAAAAGACTCTGTTATTGAGTCCAAAAGGAAACCAAATCATCTATGGAGTATCCTCCAAGGCATACAACTCCTATAGTTATCCACCTCCCTCATGGAAGGATCTAGAATTGGGCCCAAATTGTATAACTTGCCCACCAAGTTACTAACCCTAATTTTAAGGCTTCTCAAGCCTATATAAAGGGTCTGACCCCTCATTCTCAAGGAGAGCGTTTTTGGGCACAGCTCCATACACATCCATCACGTTTTAGGCTTAATCCTCGAATAAGGACATGCAAGCCACTACGTTACTACGCCGCGAGGGCGCATCAAGCCACGTAGGCCATTCTAGAACTACGTTTTGGCTTGATTCTTGATTTTCATCAAGGTACGTAGCCATCTTGTTAGGATCGACTTAGTCCCCGATAACAAGAGCAACCACCATTAAAGCTCGAAGCTCTCAATCCCTTGCATTCAATACACGTATTAATTACACCCTACTTTTTATTCCACAACACCAAGACACAAAAAAATATTTAAAAAAAAGTGTTATAATTTTGAAATTCGGTTATATTATATATAATTTATTAAAAATAAAAACCAACATATTTTATAGAATTATAAATGTCATTAGAATCATCATCTACACAAACTTCTTACTACAATTATTTCTTCAATGATATTAGGTTACACTAAATAAAATTTTAAAAATAAATATTAAAATATTGTTAAGATATTTAACAATAAATTTAAAAATAACGTTAAATTAATTATATTTATTTATGTCATGAAATTAAGTATGGAATATATGTAAATTTAAAATTAAAAATAAAATTTATTGTAATAAAATAATTTTTTATTTAATCAAATAATTAATATATTAATTAATAATAATAATAATAATAATATATGATAGCCCGTGCTTTGCACGGGTTATAAGCTAGTATATAATAAGCATAAGAGGGATCTTATCCATAATTTTCATCACTGTACTACCAAAATAATCTCAACCGTCGAATCTATTATTTTTAAAAATAGACGATCAAGATTATATCATATTAAAATTTAAAAGAGAAAATTATAATCTAAAAAGGATATAATTAGAAAAGGTTGCCTTAGAAGTGAATTTTAAAAATAAAATTATAATTTAAAAAGGATAGAATTAAAAAATGTTGCATTAGAATTGAATTTTAATAAGAAAAGTTATAAAGTGAAAAGGATGTAATTTAAAAAAAGTTTGTATTAGAATTGAATTGTATTTATTTTTAATAATTAAAAAATATTCATATTTACTATTTGGGCTGTATCTTGAGATCTACAAATCAGATTTGGATGATTTTATAATCCACGCGAAACTCATAAAATTATCTTTAATTTAGTGATGATTTAATAATTATTATTCAAATGGAAACACCAACGGTTTTTATCCATTTTGAGCAGAATACCGATTATCAAAGTTTTTGACAAAATCTCTCATACACTTATTATTAAAATTGTATTTTAGTGTTAGTAGAAGTATCTTCAAATAATAACAAAGGTATTTTGAAAATCAAAATAAATTAATAGTAGATTTTATAAATCGAATAGAATTTTCAACGTAAAAAATCGTCAATTTTTTCTCTCTTTTGTTTCTACTTCGATTTAATTGGAAAATAATTGTTAAACCATCACTAAATTAAAGATTTTTTCTTAATTTCACGTGGGCTGTAAAATCGTTCAAATCAAATTTTAATAATTCAAGGTAGAGTACAAATATTAAATCGAATGTGTAAAATCTTATGTATAACAATATTTTAACAACAATTTGATAAGTAAATTAATAACATATAAAATTAAAAAGGAACCGTGCGTTGCATGTGTTATAAGCTATTATTAAAAAAGAACCGTATATTGTACGGATGATATGGGCTAGAAATAAGCCCTAAAGACACATTTAATGTGGCATTAATTAGACCTAGAATGGTCCAAACGTGGGGCCCACCAGATAGGCCCAAACCCTAATTATAATATTAATTTCGTAATTAATATTAGGGGTAATAAACAGCTCAGTAAATAAGAGTCAAACAAGGATATTACTCTTGCCTGACTTAGCCTACAAGATACATACTTCAACAAGGAAACTTATTCCTACAAGGAAGGGGTCTAGAACCTTCCTTGAGGCGGTGGCTTGCCCACCAAGTTTCTGACTCCTACCATAATTCTAAGGCTTCTCAGCCTATATAAGGACCTGCTCCTTCACATCTCAGAACTACGTTTTGGCTCAATCCTCGAATAAGGACATACAAGCCACTACGTCCTAGGTGAGCCCTCGTCGCCATAGCCCTGAGGGCACCATCACCTAGAACTACGTTTTTGGCTTGATCCTTGATACACATCAAGGTACGTAGGCATCTCGTAAAGGCAGATTCAGCCACGAGTACGAGAACAGCCATTAAAGCACGAAGCTCACGAACCTTAGCATTAACTACACAAACCCTAGCCGCTATAATTACAATCTAATTTTTATTCCACAACATTTGGCGCCGTCTGTGGGAAGAAAACATCAACCATGGTTCACACATGAAGAACTGCACCAAGCTCTACCGAGGCTTTACCAATCGCTACTGAGGCTCTGCCCCTAAGCTCTACTACACCTGCCTCTGAGCAAGTACCCCCAACAACAGGGACGATCACCCAAATTCAAGTTTCTCAACCTCCAGGGACGAATCCCCATGATGAGAGAACATTACCCATGGTCGTCCATCCAGGCCAAGAAACCAGCTCTCTTCAGATGGTGGTTTCTCCTCTGGTTGATCCCAATCGCCCGTTACCATCGGGGGTACAGATCCATACTACGGATCTCCCCATGAATACCAACCTGATGTATGGTCTGCCTAACTACCCTCCGTCTACTCACGGTCCTGGACCCAGTGGCCATGCCTTGCAGATCCGAGATTGAGAGTATGCTGACTACTCTGGCCCTTATACTGACGATACATCGTCTGATGATGATCGTGATGAAGCCCCGAGGAGGCGACGTGCTAGCAGAGAGCCAAGATGGAGAACCCAAACTATCCATGATGGACCCCCTTTGACAGCTGCTGAGAGAATCAAGGCTCATGAAGCCGAGATTCTAAGGATAAAGGAAGATATTGCGAGAGAACAAGCTAGGTTGAATCAAACTCAACCTCCTCCAACTTCAGGACCGATTCCCTTTATAGATCTAGAGAGATCTTCAAGGAGGCAGAGAAGGGCTGACGCCCCAACCGGAAGAACAACAAGGGTGGAAACCCCCAAAAGCAATCCTAAGGATCTGATGCCACTTGAGGATCCTGATGATCCCACACCCCCGTTTACTGAGGAGGTGATGAATGCCCACATCTCCAAGAAGTTCAAGATGCCAACAATTAAGGCCTATGATGGAACAGGTGATCCTGCAAACCACGTTAGGACGTTCTCAAACGCACTGCTGCTGCAGCCTGCAAGTGATGCCTTAAAGTGTAGGGCGTTTCCCCAAACCCTGTCGGGCATGGCTCAGAGATGGTATAGCCGGTTGCCTGCGAACTCAATTGGCTCCTTTAAGGAGTTTAGCGCTGCTTTCGTTAGTCAGTTTATCAGTGGAAGAGTTCATTAGAAAAGTTCTGCATCCCTTATGTATGTGGTACAAGGGAAGAACGAAAATCTAAGAGATTACCTTAAGAGGTTCACCAAGGAGACATTGAATATTACAGATCTGGAGAATAAAGTGGCCATGGTAGCCTTGGAACACGGAACCACTGATCCTTTCTTCAAGAGGTCTTTGGCAAAGCATCCTCCTGAGAACATGGCCGAGCTCCAACGAAGGGCCGACAAGTATATCAAGGCAGAGGATAGCATGAAAAAAGAAGCTGTTGGAGGCAATGGCAAGGGCTCCAACGACTTTAAGAAACGAAAGCAAGAACGAGAGTATGATGCTAGGGACAAGTATCCCCGGACTAGCAAGGATTCTGAATCACCACCGAAGAAGAGTTTGGGACCAAGATTCAACGACTATGCAAGATTGAATGCTCCTAGGAGTCAGATCTTGTTAGATATTGAGAAAGACAAAGATTTTCGATGGCCGAAGCCACTTAGGGGTGATCCCGCAAAGAGAAACAAGGATCAGTACTGTAGATTCCACCGCGATGTGGGGCATGATACAGATGATTGCAAGCAACTAAAGATGAGATCGAGTTCATGATCCGTAGAGGGAAACTGAGACACTTCACTAAGGGTGAAGATCATGGTAATCAAATAAGAGAACATAATGGAAGGGATGACGATCAAGATCGCGACCTACAGCCCCGGGGGCTAGTAATCAACATGATCTCAGGAGGCCCGACTACGACCGGGACAACTAGGAACTCTCGGAAGGCTTATGCCCGAGAGGTGATGCATATTGTTGGAGAGGCACCAAAGCGTACAAAGATCGAGGTAACAATCGGATTTGATGATTCAGACCTTGAAGGGGTGAAGTTCCCCCACGATGACCCGTTGGTCATAACCCCCATGATTGGAAATTCAGAGGTGAAGCGAGTCTTGATAGACAATGGAGCTTCAGTCGACATTTTGTTCCATGATGCATTCATGAAGATGAGATACAGTGACTCTCAGTTGACCCCATCTAACATGCCTATATATGGATTCAGCGGAGTAGAGTCTAAAGTTGAGGGAACTATTCAGTTGCCCGTTACGATCGGACAGAAGCCAATGGAGGCCACACAGATGCTGAACTTTTTGGTTATCAAAGCGTCTTCGACTTACAATGCCATCCTTGGAAGGACTGGGCTTCATGCATTTAAGGCTGTGACCACAACCTATCACATGAAGATCAAGTTTCCAACCGGGAATGGTGTAGGAGAACAAAAAGGTGACCAGAAAATGGCCAGGAGCTGTTATGTAGCCGCATTAAGGCCTGATGGAGTCGGGGGGCAGGTCCTTCCGATTGAAGACACGGACATCTGCAGTGATAAGGAACACCAAGAAAGTCCAGAAGAGGACATCACACATAAGCCTCGAACAGCCATCAAGGCTAAGGCATCAACTGACTTCGTGGTTGAATGTAACATTGGCAACCAAGAAGTCGGGGGGCAGGAGATAGTACCCCAAGAAGAAAGTGAACTTCAGAAGAAGAATGAGGAGACTAGAAGGAGTAGTAGGTGCTCTATTTTGATGGATCATCAAAAACAAAATCAAGCCATGCAGGCCTAGTCTTGCAAAGTTGGACTTAGCTTCATATTTATCTAGTAGAAGTAGAAATAAGGTTCGATGAAACCATGCAGAGCATGTCGCTCTGAGTAGGACAGTAGTACTCTATGTAAGGGTTGAACCCATTTATGTTATTAATGCAAGTTTGCTTTTCGTTCTATGATTCTATTTATGTACCAAGCACCTGATGTGTGTAAGTCAAAGATGACCAAGTACCGAAAATAAAAGAATATACGAATGGAAACAAACAAACGCATAAATAAAACTCTGAAGGGTCGAGAGTTAGGTTACAGCACAACCAAATAAGTGTTTCAAGTCCTTGAAGGATCCGGGATAAAAGACATCTGGCAATCAAAGCCATGCAAGGCTGTGGAGGCTAAAGACTAACCACTTTTTAATGTTTTCAAAAATGACTTGGATGGAGAATCTAAGGTAGAAGACCAATAGAGAACCTTAAACAATGATCAAGAAGTTCAAGCAAACTCTCGTTTTAAAGAGTTTAAAAGGCGAGAAGCCCGCATGATTGTTTAATTTGAAATCTTAATTGAGGAATCAACCTTGAATCCTTGACCTAGAATCAAGAAAAACAAAAAAAATGATGGAACCAAGACAAACGTTGAAGTCCTGATGGACCACCCGTTGAAGAAACATATTGCATAGCCCGAAAGCCAATTGAAGGAACCCCTTGAAGGGCAAGTTGACAGCATTCTTACAAGAGAATAGTGATGTGTTTGCTTGGACAACAGCTGATATGCCAGGGATTGATCCCCAGCTCATAACTCACAAATTGAATGTCGATCCTAAACGAACGACAGTAAAGCAGAAGAAGAAGAAGAATTTTGCTCCTGAGAGGCATGAGGCCATTAAGCAAGAAGTTGATAAGTTCCTAGAGGCTGGGTTTATTGAAGAGATTCAGTTTCCCGAATGGTTAGCTAACCTTGTGATGGTCAAGAAGGCAAACGGAAAGTGGAGGATGTGTATAGATTTCACTGATTTGAATGATGCATGCCCAAAGGATTGTTTTCCCCTGCCAAGGATCGACATGTTGATAGATGCCACAGCTGGACACGAGATGCTGAGTTTCATGGATAATTTCAGTGGATACAACCAGATCAAGAGGCATAAGGACGACATCCCTAAGGTATCTTTCATAACCGACTTTAGTGTTTTCTGTTATCTTGCTATGGCATTTGTGCTAAAGAATGTAGGAGCTACTTACCAACGATTGGTGGATAAAATATTTGCCCATCTAATTGGAAAAACCATGGAGGTCTATGTTGATGATATGTTAGTCAAGAGCCTATTCACGGCAGATCATATTAAGCACCTCGGAGATGCATTTGAAGTGCTGAGGCACCACAAGATGATGTTGAATCCAGCCAAGTGTGCCTTTGGCGTTGGATCTGGGAAGTTTTTAGGACTGATGGTTTCAAAAAGAGGCATTGAGGCCAACCCTGACAAGATCAAGGAGATCTTAGACATGGAGCTACCACGCTCTATAAGAGATGTGTAGAAGTTGACAGGCCGAGTTGCGGCCTTAGGGAGATTCATCTCCAAATCTGGTGATAAATGTTTGCCGTTCTTTCAAGCATTGAAGAAAGTGAAAAATTTTGAATGGACTTCTGAGAGCCAAGAGGCCTTTGAACAGCTGAAGAAGTACATGGCTGAAGCCCCGTTGTTGGCCAAAACCAAGTCCTGGGGAGACTCTTTATCTATACCTGGCGGTATCCGAACAAGCATTAGGTGCTGTTCTCATTCGAGAAGAGAGCAAGGTTCAGAAGCCCATCTACTATGTGAGCAAGATGTTGCACGGGGCTGAGTTAAATTACTCTCCCATTGAGAAGTTTGCTTTGGCATTGATAACAGCTTCAAGGAAGCTACGACCGTACTTTCAGTCGCATAAGATTGAAGTCCTGACGGACCAGCAGTTGAGAAATATTTTGCACAGCCCTAAAGCCAGTGGAAGGCTAATCAAGTGGGCAATCGAACTTGGAGAATTTGACATCACATACAAGCCTCGGACAGCCATTAAGGCTCAGGCATTGGCTTACTTCGTGGTTGAATGTACCATTGACAACCAAGAAGTCGGGGGGCAGGAGATAATAACCACCCCTGAGAATGGAGATAAAGATGAAGAACTTGTAGCTGATCAGAAGGAATATTGGGTGCTCTATTTTGACGGGGCATCAAAAACAAAATCTAGTGGCGCTGGTTTGGTTTTGCAAAGCCCCGATGGGTTCACAGTTGAGTATGCTTTGAAGTTGGATTTTCCTACTACCAACAATGAGGCTGAGTATGAAGCATTGATAGCCGGATTGGGCTTAGCTAGAGTCATGAGGGTCAAATACCTCAAAGTGTGTGGAGATTCAAGACTGGTAGTCTCGCAAGTGAATGGCGAGTTTGAGGCCAAAGATGAGACTATGGCAAAATACCTGAGAGTCGTGAAAGCTGTTATGACTCAGTTTGAGGAATGCTATGTTGAACACATTCCGAGAGAGGAGAATGTTAAGGCCGATGCCTTGTCTAAATTTGCTTCTTCTGAAATTGAGAATTATGCAGGAAGTGTTTACTTCCAGGTCTTGAAGGCCCCGACTATCAACTCTAAGTTGGTAGCACCGATTGATGTGGGAGGTTGCTGGATTGATCCTATCAAAGCTCACCTCGAAACTGGATGGCTCCCTGACAATGCCCTGGAGGCACGAAAGCTGTCAGTAAGAGCATTGAGATATGCCTTGATCGAAGGCATCTTATATAAGAGATCGTTTGTTATCCCATACTTGAAGTGTTTGAGGCCCCAAGAGGCAAAAGAATCATTGGAAGAAGTTCATGAAGGGATCTGTGGGCAACACTTGGGGGGCAGAGCCCTTGCTCACAAGATCACACGATTAGGATTCTATTGGCCAGAGATGTTGGCCGATGCGCAGAATTATGTTAAGAGGTGTGACAGATGCCAAAAGCACGCGCCAATTGTAAGGCAGCCGCCTGAGATGTTAACTTCGATTAACTCTCCTATTCCGTTTGCAATGTGGGGGATGGACATACTTGGTCCTTTCCCTATGGCTTCAGCACAAAGAAAGTTTCTGATAGTGGCTATCGACTACTTCACCAAGTGGATTGAGGCTAAACCTCTAGCCAAGATAACTACTAAACAAGTTGCCCAGTTCTTTTGGAAGAACGTTATTTACAGGTATGCAATTCCCCGAATCCTTGTGACGGATAATGGGACAAAATTAAACAATGAAGAGTTTAAGAAGTATTGCAAGGAGAATGTTATTGAACTTCGCTTTACTTCAGTAGCTCACCCTGAGGCTAATGGACAAGCTGAGGTAGCAAATTGAATTATCCTTGATGGACTGAAGAAGAGGGTCGAACGCTCAAGAAACGCTTGGGTGGATGGGTTGCTGCCTATACTTTGGGCATACTACACCACCTACGAAGTGATAACTGTAGCAGCCCCGTTTTTGCTGGCTTATGGAGCCAAGGCAGTTGTGCCCCCTAGAGATTACACATGCATCGCCAAGAGTGGAAGCATATGATCCCGAGACCAATGAAGAAGGCGTGAGGCTCGCCCTCGATCTGATTGACGAGGTTAAGGATGAAGCCAGAGTTGGCCAGAAGGGAAGACTATCCCCCAATTGGGAAGGGTCGTATCGAGTCAGGAAGACACCAGGATAAGGATTCTATAGGTTGGAAATCTGGGATGATGAACACATTCCAAGATTAAGGATTGAAGCCTTGAACTTCAAATCTCAACCCAACATTAATTGAGCCTTGATGGCCAACAAGGCTGTCCGCCTCCAATCAAGCTTGTTGTGTGGATTCAAAGCATTGAACTAAGAGACGTCGGTCAAGTTAAAACCTAATCAAAGTTCTATGAGTATCAGAGAAAGGCTGGAAACCTAGAATCAAGATAAAGGATTGAAAACCAACCAAGACATACCATTCCTGAGGCACTAAGCAGAAAGTGGACTTCCTGAACGATCGACCGAGAAATAAGACCTCCCACATATGGAACAAGGGGGCAAGAACTAAAGAACCTCATCTCAAGTTCAACATCTTAGAATGAGAATCATGGGTTGGTGATAACCTTAAAACCAAGGATTCAGCAAACAAGTTAAGGCCCGGAAGGTCACGAGGACTAAGAAACAAGTCATTCGAATTAAAGGTTCATGAAACCTTTCAAGGCATGGCAAACACCTCCTATTGACCTGAAACCTCGCGATTGGTGGTCCGGAACACCCCCAACTTGATAAATGTGTTGGTAGTTGATTAAGAACACTTATTAGGAAAGCTAATAAGAAAGGTTGATACCTCGATTTGGAATTTGAAAAATCAACTTAGGATCCTGGGTCTTTGATCCAGAACACCGACGTTGAACCTGAGAACATCAACCTCGAATCCTAGGATGAGAAACACGAAAGGTTAGCCATGAAGGCCAAGGTTAGCCATGAAGGCCAAGATTAACCATGAAGGCCAAGGTTAGCCATGAAGGCCAAGGTTAACCATGAAGTCACGAATGACCAAACTGACGATTTGTGATCAAGATCAAGATTCTTGATCCTTAGGTTCACGGATGGATTTAGATCCTAGATCCCTGATGACTTGAGATCAAGATCAAGGTTCTTGATCCTTAGGATCACGAATGGTTTTAAGTCTTAAGATCCCTGACGACTCAAGATCAAGATCAAGTTTCTTGATCCTTTAGACAACAAAGTCATGAATGACCAAAATAGTGACTTGAGATCAAGATCAAGGTTCTTGATACTCAAGACCACGAATGATTTTCACGTCCGGGTCGCCTAGCTAGCCGAGAAGCAATCGACCACGGCGCACGAGGGGCCGTAGCCGACCAGGTCCCGGAAGACCAGGTCCCGGCCGACCAGCTCCCACGGAGGGGGTCCAGCCGACCAGGTCCCGGAAGACCAGGTCCCGGCCGACCAGCTCCCACGGAGGGGGTCCAGCCGACCAGGTCCCGGCCGACCAGCTCCCACGGAGGGGGTCCAGCCGACCAGGTGCTGGCCTTGGATCCGGCCGGTCTAGGTTCAGTACTTGGTCCTGGATCCCGATCTAGGTTCAGTACTTGGTCCTGGATCCCGGTCTAGGTTCAGTACTTGATCCTGGATCCCGGCTTTTTCAACAAGTGGTTTCAGACATGGTTCTCGACTTTTTCAGCAAATCTCGGATGATTGTCAATGCTAAAGGGAGGCCAAGATTAGCCATGAAGGCCAAGATTAGCCATGAAGGCCAAGGTTAGCCATGAAGTCACGAATGACCAAACTGACGACTCGTGATCAAGATCAAGATTCTTGATCCTTAGGATCACGGACAGTTTTAGATCCTAGATCCATGATAAAAGTTTAAGATCAAGGTCAAGTTTATTGATCCTTAAGATAACAAAGTCACGAATGACCAAAATGGTGATTTGAGATCAAGATCAAGGTTCTAGATCCTTAGGACCACGGATGATTCCTGATCCTAGATCCATGATCTCTTTTAAAATCACGAAGGGGTCTAGGTTCAGGTTTTTAAGGCTAGCTTCCGATCGACCAGCCCCGGAAGAGGGGATCCAGCCGACCAGGTCCCGGAAGACCAGGTCCCGGCCGACCAGCTCCCACGGAGGGGGTCCAGCCGACCAGGTCCCGTAAGACCAGGTCCCAGCCGACCAGCTCCCACGGAGGGGGTCCAGCCGACCAGGTGCTAGCCCTGGATCCGGCCGGTCTAGTTTCAGTACTTGGTCCTGGATCCCGGTCTAGGTTCAGTATTTGGTCCTGGATCCCGACCTTTTCAGCAAGTGTTTTCAGACATAAATCTCGACTTTTTCAGTGAATCTCGGATGATTGTTAATGCTAAAAAGAGATCGAGATTAGCACCGTTTAGTGCCGATTAGCACCGTTTAGTGCCCGTTAGCACAGATTAGTGCCGATTATCACAGATCAGTGCCGATTAGCACAGATTAGTGCCGTTCAAGCACTGTTTAGTGCCTGTTAGCACTGTTTAGCGCCGATTAGTGCCGTTAGTGCCGTTTTATGCCATTTAACATTGTTTAACGCTGTTTAAACATTGTTTAAGGCTGAATAGCGCTATCTAGTGCCATTTAACACCGATTAGTGTCGTTCAACATCGTCGTAAATGCGTCGATCGCTCCACGCTTTACATTAAGATGATATTGTTGAAAATACTCGTGTAAGAGCAATTAACCCTGACCCAAGTCTCGAATAAGGCCGTTATAACTTCATGGAAAACCTGATCAGTTTTCCTAGAAGTTGGGGGGCAAATGATATGGGCTAGAAATAAGCCCTAAAGACACATTTAATGTGGCATTAATTAGACCTAGAATGGTCCAAACGTGGGGCCCACCAGATAGGCCCAAACCCTAATTATAATATTAATTTCGTAATTAATATTAGGGGTAATAAACAGCTCAGTAAATAAGAGTCAAACAAGGATATTACTCTTGCCTGACTTAGCCTACAAGATACATACTTCAACAAGGAAACTTATTCCTACAAGGAAGGGGTCTAGAACCTTCCTTGAGGCGGTGGCTTGCCCACCAAGTTTCTGACTCCTACCATAATTCTAAGGCTTCTCAGCCTATATAAGGACCTGCTCCTTCACATCTCAGAACTACGTTTTGGCTCAATCCTCGAATAAGGACATACAAGCCACTACGTCCTAGGTGAGCCCTCGTCGCCATAGCCCTGAGGGCACCATCACCTAGAACTACGTTTTTGGCTTAATCCTTGATACACATCAAGGTACGTAGGCATCTCGTAAAGGCAGATTCAGCCACGAGTACGAGAACAGCCATTAAAGCACGAAGCTCACGAACCCTAGCATTAACTACACAAACCCTAGCCGCTATAATTACAATCTAATTTTTATTCCACAACAACGGATTATAAACTATTTCAAGAATTTGGGTAATAATTATATGCATGAAACTTTAATAACAAATTAAAATTTTATTCTTATGTAAACTTTTTCTTAAGAAGACATTTTAGCATAAATCATCTATTTTGCAAATTGGAGAAAATTTTAATGGATTTTTTTGTCAAATAACTCATTTTTTTTTTTACCATTGCACTAATTTTTTTACCAACCAATTGCAGCAACCAAAACCAAAACTACTCCCACCGGAGAGTCAGATGCGTATCCAACACTTGACCATATAAATACACACACTGACACACATAGTTGGTTCTCAAACGCCCCCAATCTTAAACATATTCTAGGGTTTAGCCACAGAACCCTAGATCCCCCAATTAGCCTCCTAATTTGCCCCGTTGTTCACAAAATCAATTCAAACTTTCAAATCTTGAAATGGGCACAGAGCGAAAGCGAAAAGTGAGCTTGTTCGACGTGGTAGATGACAGCGCAATCGCCAAGCAGAACAAGACAAACGGCGCCGTTTCGAATAGTGTGAATTCGATGATTAATCGGTGGAATGGACGGGCGTTTTCGCAGAGGTATTATGATATTCTTGAGAAGAGAAAGACTTTGCCTGTTTGGCATCAGAAAGATGAGTTTTTCAAGGCGTTGAAGGACAATCAGACGCTGATTCTTGTTGGGGAGACGGGCAGTGGGAAGACTACGCAGGTTCGTTGCTTTCGGTCTCGGTTCGGGGTGTAAATATTTGATTTTGATGTGAATTTATATGTTTTTGGATGGAATTTGTGCTTTATTTATTCGAGTCGGATATTTTGTTGGAATTAGTGTTTAATTTAGGTTGGTTGATGTTAATTAGTTTTTCGATGATGTTTGATAAGTTTACGAAATCTGGTATTTATAGTTGCGGAGGCTAAAAGCTTGCTTATGTATATGAATTGATACATTTTATGTTGTATGCTTGTATGTGTTTGTGATTTACGGTTATGATATCTAGAGTTCTTTAAAGTTTTTTAGGCTTGTTTTGGTTGGGAGGAAGGGAATGAAATTTGTGAGTGGAAAGAAGGATGTATGAGTGCAAAAACTACAAATTTGTGGGAGTGGGTTTTAGTTTAAGTTTGTTCGAAATAGAAAGAGAGAGAGAATCTAATCTTTCTTGTATGTTTTTCTTTTGTTGTATTTCAAGTAACGCAGTCAGCATATTTAGGTGACTAATTACATGTATAATGAATTGAGCTATAATTTTTTTTATACCTCTTGTTATTTCCTTCTGGCTGAACTAATTTATCCGTGTTTGTTCAATAGATTCCTCAGTTTGTTCTGGAAGCTGTTGAATTGGAAAGCCAAGATAAGCGCAAAAAGTACATGATTGGCTGCACCCAGCCTCGAAGGGTTGCCGCAATGTCAGTTTCTCGTAGAGTTGCTGAAGAGATGGACGTAACTATTGGAGAAGAAGTTGGTTATAGCATCCGTTTTGAAGACTGCAGCAGTTCGCGTACTGTTTTAAAGTTAGCTCATTCCCTAGGAAAATTCATTTACATTCAAAAACTTATTTTTGACTGGTTTTATGATGTGAACACCTATTACTTTAATCGTTAACACCTATTACTTTAATCGGTTTACTTGAAACTAATACCTGTACATATATTTTGTTCCGGCAGGTACTTGACAGATGGTATGCTTTTAAGAGAAGCCATGACAGATCCTCTTTTGGAAAGATATAAAGTGATAATTCTTGATGAAGCTCATGAAAGGACTTTGGCAACAGATGTTCTATTTGGGCTTTTGAAGGAAGTACTGAAAAATAGACCTGATCTTAAGCTAGTTGTGATGAGTGCTACTCTTGAGGCTGAAAAGTTTCAGGGTTACTTCTTTGGTGCACCTCTGATGAAAGTTCCAGGAAGACTACACCCAGTGGAGATCTTTTATACGCAAGACCCTGAGAGGGACTACCTAGAAGCAGCAATTCGTACTGTTATTCAAATACATACATGTGAACCCCCTGGTGATATACTAGTCTTTCTTACTGGGGAAGAGGAAATCGAAGATGCGTGTCGCAAGATAACAAAGGAAATTGGTAATTTTGGAGATTCTGCTGGACCTGCATTAGTCGTGCCTCTATACTCTACACTTCCTCCAGCTATGCAGCAGAAAATATTTGATCCTGCTCCTCCTCCTTCAACACCAAATGGTCCAGCTGGAAGGAAGATTGTTGTCTCTACAAACATAGCCGAAACGTCTTTAACTATAGATGGCATAGTTTATGTCATAGACCCTGGGTTTGCTAAACAAAAAGTTTATAACCCACGAGTGCGTGTTGAGTCTTTGTTGGTTTCACCAATATCGAAGGCAAGTGCCCACCAGAGATCAGGGCGTGCAGGCAGAACGCAACCAGGAAAGTGTTTCAGACTGTATACGGAGAAAAGTTTCCATAATGATCTTGTGCCTCAGACATACCCTGAGATTCTTAGGTCAAACCTTGCAAATACAGTTCTCACTTTAAAAAAGTTAGGTATAGATGATCTGGTCCATTTTGATTTTATGGACCCTCCTGCCCCCGAGACACTTATGCGTGCATTAGAGGTTTTGAATTACTTGGGAGCTTTGGATGATGATGGAAATTTGACCAGGCTAGGTGAAATCATGAGTGAATTGCCCCTAGACCCACAGATGGGAAAGATGCTTGTTGTCAGCCCAGAATTCAATTGTTCAAACGAAATTTTGTCTATATCTGCTATGCTTTCAGGTCTGTGCCTTGTTTATATCTGTTGTCTATCTTTCTCTCTCTCTCTCTCTCTCTCTCTCTGTCTTTCTATATTCTCATTTTACAGTTTGTCTTAGTTGATACTGCTAAGTGAGGTGTGTAGCCTAACACACCGTTGGTCAGTCTGTTCTAATATATGCATCAAAAACATATACATGATACATGCACACGGAGTACATTTCCAAATGTATACATGTCTTCCCAAGTATGTGCACTTGGGTCAGATGCATGCATCTCCGTAATTTGCCATCAGCGACTATCAAGTCTTGGTTACATGTCCCCTGTTGGCATGTGCCATAGAATTTGTAGCAAATGCTGATGCATATGGTACATATAGTTGCAGTTTCTCAGTTTTCTCTCTTGAAGCAATGGTATCGTCTCGCCTCTATGCATCTGCTGACCTACCGTGGGCCTCTCCTGTGATAACAAATTTTTTCTTTAGTACCCAATTGCTTTGTCCGGCCTAGGGAGGCTCAGAAAGCTGCAGATGAAGCTAAAGCTCGGTTTGGGCACATAGACGGGGATCATCTCACACTCTTGAATGTGTACCATGCTTACAAACAAAACGGTAAGTTCTGAATTCAACTCCTCCTTTAAGTCCTTCATTTAGTGGAATCATGCTTGCCATTAATATCACGGTGTAGTGCTCATAATCTTCTCTTTTCCCAGGCGACGACCAATCATGGTGTTATGAGAATTTTGTCAACCACAGGGCACTTAAATCTGCAGATAATGTGAGGCAGCAGCTAGCTCGCATCATGAATAGGTTCAGTCTGAAACTCTGCAGCACGGACTTCAACAGCCGGGACTATTACATCAACATTAGGAAGGCCATGTTATCGGGATATTTCATGCAGGTGGCTCACTTGGAACGTACTGGACACTATTTAACTGTCAAAGATAACCAAGTATGCAAGAAATTCCATCAAAATTTTTAATTGTTTAGAAATTGTCTTTATGGTGCTTGAATAATGCTAATTTATGCTTCATTATAGGTGGTTCATCTACACCCATCAAATTGCCTTGATCACAAGCCAGAGTGGGTAATTTATAATGAGTATGTCTTGACAACCAGGAATTTTATCCGCACAGTTACAGATGTTCGTGGTGAATGGTCAGTATTCTTTCTGATTGTGCAATAGCTTTCCGTAATATGATCTTGCTTGCATGTTTTTGTTATTGAAAGATCACAAGTTTTGTCTTTTTTGTTCAAGAAAGACATGAATTTGTCGTTCTGTGGGTTGAGTCACCCCAGAGCTTATGTCAGGGATACTGCAGCGATTGCTTGTTCTATGATAAAATCAGAACATGATAGACATTTTTGAATAAGCACAAGTTGCGATGACAGGGGAGGGTAGGGGTGTCACTTGGAAAGAAAGAAAAAAGATTTTCCTTTTTGGTTGTCAAATAGCAATTGTTTTTTACATGCATTTGTATATTATCTTTGTAATAGGGTTTAGAATGAATTGTCTTTCTAAATTCATTTGATGCCCTTGTCTGGTGGGTCTTTACATTAATTTTCTAATGGCTGCATTTGCATGGGATGAAATAGGTTGATTGATATTGCTCCACACTACTTCGATCTTGTTAACTTTCCCCAATGTGAAGCAAAGCGTGTTCTCGAGAAGTTGTACAAAAAAAGGGAGCGAGAGGCGGATACAAAGACCAAGAAGTAGAAAGTTTCAGTGGCCTCAACTTTGCTGGAGCTGTTTGGTTGGCTTTTATTGTCGGTAATATGGTTCTTTTTCTGGAGCACTGGAGCAGGGATTCTTTGAGGTTTATGGTCCAACCTGTCAGCTCGCCACATCCACGAACTTCATATAAATGTGGAGAACTTGCAGAAGTTCTGATATTCTATTTAAGTTTATCATTTTCAGTAACCAAAGATACATATATTCTATTTGTTTAAAAGCTTCTTTGGCATCAGTTATTATTAGTGTATCATCTTTCTTGTCTTCTTACTCCTGTTTCAATACAAGACGGTGAACAATGTTGTTGAAGCTGTGTTTTTTATGTAATACAAACTCAAACCCTTGGAACTCTAAATGATAACTTTACTCCATGAAAATTTGTTAACCTTGTCATTGTTTTAAACCATAACCTATTTCTTGATTAAGAAATGGGATTTGTGTTGTACACGAGCTGTTTTGCAAATTCTTGAAATGCAAAGTAGGAAATAATGTATGTAGAATGACATTGTCAATAAAAGTAGGGATAAATAAATGTACTTTGTGCATACAAAGTCTTTTCCTGACAGGCTACAACAGCAATTTATGCAGTATCCGAAGTCCTACATTGTAATACACAATTTTCCTGAACCCTTAAAGGGAGTAGGTAATTATTTTAACAGGAAATTACAAAGAGATTCTTAGTATTCACCTCAAGAGTGAGGAAGAATATAAGGTGGATAAGAGATCCAATTAGATGTCAATTTAGCTAAGCACTAGGGCAGGAGCATCTAAAGTTCTTAAGGTAAAGTAGAACACGAGGAATCAAGTATGAAAGCAAATCAGCAGATGATCTAATTTTTCGATGATGACTGCGACATGCCAAGGTGGAGCTCACATTGTTTAAACTAGTGTAATTGCTGTATTACAATCTGATTTGATATGAGCCAAGGATTGATGTTGATAAGCAAGCGACTTGCTTCCCAGATAGCCAAAACTTCAGCTTGCATGGCGACATGCTTCTATTAGCATTTCCATCAATTAAGATTCCCAGAGCGGGTTATTTCTATATATAACTCCAATGGAAGCAATGCCATCTAAGATTAAACTTCACTAACTACACAAGTTAGTTACAAAATTACACAAATGCAAACTTGCAATTCCATGATCAACAGGGTTTCTTATTAAGTTTATCATTGTCAGTAACCTAAGCTGTATTCAATTTGTTCCGACAGCTCCTTTGGCAATTTTCATTATGAGTGCATCATTTTTCTTGTCTTCTTACTCCCTGTTTCAATACAAGACGGTGAACAATGTTATTTAAACTGTGTTTTTCTATGTATTAGAAACTCAAACCCTGGGAACTCTAAATGATAACCTTACTCCATTAAATTTGTTAACTTTGTCATTGTTTCAACTCCTAGACTATTTCTGGATTATGACACGGTATTTGGGTTGGACACACGAGCTTTTCTGCAAATTCTTCAAATGGAAAGCAGGAATTAATGTTTGTAGAATGACATTGTCTTGAACAGCAAGGATAATGTAAATGTATATACGCGTACAGAGTATTTGCCTGACAGGCTACAAATGCAATTTTATGCAGTATCTCTGAAGTCCTACATAATAAAACACAATTTCCCTGAACGTATATGAGTTCTTCCGAATTTCTCGTATCCTTTTTCGCGGATTAGCATCTCGAGGTGCTTTGATGGGCATAAAGAAAGCGTCCTGGTAGCCCAAACAAACCTATTTTTTCCTCTATCCAAAAAGGTGGTTACTATTGTGGTATTCTAACAGCGGCAGTCAATGGGTGCCAGAGCTGCTACAATGGCTCAGCAGGAGTCTTCTTATCAGTCGCCGGACGCCAATGTCAACGTCCTTAATAGGCTTGAACCACTCGAACCTAGGGTAGTTGAAAAGGGTTGAAGGAGCGAAGCCACTCGAACGAATGTGAGAGGAGGAGCGTAGCCCCTGAATCCTTACTCTGTATGGAGCAGTAGGCTGGAGTTAGAGTCCCTATGGGTACCGTAGTACTTGCCTGGAGTAAGAAAGAGTGTTCTATCTCTTTATTAGCCCTTCTTAGTGACATGGAAAGAGTTTCAACACTAGATTCATTGGGATAGGAGGGTCTTGTCACCATCAGCATTAGCATGTCTTGATTTCAATTACCAATAAGAAAAGTAGTTCCCAGAACGCGATAGAAAAGAGCAATGCCCTCTGGAAGGGTCCTGTATAACCAAACAAACCAGAGGAAGATAACCCCCCTAACACCTATGAATGGGAATAGGTACTAGATATTTTTCATAACCGCCTCAAGAGTGAGGAAAAATACAAGGTGGACAACTGACCAGTTAGCTGTCAGTGACATGAAATGAGTCATTTTAGCTAAGCATGGAGCAGGAGCATCAAAAGTTCTATGAATAAAATAGAACGATAAATTAAATATGAAAGCAAATGATCTAATGTCTTCGATGATGACGGTGACATGCTAAGGTGGAGCTTGCATTGTTTGAAGTAGTGTAATTGCAGCACTGCAATCTGATTTGACATGAGCAAAGAGGGATTAATGTTGCCGAGACCAATTTAGCATTTCCATCAATTAAGGTTCCCACCTCTTTGAAGCTACCGGCATAGTTGAACTTCACTAACTATATAAGTTAGTTACAAAATCACACAACTGCAAACTTGCAATTCCATAATCAACAGGATTTCTATCAACTGAAAAGCTAAAACAAACTATTCAAATATATTTTCATCCTTAGTCGAGCTTAATGCAATTGTGGTCGGTTACCATTAAGGCCAGTGGAATCCATATCCAAGGTATTGAGTTGTGCGCAGTTTTCTTAAACGACAACATTGTCGTCTGTTACTATAATTACAGTATTTTGGATCTGTATATATGCAAGGGAAAGTGACCCACCATCTGCGACTAGAGTCCACTTGATTTGCAAGTAAAAGGGGACTTTGGGAACCATGAAAATTGCAATAAAGAGCCTCCAATTGTTTCAAGATTACTTTACATTGGTATGGTATCTAATTATAGATGTTCAGCAACTTGAACAAAGACTTCTAGAAGAGGTGCTTGATACCTGTGTGGTGTGCATATTCCAGTTTCATCATATTGTACAAGATGAATCTATCCAGCTAACTGCCTTTTGCTTCCTAGAGCGTTTAACACTGTCCCAAATATCCTTATCACCGTGTATCTTTGAAAGCATTGTATAAACAGCAGGATGATCTTGTTCTAAACTGGCAAGTTCTTTTGCAGCAAACTCCCCAAGTTCAAAGCGTGAATACAATCCACATGCCCCAAGCAATGCACCCCATATGACCACATCAGGTTTAAAAGGCATTTCCTTGATCAGTTTCTCTGCTTTTTCTAGCTGGCCTGCTTTCCCAAACAGATCGACCATGCAAGCATAGTGCTCCTTTTCCGCCTGGATTCCATACTTCATATCCATATCTGCAAATTGCCGTTCGCCTTCTTCAACTAATCCACCGTGTCCACATGCAGAAAGAACATTGATAAATGTAATCTCATCGGGTTTGACACCGACATTTGTCATCCTTTCGAATTCCTGCAGTGCCCTAGTTGCAATCCCATGCCTTGCATATCCTCCAATGATCGAGTTCCACGATGCAACATTCTTCTTTGGCATTGATTCAAAAATGTAGTATGCCGCCTCAATGTCCCCACATTTTGCATACATATCAAGAAGGGAGGTCAACAAAATGACATCACGAGGAGTTCCAGATTTTAAAATACAGGCGTGCACTTGATTACCTAACTTAAGAGACGAGCTACCTGCACAAGCCTCTAATACACTCGAAAATGTATAATGATTAGGATAAGGCCCTGATCTCAGCATTAAAATAAACAATTCAAAAGCATCAAAAAACTTTCCATATTGCACATATCCTTTTATCATTGCAGTCCAAGAGAACACATTTCTTTCAGTCATCAAATCAAATTTTAAACGAGCTTCCTCAAGTCTCCCATTGTTAATATAACCATTAACCAAAATTGTCCACGAAACAACATTTCTTACAGGCATCATGTCAAATGCTATTTGAGATTCACTAATCAACCCGACATCCATAAACCCCAAAATTAAAGCATTCCAAGCAGACACCTCTTTCAACGATATCTCATCAAACACTCTACGCATACCTTCGACATCCCTCAAATCAGTGTACGCCCTCATCAACGCAGACCCCACATAAAAATCCAAATTAAAAGCTGAGCAAATTATCCGACCATGCAGCTGTGTAATCAAAACACTCAATCTCGTACTTATCAACGCCCTTACTACTGTCGAAAATGTAAACTCAGTCGGCCTAAGGCCAACTCTCCCCATTTCCAAGAAAAGCATATAAACCCTTTCCGGGTTTCCAGCTTTGTAAAAACCCGATAACATTGCATTCCAAGAAACAATGTCTCTCACAGGCATTTCATCAAACAATTGTTGAGCTTGTGACATATCATTGTTCTTGACATAACCACTGATCATTGAATTCCAGGACACCACATTGCGAGTACTAGGATTTTGATCAAATAGCTTGCGAGCATTATATACATTTCTGTCACGAATGTAACAGTTGAGTGTGTAGTTGAGATTTGAAGCTGAAATGCTAGTACAAAAGTGGCGGGAATTCCATGAGGAAAGTAGTTTTGATATGCGCATGAAATGGGTGATGAGTCTAATGACCGTGTGATATAGGTAAACATATGTATTCTATCTAATGCTGATTTTAGTTGAAGATTAAATTTTGGCGGCTGGACTGGCCTTGGGCCCTTAGCTGAAGTAGATGGGCATTTCATCAGTCATGCCCGATCCTGATTCGAGGGGAGGGGTTGGAGATTTGGAGAATTTTTTAGGTTCCGGACAAGGAACAGGTAATATTTATACTAGGGGTGAGCAAAATTTTTCCAACCCGTCCAATTCAAATCGTTCAAAATTTACGGTTTTGTAATGGTCCGGGTTGGTAACGGTTTCGATTTTTTAAAAACCGAAAAATAATGGTTGAGTTCGGTTTGACTTGTTAACCCGACCAATATAACCTGTTCCACCTGAATATATAATAATATATATTATTTATTTCTTATTTCCAATTTTTAATTTATTTTTAATGATGTAAGACTTTGAATGGTGATGTATGATTGTATTTTATGAGAACTTATACGTTATTTTGCTGGTCCGTAAGACTTTTTAACTTAATTACCAGATTTTGATGATATTTTGTGATGTTAGTCCATTGATGCATTGTACAATTGTGTCGATTAATTTTTTGAAAGTTTAAAATTTTTTAAGTGGTTTAAAACCCAACCCGCCCAAATCAAACCGTTATGATTTGGACGGTTTTTTTTAGTACTAACGGTTATGGTAATGAGTTGTTAAATTTTAAAATCGTAAAATATGGGTTGAATGGTTTAGTCCTTTTAACCCGACCAACCCGACCAATTCTCACCCCTAATTTATACTACTATGGGGGTGTTTGGGAGAACTTTTTTCCAGAATAAGTCAACTTATTTTAAGACAAAGTTAGAGATTCCTAACTTTCCAACTTATTTTCCAACTTATTTTTGCAATTTATTGAATCTCAAACATAAATTAAACACTTGTATAAAAAAAATTATCAAAATATAAAATTTTTATCCGAAAATAAGTCCAAAAGTCCAAAATAAAAGTTATGCCAAACAGGCACATATTACTACATTAAAGTCAAAATATTGAAAGATATAAAAAAAGTTATAATTAATTAATTAATTTCCATTTTGGGAAAATTAAATAACAGGTCCCTAAATTATTGGTGTTTTTTTATTTAGGTTCCTTAATAAACAATTTCGTATTTTTGGTCCTTGAACTATTTTATTTTTTGATTCAAGTCTCTCCGTCATCAAGAGTCTAATGGACTGACATAAGAATCTTGATGACGTGTCACACAGATATGGCAAACAAATTTTTGGTTTTATCCCCAAATTTTTCCATTTTTTGGTTTAGGCCCTTAAAGATAAAAATTTCAATTTCAAATTTCTAATTTTAAACATAAAAATTTTAGAATTAAATCTAAACATGATTATCGTTTATTTTAAAAATAAACATGATTATCGTTTAAAACACTTCAATGGTTGACATGCTTATAAAACGTACATCCTTATTCATGATTTAGTTTTATGCTCAATTTTTATATTTAAAATTTAAATTATTATGTTCAATTTTTATGTTTAAAATTTAAAATTTTATGTTCAATTTCATATATTCAATTTTTGTGTTAAAAATTTTATATTCAATTTTTTTGTTTAGTTTTTACGTTTAAAGTATAAATTTTTATGTTTAAAATTTAAAAATCGTCAATTATTTTGTTCCTGAAATTTAAAATTTAATTTTTTAAGGACCTAAATTAAAAATGGATGGAAAAGTTTAGGAATTTAATCAAAAATTTGTTTTCCACATATGTTACACGTCATCAAAATGTCGTCATCAAAATTCTAACATTCTTTAGAATTTTTTTGACGGAGGGACTTGAATCAAAAAAAGAAATAATTCAAGGATTTAAAATACGAAATTTTTTGTTCAGATAGCTAGACAACAAAGCACGAATAGTTCAGGGACCTATTATTTAATTTTCTCTTTCCATTTTTATATAAAGCATGTTACCTTTTATATTTTTTGAATAACTAATCAATTTCTTTTTTTAGGTAAAACACATTTTCTTATATATATTTTCTAACTAAAATTTTTCTTCATTTTAAGAACAATACAGACAATTCTATTTAATAATATGCAATAATAATATTATAATTAATAATACCAAAATAAATTAAATTTTTATATATCTAAAACACGTTACCTTTTTTTAATAAAATAATGTAATTATTAATAACTTATCGATTACCATTTTCAGATAAAATGTATTATCTTTTCTATATGTTCTAATTAAAATCTCTATTTTTCTGAAAATGTCACGGACACCATATATATAATTGTTTTAATTAAATCATATAATTTAAAAATTTTACACCTACTAAATTCGTATTTTAAAATTATCAATACAATTTATAAAAAGAGAAAAAGGCAATTTGGCTGGCTATCTTTTTTGTTTTTGGCACTTGGATGGCTGAGAATAATTTTTGACATTATGTTTGGCTGTAATAAAATTTTTAAGCACTTGAGGGGCTCCCGTCAAAACGATACTAACGCCGTTTAAACAGCAGGGATAAAATTGACTTTTCCCTAATTGGTTCCCCAATATCCCCTAATTATGTCCGTAATATCCCAAAATCCCTAATTCTCTCTAAACATATATCCCTAATTCTCTCTGAACGGTGGCGAAATTGAATGGAGGAGATGTGGTAGAGGAGATAGGAGGACTGTGGTGATGAACAGAGGATTTGGGTGTTGTGTGGTCGAAAGGGAAGAGGAGCAGGGGTGGTGAACGGGAAATGGTTGTAGGCTGCGTAGAAGAAGGGGGAGCTATGGAGTCGCGGCTGGTAGTGCAGTGGTGGTTGCGAGAAGTGGCAGGTGGTAAGAGAAAGATGGAGGACTGGCGAGTTGAATGAAACGGGGCAATGGAGGCTGCCGCGAAGTGGAAGAGTGGGTGTTGGGTTTGAATTGAAGGTGGGAGGAAATAGGAGGCGAAGAAGAACAGTGGTATTGGGTGGCGCTGGATGGAGAAGTGAGGGAGAGTTGTGTGAATGATGGTGCTGCAAAGAAGAAGAACAAAGGTGGGGAAGTCGGGCGGTTGAGGAGGAATGGAGGTGGAGGATGGAAAGGAATTAAATGGGTGGAGTTGTACGGTGTGAAGGAGGTAGAGAACGGCGATGGTGAACGAGTTTTGGTGCGTAGAAGGGAAGTGGGTGGTGAGAATGGAGATGAGCTTGAATTGGGTTGGTGTTGCTGTTGGTAAGGAGAACGGAGGAATGGGAATGAGGGGATGGAGGTTATGGGAGGAGGCGGACTGTTGGAGAGAAATGAGAGGTTGAATGGAGGATGGTCGGAGCTGCAATGGTGTGCAGGTGTGGTGAGAAGAGATAAGGTGTTTGTGAATGGCGGAAGGAGGATGAAGCGAGGGGTGAGATCGAAATGGTGGTGTTGAAGAGTTTGCAGGAAGAAGCAGCAGTGGATTGTTGTTGATTCGAGGTGAACGAGAAGGTGGAAGACGGGAAAAAGAGAACGGCGGAGAAGATAAATCTTTCTGAATGAATGTACTGGATCTTTTGTTGAATGAATGTACTGGGTATTTTGTTGCAAATAGACATCTTTCTGTATATATGTATATATCTGCTGTAAATACCAGAAATACCCCTGTCAATTTCAAGTTTTGGGGTTACATTCTAACGGTGTTTGACGGGAGCCCTTCAAGTGCTTAAAAATTTTATTACAGCCAGACATAATGTCAAAAATTATTCTCAGCCATCCAAGTGCCAAAAACAAAAAAGATAGCCAGCCAAATTGCCTTTTTCTCTTATAAAAAATTATATAATATTCAAAAAATCCGTACATTGCTCGGGTTTTAGGCTACTCCCTCCGTCTCATAATGCTTCTCTCGTTTGATATGTCGGGACTGTTCATAACATGAGACAAATCACTAATTTACGTCTAATCTATAAGACTAAATATAGTCATGAGTGATCTTGTTGGATTCGTATTTATGAATACTTTAATACAGTGAAGTTTTTATATTTAAACTAATACAAAATTAAAGATATTAACGATTAAAAGTGTGCGTTGGCAAACGTGTTCAAGGGAAATGGGAAAAGTTTTTAGAGACAGAGGGAGTAGTATTTTACTTTTTAATAAAGATTATTTAATTCATTATTGAAGTAAGATTATTTTAAGAAAATCAAGAAAATACGATATTTATGGTTCTCACATATACATTATTTTGTAATTCAGTATGGTCATAATCAAATAATTGCAATTATTTTAGGATTACAATAATTTTACCGTTTTATCAAAAATAACATAGAGTTCCAGAAAAAATAGGAATAAAGGGATGGAAAAAATTGTAATTATTCTAGGATTATAAAACATAAAGTTCGAGAAGAAATATGAATAAAGGGTGGAACGAAAAAAAGGGTGGAATCAAATTTAGCATCGCAGTACTATTTTAAAAGAGGATTTGGCTTATTAATAAAGGTTATATATTTAATTTGGGATCCGAATCCAACCAATATTATTAGTTTCCAATGACAAGGATTCATTAAAACATATGGAGAATGCATAATAGCAAGACTTTTTTTTTTTTTTTCAGAATCTCCCGGGTGGAAAACTATTCGTATTTATTAGTGTAAGGTAGTAGAGATGATAGAAGTATATAAATGGAAAACTTCTGCAACCCAAGTTAGACATCGTGCATCAACTTAAGTATGACAAGAAGGCTTCATATGCATTTCACAACTGCCATTTGTTTTAATGCGGGTGTTTAAGACTGAGAAAGTACAATCTTGAAGGATTTGATAGAATGATGTACATGTGTAGGAGGTTGTGAAAAGAGAAGTCGAAGAGAAAGATGAAGGAAATGAGAATGAAGATAATTAGATAATAGTATCAGTAATATGAAGATTCATATCATATCCTTCAGAGTACATTGATGAAAACTATGGTTCAACATCTTTCAGATAGTAATGTGACTTTTTCGAATTTAATCTGTTTACTCAATTTGTTTCTGTGAATCGCACACTAACACAACATCTATCGAATATAAAATGAACTCTTCGTAGTACATCTAATCAGGGGCGACTCAAGAGATTTAGAGGCCTAAAGCCAACTTAAAATTTGAGGCCTATTATAATTTTTATAATTTAATTATTATTATATAAAATTTATTTTACTAGCTTTCTTTGATGCAAATTCTTTAATTATATTTTCAAAATTTAATTGTTGTAATAAATTCTAAAGCCAACTTATAATTTGAGGCCATTTATAATTTTTTTAATTTAATTATTATTATATAAAATTTATTTTTCTAGCTTTCTTTGATGCAAATTCTTTAATTATATTTTCAAAATCTAATTGTTGTAATAAATCTTTTTCTATTGATAAAGTAGCTAAACCATTTAATCTTTCTTGTAACATTGTTGATCTTAAATAATTCTTTATAAGTTTTAACTTAGAAAAACTTCTTTCTCCAGAAGCAACCGTGGAATAGTTAACATTATTCTATATGCAATAAATGCATTTGGAAATGAATTAAGTCTTTTAATATAATTGAGAATATCAATAGGAGCACTATTTTCTACTTGTAAAAATTCTCTCAATATTTTCAATTCTAAAAATAGATCTAAACCATCTATATCTGATTCCTCATTGTATTTTAAAGAATTTTCAAGATTCAAACAACTATTAGTAAGTTTTTTTCATCAAGAGATTTCAATTTTTTCAAGCTAAATATAAATCCAAAAATATTTTCATATATTTTAAATTGTTCAAATCTACTACCAAGGGATGAAATAGCATGATCAACTATATACAAAAAATAATCAATTTTAAAAGATTCTTCAGGAGTCTTTCTAGTTTCATTGCCAACATTGTCATCAAAACGTCTTTTTCTATGGATTACACGTTTCTCACGAAATATGGATTCTATATTCATTTCAAAAGCAATTTCTTTTGCAGTACTCATAGCATTATCAAAACCATCATCCCTATATTTAGTCAAAAAGATAATCAGGCCCTGTAATTGTTCTATAGCATTAACAATACACATATCTTTAGATTGCAAATTTTTACTAACAGTATTAACAGCAAATAATATATCATACCAAATAACAATTCCTAACAAAAATTCAAAATTTTCAAGTTCATATGTTGCTAAACAATTAGCCTCACTTTTAACTTTAGCATCCCCACCACTTTCATATAATGATAATAATGCATCTCTTAATTGTGGTGTTTGAAATCTTATAGCCTTAACACTTTCAATACGACTTTCCCAACGTGTTTGTGATAATGATTTAAGTGTAAGGTTTGGTATATGATCTTGTAAGATTTTTCATCTTTTTGTTGATGACAAAAATATTGCATATATACGTTGTAACACACCAAAAAAGTCAGTAGCTTTCATGCAAGAATTAGCCATGTCACATATCACTAAATTTAAACTATGAGCACCACATAGAGTATAGAATGACCTAGGATTAATATCTAAAAATCTTTTTTGCACACCTTATGTTTTCCTTTCATGTTAGATCCATTATCATAACCTTGTCCTCTTATATCATCCAAGTTAAGTCCAATATTTTTAATTTCATCTACAATAGTATCAAAAAGACATTTTCCTGTTGTATCATCTACTATTAAAAATTCTAAAAACTGCTCTACAATAGTAACCGGACTTGATGAAATATCCACACACCTTAATATAATAGACATTTGTTCTCTATGGCTTGTATCAGGGGTACAATCTAATATAACAGAAAAATATTTAGCTTGTTTAATTTTATTAATAATTTTTGTTTTGATTTCACATCCTAGTAAATTTATTAACTCATTTTGCATATTGTGTCCAAGGTAATGAGCATGAATATCATTATTTTTAATTCGTCTAATATGTTCTTGCATTATTGGATCAAATTCTGCAATCATCTCAATTAATCCTAAAAAATTTCCATTATTTTCTTCATAAAGTTTTTCTTTTTTTCCTCTAAAGGCTAAACTTTGTTTACCAAGGGTTTTGACAACAGCAATAATTCTTATTAATACATTTTTCCAATGTTCTTTATCTTTATTTATTCTATCTTGAATATTTTTATCAATTGTTTTATTTTTTGTTAATCTTGCTTCTAAATCAATCCAAGCATTCATATTAGCAATATGTTCAATACTTGTTTCATGTTTTTTAAGCTTAGCACTAATATTTCTCCAATCATTACTACCCATACAAGCAAGTTTATTTGTAGATGAAATCACATCAAATAATTTACAACAAAAACAAAATACTTTATCTAAATCTATTGAGTAAATTAGCCATTTTCTATCATATTTTTCTCCATTTGCAAGTTTTTGGATATAATGGGTAGAGGAAAAGTGTCTTAAAGATGCATCTTTTGGAAAATCAAGATCAAAAATTCTAATGGGGCCTTTTTCCACTAATAAATCTCTTAAATTATTATCAATTTTTGTCCACTGACTCGGATCATAAATATTTTTAGAAATTACATTACTAATTTCATTAATATTTTCTTCAACAAGAACATTTTCATCTTTTTTCTCATTATTCTCATCATTATCTAAATTTATTGGATTTATTTGTTCACTTAAAGAGCCTGCAGTAATGTTTTCCAATTTATCTTTTTTGGTAACTATTAAAAATTTATCCATAGATCCTTTTTGTGATTCTGTTAAAGCCTCTAATTTTTGTTTTTTTTTCAATTTTGAGTATCCAGATTCAAATTTTCTATTAGACATGATAAGTGATAACAATAAACACAAAAAAGACAAATAGATACACAAAATTTAGTAGAGTAAAGAACAATAGAACCTGGTTAAATAATTGGATGATATATTCTGAGAAGTGAGAAAGTGCTCTAAAACTTCACCATTAACAAGATCATCAGACAACTTCAATCGGAATAATAGAACAACAAAAATAACACTGATGCCAAACTAGACAGAGATGTTGAGAAAGAGAACAATTATAATATTTCTTTGAAATCTAAAACTGAAGTAGGTGAATTTCTACAAGCATAATTTACCCCTATATATTCTCAAACTGATGGCATAGAAAAAGGCAGTACTCAACGGTAAAAAAAAAAAAATTTAAGGAGAGATACATGAATGCTTTGGGAAATAAAAAACAGCTAGTTAAAAGTAATTAATTTTTAAAAGTCAATCAATACAAATAAAGTTGAACAACTTTTGAGTTCTTCTAGAAAGTTTTATGATTTTGGAAAAATGAATAATTAATAATAATTTAAAATATTTATCATTAAAATGAATATATTGTTAAACATAAATAAAAAGTAGAATTTAAAAATTATAATTTATGAGTTTTTTTTTACAATTTCCATTAAGTATTTTAACTTTTTTTGGTTAAGTAAAAAAATTATAAATTTTTTAAATAACTATACATATGTGTATGTAATTGGAGGCCTAAAATATTTTGAGGCCTAAAGCCATTGCTTCTTCCGCCTTACAGTAGCACCGCCCCTGCATCTAATAGGAGCGAGATATTCTATTCCGCTCAAAATTCATGGAAAGATCTTTCCAGACTGAACTTTTGAAAACAGAGGTTCCATGCATCCACTTCAGTTGCTCTAAAATTTTGCTATCTCTATTAAATGAACAACAATAAAGGTAAATTAATCTGCAACTACTTCTATCTGTTTCGAAAAGTCTCTTTAAGCTCGGCTCATTGTAATTAATTACTCCCTCCGTCCCAAAATACATGTCCTTTTTGAAAAATGAATTTATCCCATTTTACATGTCCCTTTTCTTTTTTCAATACAAATTTAAGGTGATTTTCCAAAACTATTCCTACATTTATTGTATCTAAAATTTGACTTTTTTCAAACTTAACATTATTCTCATTTTCCAATGTATTAATTAAGGGTATTAGTTGGAAAATATTATCCAACTAACCTTTACCTTAATATGTGTGTTATTTAATATGTGTGTTATTTAGAAAAGGGACATGTAAAATGGGACGGGGAAATAACACGGTAAAATTCAGCTTTGCTAGAGATGGAGCTAGTAATAATGTAAAATCACTGAAGACATAATATACATTTACATAAAATCAAAAGAGTTGGTGTAAATACAGTGATTAAAGGGAATTATACATGGGGAATACACAATTTCTTAAACTTAAGTACTTGGTTCATAATTGAAAATGAATCTTAGATTAAAGCAATTAGCTAAACATAAATGAAATGTCAAGTTATATGATATATATCACTTTAGATTTACTAACGTTTGGAAATTAAAAATTTAGTAGTCAATAACAAATGAGAAGCAAAGAGGAAAGATGAGGGAAAAAGCTTTACAAGAGTTGGCATTGTTTGATTTAGGAGCTCATGACAAATGAGAAGCAAAGAGATTAACACGAGAGTAAAAGCTGGCATCGCTTGGTTCACGTGATTTTAACAATGAAATCGTAATGTAATTCACGTGTATTAGTGTTTTATCGAGGCATTATTTTTGTTTTTATCGATAATCCAATATAAAAATATATATTATTTAATTTTTATATCCGATTTTTATTTATTTTTAATGATGTAAGACTTTGAATGGTGATATATGATTATATTTTATGAGAACTTGTACGTTATTTTGTTGGTCCGTAAGACTTTTTAACTTAATTACCAGATTTTGATGATATTTTGTGATGTTAGTCCATTGATGCATTGTATAATTGTGTCGATTAATTTTTTGCAAGTTTTAATTTTTTAAGTGGTTTAAAACCCAACCCGCCCAAACCAAACCGTTATGATTTGGACGGTTTTTTTTAGTACTAACGGTAATGGTTATGGTAACGAGTTGTTAAATTTTAAAATCGTAAAATATGGGTTGAATGGTTTAGTCCTTTCAACCCGACCAACCCGACCATTGCTCACCCCTAATTTATACTACTATATTACTATATTAAAGTCAAAATATTGAAAGATATAAAAAAAAGTTATAATTAATTAATTAATTAATTTCCATTTTGGGAAAATTAAATAACAGGTCCCTAAATTATTGGTGTTTTATTATCTAGGTTCCTTAATAAACAATTTCGTATTTTGGGTCCTTGAACTATTTTATTTTTTGATTCAAGTCTCTCCGTTATCAAGAGTCTAATGAACTGACATTAGAATCTTGATGACGTGTCACACAGATATGGGAAACAAATTTTTGGTTTTAATCCCCGAATTTTTCCATTTTTTGGTTTAGGCCTTAAAGATAAAAATTTCAATTTCTAATTTCTAATTTTAAACATAAAAATTTAGAAATAAATCTAAACATGATTATCGTTTATTTTAAAAATAAACATGATTATCGTTTAAAACACTTCAATGGTTAACATGCTTATAAAACGTACATCCTTATTCATGATTTAGTTTTATACTCAATTTTTATTTTTAAAATTTAAATTATTATGTTCAATTTTTATGTTTAAAATTTAAAATTTTATGTTCAATTTCATATATTCAATTTTTGTGTTTAAAATTTTAAATTTAATTTTTTTTGTTTAGTTTTTACATTTAAAGTATAAATTTTTATGTTTAAAATTTAAAAATCGTCAATTATTTTGTTCCTGAAATTTAAAATTTAAATTTTTAAGGACCTAAATCAGAAATGGAAAATGGAAAAGTTCAGGAATTTAATCAAAAATTTGTTTTCCACATATGTTACACGTCATTAAAATGACGTCATCAAAATTCTAACATTCTTTAGAATTTTTTTGACGGAGGGACTTGAATCAAAAAAAAGAAATAATTCAAGGAGTTGAAATACGAAATCTTTTGTTCAGATAGCTAGACAACAAAGCACGAATAGTTTATGGACCTATTATTTAATTTTCTCTTTCCATTTTTATATAAAGCATGTTACCTTTTATATTTTTTCAATAACTAATCAATTTCTTTTTTTAGGTAAAACACATTTTGTTATATATATTTTCTAACTAAAATTTTTCTTCATTTTAAGAACAATACGGACAATTCTATTTAATAATATACAATAATAATATTATAATTAATAATACCAAACTAAATTAAATTTTTATATATCTAAAACACGTTACCTTTTTTTTAATAAAATAATGTAATTATTAATAACTTATCGATTACCATTTTCAGATAAAATGTATTATCTTTTCTATATGTTCTAATTAAAATCTCTCTTTTTCTGAAAATGTCACGGACACCATATATATAATTGTTTTAATTAAATCATATAATTTAAAAAATTTAAACCTACTAAATTCGTATTTTAAAATTATCAATAAAATTAATAAAAAATTATATAATATTCAAAAAATCCGTACATTGCATGGGTTTTAGGCTACTCCCTCCGTCTCATAATGCTTCTCTCGTTTGATATGTCGGGACTGTTCATAACATGAGACAAATCACTAATTTACGTCTAATCTATAAGACCAAATATAGTTATGAGTGATCTTGTTGGATTCGTATTTATGAATACTTTAATACAGTGAAGTTTTTATATTTAAAACTAATACAAAATTAAAAATATTAACGATTAAAAGTGTGCGTTGGCAAACGTGTCCAAGGGAAATAGGAAAAGTTTTTAGAGACAGAGGGAGTAGTATTTTACTTTTTAATAAAGATTATTTAATTCATTATTAAAGTAAGATTATTTTAAGAAAATCAAGAAAATATGATATTTATGGTTCTCATATATACATTATTTTGTAATTCAGTATGGTCATAATCAAAGAATTGCAATTATTTTAGGATTACAATAATTTTACTGTTTTATCAAAAATAACATAGAGTTTCAGAAAAAATAGGAATAAAGGGACGGAAAAAATTGTAATTATTCTAGGATTATAAAACATAAAGTTCGAGAAGAATTATGAATAAAGGGTGGAACGAAAAAAAAGGGTGGAATCAAATTTAGCAATACTATTTTAAAAGAGGATTTGGATAAAGGTTAAAGATTTAATTTGGGATCCCAATCCAACCAATATTATTAGTTTCCAATGACAAGGATTCATTAAAACATATGGAGAATGCATAATAGCAAGATTTTTTTTTTTTTCAGAATCTCCCGGGTGGAAAACTATTCGTATTTATTAGTGTAAGGTAGTAGAGATGATAGAAGTATATAAATGGAAAACTTCTGCAACCCAAGTTAGACATCGTGCATCAACTTAAGTATGACAAGAAGGCTTCATATGCATTTCACAACTGCCATTTGTTTTAATGCGGGTGTTTAAGACTGAGAAAGTACAATCGTGAAGGATTTGATAGAATGATGTAGATGTGTAGGAGGTTGTGAAAAGAGAAGTGGAAGAGAAAGATGAAGGAAATGAGAATGAAGATAATTAGATAATAGTATCAGTAATATGAAATGAACTCTTCGTAGTACATCTAAGAGGAGCGAGATATTCTATTCCGCTCAAAATTCAGGGAAAAATCTTTCCAGACTGAACTTTTGAAAACAGAGGTTCCATCATGCATCCACTTCAGTTGCTCTAAATTTTTGCTATCTCTATTAAATGAACAACAATAAAGGTAAATTAATCTGCAACTACTTCTATCTGTTTCGAAAAGTCTCTTTAAGCTCGGCTCATTGTAATTAATTACTCCATCCGTCCCAAAATACAAGTCCTTTTTGAAAAATGAATTTGTCCCATTTTACATGTCCCTTTTCTTTATTCAATACAAATTTAAGGTGATTTTCCAAAAATATTCCTACATTTATTTGATCTAAAATTTGACTTTTTTCAAACTTAACATTATTCTCATTTTCCAATGTATTAATTAAGGGTATTAGTTGGAAAATATTATCCAACTAACCTTTACCTTAATATGTGTGTTATTTAATATGTGTGTTATTTAGAAAAAGGACATGTAAAATGGGACGGGGAATAACACGATAAAATTCAGCTTTGCCGAGATGGAGCTAGTAATAATGTAAAATCACTGAACACATAATATACATTTACATAAAATCAAAAGAGTTGGTGTAAATACAGTGATTTCAGGGAATTATACTTGGGGAATACACAATTTCTTAAACTTAAGTACTTGGTTCATAATTGAAAATGAATCTTAGATTAAAGGAATTAGCTAAACATAAATTATATGATATATATAATATATCACTTTAGATTTACTAACGTTTGGAAATTAAAAATTTAGTAGTCAATGAATTGACAAATGAGAAGCAAAGAGGAAAGATGAGGGAAAAAGCTTTACAAGAGTTGGCATTGTTTGATTTAGGAGTTCATGACAAATGAGAAGCAAAGAGGTTAACACGAGAGTAAAAGCTGGCATCGCTTGGTTCACGTGATTTTAACAATGAAATCGTAATGTAATTCACGTGTATTAGCGTTTTATCGAGGCATTATTTTTGTTTTTATCGATAATCCAAACACTATCCAGGTAATGATCGAGAAAAAGTAAATCTGAAAATAATAGAGGAGAGAAAAAATAGATCTCAAAATAACCAAAAAAAGGAAATAGAGTTGAAGAAAGGTTGATGAGAGGTTGGAAAACTTGTTCTAAAAATTACTTGCACAAAAAATTGCTGGCATACCACTCATAATTTTCACTTCATTGCTCAAGTCTAACACCTTGAATTTGAATCATGATTTTTTTTTGTTAATGGAACTTGCAGATAATAACCTTATATCTGATTTCGGGACTTAGTTATTCATACGAACTACAGTTGCAATATTAATAGAGATCAAACATAAATTCAGATTTAGTCAATCAGCTTAATTCAATGAAGAGTGTTGTCCCGTCATCACTCATCAGGGTGTCGTATTCAATGAAGAGCTTCCGGGTCTTCTTCGTTACAGTTCGGATCACAGTACCAGAAAACCAGGATCCCCTGAACCCTGGTTCCTCAATGTTCACTTCCACTAGTGCACCTTTCTTGAAAGCCTCTCTTTCAATCTCTTCCATTTTCACTTCTGCCATAATTTTCCTTCTGTTTAGTAAATATTTATCTAGTGTATAAAGCTAATATTCTATGTATGTTAGTAGGATTTATATACACAAACCTGCAAAGAAATGAAGAGGCGGATGAAAGAGGACAAGGGAAGGTGAAAATGACAAAAACGTGAACAGGAAGCATTGTTTTTTTATTTTTTTCTATATTTGTAGAATTTATTCACATTTTTGTAAATTGGCACAGAACGTATTTATTTCATCCCTTCCATTTTTGGCAAGCGAATCAATTTTTATTCAGATCTACATTAATACTACTGCATTGTTAGTAGTATCGAAGACCAAAAGAACACACAAGAAGAGTGTGCATAAAGTAGTACTTCTCACATTGAAATGACAACGACTGTGTAGAAATCCAATTTATCCGGTTAAAAGTATGTTACACATAAAAAATTTCGTACAAAAATGCCTTCGAAAATTTGTTACTTGAAAACAGTGTTGTAAAAAGCAAGAATTGGACTTAATCGGTAGAGATACTGTCCAGGGATTAATCGGGGATTAATCGTGTATTTGAGAATTAATCGGAATGGTTAATCGAATTATTAATCAGTGCGGTAACCCATGGAACAGAGATTAATCGGTGATTAATCATGATTAATCACCGATTTTTAAAAAAGAGCTTGAAAATAGGTATTGTTCTATTAAATATCTTTTCTATCGATTGGTCATTCCATTTTTGAGCCGCAGAAAATTTCAAGATTATAATAAATAAAATTTCCAAAAATCTATATATTATACTATTTTGTTATTATTTTACAAAATAAATTTTCTTGTGCGTGCTAGTTTGAATTTATTCGAGCTTTGCACGTGGTTGCAAATATATCATAAAAAACAAGACTTACTCAGTTATAATACCACTCAAAGTGGTGTCTGAGGAGGGTAGATGTACGCAGACCATGCCCCTATACAATAGGGAGACTGTTTCCGAAGGATCCCCGGCCAAGTATAGAATTACAAATACAGAAATACAAATACAGAGAGAAAACCTAATACAAACTAGAAAACTCACGTACACGCAGGAGTCGAATCCTGACCTCCTTCAAAGGAAGCCAGTGGCTCAACCCCTGACTTACTCATGAATAGTGCATACATAAATGTGCTACTCACGTAAGGTATCATAATGTCATGTGTTGATCAGGTAAAGAAAATTTAAAGTTACAGTATTAGAGCATTTCGTCCTCCGGTTCAGGCCTGTCAATGGATCAAGAATTCGATCCGATCCGATCCGATCCGATCCGATCCGATCCGAAATTAGCGGGTATGGATCCTTTAAAAAAATATCCGATCCGAGATGGATCCGATCCGATAAGGATCTGATCCGATAAGGAGCGGGTATGGATTTAGCATGATCCGATCCGTTAACGATCCGATCCGAATATATTTATATATTAAATATTTTTTTATATATTTTATATATTATATATAATATATTTATTATATATAATATATAATATAAAAAATATATCTACATATTTATAGTATATTATATATATAATATGTGTTATATTTATTATTTATATGTATTATATAATATATAATATACTATATTTATTATTTAGTATATATTATATATATTTTATTTATCATATATAATATAAAATTTATAAAAAAATATATTGACTTTTCGAATAATATCTAAAAATTTGAATACAAGTTAAAGTACTAATCAAAATGCTAGTTGACCGTTAAATTACCAAATCAAATGAATTTATGAAATTTTAAATCTGGATATGTCAATTTTATAATTTTGCAAATTTTTCTTTTTTTTAATTAAACGGGTCGGACCTCCAATCCGAAAATCCGAAACCCGAACGGATCGGGTATGGATCGGACTAAAAAATATCCGCCCCTGATCCGATCCGATCCGAACCCGAAAAATCTTAATGGATTCGGATATGGATTTAGGATAATCCGATCCGAATCCGACCCGTTGACAGGCCTACTCCGGTTGAGGCAACTTAATTTTAGGATTACAAACATGTTTAATTCAATAAAAACAATTAATTTTTTTTCTTTCATTCATATTTTAAGGTAATCTCTAATTATATAAATTAACACTTTATAAAGCATGTCTAAAGAGTGTCCACATAAATTATATATAAAAAATACATCTATAGATTTTATTAATGTAAAAAATCATGTTTTAATGGCGTACAGTAGTACCAAGTTTTGGTTATCACTAAATTCGGGATTCGATTTCTCAATTACATAATTATATAAAATTATTTACTTAAATTTATTAAGCTTCACATCGGGTTCGATTTTTTACAACTACACAACTATATAATATTTTTTTAATTTAATTTTTTTAGGTTCAACCCTGTATCTACATAATTAAATAGTATTTATTTATTTATTGATAATATTTTAATTTCAAACTGTGTTCAATTTGTATTCATGCTTCGCACGGATTATCAATTTGTATAATAAATAAGGATAAATGATACATATAACTTCATATTTGCATTTTATGTAGAAAAAATGTTAAAAGTTAGACAATTTTCATTTAGCAAAAAAAATAGTTGACAATTTTCTTTTGTCACTTTTTGAAACCCTTTTATTTAAGAGTGAATTGTATTTTGTGTACTTAAACTATCCACTTGCTGCACTTTGTATACCTAATCTATTGATTAAATACTTTGTGTACTCAAAATATGCAAATGTGTGCATTATGTGTACAATCGTTAGAGTAAACTAACGGCCATTACTAAAAAAGAGAAATCAGGTTATAGAAGAGAATTTATTGAAAAACAAGTAGCAGCCTTAAGTTTTGACCATAACGCCGATAAAAGGGTTGGTGGTCTTGGCTTCTCTAAGAGAGGTCAAGAGTTCGATTCCTGGCGTGTGCGTGAATTCTACATTAAAAGAACACAAAGTTTTGACCCATAGCATCACCATAGAAACAGAAACTGGTTACTTTAAAATTAATAATGTTTTTTTTAAATAGAATAAAAATAGAAATTCTATTATAACTATAATTTTATTATTTATAATTTTTTTAATAGAATCCCGTTTCTTCTAGAATACTATGTTTTCTTTTAAAAAGAACTAAAACTAAAATTTTATGATAACTATAATTATTTTGTTTATAATTTTTTTATTAGAAAAAGACTAGGATCAAAAATCACCAACAAATATAGGGTAAAACACCTAGATTATTTTTGTTTCAACTAAATTCTTACTTCCCCTAAAATTCATATTATTTTCAAAAACAATTGTTTGGAATTTTTTATAATTATAATTCTTTTACTATAATTTTATTGAATTGTACGTATCTATTAGAACTAGAACCATGTATGTATGTTATGTTTTCTTGATTGTCTTAAAATAATCTTAAATAAATAATAAATAAAATCTATATTTATAACCTCTATTAATAAATAAAACCCCTTTTTAATGTATTACTTTGTACCAAATTCGGTTCGCACAATATTTTGGTTTCACCCTATAATCCTATTTTCCCTAAAATTCTATGTTGTTTATATATAAAAAAAATTCTATTACGATTATAATTCTTTTATTACAATTTAATAAAAAACGACTACGAATGCATATGTTGATCTAGGTTGACATGCTTCTATAACAAACGAAATCCAATTTTAATGGTACTTCGATACCAAAATTGGGTTCCATCCTTAAGATTCCTATTTCTCCTAGGATTCTATATTAATTTTTAATAAAATAATAAAATTGTTAAATGCTATCATAATTGTAATTTTTTATTATAACTCTATTCAGTTCAAATTTAACGTATTTATCATAATCATGTGCATTTTTACATATATCATAATCATTTAGTTTTTTTTCTCGATTTTCTTAAATAAACTTAAATAAATAATATATAAAATGTTTTTATTAATAAGCAAATTCTTTGTAAATAACATAATTTTTATAATAAATTAGTGATTAATTTAATTAAATTACCTAATACCTGATTTTAATTAAATTAATGATAAATTAATAACCACATTAATTACCCAAACAGTATGCATCAGTTGAATTACAGGGTGTATCTGGGTGATTAACCCATGTCATTACTGTTGTAAAATGGCCGTTAGTTTACTCTAACGGTTGTACACATAATACACATATTTCCATAGTTTTAGTACATAAAGTGTTCAATTAATAGATTAGTTACATAAAGTGCAGTAAGTGGATAATTTAGATACACAAAATGCAATTCAATCTTTATTTAACCATAAAAGGAAGACATTCGGTGTATGTTTGAGCTATCTTTAAAAAAGTAGATTATGACTTATAAGCACTTATGTCATATAAGTGATGAGTAGATCAGAGATTAGAGTGTTTGGTAAATCAGAACTTATAATCAGTAGACTGTTTGGGTAAATCAGAACTTATAAGTTAACTTTTTTTTTTTTTATAATTTTCAAATTATTTATTTTTTATATATAACAATGGATATCAATGGATAGATCTCGATGAATAGAGAAATTTGATATATACATATCAATTTTCTAATGAACGGATCGAGAGATATAAGGTTTTGAAGATTTGAAGGATATTATATATTGCGTATATCGAGAATAAGTTATAAGTTGAAAGTTAAGAATTCTTAACATTCAACTTATGGATTTATAAGTTATAAGTTGAGCTAAAACTTATTTTGGCAAACACCCCCCATAAGAACTTATGGCCTTATAAGCCATAAGTCACGAGGTTTATGAAACCCCAAACGGGGCCTCAATAACACCATTCACAAATTATTTGGCGCACAATCCATCTCCAACGAGACTCGTCCTATTTTGACGGTATTGTCCTAAATATTAATTTGGGATCCTTTAAATACTAAATTATTTTAAAATTAATCAAATTTATTCAAAATAATCTAAAAAACAATTTGATAGGTACCCGCTGTAGAGACGGTCCACTCGCCGGGCACACACCCGCGCGTAGGTGCCTGCCTACAACACAGCATTTGTCACTGTCATACACGTGTCATAAGATATTTAGTTTCCTAAAATTACTCAACTTGACAACAAATATCATTAGAAAAATACTCTTGTACAAAATATCTTGCTATCTTGCTCTACAAGACAGGGGACAATAAACTATTCAAGGGAACATAAGGACATCCAGTTGTAGCAGAAAACTCTGAACAGCACAGCGAGCAGTTGCAGAATGGTGGCGTGTCAGGAAGGGTCACACCGGTCACTGTAGCTTTTACGGCTACCAAGTGGGGCTCACTGTAATTTTTGCGGCTACCAAGTGGTCTACAGTTATTGGAAGGCCTAGCCTATAAATACCCCCATTCTGCACATAAGGTAAAGATGCGTAACTTTAGCAAGACAAAAGCTCTCTACATATTCTCTCCCTTTACATCAGATACACTCTTACCAGCTTGATTATTATTATTATTTCCGATTACTGATTCTTACACCGGAGGTGCTTGACGGCCACCACCCCCGGGCAAGCATTGTTTTGCAGATACCCAAACTCAGGTGAAACGTCACGGAACAGTAGTCGGAAGCCTCTAATCAACCGTGTGAGTTGTCATTTGGCGCTAGAAGGAGGGGCATTTTCTTGAAGAAAAATCCCTCGCCAGTTCTACCAAAACAACTACCTCCACAAAACAATACAAACAAAACAATCCCAAACAAAAGAATACACGCTACTAAAATGGCCCATAACACCAGATCTAAAGGCACCACTACAACAGCAAACCCAGACGACCAACCACCAATAGAAATAGAAGGGAACACCACCGGCGTTCCACCGCCTAACCCGCTACTAAATCTAGACCACCGCTTACAGACTAAACCCCTCAGGGAGACAACCCTGAACAGGTCCTTAGCCTTCACCTGACAGGCTATAATCAACAACAAATCGATTTACTCATGCAGATAGCCTCGGCTTTCCCACAACAGGGCCAAGGGCAACCACCAGAGCAAAGAGATTCCCAAGCAAATCCACACAATGACCGAAGTGAAGCACACAGCCGACCTCGAAGGGCGAATTCTGCCTTTTCCCGCCTGGGCTCATCTCAAGAGATGAATCATGAGAGGCACAATAAAAGCCATCATCAACCCGAAGCATGAGAAGAAAATAGAAAGCAGAGAGACCTGAGAAAGGTGATTGTAAACAAAAAGGCCGCCTATGAAAAGGTCTTAACTGAATATGAAAGACAAAGAAAAAGAGAACGATCCCCTGTCCGCCCAAAAGAGGTCGATAGTGCACATCCAACAAACGCCGAAATGTTGCGTACAATCATGGAACTCAAGAAAAAGATAGAAGGTAATAGTGAACCAGAGATGGGCGGAATGCCATTTACCGTGAGGCTAGAGGCTGAGCCCCGTAAAAAAGACATCAAACATCACAGCTTCAATTCTTTTGATGGGCTAGGAAACCCAGAAGAGCATCTTAGCTACTTTGACTAGCTAGCTCTCCATTATGAATACAACGATCTTACAAGATGCCGTTTCTTCGCCGCAACCCTCCGTGGAAATGCTCAAAGATGGTTCTGTAGGATATCCGCCAGGTCCGTAGATACTTGGTTGGAGTTTAAAAAACTATTCCTGAATAAATTCAAAGCGAACCAACAGCACAAGGTTCATACCGTGTTTTTAGAAACTATTGCACAACGCAACGGAGAGACTTTGCAAAACTACATCGACCGCTTCAAGGACCTCGTCAACAAAGTTGTCTGCGTTAATGAAACAGAAGCATTGGTCCACTTGAGAAAGGGCCTTAACCCCTATGAATGCGTAAAGTACGTATGCCGTCTCATGGAAACAAAACCCACCACTCTGGAAAAGGAATATGACTTAGCATCTCAGGCCATCAACGAGACAGAATCCCTGAATTTGCTAAAACAATCCAGGGCTCCGCCAACTCAATTGTCCTTCTTTCAAAGGGAAAGATTTACACCCTATCAAAGGCAAACGCCAGTCCAACATCAAATACAAACTACTCATGGGCCGTCGCCTTCCGCCCAGAGATCACAATCTACGGCCCCAGTCAGAGACCGCTTAGGACCGACAAACCCGCCCAGACCAGATAGGCGTCCAGAGCCAGAATGGACAAAATTCACACTCCCAAGGGCGACCAATCTAAGAGAAATCAGGGGGAAACCTTTTTACATGCCTCCGGCCCCAATGTTCTCTTCGCCCGATGACAGGCCAAAAGACAAACACTGTGATTACCACGAAACGCATGGACACTACACAGACAGCTGTTTATCCCTCAAATATTTCTTGGAAAGACAAGTCAAGGCTGGCAACCTATCTCAGTATTTGCCAAGACAGGTTCTAGGAGCCTCCACCTTACAAGGACAGAATAAAAATGTGACGCCCCTGACCCCGGTTTAATTTCCTCTGGAAAAAACCGGCTCGAGGGTCCGTCAAAACTACATCACAACCTGATTCATCCTGCTAATTTTTTTTTTAAACTTTATATATTAACTACTATCTACAGTGTACTGCCATTTGTACAACTATAAATCAACTCTATCCTGACTTACCTCGAATCAATATACAATCAAGATCCACGAGTGCTCCGACCATAAGTCAACTACAAATCTCAGTACGTGAAGTACCATTGCTAAGTCAAGCGCCAGCTCTGCTGGTTCATCTCTTCTTTCTACCTTACCAAAAATCCTCTTCTAATCTTCAATATCTTCAACCGCCGCTATCCAAGCAGTCCAACCTTTCCTCAACTCACTTCTCCAATAACCTCTTAAAGCAATCATCAAACTTCACCAAAGCAAAACCAAGAACTTCTAACTTCAAATCCCATGGATCATTCTAGCTTCAAGCTTCTTTAATCCTCTTCCTCTTCTCATAAAATATATATATATATATATATATATATATATATATATATATATATATATATATATATATATATATATATATATACACACACACACACACAACCATTATATATATATATATACACACAACCATCCACCTCTTCTTCTATCTCTCTCTTTTTCCCCCTTTCTCTCTTCTTTTCTTCTTCTTCTCCTCTTTTTTTTTTATGGCTGATTTTTTCTCATCAAATGGATAAGTATGGCCTCTTCATCATCTTTTATCTTATTCCTTCATGTGAAAAGTCTAAAATACCCTTACTTTATCCAAAAATCAATTAAACTAATTCTTTTTCCATAATAATTGTTTTCTTAAAACAATTATGCACTTAATTCATACAAGAAATTCTAACTCCTTAACTTTATAAAAATAAAGTTATCTATACTCTGAAATCTCATATTTTCAGTAATTATGAGTTTACTTGCAAATTCCCGGAAATAAATCACAAAAATTCTCCAACCTCAGATAATAAATATTTGATATACTAATTCCACAAAATCTAAAATTTACCATCTTGATCTCAAAAGTCTTCATTATCTCCAATATGGTTCAAAATATAATCATATTAAATCTTATTCCAAATAAAATAATCACAATTAATATTTTCGTAATCGGGGTGTTACATCCTTCCCCCCTTAGAAAAATTTCGTCCTCGAAACTGAGTGCACCTGGTCTCATCAAAACAAAGTGGGATACTTTCCCCTCATGCTGTCTTCTGGTCTCCAAGTTCCTCTTTAAAATCATAATTCTGCCCCATAATATTCATCAAGGATATTACCTTCGTTCTTAATATCTGTTCCCGTCGATTTGTAGTCTCTACAGGTTTTCCTCAACTGTTGAACTCTCTTGAACATCTATCGGTTCATACGCTAATTCCTAGGTTGACTCTACAACCTGAAAGTTGCTCTGTAGCACTTTTCACGAATGCTATCTCTTCACAGGATTTTAGCAATATATCATCATCTTCTTCTAGAACAATTAGAAGAATTTTCAAAAGAATATCATCGATAAAATTTCAGAAGAATCTTTTCTCCTAAGTAAAATTTAGGAGAATCTCACAATATATCTTGGATAAGGTTACAACCTTCTAAGAATAATTAGAAGAAATTTCACAATAATATATTGGATAACATTTCTAAAGAGTACTTTCTTCTAAAAACAAATAGAAGAATTCACAATAATATCCTTGAAAGGATTCAAAGAATAGGAACTTGTTTAACAAGGTCATATCGACTTGAATCTCAATCTGAACTAGTACTATAAGACTAGTCCATTTCAACAACTCTTTAGCAGCTAGCTTCAAACAACAATATAGCTAGTGCAGATATTCAGGAAATAACTACTAGCTTGAACAATTTAACTAGTACACTTCAATAACCTTAACATCTCAACTAGCTAGAACAATTTATCTAGTTAACTTTAAATAATCTCAACATCGCAACTAGTTAGTACAATTAACTAGTAAGTCACAATGACATCACAACTAGCTAGAATAATTAACTAGTTGTCCAAATCAACATAAATAACTAGCTCAATCAATTTGCTAGTGTAAAATCTCGAATAGCATGGCTAACTAATAAATATTAATTATTCTGATAATGAATGGTCACTGAACTTGAAGCCAAAGAAAAACTGATTTGGTTACCCGATAAAACTAATCAGAGTAACCCCAGATAACGAACATTTTAGATGGCATGGTGTATCAACAAAAGGTACCAAAAAGATAAGAGATAAGCACGTGAATAGTACCATCACTAGTACTAGGATAATTTCCATCACCTCACAGTCACCATACAAGATTCTACTAAAATGTCACTACCGCATAGATACAACAGATCTAAGTCATCTAACAGATCGGGGTCTACGTAATATACCCGAGTCTCCTCCAATGTGATATTTGCAATATGGCCTTTTATCAGTCATCAATACGCAACTCTACAGTCATTCACATGTCGTGTTCTACATAATCTATCTGTACGATACCAAAAGGTAAAGGTTTATATGCCAGCATACACGTGGTCTCCAATAATAACTGCAACAGCAGAACCATCATCACGGTCATTAGCATCCTCCTCTGGTAGCGCTTGAAATCATCAATAAAATTTCATCGTCAAGATTTAACGAACATGGCTCTATCCATTTCTGGAATCCTGCATTAGTTACTATCGTTCAAGGTCTCTAAGCTGAATCACCTCATGCTGACGCAAGAAACATACTCGTGACGTCGTCTATCGTACATCTCGACTTATAACATCGTCTTTCAATATCGAAATCTTCTCGATGCATCATAATTTCCGAACGGTGCAGCAGTCCCTATCTGAGGTGGAACCGCAATCTTTGCGAAATTGAAACTTGTGGGCCACCAACGTCAACAGCTATCTGGATAATTGAACCACATCAATGGCGTGAGGAAGTCTACGCGACTCGGATCCACATACGCCATCACATCCTCGAATAACAACACATTGTCAAATTCTCGTATCAGCAACTAGTACAGTATAACTTCGAATATTAATTTATCTCTCCAGTTGCTAATATCATCATCATAACATATCCAATTTCATACTGTATACATTCCCAAAAATTTTCAACCACTGCTGCTTTCAATAATTATCTTTAGAATCTAATCACAATATCCTAATTTAATTCACAAATTTTCTAATGTCATCATATTCTAAGATCGTCACATAACATCCTATTAATTTCTTATACGTCCATTACCCCATTTGCTCCCTCTTCTTTTCTTTTTCTTCTTTCTACTATGTCACCCCTCGCCTCCGGTCCAAACTTAATAACCATTCTTTTTCATATACACTGTCAAATTTGAACTTAATTCAATAGTATATTCTCAATTCCCTTCCGTTTATATACTTCTAAACTCTCGATACGAACCTCAATCCCTGTCACAATATCAACCTCAAAGAAATCTATACATTATCACTCGAAGTACTTAATTTCGAATCCATCACATCCTTAACACATCTGAATGATTCTTCCCAAAAGTTCCTTGCATCAATGTAATCAATCAAATTCTCATTACCAATAACAGTTAAACTTCATATACTGGAAATCTTAAATCTCAATATCTTCTACAACCTCAAAAGAAGGTTTTTAAGACCTAATAACCACATAATCCTCAAACATCAAAATAAATATTAGTCTATGTCCCCAATAACAAAGCTCATTTCCTCGAACACAAATATTCATTCATGGATGCTAAAATCACGTCATTAAACAACGTTCTAATTCCCAAAATTCTTACATTCGGGGTTACACGCTCCATCCTCAGACAATTATTAAATCCACAAAAGGTATCTCCAGAGTCATATAAAAAATTTAGAGATTTTTTTTTTCGCTCCTCAAAACAATCACCTCAATTCGTTATCACATAATTTACCTTAAAACACTTCTAATTTTCACGCATTTGTGAATTCATCATATATCCAATTGTATTCTTTCTAACATCTTATGCGTATAAAATTCCTAAACTCATGGTCTTTCCCCATTCCTAACCCTTGAACAATATATTCTCGAACAACGAGATCACATGCCAAAATCACATCTTCTAACAACAATCTAGTTGTCAAAATCGTATGCTCAATTTTGTAAGTTCGTCTTATAAAAACAACTAAATCCTCAAACAATAGTGAGCACTATCATAGAATTCCATATCCTCGAACAATTTCACACATCCCAAAAATCACATACATCGCTAAACAATTTCCATCACTCCTCAAAAGTATTTCAGTAACTTATATTCTCAACATTGATTCAAGTTCTAGAATCCTTAATTTCTTAAGTAATATCCTTGATAAGTATCCTTACTATCTTACTCTATGGTACTGTATCTAGTAATCCACAATAACCTCCACATGAGCCCTCGTGCTCTTTAACATTCACTAACTAAGGATCTTATCAACTCAAGACCCTAAATCTTAATCTCACTTCCCTTACGAAAAACCATTGCTATGATAATCTTATTCATTGAAAACTTCAAATCCTACACATTCTTTCTTCAGATCCTTAGTCCTTTGACAATTTTAGTCACACAATGCTTTATCCTTACACATATCTCACTCTTCCACTCCATAGCTCTGATACCACCTGTGACGCCCCTGACCCCGGTTTAATTTCCTCTGGAAAAAACCGGCTCGAGGGTCCGTCAAAACTACATCACAACCAGATTCATCCTGCTAATTTTTTTTTAAACTTTATATCTCAACTACTATCTACAGTGTACTGCCATTTGTACAACTATAAATCAACTCTATCCTGACTTACCTCGAATCAATATACAATCAAGATCCATGAGTGCTCCGACCATAAGTCAACTACAAATCTCAGTACATGAAGTACCATTGCTAAGTCAAGCGCCAGCTCTGCTGGTTCATCTCTTCTTTCTACCTTACCAAAAATCCTCTTCTAATCTTCAATATCTTCAACCGTCGCTATCCAAGCAGTCCAACCTTTCCTCAACTCACTTCTCCAATAACCTCTTAAAGCAATCATCAAACTTCACCAAAGCAAAACCAAGAACTTCTAACTTCAAATCCCATGGATCATTCTAGCTTCAAGCTTCTTTAATCCTCTTCCTCTTCTCATAATATATATATATATATATATAAATATATATATATACACACACACACAACCATTATATATATATATATACACAACCATCCACCTCTTCTTCTATCTCTCTCTTTTTCCCCCTTTCTCTCTTCTTTTCTTCTTCTTCTCCTCTCTTTTTTTATGGCTGATTTTTTCTCATCAAATGGATAAGTATGGCCTCTTCATCATCTTTTATCTTATTCCTTCATGTGAAAAGTCTAAAATACCCTTACTTTATCCAAAAATCAATTAAACTAATTCTTTTTCCATAATAATTGTTTTCTTAAAACAATTATGCACTTAATTCATACAAGAAATTCTAACTCCTTAACTTTATAAAAATAAAGTTATCTATACTCTGAAATCTCATATTTTCAGTAATTATGAGTTTACTTGCAAATTCCCGGAAATAAATCACAAAAATTCTCCAACCTCAGATAATAAATATTTGATATACTAATTCCACAAAATCTAAAATTTACCATCTTGATCTCAAAAGTCTTCATTATCTCCAATATGGTTCAAAATATAATCATATTAAATCTTATTCCAAATAAAATAATCACAATTAATATTGGTGTTACAAAAAATATCGTGCATACCGTCTTTGGCGGGCAGTCCTCACCGCCAAGAGAAGAGCACACCGTCTATGCAATATCCGAGGGACCGCCAAATATAATTAATTCCACAGACGCAGACTACGAAGGCATCGACCCGAATCGTACTGAGGCACTAGTCGTGTCGTTGGGCGTCGCCAACAATGAAGTAAAAAGGATCCTCGTGGATAACGGATCCTCAGTTGATATATGCTTCAAACACACATGGGACAGATTAAAACTAGATGGTGAAAAATTGGAAACATGTCCTGATGAGACACCTCTCTACGGTTTTGGGCACAATGCCGTTCCAATAGCAGGCATCGCAAGACTCCCTGTCTATTTTGGTGAATCACCCAGACAAGTATGCCGAACGGTCAAATTCTATGTCATCAACACCGCTTCCTCTTATAACATGATTTTGGGAAGACCAACACTAAATATGCTCAAGGCGGTCACCTCCACCCCCCATCTTAAGATCAAATTCCCCACTCTAAACGGGGTTAGAGAAATCAAGGGAGATTCAGAAACGTCCAAAAGATGTTATGGCATAGCAATCACCCTGGGAAAAACTGAGCCTAGCAACATACGCAGAGAAAAAGCAAATAGAAGAAAGCAAGCGAAAAGACAAAGGCACGCTGAAAATCAGCGCGCGACTAACAAAAAGAGAAAAGAGGTGTAGTTCATTGACGGGCACGACCCGATGACAGAAGACCCTGCTCGTATAGATGCAAATCTCATGAAATGTCTTAAACAGGAAGAGAGATCGCCAATAAGCTCGGCGGTTCAAACAGAAAAAATAGAAATTGTGCCCGGAGACTCAAGCAAGAGTGTGAGTGTGGGAGCGGGTTTAGACTCAATCTTTAAGGATGACCTCACAGACCTTTTGAGGAAATACGTAGACATTTTCGCATGGAGCCCAAAGGATATGCCGGGTCTAGATGAATCCATGGCAATCCACAAGTTAAATGTGGACCCGGACAAAGCACCAAAAATACAAAAGAGAAGGAACTTTGCGCCAGAGTGACAGCGGGCAATTGATATTGAGATCGACAAACTCTTAGACGCAGATTTAATTTGCAAAGTCACCTACCCTAAATGGGTTGCAAATGTGGTACTAGTGAAAAAAGCTAACGGAAAATGGAGAATATGCGTGGATTACACTGATTTAAACGCAGCATGCCCGAAGGATCCCTATCCATTACCATCAATAGACCAACTCATCGATGCAACCGCGGGCCACCTAATGCTAAGTTTCATAGTAGGGTGTATTGTTACAAAGTCATGCCATTTGGACTGATCAACGCCGGTGCCACCTTCCAAAAAACCATGAATAAAATCTTCGTCGGTCAACTGGGCCGCAATATGGAAGTATATGTGGATGATATCATAGTGAAGTCTCTCTTAACGGCTTCTCACCTTCAAGACTTAGAAGAGTGTTTCTCAACTCTCAGAAAACACAACATGAAACTCAATCCAGACAAATGCACATTCACACTAGACGCATGCAAGTTCCTTGGTTTCCTGGTATCTCACAAAGGCATTGAGGCCAACCCCGAAAAAATAAAGGCTATAATTGACATGCAATCGCCCAAAACCTTGAAGGAAATACAAAAATTGACAGGGAGACTAGCCGCCCTAAGGAGATTCATAGCGAAGTTGGCAGACAGATGCCTCCCATTTTTTTACACATTGAAGGGAGCAACAAAAACTAAGGCAATATCTTGGACGGCCGAATACCAGAAAGCCATCGAAGACCTCAAAACTTATCTCTCTTGTGCTTCATTACTCGCGGTCGCGGTACCTTCAGAACCGCTATCACTATACTTCTCTGCCACAGATATGGCCGTGGGGGCAGTGCTCATCAAAGAGGAAAATATAGAGCAAAAACCAGTCTATTATGTCAGTCAAGTGCTCAAAGACGCGGAAACCTGCTATCCAAACGTCCAAAAGTTTGCTCTAGCTTTGGTGATAGCGAGCATAAAATTGAGACATTACTTCCAAGGTAGACAAATTAGGGTCATCACGGACCAACCGCTAAGAAAAATACTGCACAAACCGGACCTATCAGGCAGACTGATCAACTGGGCTATAGAACTCGGCCAATTCGACTTAAAGTACAAACCACGAACCGCCATTAAAGCACAAGCACTGGCGGACTTCGTAGTCGAGTGCTCATTTTCAGAAACAGAGAAAGAAACTCCTGCAAATAACATTGCCACGCTGGACAACAATTGGTAACTGTATGTATACGGTTCCTCCACGAACACCCGTTGCGGGGCGGGTCTTATCCTTACTAGCCCCGACGGTTTCCAAGTCAAGCAAGCCATACAACTAAACTTCAAAGCCACAAACAACCAAGCAGAATATAAAGCACTCTTGGACGGCTTAACATTGGCAAAAAAATTGCAAGTAAAAAGAATCACCATCTACAGCGACTCACAACTAGTTTTTCGCCAAACAACGGGAGATTATTCTACAAAAGATACAAATCTCAGCAAATACCAAGACATGGTACAAGCAATGCTCTCCCAATTTGAGAAGTACATCCTAGAACAGATAGACAGGACGGATAATACAATGGCGGACATGTTATCCAAATTAACACAAGGAGAAAAGATGGATTCCGACAAAGTGTATTTCGAAGAGTTGCAGGCTCCCAGTATAAACGACCTGCCCATCATGGAAATAAGCCTGTCAATAAATAACTTGATGACTCCTTATATCCGCTATTTGGAAAGCGGTACCCTGCCAGACGATGGTGTAAAAGCTAAAGTACTCAAATCCCAAGCAACGAAGTACTTTATACAAGAAGGCACCCTGTACAAAAGAAGTTTTGACTCTTCCATACTCAAATGTGTCGATGAGGAAGAAGCCTTATATTGTATGAGAGAAGTCCACGAAGGCATCTGTGGCGACCACATGGCTGGGAAGGCATTGGCACATAAGATACTCAGGCAAGGCTATTACTGGCCCAAAATGCACAAGGAATGCAAAACTTTCACCAAGAAATGCCACCAATGCCAATTGTTCAGCAACATGTCCAGAAAAGCACCAGCCCTTCCAACAGCCATTTTGTCACCCATACCGTTTGCAGTCTGGGGTATCGATATCATGGGACCTTTCCCCAGGGCAAAGGGTGATCTACAATATGTGATGGTCGCTATTGATTACATGACCAAGTGGGTCGTAGCAAAGGCACTAAAAAACATCACACAAGAGGATGCAATCCAATTTGTCACAGAGCAAGTCATTACAAGATTTGGAATTCCAGTAGTATCATATCCGACAACGGCACACAATTTATTGGATCAAAATTCACCAAGTTCCTATCTGAACATGGAATTAAACACAAAAAGGCTTATGTATGCCATCCTCAAAGCAACGGTCAAGTTGAAGTAACCAACCGCATCATTGTTAGAGGCCTAGAAAAAAGGCTAACTACTTCCAAGAAAAAATGGCCGCATGAGTTGCCTAACGTTCTTTGGGCTTATCGGACATCGGCCAGGACAAGTACGGGAGAATCCCCTTTCAAACTAGCTTTTGGTACAGAAGCTCTTGCCCTAATTGAGATTGGGTCCCCATCCCACCGAGCCATCAGTTTTGAGGAAGAAGCAAATAACCAAGGACTCAAAACAAACCTTGACCTTCTAGATGAAGCAAGGGAGGCCGCTGTCGAGAAAATGGCCGCCTATAAATAGAAGACAAAGGAATTTTTCGGAAAAAGATCCAGAGTCAAAGCTTATGTACAAGGCGATTAGGTTAACCGGGCAACTGAAGCATCTGACCCCAGACACACTGGAAAACTTATGCCAAAGTGGGAGGGTCCCGATAAAATCATCCAAGTACTAAGGTCGGGTTCCTACAAACTAGCACGCCTAGACGGCACGGAAGTCAACAATACTTGGCATGGAGACAAATTGAGAAAATATTACCAATAGATGGCTATGCAGTCTATACTTCATCCATTTTGTAACCAACGGTATTATTTTAATCAAACACATTTTGCACAAAAGCAATCAACTACAATAGCCAAGTCCCTAGACGGACAAACAACCAACTACAATAGCAAAGTCCCCTAGACGGGCAAGCAATCAACTACAATAGCAAAGTCCCCTAGACGGGCAAGCAACCAACTACAATAGCAAAGTCCCCTAGATGGGCAAGCAATCAACTACAATAGCAAAGTCCCCTAGACGGGCAAGCAATCAACTACAATAGCCAAGTCCCTAGACGGACAAGCAACTAACTACAATAGCAAAGTCCCCTAGACGGGCAAGCTATCAACTACAATAGCAAAGTCCCCTAGACGGGCAAGCAATCAACTACAATAGCAGAGTCCCCTAGACGGGCAAGCAACCAATTACAATAGAAAAGTCCCCTAGACGGGCAAGTAATCAACTACAATAGCAAAATCCCCTAGATGGGCAAGCAATCAACTACAATAGCCAAGTCCCTAGATGGACAAGCAATCAACTACAATAGCAAAGTCCCCTAGACGGGCAAGCAATCAACTACAATAGCAAAGTCCCCTAGACGGGCAAGCAACCAACTACAATAGCAGAGTCCCCTAGACGGGCAAGCAACCAACTACAATAGGAAAGTCCCTTAAACGGGCAAGCAACCATCTATAATAACAGCCGACTACAAAAGCTAAGTCCCCTAGACGGGCACACAACCTACTACAAAAGTGAAATGTTCTATAATTGTAGTCAATAGGGGCAAATTCCCTTTGTGGGCAAAAGCAAATAAAGTCTAACAACAAAAGTTATCTAGTATGACAACGACACTAAAGCAAACTACAACAGACGGCCTACAAAGAACGACACAAGTACATGAGCTAAATATGAGATATGACGGGAAGCAAAAGGAAAATACAAACAATTGCGATGGGAAAGGACAAATTTTATTCATAAAATATTTATTATTACAAGCTTGGGTTATAAAGATCAAGATTCCTAAATCTAAAACCCTTCATGCTTGGAGAGCCTTCTTCTCAGCACCCGCATTCTTCTTCTCGGAGCTCTCACCCTGCTCCGGTGCATGGAAATGGAAGTCAATCGTATCCGTCTCCGCAGCCTCCTTCGCAGCACGAGCAGCGGCGACTTTTCGAGCAAATTTCCGGCACTCCTCAGCCTCGTACAGGTCGCCCTCCTCCTCGTAATGCATAGCAAGGCTCTTCCACACCTCCTCGGCCTCCTTGGAGATGCAAAGCTCACGACACCAGGAGAAAGGGATAAAAAACTCATTCATCTCTGAAATATCCATACTACAGCTTATAAAGAAAGATTTTTCTAAAGAAAAATGAAGAGAAGGATGATGAGAATCAAACAATTACCTCTCTTTTATAGGGGGTAAAAGAAGGTGAAAAAGACCCACAGTCAAAACTCTCCATCCCCATGCAGATTGCAGTAAAGACACAGTCAAAAGACTATGATTCCCATGCAGTATTAAATGGTCAAAACAAATTCCCACAGTCAAATGCACGATTCCCAGGTAACACTTTCCAAAAAACTCATTCCCTACAAACCTTTGACAAAAATACATATATATATATAACCAACACACATTTCTCCACCAAATTGCAAAATTATATCCCATCAATCACAGAAATACTTCAGAATTTCAAATTCCCTAAGTGCAAATTACATCAAATTGTTTCCAAGTCACACAGCGGACATACCCGCTGAGTGACTTTAAAACAAACCAAAAGAACAATCTACACATCCAAGTACAAAAAAAAAAATTCATCCCCAGCGAGAAATGCTCAACGGGCTTGTCATGCCTCTCAGCGGATCCTCCTCATCCCCAATGCCATCTCCTTTTGCATCTTCTTCCTCGCCAAAAACGGCCGCTACTGCTGACAGCGGCGTAACAGCTTCTGTGACCGGATTCTCCTCGGTTGCAATCATATCAATCTCAGCGGCCTGCACGCCAACATCACTTACGGCGACATCAATTTGACAACCAACACTTACTCTGGGCACTTCCCCAAGACGGGTTTCTAGAGACTTCACTTTACGCTTGGACTTCCTCGCTTTTGACTTAAGTTTGGACATTTTAGTTTTTAAGCGGGCAATTTCTGCAGCATTCTCAGCGGCCCTCTCCCTTAGCTGAACAAGTTCAACCGAGTCATCACCAGTTACCGTTACACGAACCTTGGCGACTTCTTCTTTCACAATCTCGGCAAATTCAGGACTACTTCTAAACTTTCTTATAGCATCCGCTTCAGTAGGATGAGAGTCAAGATGAGCTTCAACATCCTCAGTACGTTCCTTTTCAAACCTTAGCAAGGTTTTCAGATTGCAAATTTCTTCAGATAAAGCATCCTTATCGGCCATAAGTTCAATTTTATCCTCCGCCAAGAACCGTCGAAGATCTGAACTATACGCCAAGCTCGCCTTCGCATCGGTTTTCTCCGTCTCAATCTCATGCAGAGCTTTAGCAGCATTATCTTTCATGATCTTCTCAGCGGCCAGCTCTACCTCAAGCTGTTTCACCCTTTCTTTCATAGCAATGTTACTGCTGCGGTATTGATTACCTCGAGCCATCAGACCCGTATACATGCATTGGTTCTAACAAAACATAAAAAACAAACAAGTTACTAGTGGCCACAACAGAAAAATAGGGTCAAAATAAAACTCTTACAAAGATACTTACCCTCGCAGCGTACTTCTGGGAAAGACGGTACATCCGCTCCCAACTCAACCCATTCATCTTCAACAGCTCGTCATCGGTCATGGAGTCAACAATGAAAGTGTTGGGGCCCGATTTAAACAAAAAGCCGTAACCAGGTCTTGCCCCAACCTCTGCATCATTTACTTCATCTCCACTGCTCGTATAGTAAACAATCTCCTCAGAAGACTCTCCGCCATCATCACCACCATCATTTTCGGTACCATCATCAGAAGCGGTATCAATGGTCTCATTCGTTACCCGGTTTACGGGAACATAGTCAATTACCCTAGCAGCCTCAATCCGTCTCCGCTTGGAAGGACCTACTTCATCCACAGCCATATGTTTGGATCCTTGAGACCGAGCAACTGTAAGAACCCAGATTTTTGGTAGAATTAAAACTTTTTATTATGTAATAATATGGGAATGAATAGTGGTTATGACTGCGATGTAACGAAGGTCTATTAAATGAAGGGAATGGATTTGAATTCAATTATTTATATGTCATGCAGAATACTTTTGGTTGACAGCATAGATAAGAATGATCTATCTCCTAAGGATATAAGTATATTATTTCAAGTAAGATTATTCTTGTGTCATCCAAATCAATATCTATTATAAGTCCAGCGGTTCCGTAAAAAGGTTAAGGAACACTCGAGAGTGAACCAGGTTCATTTTCCTAATTATAGGAATTAAATAAAAATAAGTGATGAATAGTGATTTTGGTGGAATTTGGAATATTAGTATAATAATGTTATACCCGGTATTCGGAATGGATTTCTGAGTTCGTATTAGTGATCCAGGAAGAAAATAAGTGTATGTAAAAGCTGTTGGATTCAGAAAAATAGCACTTTTATTTTCTCCGAGAATTCCCAGGACACTGCCAGACTTAAGGATATATTTAAGGGATTTAAGGAATTTAAATTCGAGAGTTATTAAGAAAGATGAGGAATAGTATTATAAATATTAAGAAGGTTTTCGGTAAAACCCTAACTAGAAACGAATGAGTTATTCCCTCGAACGATCAACGAATTAAGCAATAATCGGACAAAGAATCAAGCAGAGGAAGCAAGATGCATGCATGTGCTATTAGAAATATCTTGTAACTAGTTAGTTACACAAGTAATTAGCATAGTTAGAGATCAAACCACTTGGTTAAGCCTAATCTCTCATCTCACCACAACATCATGACATTTGTCCATCTAAAAACCTCATCCATGACACAACCACCTTTAATAAAGCCACTTTATGGCCTTGATATTTTCTAAGCACCACAATAATACAATTTGGATGAGAGTAAAGCAAACAAACCAAGCAAGAACATCCATATCTCTTTTTTTATTCCATTCGGCAATACCCTTAATTCCATGATCAAAATTCAACTTCCAACCATTTGTTGATCTTGAAACTTTTATGGTGAGTCCTATATTTCATAAAACTAATCTCCTCAAAATCCTAGCTTCAATCTCTTCTTTTTCCATTTTCAAAAAAATGATTTAAGAGGAGGGTGAATAGTGTTTTCATGAACTAATCTTGTTTTTCCTTGATTTCTTTGGTTGATTTAGCAAGCTTAAGCACTTCTAAGGATCATACCAAGCATAGTGAGGCTAGATCATACTCCAAGGAAGGTATAACAACTTGTAACCCTAGGCCTTACTTTGAGATTTTGCATGCTCTTGATGGGTTGTAGTATAAGATGTGTTATTAGCATGATTATAAGCATGATTATGAGGTAGTTTTGATAAATGTTAAAAATAGTTTAGATGAACGGAAAGGCATTGCTTAGCCTCCGTTCATGGTGATATATCATGTATATGTTGTTTGGGATGGATACCTTGATTATTGGAAGGTTTGGAATTTAGAAATATTCGATTTATAGCCATCGTAATGCCGAAATTTCGTTAACATTAAGAACACGAACTGGACAGTAGAAGTAACTCACTGTTTAGCTTCGACTTTTGCCATGATAAGCTATATTATGTTATAAGCTTCGTTTTGATATAAAGATCGCATGAAACGGACTTACGGTTTAGGAGTTATGATTAAATTCGTAAAAGTGGTTCGGAACCGTAATCAAAAGTTCGTAATTGAAATTGATTCCCTTTAATGTTGTTTAATCAGTGGCGAATCATGATAATTAAATAATAGAGATAAAAAGGAAGGTGTGGGAGAATACCGCATGTCAAATGGATCGTTTTCCGATTTTATAAAAATGTTCGAATCTAGGTTAAGTACGAAAGTACCCCTAAAAGGTATACTTGGTTATAACTTCGGTAAACCACTTAGGAAACGATCGATAAATATCGAGGTCTAATCTTTCGACTTTAAAACTTATACGATTTAAATACTTACCACATGTAAGTATAATGACACGCTTTATTAACAAACAAGTGTCAGGTAATAAAGGCAATAATAAGAGTGAATTAGAGGGGTATAACGAAATGACTTGAAAACGTGTTTCGATTTAAGTTAAGTTTATACTTAACCTTTTGAAAGGTGTTAAGTGATTAATCCCGAATGCCTTGGCTATTTATAGATCATCAGGCTGACCCGGGACACGCTACCACTACCCCTACTCGTACTCGATTTCCAGGCAAGTTTCAAATCCTTTTTATAAGGCTGTTGTTGTGAATATATATATATATGCTTTCTGTTATACATATGCCATAGCATGCATGCCTACTTTCAAAGTCAAATTGATATACTTGTTCCTAGAATTTATTGTTGGCTTATAAGCTAGATAGTAATATATCAGTTATAAGCTGGATATCACTGAGACCCTTAAGCAAAAAGGGCAGATGAATCTCATTCTTTGATTATAGACCGGGAGTCGATATTCCTTGATATATTGATATTATTTTCAGAGGAAAATATTTAAGTAAATATTTTCCATTTATTATCTGGCGAATATTATTGGAATATTCCCTTGAGATTATTTGATAAATATTATTCGGATTATCCATCAGATGTTTATTTATTCGAGGAATATTATATATTAATATTCATCTAAAGTTGATTAAATATTCGAATATTATTTTGAACTCTCAGTTAAGTTATTTAATTAGAGAATATTCATTCTTATTTACTCGATAAATATTATTTTGAATATTCATTCGAGTTTATTTATTTAATGAATATTATTTTAATATTCATTCGAGCCTTATTTATTTAAATGAATATTAATTCGAATATTCATTCAATCTCTATTTATTTTATAAATATCAGTTGAGCATCGATTCGAACTCCATTTTTTTCGATAAATATTACTTTGAATATTCCCTTGAGATAAGGAATATTATCTTCGACCTTTATTTAAATTCGATTCAATTATTGAACATAATTTCAAATATTCATTCGATAATCATTTCTTCTATAAATATTATTACGTTGAATATTCATTATTTATTCAATGAATATCGTCTCAAATATTCAGTCGATAATTATTTCATCAATAAGTATCATTCTTAAGTTGAATATTCATTATTGATCCAATGAATATTATCTCAAATATCCAGTTGATGAGTATTTCATCAATAATATTATTATTAATTTGAATATTCATTATTTGTTCAATGAATATTATTCTGAATATTATTCAAAGATCATTTCGAGTAACACTTTTCCAATATCTGTGACTTAATAAATATTCTTGGAATATTTATTGAATTCTTCTAACTTGTTTCAAAACTGATTTACTTCATTCACATAGTATGATCGACCTTCGAATATTATATAAGTTATTTCCGAGTCGTATTATGATTATTATTATATTATCAAGAAAGGTTCTCAGTAATTCCATTCTTCCTTTGATTCTATTGTAAGGGAACCTTACTTGAGAAATGTTACTTATCTTGTGACTGCCCGGTCATAAATTATTCATTTCGTTCGCAACTTGGTTGCTATTATTCATGAAATTGTGTATACCCACTCACTATTCGAGGGGTAAGAATGTTGGAACAAGTTGATATCCATTAACAAGCGGTAGCTTGGGAAATATTAGTGAATTTTCCTTTCCAATTAGATACGACTACTTTGTGGAGTCTTATCAACAAGTATTATACTTGGGGAAAGGGAGAAAAACTTTACGTTTCAAAGTTATGGATGTGAAATGAACTAGGAGATGCGTAAGTGACCCAGTGGCGCCGGTCCAGCAAAGTGGCCCAACCGTTGGCCGAGGGGGTTCCAGAAGGCGGTAGACAAGTAAACCCGTCGGTGCTTCCTTCTACATGTAGTAAACAAGAGGTGGGGAGCATAATATGCGACTGATCATCGTGTATATGCTATGTCTCCTGGCGCGTCAAACTCCAGTATTAGTTCATCACTCAATGTTGGAAATTTTCTGCAACACCATCATAGTTGGCAGAATTGAAAAGTATTTCAAACTGGAATTGCAATATCATTCTGCAAGTTCCTATTTTTATGAAAATGATGCCATCTTGCTTATTTTGGCATAGCATATGCTTCCACGAAATATATATCTGTTGAGTTACCTTGTAACTTCATTCTTTATATATTAAACTGGCAATATTTTCTCTAATGCATGGCATATGATTTCAAAACATATCTTTGAACTGTCTTATATATTACTGCACAGTTATATATTGTTGGTGGGCTATTGCTCACCCTTGCTTATTTATTATGTCACAACAACAGCTAGGTCACATGGCCCGCGTCAGGCGCACTCGGCGCAAGCAGGTTACCCGCCCCACAGGGCTACCCGTTGATATCATCGCTGCCATTGCTGAGGTAGCATAGATCAGCAGCCTTTGATTACCAGTTTAATTATATGTATCAATAATGATTAATCAACGGCAAAACTTTTAAACTTATGATGTTATCCTTTTGGCTTGTAATAACTTTTATTCGTAAACCAGTAATGCAAGACTTATTTCAATTTCATCTCTGGGACTATAACTGTGTGTGTGTGAGTGATTATTATTGTGGGGTCACAGCAGGTGATTTATTTATTGTGGACTCAAGTAAAGTATTAATCATGGAAAATAAGACCGTAACGACCCGATCCCGGACCCCGGATATGGGGGTGTTACAGAAATGGTATCAGAGAGACAGTTATAAATCCCAAGAGATGATGCGACGCTATACAATAAAAAATTCACTAAGATAATAAGAACTCTTGCCAAGTTCACCTAAAACCCTTATGGGAACTTTTAAGTATCATGATAGTAATATAATTCGTCATTGTGTAGGCGAGCGACGTCCCTGATCCAGAGGAGTATGAGAGACAGCACGATGAGGAGGTCCAGGTTGATGCTGATACTGATGTTGTTGAGTCAGAGGAGGAGGACCCTGAGGTCCAGGTTGATGCTGATACTGATGTTGTTGAGTCAGAGGAGGAGGACCCTGAGGTCCAGGTTGATGTTGATGTCATTGAGTCTGAAGAGGAGGAGGACCCGGAGGAGGTCCAGGCAGGGCAGGACGTTGAGTTAGTTGATGAGGGTGCCGAGGGAGATGTTGATGAGCCCATGGCTGATGTTGTAGGGGGTTCCGGACTTCATGTGCCACCCCTCTCTAATGAGAGAGCCCCTACCCCGCCACCACTACCTATGTGCCCATTGTCAGATGAGTTTGAGGCATTGACCCAGAGCCACAGCAGGCAGAGGTTGCCCTTCCAGCAGATCCAGCCCCTCCACCCCATGGTCCGACAGGGGACGTCCCAGCATGTTTTCACCACTATGTTGTGGGCAGACTTACTTCTGAGGTAGCCGTGGCTGAGGCCAGGCTGGCAGAGTCCCGCAGAGAGCTAGCCGCAGAGAGAGAGGCCCGGTTGAGGCACCTGGGTGGTAGGCATGCCAGAGCTAGAGACATGTATAGGCAGGTGACCGGCATAGAGCTGAGGGCCCGTGTGAGGGTGCGACCAGTGATGGGCATGGCATGGTATCCAGGGCTGATGCAGAGGAGATTTTCCGCCTTGCTATGAGGAGGGTTCTAGATTTGGCCCGCCGTCGTGGCTGACTGCAGTGTTAGTGATGTATTGGTCTAGTTGTCTAGTCTTGTACGGTCATAGTAGTACCGATTTTTGGTAGGGATAGTTTCAGCTTGTAGTTCCCTGTTGCAGACTAGACAGATAGACAGCTTATCTCACTTTTGACTAGTTATTATTCGGATGGTTGTATTTCCTTAAAACTATTGTTGTATGTCGGATATTGTACCGTTTGGTACTTGGTATATATTTATTTCCCTTTTCAGTCATTTCAGTCTTCTTATGACGCGATCACTAGTTTGTTATATTATATCTGCCCGTACTGCTTTCGACTAAAACTACCATGATATATAGAACTGTGGGATCCTAAATCCATTTATGCATCGATATTGTGAGGAAAACCCTCTAAAATAGGTGAATAAACCTAATGTATATTGTCCAAATTTTCAGTAAAATGCCTCCGAGAAGAATGGGTACTAGGGCTAACCCTCACGAATCTATTGACCAAGAAAGTCACAATCAACATGAGGAAAATTTTGAGTATAATGAAGAACAGGATCAGGACTATAATGAGCAGGAGGATTCCCATTATGGGATGGGGGATGAAACTTTCTATACTGCAGAGTTTGAAGAGGAAATAGAAGAAGGGGAAACTGAAGTCGAACATCAGGGGGAGAACCAGGGCGGAAACCCCTTGGGACAATTTATGGATCTGCTCAGGCAGAATTTGAACCAACATCCCCAACCACCCCAAGGAAACAACACCACTGTGGCCAATTCCTTTAGGGCCTTCAAGTCCCTCAAACCCCCAGAGTTTCACGGATCGGCTGACCCCGTAGAGGCAAGGGCCTGGGTCAAGGAAATGGAGAAATCTTTCGAGATTCTGAGTATTGGGGAAGCCCAAAAGACTGTCTTTGCTACCTACTTGCTAAAAGGAGAGGCCAACTATTGGTGGGAAGCTAAGAAGAATATGGAGACCGATGCTATTGTAACCTGGGATAGGTTTAAACAATTGTTTCTAGAGAAGTATTTCCCAAAGTTTATGAAAACCCAGATGGAGCTTAAGTTTCTAGAGCTAAAGCAGAACAACTTGTCGGTGGCCGATTATGAAGCCAAGTTTACTGAGTTATCAAGGTTTATGCCGGAATTTGTAGATACTGAGGAAAAGAGGGCTAACAGGTTTCAACAGGGGTTGAAACAATGGATTCAGAATCGAGTGGTAGTTTTAGAGATTAATGATTATGCCACCTTGGTGCAAAAGGCGACCATTGTGGAAGCAGGTAGTGATCAGGCACAGAGAGAAAGAGAAAAAGGGGGATTAAAGAGAAAGCATGCCAGTATGGGCGGAGGTTCCGCAGGAGGAAGACCCCCGAATAGGTTCAATCGAGGAGTAGTATCCCTACCTGGGAGGAATGTTGAGTTTAAACTGAAAGGCAGAGTGTATAAACTTGTAACACTATAACTAATGTAACTCAATTAAAAGAAAAGATACTTAACCAGAAGACAATCAAGAACAAGAAGTCACAAGAAATCAACACTATATGAAGACAAGGTAATTGATACAATTGAACATGTTAACTATGATCAAGCCAAGAAGAAATCATTGAGAGAAGTTCAAGTCAAAGTTGTTCATGCCTCAGTGATTTGAGAATTCGAGAATCAAGATCATAACTATCAGTATCAACAAGACCAATTGATTTCAAGTGAACAAGAAGGAAAGCAAATATTGGAAAGCCAAGTTACTAAGTGAATATGGTAATTTATTCAAGAAGCAGAAACACTATCAAGACTAGTCACTTATGAACCAGACCAGTGCATCAAGTGTCAGGACATTGATAGCAAGTTTATGTCAGTAATAAAGATCCATGTTCAAGAGCTTGGTGAAGAATAAAGAAGACATGAAGATATCACAAGCTCAAGATGTGCATTGAAGTTTCAAGTTGAAGACCAGAATATTTTCTAAGTACTAAATGTTCTGGATGGCCAAGTAGAATATTTCTAAGTAGAAGTTCGACTTAGAAATTTCGAGATGGCTAAGTAGAAATTCTCAAGTAGAAGTTCTACTTAGAGTGCAGCTTCAACATGACACATGGCATCTTCTGATTGGCAGATTTCCAAGCTTTCAAGTTAAGGCAAGATTTATGTGGACATCATTGGGCCACGTACATCTTAGTCTTTGAAGACTACAGGATATAGATTACATGTAGTATAAATAGAAGCACTTGTGTAATGTTTTTAGTTAGTGAGCAATATTAAGAAAACACAAGAAAAAGAGAGAGAGTACATTCACAGAGCTTAGAATCATTCACTTCTCTCTGAACTTCTGTTATACTTTGTAATGAATGTTGTAGCAACCTTTTCAAGTTATATATAAAGAAATATATTCCTTGAATCCGCGTGTTCATTTATTGCATCGTATTTATTGCTTCTCATATTCGAAAAGTTGTATTCACCCCCCCTCTACAACACATTTGGACCTAACAATTGGTATCAGAGCGGATGTTTAACATACAAAACATAGATCCTTGTGTTTGGTAGAAGAATCGTGAGTTTTCATTTTCTAGATCTACTTTTCATTTTCTCGAAAAGTGTACTTTAATTCGTTGGTAGTGAAAACTCATCCGAAAAAATTATTTAAATACTCCAAGGGTGATTATTTAGCTTGGGTGTATTTTAATTAATTTTTGTGAATTAATTTGGGTTCATTGATATTTGGTGTTCTTGAGTGTTCATCATCTGTTCTTATCAAAGAAGATAACCCAACAACTTTTTGATCTCCTTTTTCAAACAGATAAGATAGTCAAAAAGGTGTTTTTGTACTTTTGATTTGATAAATATTCCTTGGCCGAAAGTGTACAAGACATATTCAGTACCTAGCATGTGGGTTAGGTGGATTCGGTGAGTAAAGTATCAAAAGTCAAAAAGGTGTTAAAGTAATAATATTGTTTATTCAATATTAAAGAAATCTGCAGAAAATTTATTCTAAGGACAAAAGTTCTACATAGAATTTCTACTTGAGATTTTCTACATAGAATTTCGACTTGGACAATTTCTACTTGGTGAATTTCGACTTGAGCAAAATTTCGACTTAGAGAAATTTCGACTTAGGCAAAAGTTCTACATAGATTTTCTACATAGCCTAGTCTTGGGTACTTAGAAACCTTTAGTGACCAGATTTGAAATGGCTCCTAAAAATTCTTTCAAGATCCCAATGTTCAACCGAGATCACTACGAAGAATGGGTTTTCAGAATGAGACTTTACTTAGAGACAATTAACCCTGAATATCTGGAAGTCCTTGAAAAGGGTAAATTCGTTCCAATGAAAGCTATTCCTGAGCGTACGGAAGGAGAGGAGGTTATACCTGCTCGGTCTGAGCCTAAAAAGGCAGCGGACTTTACGGATGCTGACAAGGAGCAAATAGCTTATGATACTTCTGTAAGACAAACCTTGATGGAATCCCTTGATCATGAAATGTTCAACATAGTCAAAGGTTTGAATACAGCAAAGAAGATTTGGGACAAGATAGAAGTTGTCATGGAAGGATCTGCAGAGGTTAGAAGCAACAAGACACTTATACTCAAGATGGAGTATGACACCTTCAGAATAAGAAAAGGAGAAGGCATAACAGACGTCTATCTAAGATTCAGTCAGTTAGTATTAGATTTGAATCTGAGAGGTGTTACTCTCCCCATGGTTGAGACCAATACGAGATATCTGAGGAACCAGCCAAAGAGCATTGAACATAGGGTCTACGCAATCAGAGAAACCAGAGATTTGCATACAACTTCTCTGGAAGAATATTATGGAATTCTAAAGACCCATGAGCTGGAAACACTTCAAGATCAAGCATGGGACAATGATTCAAAAGGAAAAGAAACTGCATCAGGATTAGTTGCTGATGAGGAAGAGTCTAAGAAGGCAATGGTTGCAGCAAAGCCTAAATCATCACTTGCACCACATCAAGTTGATAATGATGACGAGTGCGCATCTAACAGTGATGATGACTACTTCACCCAAGAAGAGCTGGACAACATGGACGATAGTGTCGTGGCATACATGGCAAGGAAGTTCAGTAACATGAGATTCAGAAAGAGCAACCGACCACAGAGAAATTCTTCATCTTATTATCGGGCTGCTAAGGGTGGTGGTAGTTCGTCAGGCTACCAAGGTAAAGGCAAGAATACCAGCTACAAATCTCCGTTGGATTTCAAAATGAAGTTCAATTGCTATAATTGTGGTGAACCTGGACATTTTGCCTCGGACTGCAAAAAGCCTAAACAGACTTATCCAAAAGAGACATTTGAAGCCCTCAAAAGCAAGTATGAATCACTGGTGAAAGAAAAACATGGTAAAAGAGCTTTAGTAGTAACAGAAGGAAGAGCTTGGGATGATTCAGATGAGGAAGATGTTACTCATGTAGCAAACTTTGCGCTCATGGCTGAGACATCAGAGGAACCAGAGGTACCAGTTCTAACCCTTAAAGTAGAAATGTCTATTGATGATTATAAGGAACAGAACGGGGCTCTTAGCGAAGAGATCTACATGTTGTGCAAAAGCCTAGACACTTCTCAAAAGGAACAGAAAACACTTGTCGCCAAAAGCAGAATGCTTGAGGCAAAAGTGGAAGAGTTAGAGGCTGCTTGCACTGTAGATACTTCCCTAAGAGATTTTATTAAATCTTTGGAACACAAGCTCGTCCTTAAGGCAGAAATAGAATCATGTCTTAGGAACAAACTAGCTGAGTTAGAAACTAAATGTGAAGCTTACAAACTAGCTGCTAGTAAAGTGTATGTAGATAATGACGTATTTAAGAAGATAACTGGAGTAGGTGTAGGACTTGATTATTCTAACCTTTCTAAGAAAGAAGGGAAGAGACCTATCGACTCTAGTTCCAGTGACCTTAAAAATGAAATTCCTAGCATTTTTAAATCTTCTGTCAAACCCATCTACAAACACCTTGTTCCTAGAATAGAAGAAGAAGAGACTGAATTGATAGCTAGATATGAGATTGAGATGGAAGATCGCCAGAAAGCACAACCTATAACTCCTATCAAACAAGTTAAAATCAATTTCCCTAGTGATGAATCTAGACTAGGATTAGGAGCTAAGGCTGTTAAACAACAAGGGAAGAAAGGCATAAAAGAGGTTAAGGCTGAACGAATAAAGAAAGCATGTTATCACTGCAAATCTACTGAACATCTTTCTTATGCATGTAAAGCTAACATAAATGTTCCTGCTGCACATGCCATGCCTGCCACACACACAATGATTAATCTGCATCCGAATCATGCACAGTGTGGTCAACCTAATTGTATGTCATGCACTTTTAATGTCATGCAAACTTTTGTGAATTTAATGAATGCATCTAGCCAGTCATGCTTAAATACTGCTGCTAGTTCAAACATCAAGAAAAAGCATGTGAGAGCTAAGACTGTCAGTCCTCCTAAAGTTAGGAGTGACAAACCTTCTCCTAGGACTGATAAATATGTCAAGTCTGAGAAAGGAAAGGAGAAAGTTGAAAGCTCTAGTAATGTTAAGAAAAGTGCATCTCCTGTTGTTAAATCTGTTGATTCTAAATCTTATCGAAAAGCCGGGCCCAATCAAAGTTGGGTTCCGAAGAAAGTCTAATCAACCTGTCATTGCAGGGCATTAAGCAAAATAAAAATAAAGTTATATGGGTGCTGGACAGTGGAGCATCGAGGCATATGACTGGAAACAAGTCCCTGCTTACAGAGTTGGTTATGAAAGCTGGCCCTTATGTTACCTTTGGAGATGACAGCATAGGTGTGACAAAGGGATATGGCAAACTGAAAACTGGCAATGTCATCATTGAAGATATTTCCTATGTTGAGGGATTAAAGCATAATTTGTTGAGTATCAGTCAATTCTGTGACAAAGGTTACGAAATTGTCTTCAACAAGAAAGGCGTATCAATCACTCACATCAAGGAAGGCTCACTGGCTTTGAGAGGAGTTCGAAAGGCAGATCTTTTTGTTGCAGACATGGATTCAGCAAATCAGAATGAAGTCACCTGTTACTACAGCAAAGCTTCAGATGATGAAAGCTGGTTATGGCACAAAAAGTTATCTCACTTAAACTTCAAAACGATGAATGCTCTCGCGAGGCGAGAATTGGTGAGAGATCTACCTCAAATGGAGTTCACTCCGAAAGGACTCTGTGAAGCCTGTGAAATGGGAAAGTCGAAACGAGCATCGCATAAAAGCAAAGAAATTTCTAGTATCACTGAGCCTCTGCAACTTCTTCATATGGATTTGTTTGGCCCAGTGAATGTCCTATCTTTGTCTAGGAAAAGATATGCATTGGTAATCGTGGATGACTTCTCCAAGTATACATGGGTATTGTTCGCAATGACGAAAGACGAAGTACCTTTCCTAATCATTGATCACATCACTCAAATTGAGAATATTTCAACACTTACTGTGAAGACGATTAGATCAGACAATGGCACTGAATTCAAAAACGCAGTGCTAAATGACTTCTGTGTATCTAAGGGAATACGTCGTCAGTATTCAGCCCCGAGAACTCCACAACAAAATGGAGTAGTTGAAAGGAAGAATAGAACATTGGTTGAAGCAGCAAGAACTTTGTTGTATGATTCGAAACTTCCTCTGTATTTCTGGGCAGAAGCAGTGAGTACCGTGTGTTACACTCAAAATCGATCCTTGATCATAAAAGATAAAGAAAAGACACCATGTGAGCTAATGAACGGCAGAAGACCAACAATCAAATACTTTCATGTATTTGGAGCAAAATGCTATGTACTTATAGATGATGAAAATCTAGGTAAGTTTGTAGCAAAAGCTCGTGAAGGAATCTTTGTTGGTTACTCCACAGATGTGGTAGCAGCTTATAGGGTGTTCTTAGTAAATGATCGAAAAGTGACTGAAAGCTACAACGTCAGATTCGACGATACCAAACTCTCATCAATTTCAAGAGATTCTAGTGAACCTGAGTCCCTAAAATTTCAGAATCTGGACTTAGAAGAACTTGAAGATGAACCTGAGTTGGTTGTCCCATTAAATGTTCCAAGTGTACGTGAAGAACCTGAGTCTAGTGAACAAGCTAATCCTACAAGATCAGGAGAGACTTCTTCAGTACGAACCGGCAACAACTCAGGGGGAGTAAATAGCAGCTCAAGGACTACTGTTCAAGGCTCGAGTCGAGTTGACTCTAGTTCTGTAGGAGCTGGCACTAACTCAGGGGGAGTTAGTGAAAGTAATCAAAGTAGTCAGCACCACAACTCAGAAAGTCACGCTGAATCATCAAGACAATTTCCAAGAGAACGGGTATGGAATAGAGACCATCCGTTTGAATTAATTATTGGTGATCCAGATGCTGGTGTGTCTACTAGAAGAAATGCAAGAGCTGACTGGCTAATATTTGCTTATATTCTGGGTTCTTATCCAAGCTTGAACCTAAAGAAATAGAAGAAGCTCTTGGTGATGCTGATTGGGTGATTGCAATGCAAGAGGAACTCAATCAGTTTGAAAGGCAGAAAGTTTGGAAACTGGTACCCCGACCAAAGAACAAATCAGTAATTGGAGCTAGGTGGGTATTCAGAAATAAAATGGATGAAAACGGACTTGTAACTCGAAACAAGGCTCGTTTGGTTGCAAAAGGTTATTCTCAACGAGAAGGAATTGATTATGATGAGACCTATGCACCGGTTGCAAGACTTGAGGCAGTCAGGATGTTCTTGGCATTTGCAGCACATAAGAACTTCAAGGTTTTTCAGATGGATGTGAAAAGTGCCTTCCTGAACGGAGAGTTAGAAGAAGAGGTGTATCTGGAACAGCCGCCTGGCTTCATTGATCCAGAACTTGTAGATTTTGTGTATCTTCTCTTCAAATCTGTCTATGGCCTCAGGCAATCCCCAAGATGTTGGTATGAAACCCTATCCGTATTCTTAATTGAAAGTGGTTTTACTAGGGGAGTAATTGACAAAACATTGTTCTATAAGAATGTGAAGAATGATTTAATACTTGTTCAAGTCTATGTGGACGATATTATCTTCGGGTCATCTAATGAGCGCTTGTGCGAGAAATTTGCTAAGCTAATGCAAGAGAAATATGAGATGAGCATGATGGGAGAGCTGTCCTTCTTCCTTGGATTACAGATCAGTCAGAGAAAAGATGGTATCTTTATCTGTCAATCCAAGTACGTCAGAGATTTACTCAAGAAGTACAATCTAGAAGATGCATCAGCAGCTAAGACTCCCATGGCAACAACCACGAAGCTTGATGAAAACAAATCAGGTAAACCAGTTGACATCACAAGCTATCGAGGTATGATTGGCTCACTTCTCTATTTAACTGCAAGTAGACCCGATATAATGTTCGCGACTTGTTTATGTGCAAGATTCCAAGCGGATCCTAGAGAATCACATTTCATAGCCGTCAAAAGAATTTTTAGGTATCTCAAGGGCACACCAAATTTAGGGATTTGGTACCCAAGAGATACAGGTTTTAATCTAATTGGCTATACGGATTCAGACTATGCAGGTTGCAGGATTGATAGGAAAATCACATCTGGTGCTTGTCAATTTCTTGGCAGAAGATTGGTGTCCTGGCAAAGTAAAAAGCAACATACAGTATCTACTTCTACTGCTGAAGCTGAGTACATTGCTGCTGGAAGCTGTGTAGCTCAAATACTGTGGATGAGGAACCAATTGAAGGATTATGGCATGGAGCACAAGAAAATTCCAATTATGTGTGACAACACAAGTGCCATTGCCATAACCAACAATCCTGTAGATCACTCAAGAACCAAGCACATTGACATCAGGTATCACTTCATAAGAGAACATGTTGAGGAGGGGACTGTGGAGCTACATTTCGTGCCCATAATGCAACAAATTGCAGATATATTCACCAAACCTCTTGATGAAGTAACATTCAATAGATTGGTTGGTGAATTGGGAATGCTTAACACAAGTTAGTAAAGCCTTCCATCTGTAAAATCCATGGTTATGTTTGTATATGCAAGCTATTTAATCATTATGTGCTTAGACTTTAAAATGCCTAATTAATGATTGTTATAGGTTGCATATAGTGTCATTTTACATGAATTCATTGTGTTTTAAGTGTCTTTTATAGCACAAATCTTTGAATTTATGCTTGATAGATTGCATGATCATAGGGGGAGTTAAATTCATAATATTCTAAATTTTGCATGATTTTTAGATGAATTTACCTGTGTTTTTCATGTAATTAGAGGCCTTAGAATTATCAAGGAATGTTTTAATTATGTCATATATTAAAATCCTTGAATTGATATTTATATTAATTTGGCAATATTAAGTGTTGAGTTTTTCAAAGAGAATTGTCAAATTATTCTAAGTATCTTCAAAATTTCGAGATAGTGACTATCTCGAAACTCATCTTGAAATTCTACTTGAATTTCGATTTGAGCTTCCAGAGTGAAGTTTTGAAAATTCTAAGTCTGGGAAGAATTTCGAGTTAGCCTCTATCTCGAAATTTATCTCGAAATTCGAATTAAGGTTCGAATTTGAGTAACCAGTGTGCCTATTTCCTTAGTCAAAATATTCCATATAATGTCTATCTTACAGGGGATATTTTTTGAAATGATCTGAGAGAATAACTTCGAGTTAGTTAATAATTTCGAGTTATCCTCTATCTCGAAACTCAACTCGAATTTCGACTTGATGTTCGAGATAGAGTTCTCAGTTGGTCCTAAGGGGATTTTTCGAGTTAACTCCTAACTCGAAACTTATCTCGAATTTCTACTTGAATTTCGAGATAGGTTTCCCTAGTACTGTTGGTGGTTTTTGCTGTTTACATGGTCTTTAATAGTTAAATGGTTCAAGTTTTTCGAGTTAACATCTATCTCGAACTCCATCTCGAAGTTCGACTTAAAATGTTCGAGATAGACTTCGAGATAGACTTCGACTTAGACTTCGAGATAGACTTCGACTTAGGCTCTCCCTGTATGTACTTAGTGTTTTCACTCTTTTTAACAGGGTTACTTTTGTCATTTCACATTCATGTCTATATATACATCTCTAACTCGATCAATACATTCACTTTTACCTAATTAAGTTTTACAGCCGCCTCCATATACATACAGGCGATTTCGACTTACAACCACTGTTCGTGATTTTTGTGATAAAACTCATACAGACCACGAATTACTGCCCGATTTTTTTTTACAGCCATTATCTGAGTGACTAGTAATATCTGAGTTTGTGTGTTTGTGTATCTGTTCTTCTTTCTCGATATATATACACACGTATATACACACATCACTTCACAGTCATATACACACGATTTCACTGGTGTGTACACACATAACTTCACTGATTTCACTGGTATCAGATTCTGTTAATTGGTTGTTGATTTTCGCCTCTCACAGTGATAATTATCTATAACCCGTAGTTTAATTTTTCAAGAGTGACTTTTGGTCTTTTTGTTAAATTAAAAGGGCTATAACTGATAATTCTTTAATTAATTGTTTTTCGAAAATTAAAATTAAAATTCACATTTGTTAAGGAAAAACATTTTAATTAAAATGGCTCACCAATTTTCACTTGCTAAAAACAATTTTTATAATATTTCTACGAAAATTGGTGATCAACTCCCGCGCTTTAAGTCTTGGATACGATTTCTCAATTTGTATTCCAAAGCTAGCAATGCTTTTACTGCTAAACCTACACTAGTACATGATGCTTTACAGCAATTATGGACTAGTGCGGTTTCTTTTGGGAGCAAATCAACCCCTTTTGGTTTCAGGTTTACCTTAGCGGGTCAGGAATATGAGGTGAATGAACAAATTGTCAACAGGGTTCTGGGATTCCCGATAAAAGATGCTTATGATCCAGAACCTACAGCTGCAGAACGCCTCAGTTTCTTTGAAGAAATAGGATGTTATCCTCCGTCTGGCCGGATCACTGGAAACATCCAAAAACAATTCTTTCATGTGGAATGGAATTACTTTTTCGAGGCCATCACAAGATGTTTTCGGGCACGAGAAAGCGATTTCCATCAAATTTCCATTCCCATGCAAACCTTTGGAATTGCCCTAGCAAGAGAACTGGATATAAATTATGGACGCATAGTTCTCTCTGAGATAGTGAGTGTAATGGGATCTCCTGCAAGCAGAGACCTCAACACAACAGATGTTGTCTGCTGGTTTCCTCGGTTCCTACAGATGCTGATTAATGATTTAATACCGAAGGATGCTCTTGCAGTTAGACAGAGTTTTGCCAGAAGTCCAACATCTGCACCACTAGGGATGGGCACTAAGTCACTTTCAACAATTGATAATCAAGATAAACATCATGGAAAACCGATGTCAATTCTTGATACCTTACAACAGTGGCTTACATATGATGAGGGAGTTACCACTTTGGTGGAATCATCGCAAGTTTCATCACATGCTCAGAATCGGTCTGCTCATGCTGAGGCATTTGAAGAGATTCCTGATGAGCAAAGCGGTGACGAACAAGGTAATGAATCAGGTAATCTCTCTCTACATTCTACTCATTCCTCTTCCTATGTTTCTGATTCCCAGACCCAAGAGACTGCTAGCCCGCAGGATCTATCCCAGGGTGAGAGCTATATTTCTAATTCTCTGCCACCCCTGTCACCGGAATCCAAACAGCCAGCACATGTAAATGTAGGAAATGATGAGGAGAGTGACCCCGAAGAGCAGCCTCTTACTCGAAAGAAAGCCAAAATTTCTCATGCTGCTACTTCTAAACCTCAGTCAAACCCTAGTGTGTCACACGCAACCACTCCACCTCACGAGAGTGGTTCTCCCCTTGAACAATCTGCACATAGGGATTTTGATGATGATTATGTACCTCTTGAAGATACTGTTGCTTCAAAAGGACATGAAGCTTTAAAAGCTTCAGCCGTACCTTCACCGGTACGTACTGATGCTGCAAAGAGGATCGGTTCTGATGTTGTACATGAACACTTTGTAGCCTCTCAGCCTGAGATTCCAACTCAGGAACCAACAGCAATTGATCCCATAACTGCAAATTATATTGCTTATCCAGTTTCTGCAGGTACTGCTTCATATTTTGGATCAATTATTGAAGACATACACGAGCATGAGACAGGGAGTGTGTGTGAGAGGTTAGGGAGAGAGGGACCTTCATTTTTAAGGCCCGAAACCGAGCGGCAAATACTAACAGAACGAGTATTAGAGCGAGGTCACCTAAACCAAACACCGTCCCTTAATATTGAAAATCTTGATACACGTATGACTTCTATGGAAAATCAAATGAAGCAGTTTGGGCAGACAATGGGGCAGTTAGGGATGAACATTGGAAACAATCAAAGGGCTCTTGATGACTACGCAGCACGAATGGCAAGTCAAGCTACAGCTTTTAATGTTTTGACAAACAAGGTAAATGACTTGGGCCATGCTGCTGGTGTCTTGGGAAACACTCTGACTGAGAGGATGGGAACAATGGAGCTTACAATGGATACTCTGGCTGTGGAGATCAGTAGAGTGATGTTCGCAATCAGAAGTTTTGTGCCCCCGGAGTGTTTCGAGCCGCAACAACCTCCCCCCGATGCTGGTACAGGTGGTACTAGTGGAACAGGAGCCTATGGTTCTGGTTTTGAAGATTCTTATGCAGCTGGTGGATCTGGAGACCAAGGTGGAGTTCAGGATAACTCGCCTAAGGGGGAGAGTATAAAGGAGACGAGACAGCAGGGAGTTCAAATCGAAGAAATTCAAGAACAAGCTGATCTTGTCAAAGAAAAAGAAATTGAGCCGTCTACTGATGAAGAGGCTCTGAGAAGGAGAAAGGGTAAGGCAATAGCGATTGAGCAAGATGAGCCATTCGTTGATCTGAGTCATCAAGAAAAAGTACAGGTGGTACTTGACTCAGATTCCGATATGGAAGACGCACCTTTGGAACATGCTATAAAGAGATCATTGAAGGATCAAGGTGGAGGTGCTGGGATGTCTTCCGGAATGCCTGAAGAAATTACTGTTGATGAGGAAACCCTTAAATCTCAACAGTTAGCCTTGGAACAAGCTGAGTTCTTTAAAATGAAAGCAATGCAAGATCGTGCTGTGTTTCAGGAAAAGAAAGCGGAGCTACAAGGGAAGCAGTACGATTATGAGCTTGCAAGGCTAGCTGATCCTCAAATTGATCTGGACAATAGAAGGTTAGGGCAGAAGTGGGATGACGCAAGGAAGATAATGATGGGACCCTGTACGAAAGGAGTTCATAACAAGGAGGCAGATGATCTGTTCTACAACCTAAATTTGCAGAATCCAATGACTGCTGACTACTTGAGTGCTTTAAAGAGAATAATTTCTAAAGTCAGGGTTGGATACAATGCAACACTTAAGGAGTGGCAGATTATATTGTCTTTGACAGAAGGAGTCCCAATGTCTTTCTTATATGTGGATGATCAATTCATGACGAGAAGATCTGCATCAGAGTTGTTCTTGCTAGCAACAAAAATTCAATACTCTTGTTAGGAATAATTCATAAGTTGTGATGTTAAGAATAGAATTTACACATTATACTTCTTGTAATCCTGATCTTATAAAGGATTTAGCACTGTATATAGGTTTTATGTGTAAAACAGTTATCTGTATAGTTTAGTCAGGAATGAACAGTGTATCGGAGACTACATGTCAGGAACAGAGAGCAAATCCTGATGACGGTCCAATACTGATGGTTGATCAGATACTGATGCAGTGTGCAGATCCTGATATCAGTCATGCTACTGATGATGTCATTATGGATGCTACAGAAACTGGCAAGTGCTATAAAACAGGATCGTTGTTTGAAGAACAAGCAAGAAGATATTATGAAGGAAAGAGTTTTCTATTGAAGGAAACTATCGACTAGAAGGCAGAACATTGTCATGTATAGATTATATCTTTCTGTTATTAGTTGATAGGTAGCATTATAAATATTCTCTCAATATCATTGTAAAGAGCGTGTGTTGTAAGGACGAAGTAGTGAGTTCGTGTGCGTAGCTCTGTATAAGGTTTGTATTCGAGATTTCGAAACAAACAGAGAGATATTTGTATTGTCAGCAGCTGCTAAAGGTATTTGTACACCTTTGGTAGAGTTTGTATTTGATCTTATTAATACAAACAAGAGTTTGATTCATTCGTTTATTCTTGTTCTTATAATCAAGCAAAAATCAGACACGATTATATAACTTGTATTCAACCCCCCCCTTCTACAAGTTATTCGAGTTAACAATTGGTATCAGAGCGGGTTGATTTCGAGTAATCATAAAGATCTGCAATCATGTCTGGTTACAAGGATGGGAATACTAAAATCCCTATGCTCAAGAGAAACGAATATACTCTATGGGAAGTAAAGATGTTGCATCATCTGGAAGCAACAGATCCTGATTATCTTGACAGAATCAGAGATGGACCTTTTGTTCCAACAAAGGTCGTTGGACAAGCAACAGTTGATGGTGTGGTTGTTCCAGAACATACAGCAGAGAAGCCAAAATCTGAATGGTCAGATAAGGACAAGGAGAATGTTCTCAAAGATGCTAAAGTGAGAAACATATTATTCAACAGTCTTGATTCTGTTCTCACTAACTATGTTCTCTCTTGTAAAACTGCTAAGGATATATGGGACAATCTTAAGGTTCACTGTGAAGGAACTAAGCCTGTCAGGAAGAATATGAGGACATTACTTATACAACAGTATGAGTACTTTGAATCCAAGTCTGGTGAGTCACTTACTGATACCTTTGATAGGTTTACAAAACTCATCAATGAGATGGCCATGCATGGTAAATATTATGACTTGGAGGATATGAATACAAAGTTCATGAAAGCTTTGCCTAATTTCTACAATGAGAAGATATCTGCGATTGAGGAAGCTAATGATCTGGATGAGATTTCATTAGAGGCAGTATATGGAAAATTGAAAGCTTATGAACTTGACAAGCAGCAGAAAAAGAGCAGGAGTGAAGGAAAGATGAAGACTATTGCACTTACTGCTCAATCTGAAGTAAAGAAGCTTCCTGAAGAACAGCATGAAGAGATTGCTGTAAAGAATTCAAGGAAGAAGAAAAGCAAAGAAAGTTCTGAGTCAGAGACTACTGATATGGACTCTGACAACAATGATTCTGAATCTGAGATGCAAGAACTCTTTGCTATGTTTGCTAAAGCTTTCAAGAAAGGAAGATTCAACAGAAGAAGATTTAGCAAAGGAAAAGAAGGATGAGAAGAAGGGTGACAAGAGCAAAAGTACAATTGTCAAGCTTGATAAGGCCAAGATCAAGTGCTTTAACTGCAGCGAGCTTGGACACTTTGCTAGTGAGTGTAAGAAGCCTAGGAATTCAGGAAAGGGTAATGCACTTATGGTCACACAGAAAGATTGGGCTGATTCCAGTGACTCTGAAGATGAATTGGATTATGAAAACATTGCATTGATGGCCAATAGTTCAGACAAACCTGGATCTCCAAAGAAAACTTCTCCATCTTCTGTTAAGGTATCACTTCACTCTCTTGATTCATTTGATAGCTTAAATTCTGATGAAATTAGATCTATCCATGCTGAGTTTAAGAATCTTATGACTAATTTTAGAATTCTCACTTGTGAAAGAGATGAACTTAAGGTTAAGGATGATAAATTAGTTGATAGAAATAATTTTCTTGAATCTGAATTAATTCAAATGGAAGAATACAAGTTGAGTTCTGATAAAGCTAAGCATGATTATAGTGTAATTCTTGAGGCTTATGACTATGTCAGAAAAGAACTAGAAGAAGAGAGAGATGTGATTAAGACCATTAACAATTCCAGTAAGAAGACAATAGAAATCTTTGAGAGTGGAATTCGTGGTAAGGTTAATGGTTTAGGTTTTGATAAGGCTAGACAAGAAGAAAAAGTAGCTATTGTCAATGATGATAGTAAGGAAGAAGCTAACACATCTAAATCTGAAGGTAAGAAAATTGTTTCTGAACCTAATCATGTTAAATTTGTTGATTCAAAAGGTACCCCTGTTGTACACAAGAGAATTAACAATAGTTATTCAGATGAGAAAGTGTTAGAGAAACCTAAGAATGTAAACATAGGGTTTCTGTCTAAGTCTCAGTTGAAACAGAGATTAGATGGTCTTTCAGAGTCTAGCAAGATCAAGAGAAATAGGAATGGAAAAGAAGGTATTAATAAAGAGAATAATTACAAGAATGTACCTGATGCACCTAGGAAAAAATGCTATAAGTGTGGAAATCATAATCATTTGGCCCTAGACTGCAATCAAAAACCTTCTTGGAAAACTGAGTCCAGATTCCCCAAGACTCAGAAAATTCAATACCAACCACAAAAAGCTTGTTATCATTGTGGTAGTTTACTTCATTCCATTTACATGTGTAGAGAATATCATGAACTGTATTATGACTATTATTCTTTGAAATCTGAAACTCCTAGTCACAAACAGCTTGTGAGATCAGAGTCTAAAGTTGACTCTGCAACAGGTAAAATAAATGCAAAATCTTCAAAGTCTGTTGTCTCTAAATCTAGTAAGAAAGGATCCAATCAAAGTTGGGTCCTAAAAAATTCTAACTAGTTACTTTTTGTTTGCAGGGCATAGGAAAGAAGCATTCAATTATCTTGGACAGTGGATGCTCTGGACATATGACTGGAAAGAAGTCCCTGCTTACAAAGTTTGAGAGGAACGCTGGCCCAGTAATATCTTTTGGAGATGGCAACAAAGGAGAAACTCTGGGATATGGCTCAATTATTTTGGGGAATGTCATCATAGAAAATGTAGCACTGGTTGAAGGCTTGAAACATACTCTTTTAAGCATAAGTCAACTGGGTGATAAAGGTTACAAATCAATCTTTGACAGAGAAGGATGCAAAGTCTTGAATATACAGAATGGAGACATTGTTCTAACTGGTCAAAGGCATGGTAACATATATGAAGCCAGCTTAAGTGATACATCTAAAGGAATTGTTAGATGTCTCTACAGCAAAGCAACAAGTGATGAAAGCTGGAATTGGCACAAGAAGCTCTCACATCTTAATTTCAAGAAGCTTAATCAACTTGTTAAACACAATTTGGTGAGAGGCCTACCTCAGGCGAATTTTGTGCAAGATGGACTTTGTGATGCATGTCAGTTTGGAAAGCAAAGAAGAACCACTTTCAAGAGCAAGACTGAAAATTCAATTACTGAACCATTTCACATGCTACATCTTGATCTGTTTGGTCCAGTAAACATTATGTCTATCAGCAAGAAAAGATATGCTCTAGTTATGGTGGATGATTTCACAAGGTTCACATGGGTGTTCTTTCTACACAAGAAGGATGAAGCTCCTCAGCAAATCATTGAACTCATCAAGAATATTCATAATAACTCTGAGTACAAAGTCAAAGTACTTAGGAGTGACAATGGTACAGAATTCAAGAATTCTACAATGGAGGGGTTTTGTGCAGACAATGGAATCACTCAACAGTTTTCTGCACCTGGTACACCTCAACAAAATGGTGTAGTGGAAAGAAAGAACAGGACTCTCATAGAGGCAGCAAGAACCATGCTTGCAGATGCAAAACTTCCAACCTACTTTTGGGCAGAAGCTATTAACACTGCATGTTTCACTCAGAACTGTACCTTGGTAAATAGTCATGGAAAAACTCCCTATGAGATGATCAAAGGAAAGAAACCAAGTGTGAAATATTTTCACATCTTTGGATGCAAATGCTATGTCCTAAAAGTTCATCCAGAACAACTTGGAAAATTTGAAGCCAAATCGGATGAAGCAATTTTTCTAGGATATTCAGCATCTAAGGCCTTCAAAGTTTATAATCTCAGAACTCACATTGTTATGGAATCAATTCATGTTGCATTTGATGATAAGAAATTTGGAATTTTGCAAACTGATGAAAGCCATGACAAATTGGAATTTGAAAATCTGAAGATTTCTGAGATACTCTCAAGTGATGATGAAGGTTCTCCAGAAGAAATTTCTATTGCTTCTCAAAGGAATGCTACTGTTGAGGGGGAGCAAATAAATCAGAGAGAACACAGTGATCATCAGGAGAAGACTAGTCTTTCAGAATCTATTCCATCAGGAATTGATGTTTCAGAGTCTACTCCATCAGGAACTGACCTTTCAGAGTCTACTGAGGAAAGATCAGTAACTAGCAGCAATATGGAATCTACTGATTCTATTGATCAAAGGAGAGTTTTTGAAGGTAGAGAGAATTCTTCTACAAGAGATACCACTAACTTAGGGGGAGAGACTAGCAGAGTTGATTTACCACCTGTTAGAAAATGGACAAAGGATCATACTGAAGATTTGATAATTGGTGATCCAAATAGTGGTGTTCGAACTAGAAGATCAATTCAAAATGAATGCTTGTATAGTTGCTTTCTCTCAAAGAATGAACCTAAGAAGGTTGAAGAAGCCTTACAGGATCCTGATTGGGTAATTGCAATGCAGGAGGAGTTAAATGAGTTTGAGAGAAACAAAGTTTGGAAACTGGTACCAAGACCTAAAGATAGATCTATTGTTGGTGCAAGATGGGTTTTCAGAAACAAGCTAGATGAATCTAGTATGATTGTAAGAAACAAAGCAAGACTGGTGGCCAAAGGTTATTCTCAGGAAGAAGGCATTGATTATGATGAGACCTTTGCACCTGTAGCAAGATTGGAAGCGATCAGAATGTTTCTTGCATTTGCAGCTCATTCAAAATTCAAGGTATACCAGATGGATGTAAAGAGTGCTTTTCTAAATGGCAAACTTGATGAAGAAGTGTATGTAGAACAGCCACCTGGATTTGTTGATCCAAAGTTTCCAAATCATGTCTACAAACTTGACAAGGCACTCTATGGACTAAAGCAGGCACCAAGAGCATGGTATGAGACTTTGTCTAAATTTCTTCTTGAAAATGGCTTCACAAGAGGTACAATTGACAAAACTCTATTCTTTAGAAAGATAAAAGGTGAATTGCTTTTAGTTCAAGTTTATGTTGATGATATTATTTTTGGTTCTACTAATGAAAAGTTGTGTGCTAAGTTTAGCAAGCTTATGCAGTCTAAGTATCAGATGAGCATGATGGGTGAACTAAATTATTTCTTAGGCTTGCAGGTCAAACAAACTGAGACTGGTATTTTCATTAATCAGTCAAAGTATATCAAATATCTTTTAAGAAGGTTTGACTTTCAAGACTGTGCAGTTGCAAAAACACCCATGGCAACAGCCACTAAACTAGACTCTGATCCTAAGGGGAAGAGTGTGGATAATACTAGTTATAGAGGCATGATAGGCTCATTGTTATATCTAACTGCAAGTAGGCCAGATATAATGTTTTCTACCTGTTTATGTGCTAGATTCCAAAGTGATCCTAAGGAATCTCATTTAATTGCTGTGAAGAGAATTTTTAGATATCTCAAAGGAACTCCAAATCTTGGTTTGTGGTATCCTAGAGAATCTGATTTCTTTCTAATTGGCTATTCAGACTCTGATTATGCAGGGTGTAAGATAGACAGGAAAAGCACTACAGGTACATGTCAATTTTTGGGAAATAGATTGATTTCTTGGGCAAGCAAGAAGCAACAATCTGTTTCAACCTCAACTACAGAAGCTGAGTACATAGCAGCAGGCAGTTGTTGTGCACAGCTCCTTTGGATAAGAAATCAGTTGCTGGATTATGGTATGACACTTAGTAATATTCCTATGTTTTGTGATAATACTAGTGCTATTAAAATTGCAGAAAATCCAGTTCAACATTCAAGGACTAAGCACATTGATGTCAGGTATCATTTTATTAGAGAACATATTGAGAATGGTACTGTGGAACTTCATTTTGTTCCTACTGACAAACAGCTTGCAGATATTCTAACTAAACCACTTGATGAGACTACATTCAGTAGACTAGTAAGTGAGTTGGGAATGTTAAATTTTTAGATCTTTAACATCTGCAAAAGTAGCAAGGTATGTTGTTCTTAGCTTATAGACTTGATATTTCTGTCAGGATCTATATTTGATTGTTAAATGCTTTAGCTATAACACATTGCCTTGATAAATTTCAGTATGATAGACTTGTTAATAATCATCAGGATTAGATTTGTTATCAGGATGCTGACGTCATCAGTATTGTGTCAGTATCAGGATTATGAAAATTGTTTCAAATCCTGACGTTTACTTTGTGTAGTAATCTGATTCTGTGATGTGTTAAGTCTATGCTAGCAAGTTTTGATATTTGCATACTGATAATTTATACATCATTCAGAAATCAAAAGACAAGCAGATAACAAGAAATTGTATTTTCATTAATAAAAATCATTACATGGAAATGAAATACAACATCTTTTTGTCTAAATTTCTATTCTATACTTGTCTTTGATATGAACTCTGAGGTACAGGACAAGGAGCATCTCAAGAAATCCATCAGGGGATGAAAGCCTCGTTTGCTCTTGGATTCCTTGTCTGGGCGACTTGAATGAGAGCAGCTAACTTAAATGAATAGCATCTCCATCAAGATCAACCTCAGACTCTCGGCCAAATTCTTCATCCTCAAGTTTTGAGGAGGTTAGGGGAAGATTGTATCCAACAGATGGATGTTCTAGGAGAAACTTCTGGATATTATCGAAAACCAATCCATTCATGATTAGTTTGATGAGAAGAGTCGTTTGTTCAAAGAGATGATCAAGAACAGGATGTTCATCGACCAAGAAAAATCTGAAAAATGGGTTTGAAGGGATTTTTGGTTTGAGAAGCATTGTTGAGAAGAAAAGAAATTGAAAGGTTATGGAGTATGGCACAAGGCGTTTGGTTCTTTTAAAGGAAGACGTGAGAAGCTGAGCAGTCACTTGGAAGTTTTAATGAAGTCAAATGCTATTTATTGCATGAGACTGTATTTCTTGTTTCAAGAAATATTGAAAATATCTAACCAATTGATTTTCGGTTCAGATTAATTGTTTATTTTCTTTTTCAGATAAAAGAAAGATGCCACGTGGAAAACTCCATATTAAGTCTCTGATGATATTGATCAGGATTTCATGTGTGACCATCAGGATTTGAAAATTATATTTTTAAATCACATTGCATTTTGTGATTATTTTGATAAGAGGTCATCAGGAAAACAAAGCTGATCAGTATTACTTATTTATACCCTGATTTATTTCATGAAAATCAATTTTGGATTTTATTTTCCAAAAATCGTGGGTAACAGTATTTTTCAGGGACTGACACCTGTCAATTTACGTGTCAACGTGGGATAGTGGTCTGAAAGATTTGTGAAATATATTTGTTTTGAAACTCTAATCGTGTAATTGCTTTCTCTAATCTTACATTCTCTAAAGCAAAAATCACTCTTGAGTTTTCAAAATCACTAATCCATTTCAAGAATTTTTCAAGTTTCTTTTCAGATCAAGAATGGCAGCTCAGAGAAGATTACCTAAATCAGTAGCCTTCAAGTTTGGTGACTTTGATTTTATGACAAACAATCATGTTGCAGCTATCACCAACAAGGAAGGAGTGTCATCTGATTTTCATCCAATCATGGACTTTCTGGCGTATGGACCATTAAGTTATGCATTGACAGCATCTCCACAGATTAATCAAGTAGCTGTTTCACAAGCTTGGGAGAATGATGAGGTAATTGATTCTACTCAGAGTCAATCAGGTAAGATTGTTCTACATTTAGGACAAGATTCATTTGACATTACTGAATCTGTTGTTAGTTCAGTACTTTGCTTACCTGTTACTGATAGTTATGAGAATGTACCATCTGATGATAATATAAGAACTATGTTGTCTGAATTAGGTTATAGTGGACCTCTAGATAACATGAGCCAGTTGAATAGGTCTTTTCTAAGAAAGGAATGGTCTTTTTATTTTGATCAAATTGCTAAATGTTTTACTGGCAAATGTAGTTCTTTTCAGCAAATTACTTCTGTTACATCTCATATTGCTTATAGTTTGCTTTATGACAGAGTAATTAACATTGGTCATATTATCTTAAGTCAGATGAGTATTAAACTTGGGTTAAGAGATCAAAACAGGAAAATGGTTTATTATCATAGATTTATGCAATTGTTTATTAACCATTTTATTCCTGATGTTGAAGCTAGATTTGGTAGGGAATACTGTGTTTCTTCTTATGAACAGCAAAAGAGAATTTTCTCTGATATTACAAAGAAGGATAATGAAAAGAATGTAGATGAAATACCTGCAATTCATTATCCACATCATTTTCAGGTAATTCTTAAAACTCATCTTCCTACTCTCTACAATTCTTCTTTCTTTTGTGGTGAAATGGCTCAGGAATCTCAATTGGAGGAGAACCCACCTGTGTCTACCCAAGTAGCCCAAAACATCATAGTCTCTGAAACAATTCAAGAACCAAATTTTGATCCACAGCCTATTGTTTCAAAGAAACCAACCTCTGGTGTTTCTCAAAAGACATCAGTTGTAAGGAAGAGAAGATTTGTTGTGTCAAGTAGTAGTAGTAATTCTAGTGAAGATGATGATGATTTAACTCTTGCAGAGAGAGCAGAATTGAAGGCTGCAATTCAACTTTCTGTGTTAGTACAAAGAGATGAAAAACCTAGTCACAGCCAGGCTGCAGTCTCACAAAAGGCTGTAGTTCTTAAAAAGGGAAAACAGTTACTGGATACTGTCTCTCAAAAGACTGTGTCTATTGAACAAAGATCTCATCCCAAGATCACTTCTGTGTCTACACCTCTTGAGTCTTCTCAGGATAAATCTTTTGCTCACTATATCAGGAGAACAAGGAGAAAGATTCAATTGTCACCTACACACACAGAGTCTAGTCCAACTAATATCATGCAGGTTTCTACAAATCAAGCTACATCTATGTCAGTATTTGACAAGAGAGATCTGGATATTGATTCTTCATGGGAAACTACATTATCATACAGACTGGCTATGGGACTAATTTCTCTCAAAGTGAAGTTGTCAAGGCCTGTTCTAGACTTTCTGATTGAAAGAGTACCAAAACTTTTATTTCCAGATGAATATGGACTTCTACATCAAAGACTTGACTTAATGAAGATGTATTTCTATGTATCTGTCAGAAGACAATTAGTCAAGAAATTTGGACTCTCGAAACATGTTGCACTTCAATCACTTCATGCATATTTATTTGACAAGGATGTAATTATTGAAGATGCTTCAGCTCAAGGTGAACAACTGGAGGAAGTAGATAGAGGGAAGCAGTCAACAGAAGATACTATTGCACCAGTGGTGAGTAGTAGGAAAGATCAGATCACGGTCACTGCAACACAAGAACCATCTAGTCAGAGGAAGGATGACTCAGGAGCTGTGATAGCTGATGTTGAAAGGTCTTCTGTGATGACTGAGAATGCAAGTGAGATACCCTATGATATGGGAGGAATGACTTTGGTTGATTTTTCTGAAGATCAAACAAATTTTGTTCAGTCAGAGTCTATCCACCTTGAGGGTGTGTCTCAGCAAACAACACTTAAAGACGGTGATGTACTACCTATGATGTCTAATGAAGTATTACTGAAGACATCAGAGTCTAGTTAAGAACCTGAAAGTGGTATACTGGAGCCTGTAGTTTCTGAAAGGAAAGAAGATGATTGTATGGGTTCAGAGACTATAGCAGCTCACTCCTTGGAGAAAACCTCAAGCCACATGCCATATGAGGAACCCTCTCTCCATGTGAGTTCAGGTATAAAAACTCCTTCTAAACTCTATTTTTCTGTAGGTCATGAGAGCACTTATCCAAATTTGAGTGATACACTTGAAAAGATGGATATTGATCCACAATTTGAGCGGCTGGCTCCTGACCAGGCAAAAGGTGAGGTAGAAAGAGTGTTGACTTTAGTAAGTCAAAGTGAGAATGAGGGTATGGATGATCAACTCCATAGTGAGGGAGAGAAAATTAGGAAACCATCATTTGATTTCTGGGATCAGGTTTTTCCTGAATCTTGGTCTGAAAATTTGGGTATGGATGCTGGTACTTATTCATTCATCAAAATGTATCAGAAGAATGACCTAGCACATCACAATGCAAAGCCAGAAGTTAAAGGTCAGAAGCAAAAGGAGAGGCTTGCAGAAATCATTAACAGAAGAGGTGCCAGGATAAAGCAATCTCTTGATACATATGTACCAGATGAAGATCCTAATGATCCTAGTGTTCCTTTGTATGTACTTCCAATATCAGCTCGAATTGAGACATCAACAGTCTCTGATCACTCTAAGGAGGAGTCAGGATTTGAAGATGTTAGTACACAGGATACTGGTGAAGGAGATGATGATCATGTTTCAGTTCCAGAACAGAAAGATGAAGATGTTGATACTTCTAATCAGGTTTTATTACTTGAATATCATACAACTCAAGCAACTTCTTCTACAAGACTTGAAGATAAAGTTCTTTCTGATTCTGATACTGAAGATACTAGAAGCACTTCCAATATTGAAGTTCATTCTGATGTTTTGAAAGATATTCAGAATTCTCAAATTGCTATTCAAACAAGACTTCAATCACTTGAAGATAACCAAGTCACAATTATGGAAAATCAAGCAGTTCTTATGAATCTCATTTGTTCTGTTTCTGAATCTCTTGGAATTAATGTTGCTGATGTCAAAAAGGGGGAGATAAAGACAATTCAAAGACAACAACAACACTACCAGACTGAAGGAGATAAAGATAAAGCTAAAGCTGGGAGAGATAAAGATCAGACAAAGGATAGTAAAAAGAAGAACCCGGAGTGACAGTGGTGAATCTCAGCTAGTAAGGAAGAGCAGCATTAATAGTTAAAATTCTTTCTTCTAAGTACTGGATAAATGTCTACATCTGAGAAGGAGGTACTTAACTTCATAATTCTACATTCATAAATTCTATTCTGGTTGTATTGTTATATGTTTTGACATCCACAACTTAGATTTATGCTTCAGATTGTAAAGCATAAATAGGGGGAGATTGTTAGGAATAATTCATAAGTTGTGATGTTAAGAATAGAATTTACACATTATACTTCTTGTAATCTTGATCTTATAAAGGATTTAGCACTGTATATAGGTTTTATGTGTAAAACAGTTATCTGTATAGTTTAGTCAGGAATGAACAGTGTATCGGAGACTACATGTCAGGAACAGAGAGCAAATCCTGATGACGGTCCAATACTGATGGTTGATCAGATACTGATGCAGTGTGCAGATCCTGATATCAGTCATGCTACTGATGATGTCATTATGGATGCTACAGAAACTGGCAAGTGCTATAAAACAGGATCGTTGTTTGAAGAACAAGCAAGAAGATATTATGAAGGAAAGAGTTTTCTATTGAAGGAAACTATCGACTAGAAGGCAGAACATTGTCATGTATAGATTATATCTTTCTGTTATTAGTTGATAGGTAGCATTATAAATATTCTCTCAATATCATTGTAAAGAGCGTGTGTTGTAAGGACGAAGTTGTGAGTTCGTGTGCGTAGCTCTGTATAAGGTTTGTATTCGAGATTTCGAAACAAACAGAGAGATATTTGTATTGTCAGCAGCTGCTAAAGGTATTTGTACACCTTTGGTAGAGTTTGTATTTGATCTTATTAATACAAACAAGAGTTTGATTCATTCGTTTATTCTTGTTCTTATAATCAAGCAAAAATCAGACACGATTATATAACTTGTATTCAACCCCCCCTTCTACAAGTTATTCGAGTTAACAACTCTCATTCTGAGAATCTAAGCATTCTGTATAGGGATCAGTTAATGCAGCTAGCAGAGGACAAGGGTCCAGAATTCTCAGCATATCCTAATGTTGTCCGGATGGTAGTTGACAGTAAATTGAAGAGGGTGAGCATGGAGGAAAAGGACTTAATGGAACTTTCAGTGGAATCTCTTAAGGCCGTCTGTAGACAAATGATGAGTAAGGGATTCGCGTCTGAGCTTAAAGATAAATCAGTGAAGATCATTGAAAGTGCCATATTCAAGAAGAGCAATGAGGTGTGGAAGTGTGATATCATTGCTCCAAACCCTCTTGATAATGTGAAGGTTGAACCAGAGCTGATAGAAAAGAAATGGAATATTCTTCAAGCTATGAAGAATGTAGATGAAGCTCTGAATCTTCCTTCTGGAGAACTGGAACAAGGAGAGATAATGGAGTCAGTTGGTGTTTCAGGAAGAGACAGTGTATACTGGATACACTCGTTTGTTGATGATACAGCTGATGCCTTAGTATTCATAGATGCAGACCAGCATAAAACACTCTTGCATATGAGTAGAAAATGGCTGCTGCAGACTCAAGATGCTGCATTTCTGGAGAAAGTGTTATATGTGTTCAAATGGGAAGATGTGGAAGTTAAGTTTGTGAAAGAAAAGCAGAGACTCGTGAGTTACCTGTCTGATGTAGTAGTGGAAAAGAAGCGAATGGAGCAAGATGCGGCTAGTGTCCACAATACTAACCGTGTCAAGGGCTATCCCAAAATGATCTATTGTCAGTTTAAAGCTGATAAAGCTCATTGGAAACCTCAGCTTGTAATGAAGAAATTTGAGGACATTCCAAAGATCAGGACTACTCAGGAGGTGGACAAACTCAGAAGGCTTTTCAAACATCCTTACCCAGAACCCAGGAACCCTCTAGAAATGGAAGCAGTAAGTTTGTTGAATGCTAGGTGGACGCAGCTTCATGATCCAGTATATAAGAAACAAAAGCAGCAGAAGGAGAAGCACGGAAAGCAAAAAGAAGAGAAAGACCAAGCTGCTGAAGCTAGGAAGAGGAAACGGAATTAGGGTTAAAGGTCAGAGTGGTGTGAACTTGAAGTTAGAAAAACTTCATGTCTTTCGGTTGCTTTAACTCACTTGAGGAAAATTCACCTTAAAGTGAATCCAATAAGGTGATATAAGTTTGACTAAAAAGATATGAAATAATCCAGGTGATAGGAATCATTCAAATGATCTTTAATTCGAGGTTCGAATTCTGTTTCTAGTTTAAGTTCTTTGTATTGTTTTCAAATACTTTTCAATTGTATATTTTTCAAGACTGTAATGTTAATTATCTTTTCTCGTCTCTTGTTTAGTTGAGTTATCCTTCATTAATTTGAATGTCATTGTTAGACAATCAAATTGGGGGAGATTGAAAGGCAGAGTGTATAAACTTGTAACACTATAACTAATGTAACTCAATTAAAAGAAAAGATACTTAACCAGAAGACAATCAAGAACAAGAAGTCACAAGAAATCAACACTATATGAAGACAAGGTAATTGATACAATTGAACATGTTAACTATGATCAAGCCAAGAAGAAATCATTGAGAGAAGTTCAAGTCAAAATTGTTCATGCCTCAGTGATTTGAGAATTCGAGAATCAAGATCATAACTATCAGTATCAACAAGACCAATTGATTTCAAGTGAACAAGAAGGAAAGCAAATATTGGAAAGCCAAGTTACTAAGTGAATATGGTAATTTATTCAAGAAGCAGAAACACTATCAAGACTAGTCACTTATGAACCAGACCAGTGCATCAAGTGTCAGGACATTGATAGCAAGTTTATGTCAGTAATAAAGATCCATGTTCAAGAGCTTGGTGAAGAATAAAGAAGACATGAAGATATCACAAGCTCAAGATGTGCATTGAAGTTTCAAGTTGAAGACCAGAATATTTTCTAAGTACTAAATGTTCTGGATGGCCAAGTAGAATATTTCTAAGTAGAAGTTCGACTTAGAAATTTCGAGATGGCTAAGTAGAAATTCTCAAGTAGAAGTTCTACTTAGAGTGCAGCTTCAACATGACACATGGCATCTTCTGATTGGCAGATTTCCAAGCTTTCAAGTTAAGGCAAGATTTATGTGGACATCATTGGGCCACGTACATCTTAGTCTTTGAAGACTACAGGACATAGATTACATGTAGTATAAATAGAAGCACTTGTGTAATGTTTTTAGTTAGTGAGCAATATTAAGAAAACACAAGAAAAAGAGAGAGAGTACATTCACAGAGCTTAGAATCATTCACTTCTCTCTGAACTTCTGTAATACTTTGTAATGAATGTTGTAGCAACCTTTTCAAGTTATATATAAAGAAATATATTCCTTGAATCTGCGTGTTCATTTATTGCATCGTATTTATTGCTTCTCATATTCGAAAAGTTGTATTCACCCCCCCTCTACAACACATTTGGACCTAACATAAACCATCTGTGAGTGCAACTGTGAGCCAGGGCGGCCAGCAGTTAGGAATGTCTCGTTCTCACCTTTCCAGACCTCCACTACCAGCATGCACAACTTGTGGGAAAAGGCACCCTGGAGTATGCAATCAGAAGCAGTCCGTCTGTTATAGGTGTGGACGAGTGGGTCACTACTCCAACAGGTGTACCGCGGTTAATCCTACTTCTAGTAAGAACAATACCTGTTTCCAGTGTGGACGTCCAGGGCACATGAGGAAGGACTGCCCAATGAACAAACCAGCAACCTCAGGGGCAAGCAAAGCTGCCTCCAACAGGCCACCAACTGCTAGAACTTTTAACATGACAGTGCAAGATGCCGTGAGGAACACGGATGTGATAGCAGGTACATTTTCCCTCAATTCAGTCAGTGCAAATGTTTTATTTGATTCTGGGGTAACTAAGTCTTTTATATCTAGAGATTTTGCACATAAATTGAAACTTAAAACTCAACCACTAAGGGAGTCTTTGCAAGTAGAGATAGCTAATCAAGAAGTCGTTCCAGTTAATCAGATTCACTCCGATTGCAAAATAGAAATAGGAGGACGATCCTTCTGTGTTGATTTGATCCCTTTTAAGCTAGGGGAATTCGATGTTATTTTGGGAATGGACTGGTTGTCTCGTAATAATGCGCAAATAGATTGTAAAGGGAAAAAGGTTAAGTTGAAAACCCCAGGAAAGAAGGAAATAGTGTTTAAAGGGTTACGACAGACCCAGACCATTCTAACCATGGCACAGACCAAGAGACTGCTACGAAAAGGAAACGAAGCTTATTTAGCTTACGTTATCGACACCCAGAAAGAGGCGCCCAAGATACAAGACATTCCGGTGGTTAACGAATTTGAAGATGTGTTTCCTGAAGATCTTCCTGGATTACCACCAGATAGAGTGATTGAGTTTGCTATCGAGTTAGCCCCGGGGACGGCGCCAGTTTCAAAGGCCCCGTACCGATTAGCACCAGTGGAAATGAAAGAGCTAGCAAAACAATTACAGGAATTGTTGGATAATGGTATGATAAGACCCAGTGTGTCGCCTTGGGGCGCACCAGTGTTATTCGTTAAGAAAAAGGACGGGAGTATGAGGTTATGCATCGACTATCGAGAGTTAAACAAGCTAACCATAAAGAACAAGTACCCGTTACCCAGAATTGATGATCTGTTTGATCAGCTAAGAGGAGCCGTGTATTTCTCCAAGATTGACTTGAGAACCGGATATCACCAACTGAAGATTAAACCTGAAGATATCCCAAAGACTGCATTCCGTACCAGATATGGACACTATGAATTCTTGGTGATGTCGTTTGGATTAACCAACGCCCCAGCAGCTTTCATGGATTTAATGAACAGAGTGTTCAAGGAATATTTGGATCAGTTTGTTATAGTTTTTATTGATGATATTCTGATCTACTCAAAGACAGAAGAAGAGCACGCTGAGCATTTGAGGATAACCTTGGAAACACTCCGGAAGGAGCAGTTATATGCCAAATTCTCAAAGTGTGAGTTCTGGAAAAATGAAGTACAATTTTTAGGGCACGTAATCAATAAAGAAGGAGTGCTAGTTGACCCCTCCAAGATAGAGGCAGTTTCAAATTGGGAACGACCAACCACTCCAACAGAGGTAAGGAGTTTCATAGGGTTAGCAGGATATTATAGACGATTTGTTCAAGATTTTGCAAAGATTGCAGCCCGTTAACTCGGCTTACCCGTAAAACTGAGAAATTTGAATGGACTGAAAAATGCGAGAAGAGTTTTCAAGAGCTGAAGAAGAGGTTGGTAACGGCCCCAGTATTGGCGTTGCCTGATGGAAAAGGAGATTTCGTGATTTACAGTGATGCTTCGCATAAAGGATTGGGATGCGTGCTTATGTAGCACGGTAATGTAATAGCATATGTGTCAAGGCAATTGAAGGATTACGAGATCCGATACCCCACCCATGACCTGGAATTGGCAGCAATTGTTTTTGCCTTAAAGATTTGGAGGCACTACTTGTATGGAGAGAAGTGTGAGATTTACACTGACCATAAGAGCCTCAAGTACATTTTTACGCAGAAAGAGCTCAACATGCGTCAGAGAAGATGGCTAGAGCTAATCAAGGATTACGACTGTGAGATTCGTTATCACCCGGGCAAAGCCAATGTGGTGGCTGATGCCCTTAGTAGGAAAGAGAAGCTCAAAATGATAACTACGGAGAAAGAATTGATAAAAGACTTTGAGAGGCTGGAAATCGAGATTAAGATACCTGAAGAAGGTCAAGAAAAGTTGATGGAAATTCGAATCCAGCCTCTACTGTTGGAAAAGATTAGGTTATGCCAAGAGCAAATGATGGAAGCAGAAAAGAACTCGACTAAGGAGTTAATGACTGGGGAAGAAATCAAGTGTGAAAAAGATAAATGAGGAATTATGAGATACATGTGGAGAATATGGGTCCCAAATAATCAGGAACTCAAGGAAGAAATTCTATACGAGGCACACAACTCAGGATACTCAGTGCACCCCGGTAGCACCAAGATGTATAGAGATTTGAAAGAGTACTACTGGTGGCCCAACATGAAAAAGGACGTGGTAGAGTGGGTAAGCAAATGCTTGACCTGCCAGAAGGTGAAAGAGGAGCACCAAAGGCCTAGTGGACTTCTACACCCCTTGGAGATTCCCGAATGGAAATGGGAACATATAGCTATGGACTTCGTAGTAGGTTTACCAAGGACCAAAGCAAATCATGACGCCATATGGGTGATTATAGACCGACTAACAAAGTCAGCTCACTTTCTTCCTATCAATGAAAGGTACACGGTCGATAGGCTAGTAGATATCTACCTCAAAGAGATAGTGGCGCGACATGGAGTCCCAGTCGCCATAGTATCTGACAGAGATGCCAGATTTAACTCCAGGTTTTGGAGGAGCTTTCAGGAATGTGTGGGAACCAGGCTAAACATGAGTACAGCTTACCATCCCCAGACAGACGGGCAAAGTGAAAGGACCATCCAGACACTAGAAGATATGTTGAGAGTCTGTGCTATAGACTTTAAAGGAAATTGGGATGATCACTTGCCATTGATTGAGTTCTCCTACAATAATAGCTTTCATTCAAGCATAGGGATGCCGCCTTACGAGGCCATTTATGGAAGGAAATGCCGATCTCCCTTATATTGGGATGAAGTTGGAGAGCGAAAGATGCTCGGGCCTGAGATGGTCCAACGGACTAAAGATGCAGTGGATCTAATCAGAGGACGGCTGGTAGCAGCCCAAGACCGACAAAAGAAATATGCCGACTTAGCTCGGAAAGGAAAAGAATATGAGGTGGGAGACCTAGTATTCTTGAAGGTATCTCCTTGGAAGGGTTTAATGAGGTTTGGAAAGAAAGGGAAGCTGAGCCCTAGATATATTGGGCCATTTGAGATCTTAAGACGTATTGGGGAGCTAGCTTATGAACTGGCATTACCCCCAATCCTACAGCAAGTGCACAATGTGTTCCATGTCTCAATGCTAAGGAAATATAACCCAAATGCCAAGCACATAGTGGAATATGAGCACGTGGACATGCAACCAGATTTGACCAACGTAGAGCAACCTGTGGAAATCATAGACAGAAAAGATCAAGTGCTCCGAAACAAGGTCATCAAGCTTGTCAGAGTTTTATGGCAGAACCACAACATAGAAGAATCAACCTGGGAGCTAGAAAGTGCAATGATGGAAAAGTACCCCCATTTGTTCTCAAGCTGATTCCGGGACGGAATCCTTTTAAGGAGGGGAGACTGTAAGAACCCAGATTTTTGGTAGAATTAAAACTTTTTATTATGTAATAATATGGGAATGAATAGTGGTTATGACTGCGATGTAACGAAGGTCTATTAAATGAAGGGAATGGATTTGAATTCAATTATTTATATGTCATGCAGAATACTTTTGGTTGACAGCATAGATAAGAATGATCTATCTCCTAAGGATATAAGTATATTACTTCAAGTAAGATTATTCTTGTGTCATCCAAATCAATATCTATTATAAGTCCAACGGTTCCGTAAAAAGGTTAAGGAACACTCGAGAGTGAACCAGGTTCATTTTCCTAATTATAGGAATTAAATAAAAATAAGTGATGAATAGTGATTTTGGTGGAATTTGGAATATTAGTATAATAATGTTATACCCGGTATTCGGAACGGATTTCTGAGTTCGTATTAGTGATCCAGGAAGAAAATAAGTGTATGTAAAAGCTGTCGGATTCAGAAAAATAGCACTTTTATTTTCTCCGAGAATTCCCAGGACACTGCCAGACTTAAGGATATATTTAAGGGATTTAAGGAATTTAAATTCGAGAGTTATTAAGAAAGATGAGGAATAGTATTATAAATATTAAGAAGGTTTTCGGTAAAACCCTAACTAGAAACGAATGAGTTATTCCCTCGAACGATCAACGAATTAAGCAATAATCGGACAAAGAATCAAGCAGAGGAAGCAAGATGCATGCATGTGCTATTAGAAATATCTTATAACTAGTTAGTTACACAAGTAACTAGCATAGTTAGAGATCAAACCACTTGGTTAAGCCTAATCTCTCATCTCACCACAACATCATGACATTTGTCCATCTAAAAACCTCATCCATGACACAACCACCTTTAATAAAGCCACTTTATGGCCTTGATATTTTCTAAGCACCACAATAATACAATTTGGATGAGAGTAAAGCAAACAAACCAAGCAAGAACATCCATCTCTCTCTTTTTATTCCATTCGGCAATACCCTTAATTCCAAGATCAAAATTCAACTTCCAACCATTTGTTGATCTTGAAACTTTTATGGTGAGTCCTATATTTCATAAAACTAATCTCCTCAAAATCCTAGCTTCAATCTCTTCTTTTTCCATTTTCAAAAAAATGATTTAAGAGGAGGGTGAATTGTGTTTTCATGAACTAATCTTGTTTTTCCTTGATTTCTTTGGTTGATTTAGCAAGCTTAAGCACTTCTAAGGATCATACCAAGCATAGTGAGGCTAGATCATACTCCAAGGAAGGTATAACAACTTGTAACCCTAGGCCTTACTTTGAGATTTTGCATGCTCTTGATGGGTTGTAGTATAAGATGTGTTATTAGCATGATTATAAGCATGATTATGAGGTAGTTTTGATAAATGTTAAAAATAGTTTAGATGAACGGAAAGGCATTGCTTGGCCTCAGTTCATGGTGATATATCATGTATATGTTGTTTGGGATGGATACCTTAATTATTGGAAGGTTTGGAATTTAGAAATATTCGATTTATAGCCGTCGTAATGCCGAAATTTCGTTAACATTAAGAACACGAACTGGACAGTAGAAGTAACTCACTGGTTAGCTTCGACTTTTGCCATGATAAGCTAGATTATGTTATAAGCTTCGTTTTGATATAAAGATCGCATGAAACGGACTTACGGTTTAGGAGTTATGATTAAATTCGTAAAAGTGGTTCGGAACCGTAATCAAAAGTTCGTAATTGAAATTGATTCCCTTTAATGTTGTTTAATCAGTGGCGAATCATGATAATTAAATAATAGAGATAAAAAGGAAGGTGTGGGAGAAGACCGCATGTCAAATGGATCGTTTTCCGATTTTATAAAAATGTTCGAATCTAGGTTAAGTACGAAAGTACCCCTAAAAGGTATACTTGGTTATAACTTCGGTAAACCACTTAGGAAACGATCGATAAATATCGAGGTCTAATCTTTCGACTTTAAAACTTATACGATTTAAATACTTACCACATGTAAGTATAATGACACGCTTTATTAACAAACAAGTGTCAGGTAATAAAGGCAATAATAAGAGTGAATTAGAGGGGTATAACGAAACGACTTGAAAACGTGTTTCGATTTAAGTTAAGTTTATACTTAACCTTTTGAAAGGTGTTAAGTGATTAATCCCGAATGCCTTGGCTATTTATAGATCATCAGGCTGACCCGGGACACGCTACCACTACCCCTACTCGTACTCGATTTCCAGGCAAGTTTCAAATCCTTTTTATAAGGCTGTTGTTGTGAATATATATATATATGCTTTCTGTTATACATATGCCATAGCATGCATGCCTACTTTCAAAGTCAAATTGATATACTTGTTCCTAGAATTTATTGTTGGCTTATAAGCTAGATAGTAATATATCAGTTATAAGCCGGATATCACTGAGACCCTTAAGCAAAAAGGGCAGATGAATCTCATTCTTTGATTATAGACCGGGAGTCGATATTCCTTGATATATTGATATTATTTTCAGAGGAAAATATTTAAGTAAATATTTTCCATTTATTATCTGGCGAATATTATTGGAATATTCCCTTGAGATTATTTGATAAATATTATTCGGATTATCCATCAGATGTTTATTTATTCGAGGAATATTATATATTAATATTCATCTAAAGTCGATTAAATATTCGAATATTATTTTGAACTCTCAGTTAAGTTATTTAATTAGAGAATATTCATTCTTATTTACTCGATAAATATTATTTTGAATATTCATTCGAGTTTATTTATTTAATGAATATTATTTTAATATTCATTCGAGCCTTATTTATTTAAATGAATATTAATTCGAATATTCATTCAATCTCTATTTATTTTATAAATATCAGTTGAGCATCGATTCGAACTCCATTTTTTTCGATAAATATTACTTTGAATATTCCCTTGAGATAAGGAATATTATCTTCGACCTTTATTTAAATTCGATTCAATTATTGAACATAATTTCAAATATTCATTCGATAATCATTTCTTCTATAAATATTATTACGTTGAATATTCATTATTTATTCAATGAATATCGTCTCAAATATTCAGTCGATAATTATTTCATCAATAAGTATCATTCTTAAGTTGAATATTCATTATTGATCCAATGAATATTATCTCAAATATCCAGTTGATGAGTATTTCATCAATAATATTATTATTAATTTGAATATTCATTATTTGTTCAATGAATATTATTCTGAATATTATTCAAAGATCATTTCGAGTAACACTTTTCCAATATCTGTGACTTAATAAATATTCTTGGAATATTTATTGAATTCTTCTAACTTGTTTCAAAACTGATTTACTTCATTCACATAGTATGATCGACCTTCGAATATTATATAAGTTATTTCCGAGTCGTATTATGATTATTATTATATTATCAAGAAAGGTTCTCAGTAATTCCATTCTTCCTTTGATTCTATTGTAAGGGAACCTTACTTGAGAAATGTTACTTATCTTGTGACTGCCCTGTCATAAATTATTCATTTCGTTCGCAACTTGGTTGCTATTATTCATGAAATTGTGTATACCCACTCACTATTCGAGGGGTAAGAATGTTGGAACAAGTTGATATCCATTAACAAGCGGTAGCTTGGGAAATATTAGTGAATTTTCCTTTCCAATTAGATACGACTACTTTGTGGAGTCTTATCAACAAGTATTATACTTGGGGAAAGGGAGAAAAACTTTACGTTTCAAAGTTATGGATGTGAAATGAACTAGGAGATGCGTAAGTGACCCAGTGGCGCCGGTCCAGCAAAGTGGCCCAACCGTTGGCCGAGGGGGTTCCAGAAGGCGGTAGACAAGTAAACCCGTCGGTGCTTCCTTCTACATGTAGTAAACAAGAGGTGGGGAGCATAACATGCGACTGATCATCGTGTATATGCTATGTCTCCTGGCGCGTCAAACTCCAGTATTAGTTCATCACTCAATGTTGGAAATTTTCTGCAACACCATCATAGTTGGCAGAATTGAAAAGTATTTCAAACTGGAATTGCAATATCATTCTGCAAGTTCTTATTTTTATGAAAATGATGCTATCTTGTTTATTTTGGCATAGCATATGCTTCCACGAAATATATATCTGTTGAGTTACCTTGTAACTTCATTCTTTATATATTAAACTGGCAATATTTTCTCTAATGCATGGCATATGATTTCAAAACATATCTTTGAACTGTCTTATATATTACTGCACAGTTATATATTGTTGGTGGGCTGTTGCTCACCCTTTCTTATTTATTATGTCACAACAACAGCTAGGTCACATGGCCCGCGTCAGGCGCACTCGGCGCAAGTAGGTTACCCGCCCCACAGGGCTACCCGTTGATATCATCGCTGCCATTGCTGAGGTAGCATAGATCAGCAGCCTTTGATTACCAGTTTAATTATATGTATCAATAATGATTAATCAACGGCAAAACTTTTAAACTTATGATGTTATCCTTTTGGCTTGTAATAACTTTTATTCGTAAACCAGTAATGCAAGACTTATTTCAATTTCATCTCTGGGACTATAACTGTGTGTGTGTGAGTGATTATTATTGTGGGGTCACAGCAGGTGACTTATTTATTGTGGACTCAAGTAAAGTATTAATCATGGAAAATAAGACCGTAACGACTCGATCCCGGACCCCGGATATGGGGGTGTTACAGCAACACCGGACACATTTTCAACACTCGTATCCGCTACGACCTCAGCCATCTTTGCGGTAGGAATAACTTCCTCAGCATCAAGATCCACAACTGTTCTGCTCCCAGTTGCAGTCACCGCCTCAGATATAGCAACCGACCCCCGCTCAACCCTTCGAATTGAAGCTCTATATTCCCTTGAAAGAATATTGGGCTCATTATCATCTACTTGCAAACTAACAGCATATTTCCTCGCCACGATACCAGGACTGTTGGCACCAGCCTCAGCGGCCATTTCTGCCTCTGCGGTAACATCAGCTTGGGCGGACTCTTCGACATCAATGCCAACATTACCTTCAGCAAATTCTTCTTCTGACTGGCTCTCTCTTGCCTCCTGCTCAGAACTAGCACTCTCATCAATTGGTTGACCCTCCCCACCTACAAACTCAGCACTAGCACCACCTAACTAGCACCACCTAAAAATTCCTCCGACAAAGAATCGGCCTCAGAATCTATATCATCCCCAGAAATCTCCTCTTCGGACACGGGTTCTTTAACAGCGGTTTCAGGGTCATCAATCGGGACAGAAGTTTCACCAACCTCAATATTACCGGAAAGGTCGAAAACATCCATGATATTCTCAGTAGCAAATAACCCAGTACGAAGCCGTTTCGGTCTTGGCAACATAGTTAGAAGGAAGTTAGCATATAATTTCGCTTCATTCAAACCCAGAGTCGGGTGTGGATCTAGCTCCTACTTACGAGGATCCAACACTACAAAAATAACAAGAAAAAGAATGTCAGTTACAAACATAACAAAAACCGACAAAGTATAGAAAAGAAACTTACAACAATTCTTTCTCAAGTCAGCCGGGTCAATTAACTCCCTCTCCGTCCACACTTCGCCCAATGCTTTCACAAGACCAACAAGGACGTCGATCTCATTACGGCTAAGGCGACTATGGTCCACCTTGTAATCACACTCAACCTTTTTCGTAAAATTCTTATGCCAAGCAAACTCCCCACCACCAATTATCAAAAACTCCTCATGCCATCCCGCCATCCCCTTGGGAAATACAAACGGTCGATGACCATTCAAGGCTTTTCCTATGCGACTCTGAGGCTTGACAAACTGCAGCTCATAGAAAGGTTTCACACGATTGGCTTTCACATCAAATAAGCAGAAAAATGCCTTAAAAGTAGGCTGCTTCCTCTTTCTCTCACAGCTGGCTATAAACCAATTTATAGCCCTTATCGAATTCGGAGTAAATTGGGCTAGCGGGCACCGAAAGTGGAGTCGGAACAGATCCATGACAAACTTATGAGGCGGCACCCGAAAGCCCGACTTCAAGTGACTAACCGGTATGCACACAGATCCGTCATCAAAACGATGATATAACCTCTCCCTGGGCTCTGCACGCCTCCAGAAGTAACCATCCTCAATCCTAAACATCCTCCCAACATACTCGGCCCATTCATCAGCCTTGAAAGTACTATCGTGCTGCAGATGGGAAAACTCGGCAAACTCGGTGTCCATGTCCGCATTTGAAAAAGGTGTAGGAGCTACTTTGGTCGCCCGAAACAAGCTTTCAGTACTCTCAAAATACTTGTAGCGGTTCCGTGGCAGAACGGCTGGAAAGGTCAATACGTTGGGATCCACCCAGCGACCATAACCGTTGATCAAAGCTTTCTTCTCGCCGATTGCGGTATCTGTAAATTCATCACCCATCTACAACAAATTCTAAGTCAGAGATCAATACCTCCTACAGCATACACGCTAACAAAAAACACAAGGTACATGTGGATATTCACAACAATTTACATTTTCTTTTTATGAAATTTTACAAGAAAACGATTCATATTCCACTTCCCTCCACAAACAACAAAACCCTAGCATCATAAACCAATTTACACACTTTACCCAATACATACATACATATATACAGACCCTCACTTACATAAACATACTCTTACATCATAGTTCCACAAGATTCAAAGTCATAAATCACAAACCACAAACAGTATACGACCAACAAACACGAGAACAAGTTACCAAAGAACGAATCAGACTCCCTTTACAAACTACGAAATCAAACCAAACTCAATAAACCCACAACCCATCTCGAAACCTATCTCTTAAACAAATACCACAAAAATGGAAGTACAGATGCACCACAAATATCTTGGAAACAGAAATCACAAAAGAAAATACAAGAAAAAGAGCAAAGGTGTACCTCGAGTCAGGAGATAAGAATGGCTTCAAATGGTAGATATATCGTCGACCACCGGAAAATGTGTAGCAACCAAATCCAAGAACAAACAAGAAAGATAGAGAGCACAAGTTATGAAGACAGTAAAAGATAAAAGAAAAACCGCACAACTCCCCTTTTTATTACGTGAGGCGCGTGTAAAAAAGGGTGAAAATTTACATGCCACAACGTGGAAGCATATGATTGGGCCACGTCAAAAGCAAACAGTAACTATCTTGGTACAAACAACAACTACCCACTTGGTAATAACTTCCAACCTCTCCTTTCATATTACATCACAAAAGTACATTCTCTTTCCACCCAAAGGTCACTTCACTCATTAATACGCACCACCACTTATCATTTTCATATTATTGGCATTAAATATTATTCTTTCATTTATTTCGATTCTCATTTATTAGCAAAAATAGCATTTATTTCACAGCAGTTACGAATATCAGACAAAAACGTTTCAAATTACAAGCCCGTCAAGCACCAGCATCCAATGCATAAGCGGCCTGCCATCAAAATTTTTTCTAACTCCTAAGTGTTGTCCGCCAACACTTGGGGGGCAGCAGTTCAAAATTTTTTCCAACTCCTAAGTGTTGTCCGCCAACACTTGGGGGGCAGCGGTTCAAAATTTTATCTAACTCCTAAGTGTTGTCCGCCAACACTTGGGGGGCAGCGGTTCAAAATTTTATCTAACTCCTAAGTGTTGTCCGCTAACACTTGGGGGCATCATATCTCATCTCTCGCCTCAGTTTTTCTCCTCCCCCCATCTGCTAAAAGCGCATAGAGGGAGTGGGGGGCAATGATAGGTACCCGTTGTAGAGACGGTCCACTCGCCGGGCATACACCCGCGCGTAGGTGCCCGCCTACAACACGACTTTTGTCACTCTCATACACGTGTCATAAGATATTTAGTTTCCTAAAATTACTCAACTTGACAACAAATATCATTAGAAAAATACTCTTGTACAAAATATCTTGCAATCTTGCTCTACAACACAGGGGATAATAAACTATTCAAGGGAACACAAGGACATCCAGTTGTAGCAGACAAACTCTGAACAGCACAACGAGCAGTTGCAGAATGGTGGCGTGTCAGGAAGGGTCACACCGGTCACTGTAGCTTTTGCGGCTACCAAGTGTGGCTCACTGTAGCTTTTGCGGCTACCAAGTGGCCTACAGTGACTGGAAGGCCTAACCTATAAATACCCCCATTCTGCACATAAGGTAAAGACGCATAACTTTAGCAAGACAAAAGCTCTCTACATATTCTCTCCCTTTACATCAGATACACTCTTACCAGCTTGATTATTATTGTTTCCGATTACTGATTCTTACACCGGAGGTGCTTGACGGCCACCACCCCCAGGCAAGCATTGTTTTGCAGATACCCAAACTCAAGTGAAATGTTACGGAACAGTAGTCGGAAGCCTCTAATCAGCCGTGGGAGTTATCAGAATTCCAATACAAGTTAAAACCTTATAATGGAAACCATTTCCACACCGGACGAGCATGCACTAAAATTACAAGATACTCAATAATCAAGTGCGCTAAATAAACTAATGATATAGCTACCTATATAACCATTTTAGAATTTTGGGATCCTTCTAAACTAGGGCCATGTACAATACCGTCATTTAATTTAGCGTGGCATCTCCAACTTAATTACCTCAAAATGTTTAAAAATTTAGCACCAAATTCGGTACCATTCCAAAGTCTAGTGTAAGTTTTAGAATTTTAATAAATTTCGATACTATTTTTATACTTTTTACATATATATTTAATTATAAAAATTTAATAAAAGAATTTGTGTAACTAATTTGAAGCTGAACTTGAAGATATAATTTTTGCATCATTTTCGTGTAAAAATTATACAAAAATAATTTAATGAGTTAGAGATACTCTTATGCTTCCATTAAAGATTTTTTGGAAATATTTAAAATATTTAATTTCAAATAACCAAATTAATAATATTATTAAATAATGTCATTTTTCAAGACATGATGCTAAGCTATCATTTATATTCTTAAATCTCATAACAATTGTTTCATTATTCATTATTAATTGAAAAACTTACTACAATATATGAAAATCTCACTATATATTATCAAATAATCATTCACCAAATTAGCATAGCATATATGTTTGAGTAAAGTGATTCAAGCATTTAATCAAACATATAGATGATTCAAGCATTTAATCAAATACATAAAAGGCATGGCATGAACAAGAATGCCCGACATCCCCAAATAGCTAGCATAGCACATAACTTACAAATGTACTTAAAATACAACATGATAACATATCAACAAAAGATCCTCTAATTTCATCATATGATAATTAATAACCTAAAACAAACAATACTATGAATTCAAAATTTGAAACTTTAAAAAGGATTAAAGAGAAAACAATATGCAAAGATAAATACAACTTAGTGACTCACCTTAGTAGTTGATGGCTTGTGAAAGATGATGAAAGAATTTATTAGAAGTGCAAAGTTTGTGCAAGTTAGTCAATGATGAAACTAGTGAGGAAACTAGTGAAAAGGATAAGATTGTATATAGTATTTTTATTATTTTATTTATTTCATCAATATTTTTTATATGATATATCCAAATTCAATTTTTATATGATGTTTCAATTTTTGACATATATTAATGGGTAAAAAATTAAACATTAAATTTTTGGGCTTTATTCATAAATATCCAAGTTCAAAAACTTTTCTAAAAAAATTAATTTTCTGAAAAACTTAATTTACAAAAATATCAAAATATTTGCAAAAATACGGAGGTTGCATATGTGGTTGCATATGCAATTGGATGCAACCACATATGCAACTGAATGTAACCAACCACATATGCAATTGAATGCAATATACTGCGCAATCAAAAAATGCAAATTCAACTTCTTTGTATATAAGGGCAGAGCAGCCACATATGTAAATTCAATTTTTAATTACAATTACGTATAAGGTTAGTTGCATACAACCACATATGGAACTGGATGCAACCACATAACCAACTGAATGCAACCAACCACATATGCAACTGGATGCAACTGAATTCATTTTGCTGTACAGCCAAAAAATGTAAATTCAACTTACTTGTATATTAGGGCGGCGCAGCCACATATGTAAATTCAATTTTCAATTACGTATAAGGTTAGTTGCATGCAACCATATATGCAACTGGATGCAACCACATACAACTGAATGCAACCAACCACATATGCAACTGAATGCAACCTCCGTATTTTTGCAAATAAATTGGTATTTTTGCAAATATTTTGAGAAGATGGTAAAATTGTAAAAAAAAACTTAAAAAATCAGTATTTTTGGTAAATACCCTAAATTTTTATCCAATATCAAATTAAAATTTAGATAAAGATTTTTTTTGATATGAATATTAAAAATAATAATTATATTAAAATACGATTGTTTTTTAACACTTCAATATGAATATTATAAAGTCAAAAACAATGGAATGGAAGAATTTCTTTTTACGGGTAAGAATTTCTATTTTAATATAGATATTTAACATTTTTTATTTACATGCTTTATTTAATTTTGTACAAGATGAATCTATCCAGCTAACTGCCTTTTGCTTCCTAGAGCGTTTAACACTGTCCCAAATATCCTTATCACCGTGTATCTTTGAAAGCATTGTATAAACAGCAGGATGATCTTGCTCTAAACTGGCTAGTTCTTTTGCAGAAAACTCTCCAAGTTCAAAGCGTGAATACAATCCACATGCCCCAAGCAATGCACCCCATATGACCACATCAGGTTTAAAAAGCATTTCCTTGATCAGTTTCTCTGCTTTTTCTAGCTAGCCTGCTTTCCCAAACAGATCGACCATGCAAGCATAGTGCTCCTTTTCCGCCTGGATTCCATACTTCATATCCATATCTGCAAATTGCCGTTCGCCTTCTTCAACTAGTCCACCGTGTCCACATGCTGAAAGAACATTGATAAATGTAATCTCATCGGGTTTGACACCAACGTTTGTCATCCTTTCAAATTCCTGCAGTGCCCTAGTTGCAATCCCATGCCTTGCATATCCTCCAATGATCGAGTTCCACGATGCAATATTCTTCTTTGGCATTGATTCAAAAATGCAGTATGCCGCCTCAATGTCCCCACATTTTGCATACATATCAAGAAGGGAGGTCAACAAAATGACATCACGAGGAGTTCCACATTTTAAAATGCAGGCATGCACTTGATTACCTAACTTAAGAGACGAGCTACCTGCACAAGCCTCTAATACACTCGAAAATGTATAATGATAAGGATAAGGCCCTCATCTCAGCATTGAAATAAACAATTCAAAAGCATCAAAAAACTTTCCATATTGCACATATCCTTTTATCATTGCAGTCCAAGAGAACATTTCTTTCAGTCATCAAATCAAATTTTAAACGAGCTTCCTCAAGTCTCCCATTGTTAATATAACCATTAACCAAAATTGTCCACCAAACAACATTTCTTACAGGCATCATGTCAAATGCTATTTGAGATTCACTAATCAACCCGACATCCATAAACCCCAAAATTAAAGCATTCCAAGCAGACACCTCTTTCAACGATATCTCATCAAACACTCTACGCATACCTTCAACATCCCTCAAATCAGTGTAGGCCCTCATCAACGCAGACCCCACATAAAAATCCAAATTAAAAGCTGAGCAAATTATCCGACCATGCAACTGTGTAATCAAAACACTCAATCTCGTACTTATCAACGCCCTTACTACTGTCGAAAATGTAAACTCAGTCGGCCTAAGGCCAACTCTCCCCATTTCCAAGAAAAGCATATAAACCCTTTCCGGGTTTCCAGCTTTGTAAAAACCGGATAACATTGCATTCCAAGAAAAAATGTCTCTCACAGGCATTTCATCAAACAATTGTTGAGCTTGTGACATTTCATTATTCTTGACATAACCACTGATCATTGAATTCCAGGACACCACATTGCGAGTACTAGGATTTTGATCAAATAGCAGCGAGCATTATATACATTTCTGTCACGAATGTAACAGTTGAGTGTGTAGTTGAGATTTGAAGCTGAAATGCTAGTACAAAAGTGGTCCTTCCATGAGGAAAGTAGTTTTGATATTGCGCATGAAATGGGTGATGAGTCTAATGACCGTGTGATGTAGGTAAACATATGTATTCTATCTAATGCTGATTTTAGTTGAAGATTAAATTTTGGCGGCTGGACTGGCCTTAGGCCCTTAGCTGAAGTAGATGGGCATTTCATCAGTCATGTCTAATCCTGATTCGAGGGGAGGGGTTGGAGATTTGGAGAATTTTTTAGGTTCCGGACAAGGAACAGGTAATATTTATATTAGGGGTGAGCAAAATTTTTCCAACCCGCCCAATCCAAACCGTTCAAAATTTACGGTTTTGTAATGGTTCGGATTGGTAACGGTTTCGATTTTTTAAAAATCGAAAAATAATGGTTGGGTTCGGTTTTACTTGTCAACCCGACCAATATAACATGTTCCACCCGAATATATAATAATATATATTATTTAATTTTTATATCCGATTTTTAATTTATTTTTAATGATGTAAGACTTTGAATGGTGATGTATGATTATATTTTATGAGAACTTGTACGTTATTTTGTTGGTCCGTAAGACTTTTTAACTTAATTACCTGATTTTGATGATATTTTGTGATGTTAGTCCATTGATGCATTGTACAATTGTGTCGATTAATTTTTTGCAAGTTTAAATTTTTTTAAGTGGTTTAAAACCCAACCCGCCCAAACCAAACCGTTATGATTTGGACGGTTTTTTTTAGTACTAACGGTAACGGTTATGGTAACGAGTTGTTAAATTTTAAAATTGTAAAATATGGGTCGAATGATTTAGTCCTTTCAACCCGACCAACCCGACCATTGCTCACCCCTAATTTATACTACTATATTACTATATTAAAGTCAAAATATTGAAAGATATAAAAAAAGTTATAATTAATTAATTAATTTCCATTTTGGGAAAATTAAATAACAGGTCCCTAAATTATTGGTGTTTTATTATCTTGGTTCCTTAATAAACAATTTCGTATTTTGGGTCCTTGAACTATTTTATTTTTTGATTCAAGTCTCTCCATTATCAAGAGTCTAATGAACTGACATTAGAATCTTGATGACGTGTCACACAGATATGGCAAACAAATTTTTTGGTTTTAATCCCCGAATTTTTCCATTTTTTGGTTTAGGCCCTTAAAGATAAAAATTTCAATTTCAAATTTCTAATTTTAAACATAAAAATTTTAGAAATAAATCTAAACATGATTATCGTTTATTTTAAAAATAAACATGATTATTGTTTAATACACTTCAATGGTTGACATGCTTATAAAACGTACATCCTTATTCATGATTTAGTTTTATGCTCAATTTTTATATTTAAAATTTAAATTATTATGTTCAATTTTTATGTTTGTAATTTAAAATTTTATGTTCAATTTCATATATTCAGTTTTTGTGTTAAAAATTTTAAATTCAATTTTTTTGTTTAGTTTTTACATTTAAAGTATAATTTTTATGTTTAAAATTTAAAAATAGTCAATTATTTTGTTCCTGAAATTTAAAATTTAAATTTTTAAGGACCTAAATCAGAAATGGGAAATGGAAAAGTTCAGGAATTTAATCAAATTTTTTTTTTTCCACATATGTTACACGTCATTAAAATGATGTCATCAAAATTCTAACATTCTTTAGAATTTTTTTGACGGAGGGACTTGAATAAAAAAAAAAAAATAATTCAAGGACTTGAAATACGAAATCTTTTGTTCAGATAGCTAGACTACAAAGCACGAATAGTTTAGGGACCTATTATTTAATTTTCTCTTTCCATTTTTATATAAAGCATGTTACCTTTTATATTTTTTCAATAACTAATCAATTTCTTTTTTTTGGTAAAACACATTTTCTTATATATATTTTCTAACTAAAATTTTTCTTCATTTTAAGAACAATACGGACAATTCTATTTAATAATATACAATAATAATATTATAATTAATAATACCAAACTAAATTAAATTTTTATATATCTAAAACACGTTACCTTTTTTTTAATAAAATAATGTAATTATTAATAACTTATCGATTACCATTTTCAGATAAAATGTATTATCTTTTCTATATGTTCTAATTAAAATCTCTCTTTTTCTGAATAGGTCACGGACACCATATATATAATTGTTTTAATTAAATCATATAATTTAAAAATTTTAAACCTACTAAATTCGTATTTTAAAATTATCAATACAATTAATAAAAAATTATATAATATTTAAAAAATCCGTACATTGCACGAGTTTTAGGCTAGTATTTTACTTTTTAATAAAGATTATTTAATTAATTATTAAATTAAGATTATTTTAAGAAAATCAAGAAAATATGATATTTATGGTTCTCACATATACATTATTTTGTAATTTAGTATGGTCATAATCAAAGAATTGCAATTATTTTAGGATTACAATAATTTTACTATTTTATCAAAAATAACATAGAATTCCAGAAAAAATAGGAATAAAGTGACGGAAAAAATTGTAATTATTCTAGGATTATAAAACATAAAGTTCGAGAAGAAATCTATACTATTATATAAAAGCCGAAACATTAAAAGTTTGGTTGGTTGGCACCTATTGATTTTACTTATTTACCCTTACTTAATTACAGATAAAATCTTTTTTTATATTTTATCTAACTAAATTTTTTTCTTTACTAATCAATTTCCTTTTTCAAGTTAAACATGTTACCTTTAAAATTTTTGCTTTGCTAATCAATTTCCTTTTTCAGGTTAAACATGTTACCTTTTCTTTTCTTTTTAATAACTAAGCAGTTTTCTTTTTCAGGTAAAATATAATATCTTCTATATGTTATCTAACTCAAAAGCATATTATAATTACTATTAACTAATTAATTAATTTTTTCATTCAAATTATCTTTTCTCTTTTCTCTAACTAAAATATCTCTTTTTCCAATTATATCACGGGTTACCATTTAAAAATCTTCTTTTATATTTTATTTAACTAAAATTTAATCAATTTCCTTTTTCAGGTTAAACATGTTACATTTTCTTTTCTTTTTAATAACTAAGCAGTTTCCTTTTTCCGGTAAAATATAATATATTATTTATGTTATCTAACTAAAAAACATATTATAATTACTATTAACTAATTAATTAATTTTTTCATTCAAATTATCTTTTCTCTAACTAAAATATCACTTTTTCCAATTATATCACGGGTTACCATTTGAAAATAATCTTTTATATTTTATTTAACTAAAATTTTTACTTTACTAATCAATCCACTTTTTCAGGTTAAACATGTTACCTTTTTTTTTAATGACTAAGCAGTTTCCTTTTTAAGGTAAAATGTAATATCTTTTATATTTTATCTAATTAAAAAACAAACTATAATTACTGTTAACTAATAAATTAATTTTTTTATCTTTTCTCTAACTAAATTTTTTTTTTCCAAACAAATTACCTTTTTTTTTCTCTAACTAAAAGCTCTCTTTTTCAAATTATGATTCTATTTAATAAAAATAAAATCATAATATTATAATGTTATTAATTAACCGATTACCTTTTCAGCTAAAAATGTATCATCTTTTCTATTTTTTCTAATTAAATTCTTTTTTTTAAAATATCATGGGTAACATTAATTTCTCATTTTCTAAAAATATTACCAGCAATTTTATTTAGTAAAATAGCAATTAAATTATAATTACTATAAACTAATCAATTACCATTTTCACCTAAAATATGTCACATTTTAATTTTCACGTTACTTTTTTCTATTTTTTCAAACTAAAATTTCTCTTTTTCCAATTATATCATGAACGGCTCTATTTAATTAAATTAAATAATGATATTATAATACTAATATTAACGATTATCCTTTTTAGCTAAAACGTATCATCTTTTTCCTATATTATCTAACTAAAATTCCTCTTTAGAAATATCACGAGCAACATTAATTTCTCCTTTTCTAAAAACATTATGAGTAATTTTATTTTGTAAAATAACATAATTAAATTATAATTACTGTAAATTAATCAATTATCCTTTTCACCTAAAATATGTTACCTTTTTAATTTTCTCTAACTAAATCCTCTCTTTTTCCAATTATATCACGGGCATTCTATTTAATAAAATAAAATAATAATTTTATAATTACTAATAAATAACTTATTAACTTTTCAACTAAAACCTATCGCATTTTCTATATTTTTAACTAAAATCATTCCTTTTAAAGAAATATCATGGATAACATTTATATAATTATGATCATCATCTCATTTAAATATTTAAGCCTCCAAAATTCATATTTAAAAAAAAGTTAACAATTTTTTTTATAATATTAAAAAAATTCCGTGCTTAGCACTGGTTTTAAGCTAGTATAAATAAAGGGTGGAACAAAAAAAGGGTAGAATCAAATTTAGCATCGTAGTACTATTTTAAAAGAGGATCGCTTATTAATAAAGGTTATATATTTAATTTGGGATCCCAATCCAACCAATATTATTAGTTTTCAATGACAAGGATTCATTAAAACGTATGGAGAATGCATAATAGCAAGACTTTTTTTTTTTTTCAGAATCTCCCGGGTGGAAAGCAATTCGTATTTATTAGTGTAAGGTAGTAGAGATGATAGTATCAGTAATATAAAATGAACTCTTCGTAGTACATCTAAGAGGAGCGAGATATTCTATTCCGCTCAAAATTCAGGGAAAAATCTTTCCAGACTGAACTTTTGAAAACAGAGGTTCCATCATGCATCCACTTCAGTTACTCTAAATTTTTGCTATCTCTATTAAATGAACAACAATAAAGGTAAATTAATTTGCAACTACTTCTATCTGTTTCGAAAAGTCTCTTTAAGCTCGGCTCATTGTAATTAATTACTCCATCCGTCCCAAAATACAAGTCCTTTTTGAAAAATGAATTTGTCCCATTTTACATGTCCCTTTTCTTTATTCAATACAAATTTAAGGTGATTTTCCAAAAATATTCCTACATTTATTTTATCTAAAATTTGACTTTTTTCAAACTTAACATTATTCTCATTTTCCAATGTATTAATTAAGGGTATTAGTTGGAAAATATTATCCAACTAACCTTTACCTTAATATGTGTGTTATTTAATATGTGTGTTATTTAGAAAAAGGACATGTAAAATGGGACGGGGAATAACACGATAAAATTCAGCTTTGCCGAGATGGAGCTAGTAATAATGTAAAATCACTGAAGACATAATATACATTTACATAAAATCAAAAGAGTTGGTGTAAATACAGTGATTTAAGGGTATTATACATGGGGAATACACAATTTCTTAAACTTAAGTACTTGGTTCATAATTGAAAATGAATCTTAGATTAAAGCAATTAGCTAAACATAAATGAAATGTCAAGTTATATGATATATATCACTTTAGATTTACTAACGTTTGGAAATTAAAAATTTAGTAGTCAATGACAAATGAGAAGCAAAGAGGAAAGATGAGGGAAAAAGCTTTATAAGAGTTGGCATTGTTTGATTTAGGAGTTCATGACAAATGAGAAGCAAAGAGGTTAACAGGAGAGTAAAAGCTGGCATCGCTTGGTTCACGTGATTTTAACAAAGAAATCGTAATGTAATTCACGTGTATTAGTGTTTTATCGAGGCATTATTTTTGTTTTTATCGATAATCCAAACACCATCGAGGTAATGATTGAGAAAAAGTAAATCTGAAAATAATAGAGGAGAGAGAAAATAGATCTCAAAATAACCCCAAAAAGTAAGTAGAGTTGAAGAAAGGTTCATGAGAGGTTGGAAAACTTGTTCTAAAATTTACTTGCACAAAAAATTGCTCGCATACCACTCATAATTTTCACTTCATTGCTCAAGTCTAACACCTTGAATTTGAATCATGATTTTTTTTGTTAACTTCAAGTACTGGTCTATATGAAGCCATAACAAACTCAAACAAACGTCTAGTACAATAACACACTACATTGTAGAACAGAGAACTACCAACACAATAACATACTAAATAAAACAATACTACCTAGACCCCAAGCTTCTAAATCTTCACTTCCCAGTTTAGTTCTCATCGTCACCATCACTCTCTTCATCTTCATCACCTTCTTCAGCTTCCTCTTCTTCAAGAGGCGGAACCCAGTTTCCTTTCACCCATTCCTTATGCAACCTCAGATCAGCTCCCCTGAACACAATCTCCTCCTTAGACGGCCTGAAATAAACAGTGTACCTATCTCCCTCATGCACAGAAGTGATAACACCTTCCCACCATCCAACATTATGATTCGCATCAACTTCCTCGCTCATCTTGAAAGTCCTGACCCTTTCTCTGGGTGCAATTGGTCAAGCCAGAATGACATTGATACTCTCACGAAGCGGTGTTGTCCCGTCATCACTCATCAGGGTGTCGTATTCAATGAAGAGCTTCCGGGTCTTCTTCGTTACAGTTCGGATTATAGTACTGTTAGCAGTGGGTACTTACCGAAGAATAAAAGAAATAGAGATGAGAATAGAAAAAAGGGTTCCGATTGTACTATGAACAAGCTTGTATTTTTGTGTGCTTTTTCATTGAGTTTTTACCCACTATTTATAGGCATTCTTAGTACAATCTCCACCCCTTAACCTTGTGTAACTGCCCCATAATATCCTCCATGTAGTAATATGTAACCTCCACCATTAATATTGTAACCCCCATATTAATATTGTAACCCCCATATCAATATTGTAACCCCCATATCAATACTATTGTAACCCCCATAATATTAACTCCCAATATATATTAATTCTACATCTAATATTTATTCAATTAATATTTTTCTTTCTATTTTATATTTAATAAATAAGTCATATAATACAACATCTCCCACTTGACTTATTTGTTAAATATCTATATAGCTCCCACTTTTCTCACATATTAAAATATGATTTGAGTTTAAATTTCTTTCATAAATAAAATCACTAGTGATAACATACAACATGTTGTTTTCATCTTGCCACATAACAGACATTAAAAGTACACGGATTCACATTGCAATACCTCAATCGTTTTCCATGATCAACAAGATTGGCGCCAGACTGCAATTCTGCATCCCAAACGATTAAACACTTTTACAAAAATAGAGATTCCATAGCCTCTAAAACAACTTGTTCGCCTTTAATAAATTTAACTTCTTGGTTGCAACCTTAAAACTCTTAACATAGGCGACAATTTATTTACTTTCTCACAATATCTCAAACTTACAAGTCATACATATGCTTGTAAAATAACACAAAAAAATTCAAACAAGAAATCCGTATATTATTATCATTGATGATACTTCAAACAAAAAACTTCAAACTTTTAATGGGCTCACATATGCCCATTATTAACACACTCAAAACACAATTTAAAACTCAAAAACAACTCATGACCGGGCCCACACTTGCCCATTATTCATAAATTAAAAGTACACATTTAAAGCTTAAACAACTCATGATCGGGCTCATACTTGCCCATAGCATACACCTTCTTATCCTTTCCAATCGAAACTCGATTATTATAAAATCGCACTTCCAGTCCATTCTTGAGCAATGCAGGAACAGAAACAAGATTGCGCCTCATTCCAGGAGCAAACATCACATTCTTGAGGACCATCACACTATCCCCAAGATCCAACCTATAAGTACCAATTCCCACAACATCCAAGTAGGTGTTATTCCCCATAAAAATTCTTTGTTCACCTTTCTTCAACTCCTCAAACTCGGTCAAGCCTTGCTTAGTTTTCGCAATATGGCGGGTTGCTCCAGAATCAATCCACCATCCATCAATGTCTGTGGCTACATGACCAGCATTGCATTCAATAACCCCAACAAACTCACGTTTGTTTTGCGCCTTTTGATCTTGGCCCTTGCCCTCATCTCCTTCTTGATTCTCGGGACATTCATTTTTGAAATGACCATACTTTCCACAAGCATAGCAACTTCCAAGTGGAAACTTCTTCTTTTGCTGATGTGGTTTAAAACCTCTCCCTTTCGAAGGACCTGACCTTCCTTGTCCCTTGTTTTGATAGCTTGGCTTAAATTTTCCTTGAGCCAAGTTTAGCTCCTCATCTTGCACCAAATTCAACTCCAACTGCCTTCGGCTATTAACCAAATCATGTTCCATAGCCAAAGCTGCAGAAAGTTGAGATGCACTTTTGATAGTTCCATTCAACCTCAAAGTTGTTGCGGCCATGTTAAGTGTGCTTGGCAGGCTGATCAAGATCCCCGCAATTTGCATGTTTTCAGAAAGCTCATTTCCTGCCGCCGCCAAATCCTTAGCCATCACTAGCATCTTGTTACAATGGTCAATCACATTATCGCTCTCACTCATCTTACAAGTATTGTACTTGTGCAAAAGAAGTTGCACATTCACATCAGAAATGGCATCATATTTTTCTTTGAGCGAATCCCAAAGCTTTTTGGCGCTTTCATATGTCTCAAATACCTTGATCAAGTTGTCTTCCATAAACATCAACATGAGGCTCTTCGCCTTTTTGTCACAAATTTTCCATTGCTCATACTCCTCCTTTTCAGCATCACTAGATTTTTCTCCCAAAGTCGGACCATCCTTTTCAATGACACTCTCCAAATTGTCATGAATCAGACCATATCTGATTTTTCGACTCCACATGTCATAATTAGTGCCATTCAACCTTTCAATCTTAGCCAATTCAGATGCAATCAACTTGCTCGTCATTTCAATCTATTAACAAAATGTTAAAACTTCAATCACGACATACACTTTATTTCAAAAAAAATGACAAGCTAGCAAGTAAATTAATAATTGTAAAATAATTGAACAAAAAATTGTAGTGCTCAAAACCGAAAAGGCAAAATTAAAAGATACAATCGCAGCAATGAAAAAAAAAACAATTCGCAAAAAAAAAATAATGATTGAGAGAGATTTTTATTGGCGAATAAAACTCTAATAATTAAAATATAGAAAAATCGCTTACCACAAGATACAAATCAGTAACAATTACCAACTATGTATAAGAATAATGATTAATCATGTTAATCACATATCATAATACGAGAGCAATACACATAACACGAAACAACTGATAAAAACAACTTGCACTAGAATCATGTAATTAAAAATTGACACCAAAAAAAATTCAAAGAGACAAAAACAGGGGAACCAACCGATAATAAACATCGAAGAAACATATAATTAGACACTGGAATTTTAAAAAAAATAGGAGGCATGTTAAACACGAAAAAAAAAATTAAAAAAAATGCATACAGGCATGTCATATGATCTACCAAAAACAAAAAATAGATACATGAATTAATATAATACCCACATACAGGGACATGCGACAAGTACAAACAAGAAAAATTAATCAATTCAAAAAAAAAAAACTAGTGCAACTGTGCAAGTGGGTGTCCAGAATGCTCAAACTATGCTATGTATTTTTTTCAGGCCAATAGGAGTATATAACAAGGAAAAGCAAAACATCACATGCTTTGATATCACTGTTAGCAGCGGGTACTTACCAAGAATAAAAGAAATAGAGATGAGAATAGAAAAAAGGGTTCCGATTGTACTATGAACAAGCTTGTATTTTTGTGTGCTTTTTCATTGAATTTTTACCCACTATTTATAGGCATTCTTAGTACAATCTCCACCCCTTAACCTTGTGTAACTGCCCCATAATATCCTCCATGTAGTAATATGTAACCTCCACCATTAATATTGTAACCCCCATATTAATATTATAACCCCCATATCAATATTGTAACCCCCATATCAATACTATTGTAACCCCCATAATATTAACTCCCAATATATATTAATTCTACATCTAATATTTATTCAATTAATATTTTTCTTTCTATTTTATATTTAATAATAAGTCATATAATACAACAAGTACCACTAAACCAGGAGCCCCTGAACCCTGGTTCCTCAATGTTCACTTCCACTAGTGCACCTTTCTTGAAAGCCTCTCTTTCAATCTCTTCCATTTTCACTTCTGCCATAATTTTTCTTCTGTTTAGTAAATATTTATCTAATGTATAAAGCTAATATTCTATGTATGTTAGTAGGATTTATATACACAAACCTGCAAAGAAATGAAGAGGCGGATGAAAGAGGACAAGGGAAGGTGAAAATGACAAAAACGTGAACAGGAAGCATTGTTTTTTAATTTTTTTCTATATTTGTAGAATTTATTCACATTTTTGTAAATTGGCACAGAACGTATTTATTTCATCCCTTCCATTTTTGGCAAGCGAATCAATTTTTATTCAGATCTACATTAATACTACTGCATTGTTAGTAGTATCGAAGACCAAAAGAACACACAAGAAGAGTGTGCATAAAGTAGTACTTCTCACATTGAAATGACAACAACTGTGTAGAAATCCAATTTATCCGGTTAAAAGTATGTTACACATAAAAAATTTCGTACGAAAATGCCTTCGAAAATTTGTTACTTGAAAATAGGTATTGTTTTGTTCTATTAAATATCTTTTCTAATGGATTGGTCATTCGATTTTTGAGCCGCAGAAAATTTCAAGATTTTAATAAATAAAATTTCCAAAAATCTATATATTATACTATTTTGTTACTATTTTACAAAATAAATTTTGTAAAATTTATTTTACAAATTTATTTCTAGTGGTAGTGTTCGTAGTCACCGATGCTCTCCGTGTGTTCATCATGGTTGATGTTTGATTCCCACAGACGGCGCCAAATGTTGTGGAATAAAAAGTAGGGTATATTTATTGCGTATTAACTACTAGGGATTGTGGAAGCTTCGAGCTTTAATGGCTGCACTTGTGTTTCGTGACTCAATCTGTCCTCACAAGATGCCTACGTATCTCTTTATTGTTAGAGAATCAAGTCAAGACGTAGTTCTGAGAATAAGGGGTCAGACCCTTTATATAGGCTGAGAAGCCCTAGAATCGTAGTAGAATTAGGTGACTTGGTGGGCAAGTCACCGCCTTGAGGAAGGTTCTAGACTCCTTCCTTGTAGGAGTCAGTTCCCATATCGAATTCTGTGCCTTGGAGGCTAAGTCAGGCAAGAGTAATATCCTTGTTTGACTCTTATTGCTGAACTGGTTATTACCCCTAATATTAATTACGAAATTAATATTATAAATAGGGTTTGGGCCCATCTGGTGGGCCCCACGTTTGGACCATTCTAGGTCTAATTAATGCCACATTAAATGTGTCTTTAGGGCTTACATTTAGCCCATATCATTTGCCCCCAACTTCTAGGAAAACTGATCAGGTTTTCCTTGAAGTTTTAACGGCCTTTCCGAGACTTGGGTCAGGGTTTATTGCTCTTACGCGAGTACTTTCAACGATATCATCTTAATGTAAAGCGTGGAGCGACCGACGCATTTACGACGATGTTGAACGACACTAAACGGTGTTAAACGGCACTACACAGCGCTAATCAGCCTTAAACAACGTTTAAACAGTGTTAAACGATGTTAAACGGCACTAACAGCACTAATCGGTGCTAATCTGTGCTTATCGGCACTAATCTGTGCTTAAACGGTGCTAGCGGGGGTCCGGGGGCGGCAGCCCCCGGGCGGGGTCCAAGGGGCAGAGCCCCTAGCTGGGGTCGAGCTGAAAAAATTATCGTTTCGATTCAAATTTCTGAAAAAATAACGATTTTTTTTCCCGACCAGGATCGAGGTCGTGGAAGGGGTGCCCAGGTCGTGTTACGTGCGACCTCAATTCACGAGGTGGATCCGGGTCGTGTAGAGACGCTATATGAGGCAGGTCGTGTTACGTGCGACCTCATTCTTCGAACTAGAGCGAGTTCGTGTAAGGTCTTTATAACAACCTCGTCGTACAACCTATGGCCTCACCTTACGAGGTGATTCGAGGTCGTCCATGGTTTTAAAAACAGCCTGGTCGGGTGTACCTCGATCTCATTTTTCGATGTAAAACGAGTTCGTGTAAGGGCACCATACAGAGCTGGTCACGAACCTATCGACCTCGACCTACGAACTGGTTTGAGGTCGTGCATGGTCACCAGAATGGCATGGTCGTAGGCTGTTCGACCTCAATCCTCGAGGTGAATTGACGTCGTGTAGGGGCAGCATATCCTCTTTGTCGTTCGACTCACGACCTCATTCTCTGAGATGAATCGAGGTCGTCCATGGCCTTCATTATGGCTTTGTCGCGAATTCTTCGACCTCAATCCACGAGGTGGTTTGAGGTCGTCCAAGGTTCATTAACTGGCCTCATCGTGTTGTGTACGAACTCGTTCTTTAAAGTGGAATGAGGTCGTACAAGGTCTTTAAAGTGAATTTGTCGTGAGCTCTTCGACCTTAACCTACGAACTAACTTGAGATCATCTATGGTCTCTTAATTGGGCAGTTCGTGAGCTAGCCCCGTGATCTCATTTTGGGTTGACATCAACCTAGAGTTTCTGAAACAAACTTTCTTAGCTCGGTTGGCCATCATGGCTTCAATGTTCGTCTCGGTTCCTGGGACTTCTGTGACGACCTCTCTGAAGGAATTTACGGACGAGCGGAAGCGCGGTATAACAATTAAATCGTAAAACCATGTATCGTGCATATAGAAAAGCATATAAAAATGAATAAACGAGGGAATCGTAACCATACCTTGAAATCGAAGCTTTACAAAATGGTGTTTTAGCAGTTGCTTCTCAGAGTGTGAAGCACTCTACCGGTATCCACCAAGATTGATTCTTCGATGAAGCTTTTTTATAAAACTAAGCTTTTATAAAAATGGAGGTTTGAGAGAGAGAGAGGGAGATGAAGAAGATGAGGGAGGCAACTAGGTTTTTCATAAAAACCAAAAGTATGTAAACTCATTCTCATATCATTCTATTTATAGGGCTCATGTAGGGTTTTCATAATTAATATATCATTATATATTAATATATAAATCCTACACTTTATCTTATAAAATGTTAAATAATAATTAAAACAATTTTAATCATTATTAAAACAACTTGCTCTCTCAAAATACCTTCATCAATAAATTAATCTTTTTATGGTGTGACCCTATAGGTTCAATATTAAGCCGGTAGTAGAAATAAATAATAATAAACTTTTTATTTATTATTTATATGAATTCTAAAATTCATTAAATATAATTAACTGATTAATTATATTTATTCTACATCGTGAGTAATGCTTCTCAACATATCGCGACTATCCGGATAATATGAATTCACTGCTTAGAATACCAAGAACCTGTCAGTGACTAGTTACCGTACAATCAATTCCTTCTACCCTACAATATCCCGATTAAATACAAGGCATGGAACTCGTGTCAAGCCTATCAAATTTAATCATATGATTTCTTATTCATAATGCAAAGTTCATATTAATGCAAATTAGAAACTCCTTTCTAATTTCATACACTCTGGCCAGAGATTCCAGAACTCGCATACTAAGAATAACATAGGATATTCTCTTCCTTTACTGGAAGGGGTAGATCCTTTATTGACCGTTAACTATCTCCATACACAAATCCCTATGCCCAGAATAGACCTAATGGATGTCCTTGAGACTAAGGACTAAACCAAAGCATAGTTCATTATATACAATATTACTATAACGATCTCAAGTCTAAGGACACTTGTACAACTATCACTCAGTGAACAACTATCGACACGTGAGTAAACTCCATTAGTTGTTCAACTTATCGAGTCATGTTCAGTGAACTTATTCCATAATAAGCACCTACATACTAGCTATAGTGTCACCACACAAATGCCTATGAGAACAGACATCCTCCTTAAAAGAGCAAGCATAGTATGTACCAATCTTTGCGGATTCACTAACTTCCGATTAGTTATCCTATGATCAGGAACTGTTTAAGTTTAGAGTTATCATCTTCTAGATCTCACTATTATAATCTCATTATAATTCTAGAAGCTTTACTTTAAACCATGGAATATCTTATTTAAAACACTTTAAATAGATAATGCCCATAATAAAAACAAATAAGTCTTCTATTAATATTAATGAAATCAAATAAGTGTACAAGAAAGTTCTTCCTAAATCATCATACATGATTGGATTTCAGGACAAACTCTTTCAATTTCCCACTTGTACTAAAGCCAATCACTCTGGTATCTAATACCTATTCACTCATTATGACGATCTAAGTGAATCTGAGATAGCGGCTTGGTGAGTGGGTCTGCTATGTTGTTATGTGTGTCAACTCTCTCAATGTTAACATCTCTACTTTCAATGATCTCCCTAATCAAAAGAAAGCGCCACAAAATAGTTTTGTAGCGTCACTTATATCTATAAACTCTGCTTCCGCTGTTGAGTCAGCCGTTGTAGGCTGTTTGGAACTCTTCCAACTAATCGCTCCACCCTTCAAGGTAAACACGTACCCTAACATGGATTTGCTATCATCACTTTCTGATTGAAAACTAGAGTAGGTATAACCCTTCTATTTTTCAACTCAGATCCACTAAAAACAAGAAAAATATCCTTAGTCCTTCACAAGTACTTAATGATGTTCTTCACTTCTTTCCAGTGGTCTTCACCTGGATCCGACTGATATCTGCTCGTCAAATTAATTGAATGAGCAACATCAGGCCTAGTACATAACATCGCGTACATGATAGATCCTATTGCTGAAGCATAAGGAATCTTACTCATACGCTCTCTTTCCTCAGGTGCCTTAGGAGACATCTTCTCGGAAAGGGATACTCCATGGCTCATCGGTATGAGACCTCTCTTGGAGTTTTCCATGCTAAACCTTTTAAGCACTTTCTCGATGTATGTACCCTGGGTAAGACCTATCATTCTTCTAGATCTATCTCTATAGATCTCCATACCGAGAATGTAGGATGCTTCTTCCAAGTCCTTCATAGTGAAGTTCTTCGATAGCCACACTTTGACTGATTGTAGCATCGATATATCATTTCCTATAAGAAGTATGTCATCCACATACAACACAAGAAATGTTACCGTGCTCCCACTAACCTTCTTGTAAACACATGGTTCATCTATGTTTTTGATAAAATCAAACTCTTTGATTGTCTCATCAAAATGGATGTTCCATCTACGAGAAGCTTGCTTCAATCCATATATGGATCGCAAGCAAAATCCGAATTGATTTGAGTAGGGCTACATGCAAAAAGTTTCATCAAAGTCAATCCTTTGCCTTTGTCTGAATCATTTTGCCATGAGCCTAGCCTTGTAGGTCTCCACCTAGCCATCTACTCCAATCTTTCTCTTGTATACCCATTTGCACCCAATAGGCTTCACATCCTCTGGTGCTTCAACCAAGGTCCATACTTGGTTGGCATACATAGAATCCATTTCGGATTTCATGGCACTCTGCCATTTCTCTGAGTCAACACTATGCCACATAAGGTTGTTTAGTCTGAACAGGTGTTTCCTCTTGAACCGTAGTAGTTTGTGCTTCTTGAACTTTATTAAGTTCTATTTTGCTCCCACTGTTCCCTTCAAGGATAAACTATTTTTCCAAGAATGTAGCATGTCTGGAGACAAAAACCCTATGATCGGTGTAGAAGTAATACCCTAAAATCTCTTTAGGATATCCCACAAAACTACATTTTACGGATCGAGATTCCAGCTTATCAGGGTCAACTTTCTTGACATAAGCCGGACATCCCCAAATCTTAACGTGTTTAAGACTCGGTTTCCTTTCTTTCTATATCTCATATGGAGTTTGAGGAACAGATTTGGAAAGCACCTTATTCAGTAAATATGCCGAGGTTTCCAATTCATAACCCTAAAGTGATACTGGAAGATCTGCATAGCTTATCGTGGATCGAACCATGTCTAACAAAGTTCAATTTCTCCTTTCAGATACTCCACTCAACTATGGAGTGTCCGGATGAGTCCACTGGGAGACTATACTATACTATTTTCTTTGAGATAATCTAGAAACACACCATTCAAGTATTCATCTCCTCGATCTGATCGAAGAGCTCTAATACCATGTTCGGTTTATTTCTCTACTTCATAACTGTATTCTTTAAACTTTTCAAAGGCTTCAGATTTGTATTTCATCAAATACATATATCTAAATCTAGATCAATTATCTATGAAAGTCACGAAGTATTAAAATCCTGCCATGGCTTGCGTAGACATTTGTCCACATACATCTATGTGTACCAATACCAGCAACTCTCTAGCGCTCTCTCCATGTCCACTAAATGGAGATTTGGTCATTTTACCCAATAGACAAGACATGCATGTAGGATATGATTCAAAATCAAAGGGTTCCAGTAACCTTCCCTTATGCAATGTCCGAAGTCTATTTTCACTAATATGACCAAGTCTGTAGTGCCATAAGTAGGTAGGATTTTCATCATCCTTTTTTTTTCTTTGTTTAATATGAAGTAAAACATATTCTATGTCACATACATACAGACCATTATTTAAAGTTCCACTACCATAAAGAACATTATCTCTAAGGATTGGATGTTTAATATTCTGAATAATAAATGAAAATCCATCCAAGTCTAACATTGGAATAGAAATAATATTCCTCACAATCGAGGGAACCAAAATAACAGTTATTTAAAATAATAGTCTTGCCCGTAGGCATATGTAAATCAAACGACCCTACAGCTATGGCTGCAACTCTTGCTCCATTGCCCATCCGTAGAATCGCCTTCTCTTCCCCAAGAGCCCTACTTCTCCTTAGTCCTCGCAACGAATTGCAAATGTGAGAACCATAAGTAGTATCTAATACCTAAGTAGAAGTTTGATTTAGTGACATGTTTACTTCAATCATAAACATATCTGAATTAGAAGTGGAAGTCTTACTAGCTTTCTTCACCTTCAGTTCTGCAAGATAAACCTTACAGTTCCTCTTCCAGTGCCTCACCTTGTTACAGTGAAAACAAACAGCATATCCCAGCTTCTTAGCCTTTGAGAACTTTTCTCAAGCTTCGAAGCCAGTCAGCATAGTTGGGACCAGTCAATATGTGAGCATCTAGTATGCTCCAGAGTGATAGTGCAACAGACATAGTGTATATAGTAAATCTGTAAATGATAAACACATAACAACACTTAGCAAATATTCAATTTCATTTTAAAAACACTATATGAATCGGGTCTTTATTCATAAGTGGCTCCCACTAGTTTATCTAATTTATACAACCCCCTAAGTGAATAAATAAGCATTCAAAATGCAAGTGGGAATAGGGATCCTACATTCCATCACACAACCCCGGCTATGGCACGAAACGCCATGTGATGTTCAGTAGGCAGACAACTCTTGTCAATTACATCTCATGTTATTCCCTAATAAAACTTTAGCCTCTTGAATAATTGAGTCACGGCTGTGGCACGACAAACTCAATATTCTAAGTCAAGTCTAACCCAACATTCTATACAACTGAATCAGTCTCCAATAGCCCACGGCTGTGGCACGTAACGACCATTAGATTCTAATTCATTGTACACATCTCTATGTAATAGACAAGTATTTCTTATTTCGAAATCAAATCCCTCGGCTGTGGCACGAAACGACAGTGATTAAAAAATGAGAACTACTTTCTACCATGTTGGAAGGCTATGACCGACACAAGCCCGTTGTGTCATTGGCCAATTACTACTTGATATTTATAAAAGAGGTTTTTTTAAGGTCACGAAACATTTTCGTATAAACCTATAAGTCTAACGTGTTTTAAGTTTAATAGATAATCTAAATCTATAACAAAAACACGAAAAATCTCAATATTATTAGTCAAGTCAAATCCAACATTTTGTACAATTAAATTAGATTTCAATAGCCCACGGCTGTAGCACGTAACGACCACTAAAATCTAATTTTGTACACATCTAATGTAACAGACAAGTATTTTCATGTTGATCGGTAACAAAGTCCTCGGCTGTAGCACGAAACGACAATGCACCGAAAACAAGAAATACTTTTTGTCATGTTGGAAGACCATAACCGACACAAAACTTTTTGTGCCTATTGTTGATGAGTGGATTTTGTAACAACTTTCGGGTAGTTGTATAGGCTAGCGATCAACTGTTCTGTGAAAAGGTTTGGGTTGTGTTTATGGGGGTTGAGCTGTGCTCGAGGGTGTCTCCAATAATCTCAAGTGCCTTTAGAGAGAATTAGAGAACTTAATGCGTCTTTCCCTGAGGTGCCTACGTACCCTTGTATATATAGGGATCAAGCTCACGTAGTTCTAATATGATTCTGTCTCTTACTGGAATAGCTGTATTCGGTCACCTAGTTCGTGTAGGACTCAGTTTCCTTTAGAGCCTTCCACGAACTAGTTGGCTAAGTAGAGTACAAACTCGAGTTCGTACCCCACTATAATTCTCTCATTGATCAGAGATAATTCTAGGATCATCTGCGCCCTAGAATTATACTCCAATATCAATTCGTTTATCTGTTCTAGATGGCTTCTAGAACTTTCTATTGGCAACTCGTAGGAACCTGGTACTCAGGAGCCTATATCTCAGGAGCCTGTTTCTCAGGAACCTCCTTATTTCGGGACATATCGCTTAGGGACCTCCCTTTAGGCGTCAGTACTTGCACAAATAACAAACTGGTTAGACTGGATAACTCTTCACATGCTTTTATCATCTCTATGGCTGTTGCTATACTAACTCGAACTCTTCTGCTGGGAGGAACCTGGTCTTCTAGTGCTCAGCTCAGCTTCCTGACCATTGGGAACTTCCTGATACTCATACTTCCTTAGTCATTTCTTCTATCTAACCTTCACAACTCGTAAGGGATCTATCTTCTGTCTTGTATGGATCGAACCCTATAGCTTAATGGGCCTAAATCCAGCCCATGGAGATTTTGGGCACAACAAGTACCCCCCGGTTCCTTGAAATCATGTAATGTGAAAGGAACCTATTCTAATTCTACGATCAAAGGTTCGATGCTAAACCATTCTAGTAACAATACCTTGTGTTAACTCGAATAACTTGTAGAAGGGGGGGGTTGAATACAAGTTATATAATCCTGTCTGATTTTTGCTTGATTATAAAAACAAGAATAAACGAATGAATCAAACTCTTGTTTGTATTAATAAGATCAAATACAAACTCTACCAAAGGTGTACAATACCTTTAGCAGCTGCTGACAATACAAATATCTCTCTGTTTGTTTCGAACTTCTCGAATACAAACCTTATACAGAGCTACGCACACGAACTCACAATTTCGTCTTATGTCTCACGAGCTACGCTCTTTACAATGATATTGAGAGAGTATTTATAATGCTACCTATCAAATAATAACAGAAAGATATAATCTATACATGACAATGTTCTGCCTTCTAGTCGATAGTTTCCTTCAATAGAAAACTCTTTCCTTCATAATATCTTCTTGCTTGTTCTTCAAACAATGATCCTGTTTTATAGCACTTGCCAGTTTCTGTAGCATCCATAATGACATCATCAGTAACACGACTGATATCAGGATTTCATCTTGCATCAGTATCTGATTAACCATCAGTATTGGACATGTCATCAGGATTTGCTCTCTGTTCCTGACATGTAGTCTCCGATACACTGTTCATTCCTGATTAAACTATACAGATAACTGTTTTACACATAAAACTTATATACAGTGCTAAATCCTTTATAAGATCAGGATTACAAGAAGTATAATGTGTAAATTCTATTCTTAACATCACAACTTATGAATTATTCCTAACAATCTCCCCCTATTTATGCTTTAAAATCTGAAGCATAAATCTAAGTTGTGGATGTCAAAACATATAACAATACAACCAGAATAGAATTTATGAATGTAGAATTATGAAGTTAAAGTACCTCCTTCACAGATGTAGACGTTTATCTAGTACTTAGAAGAAAGAATTTTAACTATTAATGCTGCTCTTCCTTTACCTCTTCCTAGCTGAGATTTACCACTGTCACTCCTGGTTCTTCTTTTTACTACCATTTGTCTGATCTTTATCTTCCCCAGCTTTAGATTTATCTTTATCTCCTTCAGTCTGGTAGTGTTGTTGTTGTCTTTGAATTGTCTTTATCTCCCCCTTTTTGACATCAGCAACATTAATTCCAAGAGATTCAGAAACAGAACAAATGAGATTCATAAGAACTGCTTGATTTTCCATAATTGTGACTTGGTTATCTTCAAGTGATTGAAGTCTTGTTTGAATAGCAATTTGAGAATTCTGAATATCTTTCAAAACATCAGAATGAACTTCAATGTTGGAAGTGCTTCTAGTATCTTCAGTATCAGAATCAGAAAGAACTTTATCTTCAAGTCTTGTAGAAGAAGTTGCTTGAGTTGTATGATATTCAAGTAATAAAACCTGATTAGAAGTATCAACGTCTTCATCTTTCTGTTCTGGAACTGAAACATGATCATCATCTCCTTCACCCGTATTCTGTGTACTAACATCTTCAAATCCTGACTCCTCCTTAGAGTGATCAGAGACTGTTGATGTCTCAATTCTAGCTGATATTGGAAGTACATACAAAGGAACACTAGGATCATTAGGATCTTCATCTGGTACATATGTATCAATAGATTGCTTTATCCTGGCACCTCTTCTGTTAATGATTTCTGCAAGCCTCTCCTGTTGCTTCTGAGCTTTAACTTCTGGCTTTGCATTGTGATGTGCTAGGTCATTCTTCTGATACATTTTGATGAATGAATAAGTACCAGCATCCATACCCAAATTTTCAGACCAAGATTCAGGAAAAACCTGATCCCAGAAATCAAATGATGGTTTCCTAATTTTCTCTCCCTCACTATGGAGTTGATCATCCATACCCTCATTCTCACTTTGACTTTCTAAAGTCAACACTCTTTCTACCTCACCTTTTGCCTGGTCAGGAGCCAGCCGCTCAAATTGTGGATCTAAGTCCATCTTTTCAACTGTATCACTCACATTTAGATAAGTGCTCTCATGACCTACAGAAAAATAGAGTTTAGAAGGAGTTTTTATACCTGAACTCACATGGAGAGAGGGTTCCTCATATGGCATGTGGCTTGAGGTTTTCTCCAAGGAGTGAGCTGCTATAGTCTCTGAACCCACACAATCATCTTCTTTCCTTTCAGAAACTACAGGCTCCAGTATACCACTTTCAGGTTGTTTACTAGACTCTGATGTCTTCAGTAATACTTCATTAGACACCATAGTTAGTATATCACCGTCTTTAAGTGTTGTTTGCTGAGACACACCCTCAAGGTGGATAGACTCTTACTGAACAAAATTTGTTTGATCTTCAGAAAAATCAACCAAAGTCATTCCTCCCATATCATAGGGTATCTCACTTGCATTCTCAGTCATCACAGAAGACCTTTCAACATCAGCTATCACAGCTCCTGAGTCATCCTTCCTCTGACTAGATGGTTCTTGTGTTACAGTGACTGTGATCTGATCTTTCCTACTATTCACCACTGGTGCAATAGTATCTTCTGTTGACTGCTTTACTCTATCTACTTCCTCCAGTTGTTCACCTTGAGCTGAAGCATCTTCAATAATTACATCCTTGTCAAATAAATATGCATGAAGTGATTGAAGTGCAACATGCTTCGAGAGTCCAAATTTCTTGACTAATTGTCTTCTGACAGATACATAGAAATACATCTTCATTAAGTCAAGTCTTTGATGTAGAAGTCCATATTCATCTGGAAATAAAAGTTTTGGTACTTTTTCAACCAAAAAGTCTAGAACAGGCCTTGACAACTTCACTTTGAGAGAAATTAGTCCCATAGCCAGTCTGTATGATAATGTAGTTTCCCATGAAGAATCAATATCCAGATCTCTCTTGTCAAATACTGACATAGATGTAGCTTGATTTGTAGAAACCTGCATGATATTAGTTGGACTAGACTCTGTGTGTGTAGGTGACAATTGAATCTTTCTCCTTGTTCTCCTGATATAGTGAGCAAAAGATTTATCCTGAGAAGACTCAAGAGGTGTAGACACAGAAGTGATCTTGGGATGAGATCTTTGTTCAATAGACACAGTCTTTTGAGAGACAGTATCCAGTAACTGTTTTCCCTTTTTAAGAACTACAGCCTTTTGAGAGACTGCAGCCTGGCTGTGACTAGGTTTTTCATCTCTTTGTGCTAACAAAGAAAGTTGAATTGCAGCCTTCAATTCTGCTCTCTCAGCAAGAGTTAAATCATCATCATCTTCTTCACTAGAATTACTACTACTACTTGACACAACAAATCTTCTCTTCCTTACAACTGATGTCTTTTGAGAAACACCAGAGGTTGGTTTCTTTGAAACAATAGGCTGTGGATCAAAATTTGGTTCTTGAATTGTTTCAGAGACTATGATGTTTTGGGCTACTTGGGTAGACACAGGTGGGTTCTCCTCCAATTGAGATTCCTGAGCCATTTCACCACAAAAGAAAGAAGAATTGTAGATAGTAGGAAGATGAGTGTTAAGAATTACCTGAAAATGATGTGGATAATGAATTGCAGGTATTTCATCTAGATTCTTTTCATTGTCCTTCTTTGTAATATCAGAGAAAATTCTCTTTTGCTGTTCATAAGAAGAAACACAATGTTCCCTACCAAATCTAGCTTCAACATCAGGAATAAAATGGTTAATAAACAATTGCATAAATCTATGATAATAAACCATTTTCCTGTTTTGATCTCTTGACCCAAGTTTAATACTCATCTGACTTAAGATAATATGACCAATGTTAATTACTCTGTCATAAAGCAAACTATAAGCAATATGTGATGTAACAGAAGTAATTTGTTGAAAAGAACTACATTTGCCAGTAAAACATTTAGCAATTTGATCAAAGTAAAAAGACCATTCCTTTCTAAGAAAAGTTCTATTCAACTGGCTCATGTTATCTAGAGGTCCACTATAACCTAATTCAGACAACATAGTTCTTATATTATCATCAGATGGTACATTCTCATAACTATCAGTAACAGGTAAGCCAAGTACTGAACTAACAACAGATTCAGTAATGTCAAATAAATCTTGTCCTAAATGTAGAACAATCTTACCTGATTGACTCTGAGTAGAATCAATTACCTCAGCATTCTCCCAAGCTTGTGAAACAGCTACTTGATTAATCTGTGGAGATGCTGTCAATGCATAACTCAATGGTCCATACACCAGAAAGTCCATGATTGGATGAAAATCAGATGACACTCCTTCCTTGTTGGTAATAGCTGCAACATGATTGTTTGTCATAAAATCAAAGTCACCAAACTTGAAGGCTACTGATTTAGGTAATCTTCTCTGAGCTGCCATTTTTGATCTGAAAAGAAACTTGAAAAATTCTTGAAATGGATTAGTGATTTTGAAAACTCAAGAGTGATTTTTGCTTTAGAGAATGTAAGATTAGAGAAAGCAATTGCACGATTAGAGTTTCAAAACAAATATATTTCACAAATCTTTCAGACCACTATCCCACGTTGACACGTAGATTGACAGGTGTCAGTCCCTGAAAAATGCGGTTACCCACGATTTTTGGAAAATAAAATCCAAAATTGATTTTCATGAAATAAATCAGGGTATCAATAAGCAATACTGATCAGCTTCCTTTTCCTGATGACCTCTCATCAAAATAATCACAAGCAATGATTTTCACATCCTGATGGTCACACATGAAATCCTGACCAATATAATCAGCGACTTAATATGGAGTTTCCACGTGGCATTTTTCTTTTATCTGAAAAAGAAAATAAACAATTAATCTGAACAGAAAATCAATTGGTTAGATATTTTCAATATTTCTTGAAACAAGAAATACAGTCTCATGCAATAATTAGCATTTGACTTCATTAAGACTTCCAAGTGACTGCTCAGCTTCTCACGTCTTTCTTTAAAAGAACCAAACGCCTTATGCCATTCTCCATAACCTTTCAATTTCTTTTCTTCTCAACAATGCTTCTCAAACCAAAAATCCCTTCAAACCCATTTTCCAGATTTTTCTTGGTCGATGAACATCCTGTTCTTGATCATCTCTTTGAACAAACGACTCTTCTCATCGAACTAATCATGAATGGATTGGTTTTCGATAATATCCAGAGGTTTCTCCTAGAACATCCATCTGTTGGATACAATCTTCCCCTAACCTCCTCAAAACTTGAGGATGAAGAATTTGGCCGAGAGTCTGAGGTTGATCTTGATGGAGATGCTATTCATTTAAGTTAGCTGCTCTCATTCAAGTCGCCCAGACAAGGAATCCAAGAGCAAACGAGGCTTTCATCCCATAATGGATTTCTTGAGATGCTCCTTGTCCTGTTCCTCAGAGTTCATATCAAAGACAAGTATAGAATAGAGATTTAGACAAAAAGATGTTGTATTTCATTTCCATGTAATGATTTTTATTAATGAAAATACAATTTCTTGTTATCTGCTTGTCTTTTGATTTTTGAATGATGTACAAATTATCAGTATGCAAATATCAAAACTTGCTAGCATAGACTTAACACATCACAGAATCAGATTACTACACAAAGTAAACGTCAGGATCTGAAACAATTTTCATAATCCTGATACTGACACAATACTGATGACGTCAGCATCCTGATAACAAATCTAATCCTGATGATTATTAACAAGTCTATCATACTGAAATTTATCAAGGCAATGTGTTATAGCTAAAACATTTAACAATCAAATATAGATCCTGACAAGAATATCAAGTCTATAAGCTAAGAACAACATACCTTGCTACTTTTGCAGATGTTAAAGATCTAAAAATTTAACATTCCTAACTCACTTACTAGTCTACTGAATGTAGTCTCATCAAGTGGTTTAGTTAGAATATCTGCAAGCTGTTTGTCAGTAGGAACAAAATGAAGTTCCACAGTACCATTCTCAATATGTTCTCTAATAAAATGATACCTGACATCAATGTGCTTAGTCCTTGAATGTTGAACTGGATTTTCTGCAATTTTAATAGCACTAGTATTATCACAAAACATAGGAATATTACTAAGTGTCATACCATAATCCAGCAACTGATTTCTTATCCAAAGGAGCTGTGCACAACAACTGCCTGCTGCTATGTACTCAGCTTCTGCAGTTGAGGTTGAAACAGATAGTTGCTTCTTGCTTGCCCAAGAAATCAATCTATTTCCCAAAAATTGACATGTACCTGTAGTGCTTTTCCTGTCTATTTTACACCCTGCATAATCAGAGTCTGAATAGCCAATTAGAAAGAAATCAGATTCTCTAGGATACCACAAACCAAGATTTGGAGTTCCTTTGAGATATCTAAAAATTCTCTTCACAGCAATTAAATGAGATTCCTTAGGATCACCTTGGAATCTAGCACATAAACAGGTAGAAAACATTATATCTGGCCTACTTGCAGTTAGATATAACAAAGAGCCTATCATGCCTCTATAACTAGTATTATCCACACTCTTCCCCTTAGGATCAGAGTCTAGTTTAGTGGCTGTTGCCATGGGTATTTTTGCAACTGCACAGTCTTGAAAGTCAAACCTTCTTAAAAGATCTTTGATATACTTTGACTGATTAATGAAAATACCAGTCTCAGTCTGTTTGACCTGCAAGCCTAAGAAATAATTTAGTTCACCCATCATGCTCATCTGATACTTAGACTGCATAAGCTTGCTAAACTTAGCACATAACTTCTCATTAGTAGAACCAAAAATAATATCATCAACATAAACTTGAACTAAAAGCAATTCACCTTTTATCTTTCTAAAGAATAGAGTTTTGTCAATTGTACCTCTTGTGAAGCCATTTTCAAGAAGAAATTTAGACAAAGTCTCATACCATGCTCTTGGTGCCTGCTTTAGTCCATAGAGTGCCTTGTCAAGTTTGTAGACATGATTTGGAAACTTTGGATCAACAAATCCAGGTGGCTGTTCTACATAAACTTCTTCATCAAGTTTGCCATTTAGAAAAGCACTCTTAACATCCATCTGGTATACCTTGAATTTTGAATGAGCTGCAAATGCAAGAAACATTCTGATTGCTTCCAATCTTGCTACAGGTGCAAAGGTCTCATCATAATCAATGCCTTCTTCCTGAGAATATCCCTTGGCCACCAGTCTTGCTTTGTTTCTTACAATCATACCAGATTCATCTAGCTTGTTTCTGAAAACCCATCTTGCACCAACAATAGATCTACCTTTAGGTCTTGGTACCAGTTTCCAAACTTTGTTTCTCTCAAACTCATTTAACTCCTCCTGCATTGCAATTACCCAATCAGGATCCTGTAAGGCTTCTTCAACCTTCTTCGGTTCATTCTTTGAGAGAAAGCAACTATACAAGCATTCATTTTGAATTGATCTTCTAGTTCGAACACCACTATTTGGATCACCAATTATCAAATCTTCAGTATGATCCTTTGTCCATTTTCTAACAGGTGGTAGATTAACTCTGCTAGTCTCTCCCCCTAAGTTAGTGGTATCTCTTGTAGAAGAATTCTCTTTACCTTCAAAAACTCTCCTTTGATCAATAGAATCAGTAGATTCCATACTGCTGCTAGTTACTGATCTTTCCTCAGTAGACTCTGAAAGGTCAGTTCCTGATGGAGTAGACTCTGAAACGTCAATTCCTGATGGAATAGACTCTGAAAGACTAGTCTGCTCCTGATGATCACTGTGTTCTTTCTGATTGATTTGCTCCCCCTCAACAGTAGCATTCCTTTGAGAAGCAATAGAAATTCCTTCTGGAGAACCTTCATCATCACTTGAGAGTATCTCAGAAATCTTCAGATTTTCAAATTCCAATTTGTCATGGCTTTCATCAGTTTGCAAAATTCCAAATTTCTTATCATCAAATGCAACATGAATTGATTCCATAACAATGTGAGTTCTGAGATTATAAACTTTGAAGGCCTTAGATGCTGAATATCCTAGAAAAATTGCTTCATCCGATTTGGCTTCAAATTTTCCAAGTTGTTCTGGATGAACTTTTAGGACATAGCATTTACATCCAAAGATGTGAAAATATTTCACACTTGGTTTCTTTCCTTTGATCATCTCATAGGGAGTCTTTCCATGACTATTTACCAAGGTACAGTTCTGAGTGAAACATGCAGTGTTAATAGCTTCTGCCCAAAAGTAGGTTGGAAGTTTTGCATCTGCAAGCATGGTTCTTGCTGCCTCTATGAGAGTCCTGTTCTTTCTTTCCACTACACCATTTTGTTGAGGTGTACCAGGTGCAGAAAACTGTTGAGTAATTCCATTGTCTGCACAAAACCCCTCCATTGTAGAATTCTTGAATTCTGTACCATTGTCACTCCTAAGTACTTTGACTTTGTACTCAGAGTTATTATGAATATTCTTGATGAGTTCAATGATTTGCTGAGGAGCTTCATCCTTCTTGTGTAGAAAGAACACCCATGTGAACCTTGTGAAATCATCCACCATAACTAGAGCATATCTTTTCTTGCTGATAGACATAATGTTTACTGGACCAAACAGATCAAGATGTAGCATGTGAAATGGTTCAGTAATTGAATTTTCAGTCTTGCTCTTGAAAGTGGTTCTTCTTTGCTTTCCAAACTGACATGCATCACAAAGTCCATCTTGCACAAAATTCGCCTGAGGCAGGCCTCTCACTAAATTGTATTTAACAAGTTGATTAAGCTTCTTAAAATTAAGATGTGAGAGCTTCTTGTGCCAATTCCAGCTTTCATCATTTGTTGCTTTGCTGTAGAGACATCTAACAATTCCTTTAGATGTATCACTTAAGCTGGCTTCATATATGTTACCATGCCTTTGACCAGTTAGAACAATGTCTCCATTCTGCATATTCAAGACTTTGCATCCTTCTCTGTCAAAGATTGATTTGTAACCTTTATCACCCAGTTGACTTATGCTTAAAAGAGTATGTTTCAAGCCTTCAACCAGTGCTACATTTTCTATGATGACATTCCCCAAAATAATTGAGCCATATCCCAGAGTTTCTCCTTTGTTGCCATCTCCAAAAGATATTACTGGGCCAGCTTTCCTCTCAAACTTTGTAAGCAGGGACTTCTTTCCAGTCATGTGTCCAGAGCATCCACTGTCCAAGATAATTGAATGCTTCTTTCCTGTGCCCTTAACAGAGGATGGAGAAGTTTTCTTTGGAGATCCAGGTTTGTCTGAACTATTGGCCATCAATGCAATGTTTTCATAATCCAATTCATCTTCAGAGTCACTGGAATCAGCCCAATCCTTCTGTGTGACCATAAGTGCATTACCCTTTCCTGAATTCCTAGGCTTCTTACACTCACTAGCAAAGTGTCCAAGCTCGCTGCAGTTAAAGCACTTGATCTTGGCCTTATCAAGCTTGACAATTGTACTTTTGCTCTTGTCACTCTTCTTCTCCTCCTTCTTTTGAAAAGGTCCTTTGCTAAATCTTCTCCTGTTGAATCTGCCTTTCTTGAAGGCTTTAGCAAACATAGCAAAGAGTTCTTGCATCTCAGATTCAGAATCATTGTTGTCAGAGTCCATATCAGTAGTCTCTGACTCAGAACTTTCTTTGCTTTTCTTCTTCCTCGAATTCTTTACAGCAATCTCTTCATGCTGTTCTTCAGGAAGCTTCTTTACTTCAGATTGAGCAGTAAGTGCAATAGTCTTCATCCTTCCTTCACTCCTGCTCTTCTTCTGCTGCTTGTCAAGTTCATAAGCTCTCAATTTTCCATAGACTGCCTCTAATGAAATCTCATCCAGATCATTAGCTTCCTCAATCGCAGATATCTTCTCATTGTAGAAATCAGGCAAAGCTTTCATGAACTTTGTATTCATATCCTCCAAGTCGTAATATTTACCCTGCATGGCCATCTCATTGATGAGTTTTGTAAACCTATCAAAGGTATCAGTAAGTGACTCACCAGACTTGGATTCAAAGTACTCATACTGTTGTATAAGTAATGTCCTCATAATCTTCCTGACAGGCTTAGTTCCTTCACAGTGAACCTTAAGATTGTCCCATATATCCTTAGCAGTTTTACAAGAGAGAACATAGTTAGTGAGAACAGAATCAAGACTGTTGAATAATATGTTTCTCACTTTAGCATCTTTGAGAACACTCTCCTTGTCCTTATCTGACCATTCAGATTTTGGCTTCTCTGCTGTATGTTCTGGAACAACCTTACCATCAACAGTTGCTTGTCCAACGACCTTTGTTGGAACAAAAGGTCCATCTCTGATTCTGTCAAGATAATCAGGATCTGTTGCTTCCAGATGATGCAACATCTTTACTTCCCATAGAGTATATTCGTTTCTCTTGAGCATAGGAATCTTAGTATTCCCATCCTTGTAACCAGACATGATTGCAGATCTTTATGATTATTCGAAATCAACCTGCTCTGATACCAATTTTTAACTCGAATAACTTGTAGAAGGGGGGGGGGGGGTTGAATACAAGTTATATAATCCTGTCTGATTTTTGCTTGATTATAAAAACAAGAATAAACGAATGAATCAAACTCTTGTTTGTATTAATAAGATCAAATACAAACTCTACCAAAGGTGTACAATACCTTTAGCAGCTGCTGACAATACAAATATCTCTCTGTTTATTTCGAACTTCTCGAATACAAACCTTATACAGAGCTACGCACACGAACTCACAATTTCGTCTTATGCCTCACGAGCTACGCTCTTTACAATGATATTGAGAGAGTATTTATAATGCTACCTATCAACTAATAACAGAAAGATATAATCTATACATGACAATGTTCTGCCTTCTAGTCGATAGTTTCCTTCAATAGAAAACTCTTTCCTTCATAATATCTTCTTGCTTGTTCTTCAAACAATGATCCTGTTTTATAGCACTTGCCAGTTTCTGTAGCATCCATAATGACATCATCAGTAACACGACTGATATCAGGATTTCATCTTGCATCAGTATCTGATTAACCATCAGTATTGGACATGTCATCAGGATTTGCTCTCTGTTCCTGACATGTAGTCTCCGATACACTGTTCATTCCTGATTAAACTATACAGATAACTGTTTTACACATAAAACTTATATACAGTGCTAAATCCTTTATAAGATCAGGATTACAAGAAGTATAATGTGTAAATTCTATTCTTAACATCACAACTTATGAATTATTCCTAACACCTTGCTTCAACATTCTATATCCAAGCCTACATGAGCTAACTCGGCGTAGGAAACAGGACATAAAATATTTTCAGCTTAATATAATCTTGAGTAAGCTTCCTTTATACTTGGGAACCTGTTATCTTGTTATTTTTTCTTCTTGCTCCAGCCCTCGAAATCAACTCGATGCTTGCATTTAGCTCCCCAGGGAATCTAACTTGTCACTCAACTCCACGTCTCTTTAAATTTAATAATTTAAGAGGGGATAATGGTTGGTTGCAGGAGATAATTCAAAATTTGAATTAAACTTATCACTTACCAAAGCTGCAGTTAATGCGTGAGTTCCCTAGGTTCACATGCCTCTCACGCATGTACCTCTTCGTTTTACCGCTCCAGTAATGCTCTGCCACGTGTACGGAGCTGCTTCATTTACCTGGACTATTTAATCGCCATCTCACCCCCCTCAGGTCCATTTTTACCTTTACCAAATTCTTGCAAAAACCCTTGGAGAAAGAAGAAGAAAACCGACGATCCTCCGCTCAATTCAACTTGTTCTTCGCCGTTCGCTTCGATTCAAGGTATGATTTCGATTCATTTCTTTCTGTCCTTGCGTATTCTCAACTTCGTTTCATACTATCTGTGCATCCATGTTTTGCATGTTGTCTTTTATCTGATAGTATATGTATATGTCTGCATCTGTTCGTCACACTCCATATTTCACACACACGAACGTTCACGATCTCTGGTTTATCAGTACTTTAACCGTCGATTCATCTTCTGCATTCACATGTTTTAAATTTGCGTAACTCCCATTAAGATCTCCTATAAAGTTTCCTGCTTGTTAATGTCTAACTGTTTGAGCATCTCAAAACCCTAGTATCTCTCTTAGGTTCCTGACCCTTCTTCGCTTGTCTTTGCAGATGTCTTCGGATTCAACACATTCAGACCACCATTCTTTGACAAACCCTGCTTTTACCAAATCAGTCAGCAATAGGACCAGGTCTAAAATCTCTATCCCAGATTTAGGTGAGCCTCAAAACATCCATATTAGACTTCCGACTAAACAAAATAGAACTCTGAACTCCCCTGATTTCATTGACCTAGGAGACGATTGGCCTTCTGACGAAGAAGAAGTGTCAAAGCCTGATCAGAAAGTACTCCCTGAACCTGATTTTGACAATGAGATAACTGTCAAGAGAGAGTCATATAAACAGGAGATTGTGCCTTTCTGTGAGAAAGTTGATTCGTCCATGACTTCAGCTAGGTTAGAGAATTTGTGGGAAGAATGTGTTCGTCCAACCTGTCCGATCATTGTTCCAGAACCTGGTGAGAGGGCTCACAGGTTCGACGCTAAAGTTCCTGAACGTGGTATTCCTAATGCAGTGACCTCTGCCGCTTTTTTTAGAGTGGGTGTCTACTTCCCCCTCCATCCTTTTTTGCAAGAAGTTCTCGACTTTTATGGCTTAGCCCCTCTCCAACTGACTCCCAATTCCTATAGGCTAGCCATGAGTACATATATTCTGTACTCCAGTCTGTTCACCACTTCTTTATCTGCACCTGAGTTAGGTTATTTCTTCAGATTGAAAGATACTGGAAAGGGTTCCGGTTGTTTTTATCTAACCGCCTGGCCTTGTCATCAAGGTCAGTGTATAAAAGGCATTAAACAAAACTTTGACCAATGGCAGGAGCAATTTCTTTATTGCTATGACTGTCCCCCTGTCCGTTTCCAATTCAATCGTCGTCCTCATGTTCCCAAACAAACATTTCTTTCTGGAATCTGCCTTCAAAGAGTTGAAGAGGCTTTGAAACATTCTTCATCCCTTAGGGATTGTATGATTCTATTAACACCTGAGAATCTTGTCACCTTAGGTTTTCTCCCTGCTTCTCCTGGTAATGCTTTATTTTACTTGTCTTTACTGCATTCCTGTAACTATGTCCGTTTATCTCGTGCTCTTTGTCTATCCTGATTTATTTTCTGACTCTATATTCACAGGTATGGCTCCCAAGGTTCCTTCTTTCGTAAAAAGATCCAAGAACGTTGAAGAAGTTTTTAAGATTGAGAATAAGGAGGTTCCGCTTGCTGCAACTCCTATCAACCAAGTTCCCACTCCAGCTTCAGTCCAGCCGTCTGGTTCCTCCAAGCGTAAGCTAGCTCAGACTACACTTGATCTCTCTGGAAGCTCCCAAACTAGGTCCATGAAAAAAGGCAAAGCTGTGAAGGTTGAGTCAGTTGTGGCACAGAATCAATTCAAAGACTTGATTGACACACACGTGCTTCCAGAAGCGGTTGCCAGCTGGGCTAAAATGGATACTGTCGAAGCTATGCAAGCCATGAGGTTCTCGGCTGCTCAAAATGCTTTCTTTACTCTCCGCTTTTGCGATGATATTGGTGAGAAAACTCAATATGATCTCTGGTTACAAGGAGAAGTTTCAAGGTTGAAGGAAGAGTTGACTGCTATGGAAGGTAAGGTGAACATAGCCACTGCTGCTGTTCGAAAAGCAAAAACTGTCGAAACCTCACTAAAGAATAGCAGGGATGAGCTTCAGGGACAGGTGAAGAGTTTGCAGGATGAGAAATTGTCCATGCTAGAGAAAATCAATGAACTAGAAACTCAGGTTGATGCTTTAAATGCTGCTACCGCCACTGTCAAATCATTCATGCTCGTCCAGGAGAAAGCTAGGTATGATGAAGGTTATAACGAAGGCATTCGAGACTACATGAGGTCCATGTGGGAGAAAATGCCCGAGCTAAACTGGTCTCTCCTAGGCGAGGACGTAGTGGGAATGATCAAGGATTTTGAGAATGAAGCTACTGCTGCAACCTCTGTACCTCCCGTGGAAATGGTTGAGAGGTCTCCAGGTGCCAACCCTGAGACTGCAGAGGTTCCTGCTACTGAAGATGCTCAACCTGTCCTTCCAACTCCTCCAGCTGTTGAAGATCCAGACAAAACTCCTACTGCTTGAAACTTTATGATTTATTGAACTCTTGATAACTTTTGATGAGGTCGCGGGCCCCTCGTAGCGCCTCGCATAATGTAAACTTTAAATTTGGTTTCTTATGGCCTTCGTGCCTTATAACTCTTTTGCTGGTTTCCTGGGTCCTTGTACCCATAACTATTTTTATGGTTTTTTTATGACAATTATCTGCTTTTGCTACATATCTATGTCACATATTTGTACTTATATGCTTCCATCATTGTATCTTACCTTTATTCCCCCTAGCAATTACTTAGTGTCCATACTTGTGCATTCAAGCTTACGTGGGCTAGCCCTTTGTAAGAAACAGAATATACTCGTACTTTCACTTTATAATTTCCTGAAATAAAAGGCAATCAAATCGCAATAACTTACTTGTAAGTTAAACACGTCTTTTCCTATGCTTCACTCAACATTTTCAGAGTCGCATTCTGAACTAAAAACCCTTTCTGATAACCTTAGATCCTAAATAGTTTGACCAGGTTCCTCGACCATTAAACCTGCAAAATAAACATAAAACAAAAACTAGTTAAGGTTAGTAAAATTTCTCTTGTTTAATTCGGGTCATCTCTTGGAAAGGTTGCCTGCTTGGCTCCCAATCCTAATCTCTAGGTCCCAACATGCCTCGAGGCATATTGGTTCCTTTTTTCTCTTAGAAAGGTAACCTGCTTGGTTCCCAATCCTATTCTCTAGGTCCCAACATGCCTCGAGGCATGTTGGTTCCTTTTTGTGCCTCGAGGCGATTCTAGGAACCTGTGCGCCGTTCTGGGAGTCCACACAAATTCCTCTTCTTCATGTGTCAGGCTAGACATCTTATGAAGGTAAATGCTAAGGATTTTATCCCTTCTTCCCATGTGCCAAAGGCGGTTCCACATGAGGGAGAGCTTATTAGGCTTCTCTTTAAGAACAAGTGTGCCGGTCTAGGCTCCACATAGGTTCCTTTAGGTGCCTTTTGTCAAGACTTTAGGTGCCTTTTGTCAGGACTTTAATTCATGTGCTCAAGGAACTTGAGGCTTTTGGCAATAATGTCATGCTCAGTCAGCTGAGGCTTTTCAATCACATTTGCTCAGGAAGCTACCCGAGGCTTTTCTCTTGCTCAGGAAGCTACCTGGGACATTTTCTCAATGCATGCTCGGGAAGTTACCCAAGGCTTAATTCATGCTCAGGAAGCTACCTGAGGCTTTGGTTCAAGTCATTCATTCTCAATTTGCATACTTTGTCAAATCACATTCATACTTTCAACGCTACAAGAACCTGTAAGTCAAGGTATCCTGCAAATACAATACAAGTACTAAAGCAAGCACTTAAAAATTTTCAAATTGGCATATGAAATATCAAATCATATCATGCACAATACTGTCTAAGTAGGAATACTACCCCCCCAGTTCTTTTGGGTAATTATTGTTACGTAAAAGAACTATTAAGGAGCTATAGCTGCAAAGAATGCACTCAAAATATTCAACATAGAGCTATCTATCGCTCAATACTTTAAAAAGAAATCGTCTTGCAAGTAGGGAGGTTCGCATCAAGTACCCCCCGAGTACATGCATAATCAAATACTGAAATCAAAATGCTGGTCAGCTATAACTAATAAGCTGCCTTTATTCTTGGGCTGAAAGAGCCTTACTTTTCCTAAGAAAAACATATAAAAGAATTACTGATAATACTTCTTGAGATGTTCTGCATTCCAAGCTCTCGGAATGAGGTTCCCATCCATATCCATCAAGTGGTAGGTTCCTTCCCAAATGGCTGACTTTATCTGGTAAGGTCCCTCCCAATTTGCTCCAAGAGCCCCATGTGCCAGAACCCTGGTATTTGGCATGACTTTTCTCAGAACTAGGTCTCCAACTTTAAAAGGTCTTGCCTTCACCTTTTTGTTGTAATACCTTCGAACTCTCTGCTGATATGCTGCTAACTTCACTTGCGAATCTTCTCTCAACTCTTCGACCATGTCCAAATACAGTCTATGATTGACCTCATTGTTCTCGGTGTCAAAATACTTTCTTCTTAAGGAACCTGTTCCAACTTCCACAGGTACCATAGCTTCACAACCATAAGCAAGAGTAAAGGGAGACTCACCAGTTGTAGTTCTAGGCGTGGTGTTGTACGACCACAAGACTCCAGGAAGCTCCTCTGGCCAGCTTCCTTTCTTATCTTCAAGCCTTGTCTTCAAAGTATGCTTGATTATCTTATTCACTGCTTCAGTCTGTCCATTACTCTATGGATAGTACACTGCTGAAAATGACTTCTGAATTCCAAACTGCTCACACAATCCTCTAAGCTCTCTATTATCAAACTGCTTCCCGTTGTCAGAAATCAGCTTCTGCGGAATGCCAAACCTGCATACAGTGGCTCGAAACACGAACTCAGTCAAGTTTGATGCTGTAATCTTAGCAAGTGGTTCTGCTTCTGCCCACTTTGTAAAGTAATCAACTGCAACCACTGCATACTTCACTCCTCCTTTTCCTTTCGGGAGTTCTCCAATGAGGTCTATCCCCCAAACAGCGAATGGCCAAGGACTAACAATCTGTTTGATAGGTGCTACAGGACGACTATCAAAATTTGCAAACCTTTGACAATTACTGCATGCCTGTACGAATTTGGTAGCATCTGCTTTGATGGTTGGCCAATAATATCCTTGTCGAAGGACCTTCATGGCTAAAGAATTACCCCCCGAGTGATTTCCACATACTCCTTCATGAATCTCTTCGAGGATATACTTGCATTGTTCTCCAGCTACACACTTGAGCAAAGGTTGATTGAATCCTCGTCTATACAGAACTCCATCATAGATTACATACTTGGCTGCATGATACCTCAACTTCCTGGCTTCATCTTGACTGGGAGGTAGCTCCCCTTTATCCAGGTAACGATGTATTGGGGTCATCCAGGAATCTTCAACTGGAAACTCGATATCCATCACTTCTTCTTTGAAAACACTAGGTTCCTCCTGAATCTGAAGTGGAATTACCCCCAATAATGTGGATTCTCTCTGAGATCCTAGCTTGGCTAATGCATCTGCATTGGTATTTTTTCCTTGAGGTATTTGATCTAGCTTCACCTCTTTGAACTTCGCGATCAATTCCTGAGAGTACCTCAAGCACAAGTCTGTTCGTGGACCTCTCGCCTGAAAACCACCACGAATCTGCCAAACTACTAACATCGAATCACTGAACACTCTAATATTCTCAACTTTCATCTCCAAGGCTAGCTTGAGACCTGCAATCAATGCCTCATACTCTGCATCATTGTTTGTGGCTCTAAAAGCAAAATGAATCGAACTATAGAGTTGGTGTCCCTCCGGACTAACTAGCTCTATGCCTGCACCGGCTCCACCACTGTTAGCAGCTCCATCTACATACAGTGTCCACCAGGGTGCACAGTTGTCATTCTCTGTCTATTCTTCCACCGCCTCTTTTGGCCCCTCCTGGCCAGTAACCTCCACATGAGGTGGAAACTCGATTAAGAAATCTGCTAGAGCTTGAGCTTTGATTGCTGTTTTTGGCTTGTATTCTATGTCGAACTGTCATAACTCCACAGCCCACTTTAACATTCTCCCAGAAGTTTCTGGCCTATGCATCACTTGCTTAAGTGGATATGAGGTTCTTACCTCAATCTTGTGAGCTTGGAAGTAAGGTCGCTGTAACGCCCCCAAATCCGGGGTCAGGGATTTGGTCGTCACACGGAAAACCTTAATAACAAATCAACTGTTTAACCACATTAAACCATCTATAATCATTAATAATTGAGTTACAACATTTGAGACCCCAACCACCAAGCATCTTTTAGGTTATAGGGCTAGAAACAAGAATCAACTCCTTACTACTAGTATAACTTCGTTGAGAAGTACACCAGCAACTAATACTATTTTACGCAAAGTAACATATATATTACACATCAATATACTTACATATAACTTACTCCAGATATAAACTTTCTAGATCATAACGTCTTCACAAAGGCACGCTGCCCGCTTCATCTAAGCCATGCAGATAACCTCGTCCGGCTACCTTCCTCTGAAAAGTTAATATTTGAAAACAAGCAAGTATGAGCGAAAGAATTGCTCAGCAAGTTATTACTAGGGTTTAACAAAATATCAGTTTCTCTTCATCTGTAACAATAATTCCATCATTTCATATCATTTTTCTGTTTTCAGTATAGAAATCTGAAAACCATTCTGAATTCTTTCTTTTTAATCTTTTGGGGATATCTACTGGCGCCAGATACGTAGGACGATGATCAGTCGCCTGACCGTATCCGCTCTCTGTTTACTACTAGTAGAAGGAATGAAGGCCACCTGCATAACATCATCCCTGGAGGAAGGCCACCTGCATAACATCCTCCTGGAGGAAGGCCACCTGCATAACATCCTCCCTTGGCATCTTCGTGCCGAATCATGAATACTAGACTATGTCGCACACAGCCCTGACATAGCCTCTTATGCAAATTTGTTACTAATCCCCCTTTTTATAAGATCATTATTCACTTTATCAACACCATTTCACATTTCACATTTCCATTTCCATTTCACATTATAACCATTTGAAAACATTTATAAAGATATATCATCAGTGTATCAATTCAAGACGTACATTCAGTTCACTATGAAATTCCTTAAACACCCTTTTTAACAATATTTAATCACCCTTATAACACTTAGAATATCTAAAGAATAACTATTCAATAATCCCTTTTAAAATGAATATTATAATTAATATTCATTGAATTAAATAACCATTAAAATAACATTTATCAATATCATTCCAGACATTTTTAACTAAAAATGTCTCATTTATAATCATCGAAATATCTTTATTATTATTCCGGAACAAAGCGATTTTAAGAAAACATTTTAAAAATAATATTCATCTAATTAAATAAATTTAATTAGACGAATAAGGTTTATTTAATTAGTAGATGCTTCGAGAGGTATCTAATAATTAAATAAACACTAGTTTATTGGTGATGTTGCCATTAGGTTAATTATTGCGAAATTCTTTCTAAAAACTTTGTCCGGGTTTTCGAAAATATACCTCTCAAGATAACCCCTTCCACTTTTCCGTTCACATATCAATACCTTTAAAATACACCAACTAACATACTTTACATGTAAATCCCTTTTTAAGAAAATCTGCAAACCTCAACCCTTGTCCCCTTATATAACAAAATATTTGTTAATAACCTCTGAAAGAGTTTAGAACTCAAATATCCTCAGTTTACACATAACGGTAATATTACAAAATAACTTTAAATAACAACTGATACCATCCCTTCCCATATCACTTTACTCCTTATAGTATATCACTCTCTCCCTATCACATATATTACCCGTCAAACCATTTTACTTAAAAGTAAACAATTTATCAAGATAAAGATAGAAGAAATCATGCAAATATGGACTGAAGTCTCATTCCACACATTTCATATATTTTAAAATAAATATACTCTGAACGATAGAGTATGTATAAATAAACTTGCCTCTGGTCCTTAGCACCAGACATAACAGCGCGAATAAATCCTTGGCGTTTCGCCCAAGTAGTTCCATGAACTTTACACGACGCCTCGATCCTTCCTTTTTGATACACGTTGCTCCACTTGATCACGCCCTAATGGTACTGTAATTATTACGAGTACGTGTCAGTCCCCCCTCGTATCTCGAGTAGGCACCACTCGGAATTACCACTAAGTCACCTAAAGTCGTACTATAGTTGTTATCCCTATAACTGACTACTCAAATACCAATTAATGCACATACCACATTTAGTCAACTTCACTTAACATATACAATTATAATACTAGTGTCATTCTATGACAAAACTCAGTTTATAAATAATCCTCAAAACGCATTTAATCCCCGAAACACATAAATCCATGAGACAACAATTATTCTCGAATTAATTCACTTAACACATATACACATAAACAATTAACACCCAAATCATACCTTTAAACCCTTGAAATCAAATAAGTTAAATAAATTTAAATGCAGGGGATTTTTAGAAAATTTCGGCATGTAGTATTCGTTTATCGGACTATGGGCTCAGCCCCTCCATGCCAAACAAAACAATTTAATCCCTGTTTTTGATAAAATAAAAGCTGCCTCAACTTGCAGCAACATAAAAGTAAACAAATAATGAAAAGTACCCGCCCAGACATGCGGCACCTAGCACATAATAATTAACACTACTACTTACGCTACACCAATGATCGTATTTCTCACGCATTTTAATGATACACGTGACAACCAATCATTGATGTTCGTAAGCCCTAGGGAACAACCCCTAGCACTAACTATTACTTACGCTATATCAATGATCACATCACTCAAGTATATTAATTATACTCGTGATAGCTAATCATGGATATTCGTAAGCCCTAGGGATTAGTCGAAAAGAATTACACAAGTCCTTTAAATATTGACATTTAAAAACTTGTGATCTTCTCATAACCCCTAGCACAATTCTAATTATTATAAAATTCTAACATTTAACATGTACCACGTATTCCCATACTTACCAACACCAAGTAATTGACGATTATACATTCAACAAATACTAAGACTTGATTTATACCATTTAGGATTTAACACATAAACATTTACCATTTAGCACATAAACCTTTACAATTTAACCAACCCTTATATCTACACCTTATAAGACAACAACAATTAACAAATCAGTAATCACTAATCCGAACAACAAAATCATATAGCTCGACACACAACTAATCCCAACAATTACAAATAGCAACTTAACTTACCATTAATTAACAAATAGTAATAATACTCAACTTTATTTACCAATTTAATTCACATAACATAGTAATATCCACAATTTTCCACTTTAATTCAATTACGAAAATCCACATATTTAACTCACAACTTATATCTAATTACAATTATGCCAATTAAACAATACTCGAATTTCACAATTAATCAAATTGTAACCATACTAATTTAATAATTAAACTACTACAATTAACACATTAAACTCACAATTACTCCCATCAATTATAATTAGCAACTAAACTCTCCGAATTAATCACGGAAATACAACAATGATATTGCAATTTAAACTAATTAAATTACATCAACTACATAATTATATCACAATTACATTACTACAATCACAATAATTAATCTAAATGAGGAATTAACAATTTTCATCGGAAAAATAAAACGAAGTAAATAAATAAATAAGGTATAAAATTTATACCTCTTCCGATTCCGACCCGTAATTCAAGCCACCGGAACCAATCTCTCCACCATTTCTCATCTCTCTCTCTCTCTCTCTCTCTTCCTCTCTCTCTCTCTCTCTCTCTCTGTTCTCTTCGCGCCACACCACCGCGTGACAGCCACCACCGGCCGCCAACGCGGCGGCGCCGCCCCTCCCCGCTCCCTTGCTCTCGTCGCTGCACCCCCACCCCCTTCTCTGCACACACGAACCCTCCTCCCCAGCTGCACACACCTATACACGCATCTATACACACGGTTACACACATATAACCACACTCTTCATCAACAATTTGAACCCCTAATTGAAATCCCCAATTCAATTACACAACCCTAATTTTTCCCCCAATCTTATTTCTCTCTCCCCGTTCTATTCTATCTGCTGTGTTTTGATATATTGGGCTTGGCCCAATACTAATATATCACTCCTACAATTCATTCCGGGCCCAATTAAAACACTACATCTTCACTTTTAAAACTAATAAACAGCTTTATAAATCGAAATTAAATAAAATTTCAGAAAATTAAACTTTTCATTTTTAAAATAAAGAATATAAAATTACGAACTCCCACATATTTTCGAAATATTTTTCGGATCAAAAATGAATTAAATATGAATTTTCAAAGTTTTGATCCTTTAAATACAATAAAACTCTTAAAATCATTTTAAAATACCGAAACATCCAAATTAATTCACCCAACCATTTTAAAAACTAAATAATATTATAAAGATAATATTACAAAAGATTTCATGATTTTTAATTTCTCCAATAATTTTATAAAATTAATAGAGGATCAAAATGCATGATTTAATTATATTAAAATCCTCAAAAATATAAATAAAATACATCAACCTTCACAACTCACACAAATCATCATATAAACACATAAACACAACTTCACATATATTCCACCTTCCAACAATAATCACATAATATAGTTCATAATTACACTGAACCAGACAATAATTAAATAATTCGCTTTTGAAATTCCTTGAACTGGAATAATGAACAATAAAATAAAATAAAAATTTCCTCCTCATTTTAGGAAAAACATTAATATTCTTAAAATAATAATAGAAATCATTTTCTGAAAATTCGGGTTATTACAGTCTACCCCCCTTAAAAGGATTCCGTCCACGGAATCAGCTAAGGCCACTACTGGGATTCCTTAACTCTTTCATCAACAATACTTATTTTGCAAAACCATAGATATCATCCATTCATAAGCAACTCCTCCAAAACTCAATTCAACTATAGGGTATCTATCCGACACATCACTATTCCTTTCACATATATGTGTCGACCAACTTGCCATTATCATCCTATCCTTGAGAGAGAGCGAACTAATTCTATCAATATGCCACTGATATTCTATTCGTTTTGCGATTCGCTCCAGCTCTTGGCTATTCCATTCGAATCTAACTTCTATCAGCGAATTTCGAGTTGTCCGACCTGGTTGGCATCCCCTTGAAATTTATTAGAGTTAACAAGAATCATGAAGCTTTGAAAAGATAGCTGTCATATCAAGACAAATGTCACCCACTGGTGACCATAGGATTATGAGTTTTGAAACAAACCTTATTGGAAATAGAGAATTTACCGAGAGATCAATATGATCATAAGAACTCACGTTGCGTGTCTCAGTTGAGACATTACTAAAGGTAATTAGCCTTCTTGTATTTCACAACTCACAAGTGATGGCGTCCCATCAGACTTCTATCACACAGACAGATAGTCCTTGTGGCCCCTCTATGTATAGGGTTGTTCGTCTCAGTGGAAGTTGAGAATTATGAAAGAAATTCAAAGTCAAGTCAATAATAATCATCTTCTGACAATTAATTATCAAAGGGACACCTTGGATTAAAATCGAACAATTTCCAAGGCGCGATTTCCAAAGAAATGGATAACCAGAAAGATACTAGTATTCAACAAGCAAGTGGTGCTATATCACCATTGAATTATCCACTATTGAAGAAAAGTGGAAGTTTGAAATAATATCATTCGATAGGGCTTCGAAAACCTGAAGGTAGGGATAATGACAGCTTCTGGCACAATTGAAATTTAATATGGTTTAACACAAGTATTAAAGAATAACTTCGAAGAGGAAATATATCCTTTGTCAAAATTCTCCCTTAGAGATATGTCAAATAATTCATAGATTGGGGAGGTAATCAAAAAGATTCAACAATGGGGATATTGCCAAGGTCTCCACAGATGCCTTTTATGTCGGCTCCTCTGACGGATAATCGTTCGATCCCAGTGCTGTTCTTTTCCATGCACACCCTAAGGTGCTTGATAACTTACGTCATCGTCGACTCGCAATAGTCACTATGAATTCAATCATCGACATTAATAATCACAAGGAGTTCTATTTCAACATATCCTTCAACATAGCATTAAAATCTTAACTTAATCATTGGCACTACACCCGGTAGTCCAACATGAACTCTACATGAGCTCTGACGTTCTCACATAACTATACATACTCCTACTCACTCTCGTTTCTAGTTTACTATAACCTCAGCTCTGATACCAACTGTAACGCCCCCAAATCCGGGGTCAGGGATTTGGTCGTCACACGGAAAACCTTAATAACAAATCAACTGTTTAACCACATTAAACCATCTATAATCATTAATAATTGAGTTACAACATTTGAGACCCCAACCACCAAGCATCTTTTAGGTTATAGGGCTAGAAACAAGAATCAACTCCTTACTACTAGTATAACTTCGTTGAGAAGTACACCAGCAACTAATACTATTTTACGCAAAGTAACATATATATTACACATCAATATACTTACATATAACTTACTCCAGATATAAACTTTCTAGATCATAACGTCTTCACAAAGGCACGCTGCCCGCTTCATCTAAGCCATGCAGATAACCTCGTCCGGCTACCTTCCTCTGAAAAGTTAATATTTGAAAACAAGCAAGTATGAGCGAAAGAATTGCTCAGCAAGTTATTACTAGGGTTTAACAAAATATCAGTTTCTCTTCATCTGTAACAATAATTCCATCATTTCATATCATTTTTCTGTTTTCAGTATAGAAATCTGAAAACCATTCTGAATTCTTTCTTTTTAATCTTTTGGGGATATCTACTGGCGCCAGATACGTAGGACGATGATCAGTCGCCTGACCGTATCCGCTCTCTGTTTACTACTAGTAGAAGGAATGAAGGCCACCTGCATAACATCATCCCTGGAGGAAGGCCACCTGCATAACATCCTCCTGGAGGAAGGCCACCTGCATAACATCCTCCCTTGGCATCTTCGTGCCGAATCATGAATACTAGACTATGTCGCACACAGCCCTGACATAGCCTCTTATGCAAATTTGTTACTAATCCCCCTTTTTATAAGATCATTATTCACTTTATCAACACCATTTCACATTTCACATTTCCATTTCCATTTCACATTATAACCATTTGAAAACATTTATAAAGATATATCATCAGTGTATCAATTCAAGACGTACATTCAGTTCACTATGAAATTCCTTAAACACCCTTTTTAACAATATTTAATCACCCTTATAACACTTAGAATATCTAAAGAATAACTATTCAATAATCCCTTTTAAAATGAATATTATAATTAATATTCATTGAATTAAATAACCATTAAAATAACATTTATCAATATCATTCCAGACATTTTTAACTAAAAATGTCTCATTTATAATCATCGAAATATCTTTATTATTATTCCGGAACAAAGCGATTTTAAGAAAACATTTTAAAAATAATATTCATCTAATTAAATAAATTTAATTAGACGAATAAGGTTTATTTAATTAGTAGATGCTTCGAGAGGTATCTAATAATTAAATAAACACTAGTTTATTGGTGATGTTGCCATTAGGTTAATTATTGCGAAATTCTTTCTAAAAACTTTGTCCGGGTTTTCGAAAATATACCTCTCAAGATAACCCCTTCCACTTTTCCGTTCACATATCAATACCTTTAAAATACACCAACTAACATACTTTACATGTAAATCCCTTTTTAAGAAAATCTGCAAACCTCAACCCTTGTCCCCTTATATAACAAAATATTTGTTAATAACCTCTGAAAGAGTTTAGAACTCAAATATCCTCAGTTTACACATAACGGTAATATTACAAAATAACATTAAATAACAACTGATACCATCCCTTCCCATATCACTTTACTCCTTATAGTATATCACTCTCTCCCTATCACATATATTACCCGTCAAACCATTTTACTTAAAAGTAAACAATTTATCAAGATAAAGATAGAAGAAATCATGCAAATATGGACTGAAGTCTCATTCCACACATTTCATATATTTTAAAATAAATATACTCTGAACGATAGAGTATGTATAAATAAACTTGCCTCTGGTCCTTAGCACCAGACATAACAGCGCGAATAAATCCTTGGCGTTTCGCCCAAGTAGTTCCATGAACTTTACACGACGCCTCGATCCTTCCTTTTTGATACACGTTGCTCCACTTGATCACGCCCTAATGGTACTGTAATTATTACGAGTACGTGTCAGTCCCCCCTCGTATCTCGAGTAGGCACCACTCGGAATTACCACTAAGTCACCTAAAGTCGTACTATAGTTGTTATCCCTATAACTGACTACTCAAATACCAATTAATGCACATACCACATTTAGTCAACTTCACTTAACATATACAATTATAATACTAGTGTCATTCTATGACAAAACTCAGTTTATAAATAATCCTCAAAACGCATTTAATCCCCGAAACACATAAATCCATGAGACAACAATTATTCTCGAATTAATTCACTTAACACATATACACATAAACAATTAACACCCAAATCATACCTTTAAACCCTTGAAATCAAATAAGTTAAATAAATTTAAATGCAGGGGATTTTTAGAAAATTTCGGCATGTAGTATTCGTTTATCGGACTATGGGCTCAGCCCCTCCATGCCAAACAAAACAATTTAATCCCTGTTTTTGATAAAATAAAAGCTGCCTCAACTTGCAGCAACATAAAAGTAAACAAATAATGAAAAGTACCCGCCCAGACATGCGGCACCTAGCACATAATAATTAACACTACTACTTACGCTACACCAATGATCGTATTTCTCACGCATTTTAATGATACACGTGACAACCAATCATTGATGTTCGTAAGCCCTAGGGAACAACCCCTAGCACTAACTATTACTTACGATATATCAATGATCACATCACTCAAGTATATTAATTATACTCGTGATAGCTAATCATGGATATTCGTAAGCCCTAGGGATTAGTCGAAAAGAATTACACAAGTCCTTTAAATATTGACATTTAAAAACTTGTGATCTTCTCATAACCCCTAGCACAATTCTAATTATTATAAAATTCTAACATTTAACATGTACCACGTATTCCCATACTTACCAACACCAAGTAATTGACGATTATACATTCAACAAATACTAAGACTTGATTTATACCATTTAGGATTTAACACATAAACATTTACCATTTAGCACATAAACCTTTACAATTTAACCAACCCTTATATCTACACCTTATAAGACAACAACAATTAACAAATCAGTAATCACTAATCCGAACAACAAAATCATATAGCTCGACACACAACTAATCCCAACAATTACAAATAGCAACTTAACTTACCATTAATTAACAAATAGTAATAATACTCAACTTTATTTACCAATTTAATTCACATAACATAGTAATATCCACAATTTTCCACTTTAATTCAATTACAAAAATCCACATATTTAACTCACAACTTATATCTAATTACAATTATGCCAATTAAACAATACTCGAATTTCACAATTAATCAAATTGTAACCATACTAATTTAATAATTAAACTACTACAATTAACACATTAAACTCACAATTACTCCCATCAATTATAATTAGCAACTAAACTCTCCGAATTAATCACGGAAATACAACAATGATATTGCAATTTAAACTAATTAAATTACATCAACTACATAATTATATCACAATTACATTACTACAATCACAATAATTAATCTAAATGAGGAATTAACAATTTTCATCGGAAAAATAAAACGAAGTAAATAAATAAATAAGGTATAAAATTTATACCTCTTCCGATTCCGACCCGTAATTCAAGCCACCGGAACCAATCTCTCCACCATTTCTCATCTCTCTCTCTCTCTCTCTCTCTTCCTCTCTCTCTCTCTCTCTCTCTCTGTTCTCTTCGCGCCACACCACCGCGTGACAGCCACCACCGGCCGCCAACGCGGCGGCGCCGCCCCTCCCCGCTCCCTTGCTCTCGTCGCTGCACCCCCACCCCCTTCTCTGCACACACGAACCCTCCTCCCCAGCTGCACACACCTATACACGCATCTATACACACGGTTACACACATATAACCACACTCTTCATCAACAATTTGAACCCCTAATTGAAATCCCCAATTCAATTACACAACCCTAATTTTTCCCCCAATCTTATTTCTCTCTCCCCGTTCTATTCTATCTGCTGTGTTTTGATATATTGGGCTTGGCCCAATACTAATATATCACTCCTACAATTCATTCCGGGCCCAATTAAAACACTACATCTTCACTTTTAAAACTAATAAACAGCTTTATAAATCGAAATTAAATAAAATTTCAGAAAATTAAACTTTTCATTTTTAAAATAAAGAATATAAAATTACGAACTCCCACATATTTTCGAAATATTTTTCGGATCAAAAATGAATTAAATATGAATTTTCAAAGTTTTGATCCTTTAAATACAATAAAACTCTTAAAATCATTTTAAAATACCGAAACATCCAAATTAATTCACCCAACCATTTTAAAAACTAAATAATATTATAAAGATAATATTACAAAAGATTTCATGATTTTTAATTTCTCCAATAATTTTATAAAATTAATAGAGGATCAAAATGCATGATTTAATTATATTAAAATCCTCAAAAATATAAATAAAATACATCAACCTTCACAACTCACACAAATCATCATATAAACACATAAACACAACTTCACATATATTCCACCTTCCAACAATAATCACATAATATAGTTCATAATTACACTGAACCAGACAATAATTAAATAATTCGCTTTTGAAATTCCTTGAACTGGAATAATGAACAATAAAATAAAATAAAAATTTCCTCCTCATTTTAGGAAAAACATTAATATTCTTAAAATAATAATAGAAATCATTTTCTGAAAATTCGGGTTATTACAGTCGCAGCTTCCTGGAAGCTAGAATCAATGCGAAAACCAGCTTCTCCATTCCTGTATACCTCATTTCTGCATCAAGTAACCTTTTACTAACATAGTAGACTGGGCTCTGCTGTCCATTCTCTTCTCGAACCAGAACTGCACTAATGGAATACTTTAATACGGCAAAGTAAAGTATCAATGTTTCTCCATCCACAGGTTTGGCTAACAGTGGGGGGATCCCCAAATGCTCCTTTAACTTTCCAAACGCTATCTCACATTCTACCGTCCACTCGAAATTGCTTCCTTTCTTTATAGCTTTAAAGAACTCCTGACACTTATCAGTGGACTTCGAGATGAATCTGTTCAAGGCTGCAACTCTCCCTGTGAGGGACTGAACCTCTCTCATAGTCCTTGGTGACCTCATATCAATCAACGCTTTAATTTTGGCTGGGTTGGCTTCGATACCTTTGTGATTCACCATAAAACCCAGAAACTTTCCTGATTCTACTCCGAACACACATTTTTGAGGGTTCAGCTTCATTCTATACTTTCGCAAGATTCCGAACATTTCTTCTAAGTGCTTTACATGGTCAATAGCTTCCTTGGATTTGACTAGCATATCATCCACATATACTTCCATAGTATGGCCAATTTGGTCTTTAAACATCATATTCACTAACCGTTGGTATGTGGCTCCAGCATTAATCATTCCAAATGGCATGCATACATAGCAATAAAGACCTCTATCCGTGATAAAAGAAGTATGCTCTTGATCAGGTTCATACATAGGAATTTGATTATAACCTGAATATGCATCCATAAAGCTGAGGAGGGCATGCCCAGCTGCTGCATCCACTAACTGATCAATCCGTGGCAGTGGGAAACTGTCCTTCGGGCATGCTTTGTTGAGATCTGTGAAGTCCACATAGGTTCTCCATTTCCCATTAGGTTTCTTTACCAAAACAGGGTTTGCCAACCATACTGGTAGAAAGATTCTTTAACCAATCCTGCATCCAATAACCTGTCGACCTCTTCTTTCAATGCTTGAGCTCTTTCTCCACTAACTGGTCTTCGTTTCCGTCTCACTCCTTTCTTTTCTGGATCAATATTCAACTTATGACACATGACCCTTGGATCTATCCCTTCCATATCTGCGTGACACCATGCGAACACATCCAGGTTCTTGCCCAAAAAGGTAATGAGAGATTCCTTTAAGGCTGGGTCAAGTTGAGCTCCAATCTTCAACACTTTTGTACCATCTTTGTCATTGATCTTCACATCCAAAGTTTCACCAGCTGGTCCAGCCTTGACCATGGTTTCTGGCATTCGAGGATCTAAGTCTACCTCCATCTCTGTGGTTGAGTCCTCTTGAGGTTCCTGGACTATAGACGGTTCCTGAACTTCGTGCATGACATTCCTTCTCTTTGATGCTGGCTGACTGTCTTCATTGCTTCCATTAAGTTTCAGTTTTTGGGATTTTTCTTCATCCAATCCTTCTGCCATACACACATCACCATCCTTGTCCGTAGGGGGTGCACTTTCTATCAGCAAGTAAGGGGTATCTGGTCCCCGAAAAACTGGAATCTCAGCATGAGGTTCCTCTTTTATGATCTCTTCAATTCTTATAGCTCTACAGGATGCTGGCACAAAACCTTCCAAGGGCGGACTATGCAGGTCGAGCATTATTTTGTCTGGGTTCTTTCCTGGAAAATCATCAGGAACCTCGTCCATAGGTTCAGGCAATTTAACAGCCTTAGCAGCATGTTGCAAAGCTTTGGTGTAACACTCTCTAGACTCATACTGACATCCTCGAACTACACCAATTCCATTTGGTGTTGGGAACTTCATAGTTAGGTGGTAAATAGAGGTTATCACCCTCATCTCTTTCAAGACGGGTCTTCCCAGAATAGCATTGTTGTTCATATTCTCCTCTATAACAATGAATTCTGCCAGCTGTGTAATGCAACATGGTTTGTTACCTAGAGTTACGGGTAAACGAATCTTACCTTTGATAGGAACCTGATTATTAGTGAATCCGTACAAGGTATCGTTTGTTGGAGTTAAGTCTTTATCCAGAAAATGCATCTTCTTGAAAGCTGAGTAAGATAACAGGTTTACAGAGCTTCCATTATCAACTAGCACTCGATGAACCTCATAAGACCCGATTCCGGCCTCGACCACTAAAGCATCGGTATGGGGATGGTGCACCCAAGAAGCATCTTCTTCAGTGAAAGTAATATCTACATCCTCTCCTTCAAACAGCTTTGGAGACCTCTGTTATAGATTGTAAACACTGGTCAAAGGATGTTCTTTAGCTTCACGGGTATATCTCTCCATGGCGCTCCTGCTACTTCCTCCAATGTGGGGACCTCCTATAATTGTGCGTATGCACCCAGCCTTAGGTGGTCCTTCCATCACAACAGGTTCCTGTGTCTGTGTCTTCTGAGTCTTCTCATCTCTATACTTTTTGCCTTCTTGAGCCACCCATTCACTTAACTGCCCTTATCTGATTAGAGTTTCAATTAGGTCCCTGAGGTGACGGCAGTCTGTAGTATTATGCCCATTGTTATCATGGAAGTCACAGTATGGACGCTTATTCTTATTCCCTGGAGGACCAGTTCTGAAAGGCTTCTTAAACCACGAGGACTTCTCATTCACCGCGTAAATGTGATCGATTGGAGCTACCAAAGGGGTGAAAGTTTCATAGACAGGTCTCTCATGTTTGTTGTTGTTATAGGAAGCTGGTGGCGGGACCTGACTCATGACAGGTCTAGTAGGATTCACAGCTTCAGGCTTCACCTGGGATGTACGACTAACCACCTTTTTATTGTCATGACCATTGGGGCTTCTTGGTCTCGACCTCTTGCTTCCACTTTGCCTTACGAAATCTGGATCCTTCTTTAACTCGGCCAGAAATTCCTCCACAAGACGAAAAGGTTCTGCTGGGCATAAAAATCTACCAACGTCTCTGGTTCTTTTCCTTGAAGTGCTTTCCAAAAGTTTGAGCCTCCTTTGACTCCGGCAATTAAGAAATTCTTTATCGTTTCCTCAGATGCTTTCCTAACCTTCGGAACCTCTGCATTGAACCTCTTGAAGTATTCCGTCAATGTCTCACTAGGTCTTTGCTTGATGTTGGCTAAGGTATTGGTAGGTGGTGCGAATGCAATGGATGCTCTAAATTGAGTGACGAAGAGCTTCCCCATACTCGCCCAAGAACTAATCGAATCAGCAGGTAACCTTTTGAACCATTGATGGGCTCCACCCTGTAGGGTTGCAGCCAGTAACCTGCATCTGGTGGCTTCCTTCACTTGATAGACATCCATCTCTGTGTCGAAATGACTGAGGTATTCAATGGGGTCAGTAGTTCCATCGAATTTCAACTCATTCGAAGGCCTGTAAGACCTAGGCAGAGCCGACTTTCGAACCTTCTTGGTGAAAGGAGAAGCAGTTATAGGATTCACAGCAAGATTCTTTTCGTCCTTGAGTTGAGCCAAAATTTTCTTGATATCTTCTGCTGTCACCTCCCCAGTATCTTCCGCCTTTGTCTTTTTGCTCGTTCCTTCCTCCTCTTGCGACTCTGCAGTGCTTGATTCTTCAGTATCCTCGTCTGAATCTGTGTTTTCTTCTTCAATTATCTCAACAGATGGGTCTTTATCTTTCTTCTTTTTCTGTGAGGAACCTCCAGTCTTGGTCTTCTTCTTTCCCTTGGACCCTGTACGGCCCTTGCTAACAGTTTTACTCTTCTCAGGATTCTCTAGTTCTTCATCACCATTATTCTGCTTTGGTCCTTCACCATCTTCTGGAACCTCCTCTCCATCCTCAGATTCTTCTTCCTCAAAGTTCAACTGTTTCGGAGTAACCTTCGACTTCTTGCCTTTCTTTACCTTCTTTTTCTTTTTTTTGCTTGAAGCCTGCTCCAAAGTCGACAATCATTCTCCCACAGTCTTTAAGACTTCCATCATAGCTGCTTTGGTAACCTTCGGTGCTTTGTTAGGAGATTTGTTCCCATCGTGAATCTGTCGCTCAGAACGGGTTGCTTCACTATCAGAGTTGCCTGACATCTTTTCCACTCTTAAGATATTAACTATCCCCTCCTTCTAGCGCCAATGTTGATGAGAGGATTTTGTAACAACTTTTGAGAGGTTTACGGGTAGTTGTATAGGCTAGCGATCAACTTTTCTGTGAAAAGGTTTGGGTTGTGTTTATGGGGGTTGAGCTGTGCTCGAGGGTGTCTCCAATAATCTCAAGTGCCTTTAGAGAGAATTAGAGAACTTAATGCGTCTTTCCCTGAGGTGCCTACGTACCCTTGTATATATAGGGATCAAGCTCACGTAGTTCTAATATGATTCTGTCTCTTACTGGAATAGCTGTATTCGGTCACCTAGTTCGTGTAGGACTCAGGTTCCTTTAGAGCCTTCCACAAACTAGTTGGCTAAGTAGAGTACACACTCGAGTTCGTACCCTACTATAGTTCTCTCATTGATCAGAGATAATTCTAGGATCATCTGCGCCCTAGAATTATACTCCAATATCAATTCGTTTATCTGTTCTAGATGGCTTCTAGAACTTTCTATTGGCAACTCGTAGGAACCTGGTACTCAGGAGCCTATATCTCAGGAGCCTGTTTCTCAGGAACCTCCTTATTTCGGGACATATCGCTTAGGGACCTCCCTTTAGGCGTCAGTACCTGCACAAATAACAAACTGGTTAGACTGGATAACTCTTCGCATGCTTTTATCATCTCTATGGCTGTTGCTATACTAACTCGAACTCTTCTGCTGGGAGGAACCTGGTCTTCTAGTGCTCAGCTCAGCTTCCTGACCATTGGGAACCTCCTGATACTCATACTTCCTTAGTCATTTCTTCTATCTGACCTTCACAACTCGTAAGGGATCTATCTTCTGGCTTGTATGGATCGAACCCTATAGCTTAATGGGCCTATGTTGCCCAGTAAATAACAATTGTAGAAGGGGGGTTGAATACAATTGTATAAGATTTTCGACTTAAAACAAATAACACAAGTATGAATCAATAACAGCTTTATTAACTCTGATATAAAACTGTTACAAAACTCTCTTAAGAAATTCTTATGTTCTTAAGAGCTGCTAGGTTACAAGATAACTCGTGTAAGCGATTACAAAATGTAAAACCTAAACTGTGTTTATATAGTGTACACAGTTGCACTATCAATTACAAGATATTCTAAATCAATTACATATATCTCTGAATGCATATCTTGTATGATAGCTGTATTCCTACAAATTAGGAACCGACATATCAATCTTCCTTGATCTCTGGTCGACGAGAATCTTCATCAAATACTAACCAGCTTCTAATCCTGATAATCCAATACTGACGTTGTATTCCTGATGACGTCAGCATCAGTATCTGATCAGTAATGCCCAGATCCTGATCATCTCTTGAATCAATATCTAACAATCTCCCCCAATTTGTTCTTTATAAAACAAAGCACAAATTCCTTGATTCAAGATGTCAAAAACTCAAAACAAAATACCTTCTAAAAATCATCAGGAACAGTTTCAGAAATTCTTTGATAAAACAAATTCAGTCTCAAGAATTCAGATAACAATTCTTCTTCCTTGCTTTCAAGAATTTGAATCAGTTTCTTCTTCAAATTTTTGAGTTCTTCATCTTCCTCATTAATCTGATAAATAGCTGCCCTGATATTCTGAATTGAGTTTCTCGGAAGATCTAAGTCACCTAGCAACACATAAGCAATTTCCTTCCCATCTGGATTTAGAGACAGTTGTTCCATGCCTAGATACACTTCTTTAACAGCTGTACCTTTCTTCATTTCAACCTCTATATCTCTTAAATTTAAGTACATGGGAATATAATTACCATCATACCTTGTTCCTCCATCCATGAACCTCTGTCTAATCTTCATGTAAATCATGACACACCAATTTTGATTCCAGATTCAGAAACATGAGTTGACTGCTTAGTTTGAGTATTCGTTCTCTTTGTCACTAAAGCAGCATCAGAGGTTTTAACTTTATGATGTGACTTAGCACCACCATCATTTCCAGAATTATCATCATCCTTTTGTACAACTGGATCAGGTGAACACTTTGTTTTGACTATCTTCTCCCCCTTTTTGACATCAGTATCGTCCTGAATGAAGAAAGACAATATAAGCTTGAGGGTTTCATCAATAGTATCAACTTTTGATTCCAAGACAATCATTCTAGAATCCAATCTCTTGTCAAGAGCTTTAATATCATCTGCAAGAAGGCGTGCTTGAGAAGCAGTAGCAGATATAGAAACAGATGTTTGAATACCCGCTTGAAATTTATCTGTTGCAGCCTTCATAGAGTCAATCTCACTCTTCAATCCCTTTGCTAGAAGAGCATTGGTTTTGAGAAGAGCCTTAAGTTCCGGTGTCGGCATCCGCGTAGCAATATGACCAGAATGAAAAAGAGCATTTTGAAAATTCATCTCAGTATTCGATTCATTCCATTCTGTATCCCATTCATGTCCCCTTGCAGCTCGAGTATCAGGAGGAAGAAGTAAACTATACTCCCCTCTGAAATCTTCTTGAGTCATTGACTGCATGTATCTACTTGAAGACCCATAAGTAGATTGGAGACTTGCTTTTATAGCTGTCTGCATTTGCCTTGTTTCAAGATCAGCATGATCATCATCATCATCATCTGAGCCACCACCAGCCTCAGGAAGTTTATTTTCAACATCATCATCAGGAAGCATAATACCTTTCAGTTTCAAAACACCAGTAGATACAGCTGGTGAATCCTGATGACCTGCAGACAAATTAGTAACATTTCCTAAATCTCTCTTTTCTTTTAAAGTGATCTCATCACTTCTCACAATGTTACCTAAGTTACTTTCAATAGCAACTTCTACCTCACTAGAAGTTAATAACTTCTCACTCTTTTCTTCCTCTCCCTTTGCCAGTTCAGGAGACTGCCTCTCATCACTCTTCTTTTTCTCTAAATGTTCACTCTCAATCTCACAAGAAAGGTTCTGGCTCATTAAATGTGAAGAAATAAGAGGTGGCTGAGAAGAGTGGTCTGAAGTCATACAAATAGAGGTATCCCTTTTATCAGGTCTATCTGTAATCATACTATCAGTAGTAAATGAAGTAGGGAAAGAGATGTTACCTGATGAAGTAGTTAAAGAATCCATTGGCCTTGCTGAAATTGGCTCAATAAGCAATGGAATAAGTAGATCAGTAGTACTTTCATCAGGATTGACCACTGCAACTATAGCATGACTTGCATCAGTATTTGCTACTGATGGTTCTTGTGTAGTCTGAGGTTTTGAAGCTTCTTCAACACTTTGAGTCAAAGGTTCTTGTGTGCTTCCCTCAAATGCAGTGTCAGCAATCACTCTATCACATTTAGCAATGTGCAAATCATGAGCAGCTTTTTCTGCCAGACTTCTAGCAAGTTCAATTTCAATTTCAGAAGCCCCTTGAGCATTGTCAGGAAACTCCCTTGCTGATGTGAGTTTGCCAGCATCTTCACTTTGAGAAGATGGTTCTTGTGGGGCAGGAATATTCTTGTCTTCACCTTCCCTTTGAGAAGATGGTTCTTGTGGGACTATTCCTTCAGAAATGTCTTCACCTACACTTTGAGTAGGTGGTTCTTGTGTGACTGGATCTGCAATAGCTTCTGAACTCCTTTGAAGTTCAGGTTCTTGTGGGCTGGATCCTCTCAGAGATGACACAGTAGTCCTCTGTTTCTTTTGTCTATGAAAAACATTTGCTTCAGCAGTTTTTACTTCAAGAGGTGAAGGTTTAACACCCAGCTGAGCAGCAATAGCATTTACTTTATCGACAGACATCTCAATAATTCTTCCCTTTGGAGATTCAGATGCTGGAGAATCAGAAATCTCAACAGTCTTCATAGGTGAATTATTAGGAGTAGAGATGTCAGGATTAGCAGTAGCGTCAGGAACTGATGATCCATCCTGATTAACAACATCAGGATTGTTTTCCATAGCATCAGTAAGATTCAGAAATTCTGTGTGATCAACAAATTTGCCTTTGCTGATTAATCTTCTTCTTTTCTTTGACTTTTCAGAGACAGCTACTTCTCTTGTATCAACAACATCAATCTCCTTCTTTTTCAACAAGACTGATATAGGCATTGTATCATCATCAGAATCAGAAATAGCTCCTTGATCAACTTTCCTTTTCACTCCTGTTCCTTTATTCAAACCAGATGTTTCAAGAACTCTTTGTCCACCCCCTTGTGACTTCATTTGAGAGTGAGTTGGAGTGGAGAAATCCTTTGACCCTGATTGCCTCTTAGACACATCAGATCTAGCTGATTTCTTTGATTTTACAACTGATGCCTTTTGTGAGACACCAGAGGTGGTTAACTGTTTAGGTAAGTGTTTAGGTTGTGTGCTTGTGTCAGGAATAGGATGTGTAAGGTCCTGTTCCATAGCACCAGTTGTTGGGCCATATTGAATAGGCATTCTCTCTCTTAAAAGAGACCATACTTCATCAGGAATGTATGGAGGTCCCACAAACTTATTTGCCTTATTTCACTTAATGCCTTTAGTATAAAGGAACCATAATCAAATGAGAGATCATGAATTAGAGAGTACCCAATTTTGGCTGAACCTGTGGGTAAGGCATCAAAGTTTGACACTTTATTCAAGAAACATCTGCTGATTGTGTCAAAGAAGAAATTCCATTCCTTCTTGAGCTTTGTCCTGTAGAGCTCTCCAAACTTCTTTGGTGTTCCATTGTAACCCAAGCTTACAACATACTCAAGAAGTTTTGCATCAGGAACTTTGAATCCAGGCTTACCAATGATTGACGGTAAGTGTAGGGCTTCAGTGACAATCTCAGGAGTCACATAGTATGTAACATTGTCATATTCAAAGCTCATCTGAGGATTCTCTGAAGTAAGACCTTTCCCAAAAACACTTGTATTCCAAACCTGCATAACAGACTTAAAAGATATCTTGGCAGGTTGGGTTAGAGCATAATTGATTGGGCTTGAGGCCAAAAAGTCCTGAATAATGTGGAAATCACTTGGCAAGTCCTGATGATCTAGAACTGCAGTGAAGTTATTAGTATTAAAAGTAACTCCATTGATTACCACCTTGCTGTTCATGAATAAGTTCTCCATTGGAATTTCAAACACAAAAGATGTGTTAATTTTGAAATTAGGGTTTGAGAGTGCAGAGACAAAGAGAGACGATGCTTTACTGATAGTTTGAGAAAACTAAATCAATTAGTAAACTAAATTGATTTTAGACAATACTTGTAACTTCTCAAAAACAGGTGTCAGTAAATCATTCGTTTATGCTAAAGTAATGGACCAAATTACGTGAGAGAGTGGTGAGGATTACACGCGTCATGACTTACATCTATAACTGTATGTAAGCATCGAGTGAGCACACGCGCTAAGTATTATTCGGAAAATAAAATTGTGACCAAAATAAAACATGGTAATTTTGTTTTAAATAAAGAAATTTAAAACACCACAATCGAATAATACCTGGTACTTGCACCAGTAATATGAATCGTTTCATATTCTCGTTCCACCCTTCTCTATTTAATCTTAGAGACTTGTCCACTTACTTCTATAACGCTTCATTCTCTCCTGTAAGAAAAATCAAAAAAACCCTTCTCATCAAAAGTTTTAACAATGTCAAACCTTACCATCATTGAGAAAAACCTCCATCTCTTAGAGAAAAGAGATATATTTAGTTATTCTCGTGAAGAGTTTGATGCTTTCGACTGGGAAAGACAACTGGAGACTCTCTGGTTGCAGATGGATGCAGGTCTCGAAGAAATCGAGAAGGAAAAGCCTGCAAAAGTGATCGACATTGATGCTGCCCTCCAAACAGCATTCGCATGGCTTTCATCTAAGGCATCCTCATCCAACTCCATCAACCATTGTTAATGAATATGTCAGCAAAAATAACCTTATCCCTGTCAACTTCCACCCAAACAAAGTGGCAAAGATGGGATCTGGGATGGCTATTAACAATGGAGTGGATTGGTCTCTTATTTCCTATTGAATAGATTTGTAGATAGAGAACACAAAAGATGTAATCTTTGAATGTAAACTCTTTCTTATTATCAATGAAAAATCTTGTTATTCTATTCTATTCAATGTTTTTCCTGATTTAACATGTTATCTGAAAATAAATACGAGGACTAATTAAAGTGATCACATTATCAGGAATTCAATAACATTAAACATAGCTTGAATCAGGAAATTTAGATAAAATGAAGACAGTTAGATTCTGACAAAATACTGATTATCGAATCGTTGCATCAGGATTCGACGTTGATCACTGTCAGGATTGACTTTCCATCAGTATTTGCAAGTCGTCAGTATCTGATGACTTCTTTTTCTCAGGGACTGCCATAGTTTACCATTCCAAGTTCATTCACCAACTTTGTAAAAGTAGCCTCAGGTAGTGGCTTGGTGTATATATCAGCTAACTGTTGATCAGTAGGAACAAAATGAAGTTCAATTGTTCCTTCCAGTACTTGTTCTCTTATGAAGTGATACCTGATGCTGATGTGCTTTGTAAGAGAATGTTGAACTGGATTTCCTGTCATAGCAGTAGCACTTTGGTTATCACAATAAATAGGTATTTTTGAAAATGACAAACCATAGTCCATTAGCTGATTTCTCATCCACATGATCTGAGCACAACAGCTTCCAACAGCAATGTACTCAGCTTCTGCAGTTGATGTGGAGATAGACTTTTGCTTTTTACTGAACCAAGAAACTAGTCTTCCTCCAAGAAACTGACAACTGCCTGAAGTACTTTTCCTGTCTATTTTGCATCCAGCAAAATCAGCATCTGAATAGCCACATAAACTAAAGTCTGATTCTCTGGCATACCAAAGGCCAAGAGAAGATGTGCCCTTTAGATATCTGAAAATCCTTTTTACTGCAATGAGATGTGGTTCTTTAGGATTTGCTTGAAATCTTGCACATAGACAGGTTGCATACATGATATCTGGTCTGCTAGCAGTTAGATATAAGAGTGAGCCAATCATTCCTCTATAGTTGGTTACATCTACTTTAGTTCCTTGATCAGGATCAAGCTTTGTAGCTGTAGCTATAGGAGTGGAAGCTGTAGAGCTGTCTTGCATGTTAAACCTTTTTAGTAAATTCTTTGTGTATTTTGACTGATTAATAAAAATCCCCTCATCAGTCTGTTTAACTTGAAGACCTAAGAAATAGCTCATTTCACCCATCATGCTCATTTGATATCTCGACTGCATTAGCTTTGAAAACTTCTCACACAGCTTAGTATTAGTTGACCCAAAAATGATATCATCAACATATATTTGAACTAACAGCAAATCCTTATCATGATTCAGATAAAACAAGGTTTTATCAATTGTATATACCTCTGTTGAATCCACTTTCCAGTAAGAATTGAGCTAGGGTTTCATACCAGGCTCTTGGAGCTTGCTTTAGTCCATAAAGTGCTTTATCCAGTCTATAGACATGATCTGGATGTTTGGGATCAATAAATCCAGGAGGTTGTTCAACATATACCTCCTCTTCCAATTCTCCATTGAGAAATGCACTTTTTACGTCCATCTGGAATACTTTGAATTTCTTGTGGGCTGCATATGCCAGAAAAATTCTGATGGCCTCCAGTCTTGCAACAGGAGCAAAAGTCTCATCATAATCTATTCCTTCCTGTTGAGAATACCCCTTTGCTACTAATCTTGCTTTATTTCTCACAATTGTGCCATCTGAATCAGTCTTATTTCTGAATACCCACTTTGTACCTACAATAGACCTTCCTTTGGGTATTGGTACAAGTTTCCAGACTTCATTTCTTTCAAACTCATTCAGTTCTTCTTGCATAGCTGTCACCCAATCAGCATCCTTAAGTGCATCTTCAACTTTCTTGGGCTCCTCCTTTGACAGAAAGTTATTATATAAACATTCATTTTGAGTTGCACTTCTTGTCTTAACACCTGCTTCAGGATTCCCAATTATTAAATCAGGAGTATGACTTTTTGTCCATTTCCTTGTTGATGGTAAGTCATTTCTTGAACTGGATGCTCCCCCTGGATTGGTGTTTTCTTCAAAAGAACTAGAGTTGCTAGAAGCTCCCCCTGAGATAGTGCTATCTCTTTCTGATATACTATCTTGATTGTCACTTGAGTCTGTTTCTGATGAATCTCTACTTGATGTTTGAGTTGAATCATCACTAGTGATGTCTCGCTCTTGCTCCCCCTCAACATTTGCATTATTTGAGTCATCATCAGTAACAGGTGTTTGATCAGGAATTGATCGATCGTCAGGATCTGACAGAATATCAGTATCTGACGTGACTTCATCAAGATTGTTGATAGCTTCATTTGCAAAAGTCAAACTGTCATGAGAGTCTTCTTTTATTCCTGTTAGCTTTCTATCATCAAAAGATACATTAATAGACTCCATGACTGTCTTTGTTCTTAGATTGTAGACTTTAAAGGCTCTTGTTGTTGGATAGCCAATAAAGATGGCCTCATCAGCTTTTGTCTCAAATTTTCCTAGCTGTTCTGGATGAGGTCTTAGAACAAAGCACTTGCAGCCAAACACATGTAGATGCTTCAAACTTGGCTTCTTTTCCTTAATCATCTGATAAGGAGTTACACCTTGTCTGTTGATTAGTGTAATATTTTGAGTGTAACAAGCTGTGTTGACTGCTTCTGCCCAGAAATATGTAGGTAGTTTAGCTTCTTCCAACATAGTTCTACCAGCTTCAATAAGAGTTCTGTTCTTTCTTTCAACTACTCCATTTTGCTGAGGAGTGCCAGGAGCAGAGAATTGTTGAACTATTCCTTTGTATTTGCAGAACTCTTCCATTGCTGAATTCTTGAATTTAGTCCCATTATCACTTCTCAGAATCTTGACTTTGTATTCCGTGCCAGTTTCAATAAGTCTAACGTGGTCCAACAGTATTTCAGCAGTTTCATCTTTTCTGTGAAGAAAATAAACCCAGGTAAATCTAGTATATTCATCAACAATGACTAGAGTATACCTTTTCTTACTGATGGACATAATATTCACTGGTCCAAACAAGTCGAGGTGTAGCATGTGATATGGTTCATCAATTGAGGATTCAGATTTGCTCTTGAATGATGTCCTTCTCTGTTTAGCCTTCTGACAAGCATCACAGAGTCCATCAGGAGTATATAGAGCCTTTGGTAATCCTCTCACCAAGTCTTTCTTAACCAACTCATTTATATTGTTGAAGTTGAGATGAGAAAGCTTCTTATGCCAGTTCCAACTTTCATCTACAGATGCTTTACTGATGAGGCATGTAGTTGGATTTTCAGTATTAGTGTAAATGTTGGCTTCATAAATGTTACCATGTCTTTGACCTGTTAATGCAATCTTTCCTGAAGATTTGCTAATAACTTCAAAATGAGTATCATTAAAGTTGACACGATAACCTCTGTTTGTGATCTGACTAACACTCAACAGATTGTGCTTTAGTCCTTTCACCAGAGCTACTTTCTCAATGATGACATTTCCAATTACAATGCTGCCATATCCCAAAGTTTGTCCAATGTTGCCATCTCCATAAGACACAGTTGGGCCAGCCTTTTCCTCAAATTCTGATAGCAAGGTTTTGTCTCCAGTCATGTGCACAGAACATCCACTATCCATGACTAACACATTTTTCTTTTTACCCTGCAATCAGAATCACAAAGAACTCAGTTAGAATTTTTAAGAACCCACACTTGTTGGGTTCTCTTTTCATGCAATTTAACATCTTTATCAGTATAAGATTTTCTTGTAAAGACATTTTCATCAGAATTAACTTCATCAGAATTAGTCTTTATCTTGACAGATGCATGATTAGTATTCAAGTTCTTTGTTTTTCCAAAATTTCCACTTTTATTGAACTTAGGCAAAGGCTCATAATAATTATAGTACAAATTATGGTATTCTTCACATGTATAAATAGAATGCCATTTACTCCCACAATGGAAACAAGGATTCTGTGGTTTATAGAATACTGATTTATTCCTAATGTCAGACTTAGGAACTACAGTTGGCTTCTTTTTACTCCTCCTGCAATCAATAGCAAGATGATTAGAATTACCACAGTTAAAACATGCTTTTCTTGGTGCATTTGGAATATACTTATAATTATTTTCCTTGTTTATTCCAACTTTACCATTCCTGTTCCTTTTGACAGTTGGAACTCTCTTCCTATCTGTTACCTCACAGATTCTGTCCCTTAATTGCTTCTTGGACAAAAGACCTACATTCTTGTTTTTGACAGTTCTAGACTCAGAATGATGTGTAGAAGTAGATCCCTCTTCTGAAGTAGATTTGGGAATTTCTGGATACACATAATTAACTGGTTTTAATTTGGTTTTAGTACTGTCTGTAACATATCTGTAGGTTTTTGGATTTGTTGAGTCATCAACTATAACTCTTCCAGGATTAGATGAAACAACCTTTCCTTTGTCCTTTTTCTCATTTTCTGGCTTATACCCTAGACACTCTTTCCAGTTTTTATCAGAAATAATTTCATGAGTTTTTGTACCAGAATGTGTCCAGGTTCTGAGTTTTTCATTAGCATCTTTAAGTTGCCTCTCAAGTTCATTACATTTAAACTCCGTTTCAAGTTTCATGTGTTTAGCATTATCACATTCTGCTTGAACTTCATGCAAGAAAATTAACTCAGCTTCTAGATGATCATTTCTCTTAACAACCTCTGCCATTTCAGATTTTATTCTTATATTTTCAAGAGATTGACTCCTAAAACTAATATGCAGAGATTTTAAGAAAGATCTTAGCTCAGAAACATTATTAGTATCAAAATCAAATAAAACTTCAGATACCTTGGTTTCACCAGCAGAAGTCTCATCAGTTTTAGCCATCAAAGCATAATTCACTTTTTCCTCTTCAGAGTCAGATGATGAGTCCATCCAATCCTTGCTTGAAGAAATGAGAGCTTTGGTTTTGGTCTTCTTGCACTCAGTTGCAAAATGACCCATTCCATCACAGTTATAGCATCTGATTTTTGACTTGTCAAGCTTACTGCTTTTGCCTTCTTTCTTCTTGTACCTGTCTTTGTCAGCATTGAAGGTTTTCTTCTGGAATTTCCCTTGCTTCCTAGCCTTTCTGAACTTCATCTTTTTGAAGCCCTTGACTATCATAGCAACCATTTCCATCATATCAGAATCAGTAGAGTCATCATCAGTATCAGGATCAGACTCAGTATCAGTATCTGATGATGAGTCATCAGGAATTGACTCTTCCACTCTACTCTTTCGGTTATAAACCTCCTCAGCTTTTCCCTTTGATTTTGATTCAACATTCAAAGCAATAGATTTTGCTTTGACATTTTTCTTGTTCTTTCTCTGTTGAACCTCAAGATCATGAGTTCCATAGACTTCATCAAGAGACAGCATCTTCAAATCATATTGATGCCTTATGATTGAAGCTTGAGTATCCCACTCTTCAGTTAAAGCTCTGAGAAACTTGGTATTCGAATCCTCTGGATCATACTCTTTGCCAACCAGTGATAGATTGTTCAGTAAAGTCAAGAATCTATCATACATATCAGTAAGGCTTTCATCAGATTTAGCATCGAATTGCTCATACTCCTGAATCAACAGAGCCCTTCTGTTTCTTTTGATAGATTCAGTACCTTGACATTGAGTTTCCAAAGTATCCCAAATTTCTTTTGCAGTCTTGCATGCTATTACCCTGTTAGACATGACATTATCAAGACTGTTATGCAAAATATTCTTTACCTTTGCATCTTTGAGTACTTGAACCTTTTCTTCTGTCGTCCATTCACTCTTTGCCTTAATGACATAGTGTTCAGCAACAGTCTCTGTTCTTGCAACTAGTTTTGTTGGAAGAAATGGTCCATCATTGATCCTGTCAAGATAGTCAGGATCAGTTGCTTCCAGATACATCAACATTTTCACTTTCCAGGTTGGATACTCAGCCTTCTTGAGAATTGGAATTTTAATGCTTTCATACTTGCTTGTCGACATCTTAAGATCGTTTCTGATTTAAATTAATCAGTTTAGCTCTGATACCAATTGTTGCCCAGTAAATAACAATTGTAGAAGGGGGGTTGAATACAATTGTATAAGATTTTCGACTTAAAACAAATAACACAAGTATGAATCAATAACAGCTTTATTAACTCTGATATAAAACTGTTACAAAACTCTCTTAAGAAATTCTTATGTTCTTAAGAGCTGCTAGGTTACAAGATAACTCGTGTAAGCGATTACAAAATGTAAAACCTAAACTGTGTTTATATAGTGTACACAGTTGCACTATCAATTACAAGATATTCTAAATCAATTACATATATCTCTGAATGCATATCTTGTATGATAGCTGTATTCCTACAAATTAGGAACCGACATATCAATCTTCCTTGATCTCTGGTCGACGAGAATCTTCATCAAATACTGACCAGCTTCTAATCCTGATAATCCAATACTGACGTTGTATTCCTGATGACGTCAGCATCAGTATCTGATCAGTAATGCCCAGATCCAGATCATCTCTTGAATCAATATCTAACAGCCTAAATCCAGCCCATGGAGATTTTGGGCACAACACCTATGGCCGATTACAACTTGACATATATAATACATAGATCTCATCTTCTTTGTTATTAACCAATAATTAAAACTCTTTTAATTATTAATTCTATTTCTAAACTCTTTATAAAATTAATCTCTCCCTTAATTTAATTTCTTAAATTAAATCAATAATTAATAATATTAAGATCACATCTTAATTATTTTATAATCAATTAAATCTTACTTAATCAATTAATAAAATTGCTAACTAATTATTCATTTCATAAATAAATAATTATCATCCATTATTAATTAACTAATATTATTTAACAATCATAATCATATTATAAAGAAATTCTCTTTTCTGAATTAAATATTTCAAATCAATAATCGATAATCGGATGATTCCCAGATCGGGGGGAGCATTGTCAAGAGGCATCACTTAATACCCCTTTCTTACATATCAAAATCTGTTTTTGACAGAATCATACTTTCTCTCAATATTGAAAATTCATATTTAATCATGAGTTTCACAAACACAAGAATTTCATGATTGTATTTATAATATTAATATTAAGGTAAGAAACGATTCCTATTCCAGATTTTCTAGAGCACGCCTTATGTTGATTTAAGTTCGCCTAAATCTATCATCGCACGGTAAACATAGGCATATATCCCATATATAAACATAAATAAATAATTAAGCATGCAAGCAATATCATGTCACACATTGATATAATGATGTATGGATTTATCATAGCATTTAAAAGCAATTTAAAACGATTAAAATATGCTTTAAAACACTTCCGGTAATATAAATATTTCAAAAATATTATATAAAAAATATTTGACCACTCCATTAGATCCGTATCGGAAATACGAATCCAACGATATATTGCACGCCTAAAACGGAGTTACGAAACTCCCAGAAAATCAAATTTAATGTGGACAAAAGGGACGTAACGCATTACAAGAATGCATTACTACAATTAAATGCTCTTTAATTGTGTAACGCATGACGCTCATGCGTTACAAACCCTGTCACGCATTCCCCGAATGCGCGACCCCCCTTTTCCCGTTTGCGCTTCACGCGCGTGGGACAGCAGTTGTCGACAGCAGATTTTTTTTTTTTTTTTTTGTCTTTGTCATCCGACCGTTGTATGTAACTGTAGTGTTGTCAGATTGTGTCTGTAACTGATGCCTTTACTTACAATATTAACTTACAATAATAACCTTTATTATTATCCTTTTATAATTTTAATATTAATAAATTAATTAACTATTAATTAATAAATTAATAAAAAATCATAAAAACATGATTTCTGAAAATCATCAGCAGCAAAAATGTCAGATCAGGCAAGGGGTCCTTGTGCAAATTTTAAATTTCATATTATTCACATGCATGATTATTATATGAATTTTAATTAAAACAATTTTAAAAAATTCATAACAAATAATCTATACATCACAAAATTATGAAAAAAATACCCAGATCATCCACAACACTTGTAGAACCCAGATCAGTAGTCAAAATCCCATGCAAAAATAATTTCGAATTAATTCATAATTAAATCTAAATAATTTTGGAAAAATCATAATAAATCCATACATGCATAAAAAAATCTGAATTTTTTTTATATGAATCTCTATACGCAGAACCTAGCTCTGATGCCATTGAAGGAATTTACGGACGAGCGGAAGCGCGGTATAACAATTAAATCGTAAAAACCATGTATCGTGCATATAGAAAAGCATATAAAAATGAATAAACGAGGGAATCGTAACCATACCTTGAAATCGAAGCTTTACAAAATGGTGTTTAATAGTTGCTTCTCAGAGTGTGAAGCACTCTACCGGTATCCACCAAGATTGATTCTTCGATGAAGCTTTTTTATAAAACTAAGCTTTTATAAAAATGGAGGTTTGAGAGAGAGAGAGAGAGAGATGAAGAGGATGAGGGAGGCAACTAGGTTTTTCACAAAAACCAAAAGTATGTAAACTCATTCTCATCTCATTCTATTTATAGGGCTCATGTAGGGTTTTCATAATTAATATATCATTATATATTAATATATAAATCCTACACTTTATCTTATAAAATGTTAAATAATAATTAAAACAATTTTAATCATTATTAAAACAACTTGCTCTCTCAAAATACCTTCATCAATAAATTAATCTTTTTATGGTGTGACCCTGTAGGTTCAATATTAAGCCGGTAGTAGAAATAAATAATAATAAACTTTTTATTTATTATTTATATGAATTCTAAAATTCATTAAATATAATTAACTGATTAATTATATTTATTCTACATCGTGAGTGATGCTTCTCAACATATCGCGACTATCCGGATAATATGAATTCACTGCTTAGAATACCAAGAACCTGTCAGTGACTAGTTACCGTACAATCAATTCCTTCTACCCTACAATATCCCGATTAAATACAAGGCATGGAACTCGTGTCAAGCCTATCAAATTTAATCATATGATTTCTTATTCATAATGCAAAGTTCATATTAATGCAAATTAGAAACTCCTTTCTAATTTCAAACACTCTGGCCAGAGATTCCAGAACTCGCATACTAAGAATAACATAGGATATTCTCTTCCTTTACTGGAAGGGGTAGATCCTTTATTGACCGTTAACTATCTCCATACACAAATCCCTATGCCCAGAATAGACCTAATGGATGTCCTTGAGACTAAGGACTAAACCAAAGCATAGTTCATTATATACAAGATTACTATAACGATCTCAAGTCTAAGGACACTTGTACAACTATCACTCAGTGAACAACTATCGACACGTGAGTAAACTCCATTAGTTGTTCAACTTATCGAGTCATGTTCAGTGAACTTATTCCATAATAAGCACCTACATACTAGCTATAGTGTCACCACACAAATGCCTATGAGAACAGACATCCTCCTTAAAAGAGCAGGCATAGTATGTACCAATCTTTGCGGATTCACTAACTTCCGATTAGTTATCCTATGATCAGGAACTATTTAAGTTTAGAGTTATCATCTTCTAGATCTCACTATTATAATCTCATTATAATTCTAGAAGCTTTACTTTAAACCATTGAATATCTTATTTAAAACACTTTAAATAGATAATGCCCTAAAAAAAACAAATAAGTCTTTTATTAATATTAATGAAATCAAATAAGTGTACAAGAAAGTTCTTCCTAAATCATCATACATGATTGGATTTCAGGACAAACTCTTTCACTCTCGGCTGACACGTGCTCGGCCTTGGGGTTGTTCGAGTGTTGAACGTTGGGGTTCTGGATCGAGAATCCAAAATTTCATATTGGTTTTCAAGTTTTGTCTTGAAGTTTCAACCTTTTTATCTTGATTGGAGGTTCATGACCTTCTCAAGTTTGGCCTTCATAGCTAATCTTGGCCTTCATGGCTAATCTTGGCCTTCATGGCTAATCTTGGCCTTTATGGCTAATATCTCGTGTTTCTCATCCTAAGATTCAAGGTTGATGTTCACATGCTCAACGTTGGTGTTCTAGATCAAATATCCATGATCCCAAGTTCATTTTTCAATTTCCAATTTGAGGTATCAACCTTTTTTTTTAGTTCTTTTTTCAAGTATTCTTAATCAACTACCAAAATAGGTTTCAGGTCAATAGGAGGTGTCTGCTATGCCTTGAATGGTTTCATGAACCTTGAATTCAAATGACTTGTTTCTTAGTCCTTGTGACCTTCCGTGCCTTAACTTGTTTGCTGAATCCTTGGTTTTAAGGTTATCATCAACGCTTGACTCTCATCCTTGTGATGAAGTTCTTTAGTTCTTGTCTCCTCCTTATTTCTCATGGAGGAAGTTTTCCTTCTCGATTGATCGTTCTGGTAGTTCACTTGCTTCTTAGCGCTTGACCTCAGGCCTGGTGTGCCTTTGTCGGTTTTCAACCCTTTAGCTTGATTCTAGGTTTCCAACCTGGTCGTGAGGTTCACGACCTCATCCTACGATCTGGATTGAGGTCGCGTAACGCTCCATATTTGGCTAGTTCGCGAGACCTGCGAGCTCAATTCACGATCTGAATTGAGTTCGTGTAAGGGTCAATATTACAACTCCCTGCTTCTTCCCGATATTCTCCTCCGTGGCATCGTTTGGTAACCAGCCATTATCAAGGTGTGCTTTGATAGGATCTATCCAGCATCCTCCTATCCTGATAAGAATAATAAGCTTAGAATCAATTGTAGGGGTTCTCAGAACTTGGAAGTAGACGTCACCAGAATGGGTCTCGACCTCTGAAGAAGTATAATGAGATAAGGCATCGACCTTTGTACTCTCCTCCCTTGGGATATACTCAATGTGGCACTTATCGAACTGGGCTATCGCAGCTTTCACAATCCTCAATTATTTGGCCATATTCATTTCACTAGCCTCAAACTCTTCATTGACTACCAGCTTTGAGTCTCCACAGACTTTCCGGTTCTTTCACCCTCAGAGCTCTTGTCAATCCAAGGCCGGCCATCAAAGCTTCATACTTTGCCTCGTTGTAGGTTGTTTGGAAGTCCAACCTCAAGGCATACTCAACTGCGAACCCATCGGGGCTTTGCAGAACGAAACCTGCATCACTGATTTTTGTTTTTGATGCCCCATCAAAATAGAGCACCCAATACTCTTTCTTCTCTTCCAGGGGCTTCTCACCTTACTGTCCTTCCTGGTCTATTACCTCCTGCCCCCGACTTCTTGGTTGTCAACGATATATTCAATCACGAAGTCAACTAGAGCCTGGGCTTTGATGGTCATCCTAGGCTTGTACTTATTATCAAATTCTCCTAGTTCGATTGCCCACTTGATGAGCCTTTAATTACATTGAACGCGGCCTATTCGAGCCTTCAATTGCATGGAACATGGCCTATTCGAGCCTTCAATTTAATGGAATGCGGCCTATTCGAGCCTTCAATTCCTTAGAGCTAGAAGTTTGTGGTTTTATCGAACCTTATTTCCACTTAGTCTGATCAGGTGGAGTGTCATAACCGGATGCTCAGATATGATAAACCTTGAGGTTTGGGATATGCCAAGTCTAGGCACCACGTTTCTTTCAAACAATTCCAGCTCGTAAGATCCTCGTTTTTGAATTGTTATCCATTTCTGGCTACAAGGATTGGTGGAAGTCCATATCTACGTATCACACTTTCCCACAGGAATTGTGTCATTTACTTGGTGGTTATCCAGTCTTGGGGTTTGTCCTCAGTCTACTTCATGAAGGTATCAATTGCAACTATCAGGAACTTCCTCTGGGCATTTGCCACTAGGAGTGGTGGAACTGATGGTTTTCAATATTTCAGGGTACTGATCAACAGTTGCGTGTTTTTTTTATATCGGTCGCACATAACTTCTGGCATCAGCCATCATGTCTGGTTAATAGAATCCCAATTGGATCATCTTATGGGAAAGGGTCCTGCCCCCCGAGTGCTGCCTATAGATTTTCACATGAGTTCTTTTCAAGGCTAAATTCACGTTTTGAGGCCTTAGTGTTCTTACTGACAACTTTCGTGCCTCCAAGGCATTGTCGGGTAACTGACCAGTTTCCTGGTGAGCCTTTGTAGAACCTTTCTAACGATTTTTCATACCTACAGGTGTTATTAGCTTTTCTCTCAACACTTCGGGTCTCCAAGACTTGGAAGTAAGAACTTTCAACATAATTCTCTATCTCTGAGGAGGTAAACATAGATAGGACATCAGTCTTTGTGTTTTACTCCCTCGTAACACTCATTTAATTGAGTCAAGTTACAAGTATTTTGTCACGGCTCCAGGCCTGGCCTCGAACTCACCCTTCACTTTTGGTACTACCTATCTTGAGTCTCCATAGACTTTAAGGTTTTGACCCTCGGGGCTCCGTCCAAACCAAGTATGGCTATCACGGCTTTGCATTCAGCTTCATTATTTGTCGTTGGGGAATCATGAACCCATCGGGGTATATTACCACTTAATTCTATTTTTGATTCTCCATCAAAATTGATCCAATACTTCTTGAGTACCGCTTCTGGATTCTCCTTCTTTAATCATTTGCCCTCCTGGGGTACTACCTCCTGCCCCCCGACTTCTTGGTTGTCAATGGTGTATTCAACCACGAAGTCAGTGAGTGCTTGGGGATTTATTGTGGTTACTCTGTCTCGTACAAGACATTTCTCACATAACAGATAGGTTTCTGAACCTTGTCTTCCTCTTTCACGAGGACGACACTCATATCTGTATTAAATACAGCCAAGTATAGATGCAGTAACTTTCCATAATTTGTGTATGTCAACACTTGGAGGTTCTGTGTCAAGGATTGCTCTACTCTTATCGGGGTTGGCCTCAGTTTCCATGTTTGGGGGACCGTAAAACCCAAAAAAAAAATTTTTGATCCCATGCTGAAGTCTTATTAAGTCAGAGTCAATATCATCTTGTGGTGCCTTAACACCTCAAACGCCTCATGAGGATGCTCGATGTGATGTGCCTTATCGAGGCTCTTGATTAACATATCATTCTATGAACTTCTATAGTCTTCCTGCTAAGATGCTCAAAGATCTTATATATCAATTTTCGATATGTCGCCTCTTTGGGACGTCACCTTTATGCACTTTGATCCTAGCATTTTATGACCAGCTGCTGCATTGGTCAATGTATCGTTCCTTGGTAGGGGGAAGTAGTCATTGAGACATGCATCATTCATATCATTGAAGTCCATGCACATCCGTCATTCTCCGTTGGCTTTCCTGCCTCTTGGAAACAAAGTTTCTTTTCTTCCATTTCATCATATATTCGGGTAGGCGTCTAGTTTACACGATTAATTGGGGATCGATCCCTGGCATATCAGCTACCGTCCAAGCAAATACAACAATGTTCTCTTGTAGGAACGCATCCAATATGCCCTTCAAGGGTTCATTCATCAATGCCCTATATGGGTAACTTTTCAGGTCCTTCAGGAACTAGGGGAGTGGGGATTAAGTCCTCAGTAGGTTTTCCTATTTGTTTCTAATCTTCTCGGACATCCATGTCTTCAATCGGGAGGACCTACCCCCCGACTTCATCAGGCCTCAAGGTGACCAGATAGTTATTATTTGGTCTCTCTTTTCTTCATTAACTCAATTCCTTGTAGGAAATTTGATCATCAGGTCTTATCTTGAGGCAACCGCCTTAGGGGTGTTCAAGCCTATCATTCCTAGGATAACATTGTAAGTGGAAGTTGTTTTAACCACCAAAAGGTTCAATATCTGAGTGGCCTCCTTAGGCTCCCGTCCCATTATCTTGGACATCCGAATAGTTTCTTCAACTCTTGACTCAACTCTATTGAACCCATAGACGTGCATGTTGGAGGGGGTCAATTTGAGAATCGTTGCATCCCATCTTCGAGAATGCATCATGAAACGAGATATTTACTGATGTTCCATTGTCTACAAAGACTCCTTTCACTTGCGAGTTACCTATCACAGGTGTTATGACCAACGGGTCATCATGGAGGCACTTGACCCCTTCAGAATCATCAAAGACAAATGTCATTTTCAGTATTTGCTCGCTATGGAGCTTCTCCTATAATGTGCATAACTTCTTGAGTGTAAGCTTTACGGGAGCTCCTTATATTCCCGATCGTTGTCGGGTCTTCAAAAATCATGCTTATCATCGGCCTCCTAGGGCTATGGATTGCGACCTCGATCGCCATCCTTCCTTTCATAATCTCTACTTCATAATACTGGCTTAGGTTACCCTATTGGCCATCCTTGATGAACTTATTCAACTTTTCTCTTTGGATCAGAAACTTGATCTTGTGTTTCAGCTGTCTACAATCGTGAGTGATATTCCCCACTGGCTTATGGAACTGACCATATTGGTTATTATTTCTCTTCCCGGGGTCAGCCCTTAGTGGCTTCAGCCATCAGAGATTCTTGTGTTTCTCAATGTCCATCAGGATTTGGCTTTTTTTTTTTATTATACAAATGTGCATGGCTGGTGAACCTCGATCCTTGATTGTTCTTCTTCGAGGGAGAGTCGGAATCTTTACTTGTTCGAGGATGCTTATCCTTAATATTCTACTCTTGACTACCTTTGCTTCTTGTTATTTCCTCCATTGCCTCCAACATGGGTCGAGGCTTCCCTTACACTTTCATCTACCTTGATGGCTACTCTACCTTCAAGGCTTTCTTGGTGATTCGCTTCATGTAATCCCTCAAGGATTCATTCTTTCCTTGTTCCACGTTCATGGGGATGAAAAACTTTTCTCATGAACTTTCTATCAATAAATGGGGCGATAAGTGCCCTACTTAGTCCTTTAAAGGATCCGGTCGAGTTCGGGGGCAACCGACTATACTATCGTTGTGTCATGCCCCCCAGGGTTTGAGAGAACATCCTACACTTGATTGTGTTAGTCACGGATTGAAATTAGCAGTGCATTGAAGGATGTCCTCATATGATTAGTGGGATCTCCTGCCTCATTACACACCTCGATGGTGGGCGTCTTGAGTTTCCTAGAGATATGAGCATTCATTATCTTATTGGTGAAGGACATGATTGGATCGTCATGATCACCTAGAGGTATCGAGTCATCGGGATCAGCCCTTTGTGTATAAACCCTTATCATATTTGGGGTATTTTTTGAATTAATAACATGGGGGACCCTAGCCATTGGGGGCTGCCTAGCCTCTCGTATTTCCAAATCTTTCTTCAATTTTTGGATAAGCGCTTCATGAATGAGTATCCTTCCTCCTAAAGTCTTGAGAGCCAGTCCTTTGGATCCACGGGGCTGAGAAGGCCCTGACCCTCCTTCGAGCTCATTGCCTGGTTCTCCTTCTGAGATGGTTATCTTCATTAGTGGATGATGAATTATCAACAGTATAAATTCGGAGAAATCACGACTCCTTCATTGGCGTTCTAGGTCCTAAATGCATTGAGACACGTATGCCTCATGTTGTTGATCACTTCTACCATCGATGAATGATGTCCTTAAGTTCATTGTGTAATGATAGAGATGGACATCTATAGTCCCAATGGTGCGCTAGAGGGGCGACACCACCATCCGGAGGGGATTCGTCCCTGAATTCATTGAACCCACAATTGGCTACTACGGATGAGTAATTTGAGCCCCTAAATCTTTTCTTCTATGGCCTAAAGAGCCGTTCCTTGAGTCCCTCGGGGTTGAGAACATCCTGCTCCTTCGGCGAGCTCTTTGCCTTGACATCTCTTGCTAGAACGGATGTCCTTTTCCTCATTTTATTCAGATGAGAAGTTGTCTTTGGTGTATGATCCAGAGAAACTTTGGTTTCCTCCAACAAGGGGACCAAGCCTTCAATGTATTAAGGCACATACTTCTCATGAGTAAATGGATGGTTCCATCTGCTATTGGGAATGGTGACAACCCATAAACGGGGTTTTGAGTCATTGGGATTGACGGTGATGGCGATCTCTGCTCCTTGTGCTCCATTAGCCAGAAGTGAGACCATTATATGCAATTGAGGATTCGCTCCTTGAGTTAGTGGATTTGGGTCATCCCTTGGGGAATCACCCCTTGGAGATGCGTCTTTAGGGGAGTCATTCCCTGAATGAAAGTCAAGGGGAGTGGATCATCAGTCCGATTGCTCTTTCATCGTCTTTATTGTATGGTTGAGACTTCTTCTCCCTGCTGCGTGTGGAGGTTCCAAGCCTCAAATATGAGGTGAATCACCCCTTATTAGAGATCATGCTAATCAGTACGCGGTTATGGGCAAATCGTGCCTAAGATTGGGGATCCGTCCCTTAAGAGTTTAGAATCTGTCTTTTTCGGCTCCTTGGAGTCTCATTTAAATTTTCGTTCCTAGAGGGTTCAACCCTTGAACAGTGATAGGTGTGGGCACTCTTCACCTTCTCAATAAAAGGAATGGTAGGATCATCCTGACCTCGTGGTTGTATTAAATCATTGGGCTCAGACCTTAGGATCTCTGTCCTTGAGACCTCAATCTTTCTATGCCTCCTTGAAGGCCTCCCCGAATCAACAAAGGGGATTTCTCTGACCTTTGTAATAGGGAGACAGTTTTATTGCTTCTCTTGTTCTTTCTTCAGTCCCGCCCATCAGTGGGTTATTTTTCTGCACGCCTCCTCCTCGGGGCTCGATCTCGATCATCCTTAGATGATGAATCCTCGGTATAGGGTCCAGAATAATCTAGGTACCCTCCTTCATAGACAAGGCCTAGGCCTGTGATGTATGGGGGTTTTTATGGCTTGTGCATTCGATGTGCATGGCCACTTTCTCCAACGCCTCCTACATTCGGGAGATAGATGAGTAGCCCGTAGGCTGGATTCGTGCTTGCGAGAATCACGGTGGTGGAGATCTATGCTCCATAGGGGTATGCCGTATCAAGGGGATTCATCTCCTAGCCTTGGGGATTCATCCCTATGGGCTGCGATCCCTAGACATGAGTTTCAGTAATTCAGAAATTCGTCCTTGGGGTTGAGAACCCAAAATCTGGGTACTCGTTTAAGGGGGTACAGACCCTTGTTTCGCAATCACGGGTACAGAAGTGCTAGTGGTGGTGTTCGTAGTCACCGATGCTCTCCGTGTGTTCATCATGGTTGATGTTTGATTCCCACAGACGGCGCCAAATGTTGTGGAATAAAAAGTAGGGTATATTTATTGCGTATTACACTACAAGAAAAGGGTCAATAGACATCAGTTTCTGACTGATGTCTATGTTATTTTGCATGTGATGTCTAGGTGGGAGATGTCTATTCTAGACATCAGTCAGAAACTGATGTTTGTGCTAACATAGACATCGATATTTCATTCAATACACATCAGTTGTTCTACAAAATAGGTTAGATATAATTAATTTTATAAACAACTTGCATGACTTATATTTTAGAAAACATATAATAAACTAAGTTATTTTTCACATACACATCACTTTCTTTTTTTTGAAAAAGATATCTATTTGGATATTAGACATCATAATTTTAGCAGAGAAAGTGATGTCTAAAGTTATCTTAGACATCATCCTAGACTGATGTCTAATGTTCTTATAAACATCAGTTTTTATAGAAAAAAACTCATTTATATATGTCTCTTAGACATCAGATTTTATAAATAAAAAGTGATTTCTATTTATTTTTTAGACATCAAATATTGTAGAAAAAATGTGATGTATATCTTTGTTTTAGACATCATTATTTGGTAAAACTTTCGATGTATTTGTTACTATTAGACATTTGTTTCTGAGCCAATTAAATAAACCGTTATCTTTCAATGCATACCAAAAAATTAAAAGCTGGACCATTCACAATATATCCAACCATTTATATTAAATCAAAATACATCCAACTACAAACATGTACATCATCCATCAACATTACCTTAACAAGATACCAAACTATATCAATTAATAGAATACCAAACTGTCAAGGCACTAGAATTAATTACGCTTGTGCACAACCAAAAGTTTCTATCAGATGCATAACTTGAATTACTACATCACGGACTGTCGCCAAAACAGATGCAGACTACATTACTTTAAGTTGTTAACCAATACTGAAAGCACAGAACTACCAACTAGCAATTCAAGCTATCAGATCTGGTCTTGAATGAACTTGAGAGCCTCGATACGTACTTCATCAAGCTGGGCCTCGTTGTACGTCCCTCAAGCCTTCGGCAGCCACTAAAGGCAACAAACAAACACAATTAAACAAAAATGAAGAGTACACCTTTATAATCAAAAGTATACTAAAACTTTATACTTTGTGGACCTTGGGTGTTATGGTGATTGTTAAAACATTTGACCTTTCTGAACAGCAATGTCTGCTGCTTTTACTGCAATTCCTTCGGCATATACACAACAAGCCTCATTCACAACAGGAAAGAAAATCATCTCTATGACTTCCTTGTCTGACATTTTAGTCAACTGGATAAAAATAAAAACATATTCATGTCATATTCAATTACTATAACATGAATAGAATAAATCAAATAAGTAGTAGAAATATCAACCTTCCATGGGCCTGCACAGTGAACATACCATTGCAACCTCTAAACCTCCGCCTAAGGCAAGGCCATCAATTGCGGCAACTGAGGTTTTTTTGCAGCTAAAAAACAAGTATGCAGTATTAGCAGAGAAAATCTATGCCAAGAATCCCTATGAATAGACTTAGATCATCATTTAAATTAAGAATCGTAAGACGATAACTAGCAAAACAATCCCATTTAGAGGAAGAAGTACCTCTAGGATCCATAATTTGCAAATACAAACTAGTATAACCAGGCAAAGCTTGCGAATCGCCTTTCGGATACCGACAATCATATCCTCCAACTTCAAAATTATATAGAAGCAGCAGCAACAGATTGTTCCAAACATCAACAAAAATGTTAAATAAAAATACAAAGAATAGAGGATGCAAGCTCTTTTTACCACAGTTGAGAAGTCTGGCCCAAAAATTGGTCTCATAAATAGGCAGATCAGTAGGATTACGTTATATAAAGAAACCTAAACAACAAAAATGTTAAATAAAAATACAAAGAACAGAGGATGCAGGCTCTTTTTACCACAGTTGAGAAGTCTGGCCCAAAAATTGGTCCAATAAATAGGCAGATCAGTAGGCTCTTTTGTCAGTACAGAGACTGGAATACTCCACATGCCTCGAGAACATGTTGAAACCTTCTGTCAGAATCTACATAACTGTTGACAAATGTTTGTAGAAGTGTTATAATTTGCAACTTGTGCAACATTTAATTTTAATTCATTGTCTGCTCCTAAAGTGTAAAACTACAGTATAACAAATACACAGGGAAATTATTATCATGCTGGTGAGGTTTTATACTGCAAAATAACCATGCAGGATAGTCCTTGCAAACACTGGTCCAAAACGAGAACTTATATTCCAAATCTGGAACAAAGGAATAACGCAAGGTACGATAGTATTTTACGACCTCTTATCCTAAATGCTGCCCCTTAGAGGGTGCAAGGATGCATAATTAACGTATAATTAACTGTATAATTAACGTCACTTCCACAAATTTGACATATTCTTTTATAAAGTGAGGAGAATAAACAATAAAATAAACCTGTGAAATCTTCACCATAACCATAACCTTTGCAAAACCATATAATCTTGACACTGTAAGATCATAAGAGTACAAGTGTATGTATACTCGAGATATAAAAAACAAGCTTGTTTCTTAGTCAGATATTCTGAAAAACAAAAACTCTATATTACGTTAGCAGTGACTTTTAACATGAAGAACAGATGCAAATAAGGACAATAATTGCTAGAATTCAATTATGGATCAGAGTCTCTTAAATTATGAACTATATTACCTCATCTCCTGGAGAACAGACAGCAAGAACAGCTTGAGTTATACATTGCTTTGCTCCATTACTAACAACAATCTGATCAGGTGAGTAAGATAATCCATTCTCCTCTACCAACAAATCAGTTCCATAATTAATGATTAGTCAAATAACTAACTAGAAGCATGTTTCATATGTATCAAGTAACTAACTCTTTAGCTTATGACAGATTGCAGACCGCAATTCCAAGGTTCCTGCATTTGGAGTATACCTTGTATAACCTTCACGGATTGCATTGACTCCAGCCTGAAATTTTAAGATCATAAATAGAGGAAACTATTAACACCATAGAGACGATGGTGTAAAAATAGCTAACTGTTAAAATATAACTACAAGAAAGAATTTATGTATTTAAACATTTAGAAGTTACCTCAACAATTGCTGCTGGGGTATCAAAATCTGGTTCTGCAGCTGCTAGTTGGATAACTGGTACACTAGCTTGTACAAGTAAAAGAACAAACAGGACTAGAATTCTGAGAAAAGAAACGACGACCTAGAAAGAAAACAGAAAAGGAAAGAAAAAAACACTGAAGATAATATTAATAAAGCTTGATTTTTACAGGGAGGTCTGAGAATGAATGAGTAGGAAGGAGAACAGAGCCTTCATTCTTAAATGATGCATTTAAGTTCTGGTGTTAATTGGTTAAATGGAAGGGAGAAATGAATATGAATGAATACTAATAAAATTTCTCCACAAATTAGTACAAATTTCATTCTCTTCCCCACCAGTTTCATTCCTTCCAACTAAAAAAGAGCATTAGAGCCTTATAACAGTTCTATGGCGTACTCAGATTATGAACTTGTCTAAAAGTTTATAGACTTAACATGTGGTTCAAATTAAGGGGTACGCGCAAATTTTTAAGTTTAACTTAGAGCTGAGATACTAATCTAAACACAACATGTAACACACGGAAGACAACTCTCTGACTTAGTATCACCTAGAACTATATAAATCAGAGACTCGGATAAAGTGAGGAAGCCTATATGCAAATTAATAATTATATGAAAAGGATGCAAAATCCACTAATTCTGCAAATTCAAGACTTCTTTGATGTTCTATTTGGTTCCATTTCTATAAAATGGGAGCTTAGGGATATATCAGAAGTGACATCATTTTTAAATCTTGTTTAGTAGCTGCGGATCAGACACTGTGCCATGTATAGAGAAACATTATCCGGGCAGCATTTTTATCATAGAGAGAGTATTTGAAGACCTTTGGTGGCATTTGGTAGTCGGCCTTCCTTGGGAGAAGTAAGTGAATCCTGAAAGAGAATTAAACTAGTTGGTCATTAATATTATTGTAATAGCTTAAGATGTCTAGGAGACCAAATTGATGAATGTTTAAGCTCACTATAGATTATAAAACATGTGAAGAGTATGACATTTGCTTCATGCAAATGTATTAAACATGGCACCTTGACATACCTTTCTACCAGGAACAAAATCAATAGTGAACAAAACCATAACCTTTGTAAAGCCCAGTCACCTAGTCAAGAGGCAACTGCACCAGCTATACAGAGCCAAATGATTCAAAACCCTGTATACGATAAAAAATGAGATGTTTATCAAGTTATGTCCAACATAAACAGCACAGGCAATAAGATGAAGGTTAGAACTGCAATTTAATTACCTCAAAAGCAAATATATCACTAGGCAAAACAGTAATAACAAACATGTTGGTCCAGCGAGTTAAAAGGAAAAACCTTCTATGTGTTCCAGTCTGTCCAATAGCGTTAAGTATAGCAGACCCAAGATACAGAGTTTTGCCCATTTTCCTGCACATAAGATCACAATGTGTTGCCTCCTTCTAATTAGACTAACTGAATCCACCAAAAAATAAAAATTTGGAATTCAAAAATTAAAACCCATTATAGAACTGACCTTCTTTGATGAATAGAAGCAAGCATATGATGACTTTGCCTCAAAATCTCATACGGGTCATCTTCATTATCCTTGATACCCATGTGCACTACATACACTTACATATATACAGAAATTACATATAAAATAATTAATACACATACATATATACATAAATTACATATAAGTTAAATTAACCCCAAATTAAAACTTAGGGTTTCAATTTTAAACCCCCAATTTGTAATAAAATCAAATTAATCAAACCTGTAAGTTTGAACATATCAAACTTATGCTTACCTATTGATAAATCAAACTAATTCGAACTTTAAACCTTCGAGCTTTGACCTTCGAACAAATCGATTTCGATTTGAGTATGAGAAAAAGTGAGTTTCGGAGGTTCGACCATGAGAGAGAGAGAGGGCTCTTCGGGGTTCGGGTGTGAGAGAGATAGCGGATTTGAGTGGTGGTGGAGGTGAGTGGTGGTGAGAGACGAGAGAGAGATGAGAGTCGAGAGAGATGAGAGGGAGAGTCGAGAGAGTTTTCCTATTTTTTGTTTTAGATTTTTAGTTTATTTAATTTTGTCTGAAAAAGGGGCAAATAAGGGGGGAGAATATTTGGTTGTGGGGGAATTTTGATTTAGGGGGTGAAATTTTCGTTAAGGGGGAAAACAAAATAAGGGCGGGTTTTTTCATTTTTTAAAGAGTAACTTTAGACATCAGTTTTAAAAATAGTGATGTCTACGAATAACAAAGACATCAGTTTAATGCGGGATGATGTTATTACAACTTTTAACATCAGCGGCATTTACGACTGATGTCTAAAGTGTGATGTCTATTGACTGTTTTCTTGTAGTGTTAACTACTAGGAATTGTGAAAGCTTCGAGCTTTAATGGCTGCACTTGTGTTTCGTGACTCAATCTATCCTCACAAGATGCTTACGTATCTCTGTATTGTTAGAGAATCAAGCCAAGACGTAGTTCTGAGAATGAGGGGTCAGACCCTTTATATAGGCTGAGAAGCCCTAGAATCGTAGTAGAATTAGGTGACTTGGTGGGCAAGTCACCGCCTTGAGGAAGGTTCTAGACTCCTTCCTTGTAAGAATCAGTTCCCATATCGAATTCTGTGCCTTGGAGGCTAAGTCAGGCAAGAGTAATATCCTTGTTTGACTCTTATTGCTGAGCTGGTTATTACCCCTAATATTAATTACGAAATTAATATTATAAATATGGTTTGGGCCCATCTGGTGGGCCCCACATTTGGACCATTCTAATTAATGCCACATTAAATGTGTCTTTAGGGCTTACATTTAGCCCATATCACTACATAATTAAATAGTATTTATTTATTTATTGATAATATTTTAATTTCGAACTGTGTTCAATTTGTATTCATGTTTCGCACGGATTATCAACTTGTATAATAAATAAGGATAAATGATACATTTAGCTTCATATTTGCATTTTATGTAGAAAAAATGTTAAAAGTTAGACAATTTTCATTTAGCAAAAAAAATAGTTGACAATTTTCTTTTGTCACTTTTTGAAACCCTTTTATTTAAGAGTGAATTGCATTTTGTGTACTTAAACTATCAACTTGCTGCACTTTGTATACCTAATCTATTGATTAAATACTTTGTGTACTCAAAGTATGCAAATGTGTGCATTATGTGTACAATCGTTAGAGTAAACTAACGGGCGTTACTAAAAAAGAGAAATAAGGTTATAGAAGAGAATTTATTGAAAAACAAGTAGCAGCCTTAAGTTTTGACCCATAGCGCCAACAAAAGGGTTGGTGGTCTTGGTTTCTCTAAAAGAGGTCAAGAGTTCGATTCCTGGCGTGTGCGTGAATTCTACATTAAAAGAAAACAACGTTTTGACCCATAGCATCATCATAGAAACAGAAACTGGTTACTTTAAAATTAATAATGTTTTTTTTAAAATAGAATAAAAATAGAAATTCTATTATTACTATAATTTTATTATTTATAATTTTTTAGTAGAATCCCGTTTCTTCTAGAATACTATGTTTTCTTTAAAAAGAACTAAAACTAAAATTTTATGATAACTATAATTATTTTGTTTATAATTTTTTTATTAGAAAAAGACTACAATAAAAAACCACCAACAAATAGAGGGTACAACACCTAGATTATTTTTGTTACACCTAAATTCTTACTTCCCATAAAATTCATATTATTTTCAAAAGAAGTTGTTAGGAATTTTTAATAATTATAATTCTTTTACTATAATTTTATTGAATTGTACGTATCTATTAGAACTAGAACCATGTATGTATGTTATGTTTTCTTGATTGTCTTAAAATAATCTTAAATAAATAATAAATAAAATCTATATTTATAACCTCTATTAATAAGTAAAACCCCTTTTTAATGTATTACTTTGTACCAAATTCGGTTCGCACAATATTTTGGTTTCACCCTATAATCCTATTTTCCCTAGAATTCTATGTTGTTTATATAAAATAAATAAAAAAAATTCTATTACAATTATAATTCTTTTATTACAATTTAATCAAAAAATACTACGAATGCATATGTTGATCTAGGTTGACATGCTTCTATAACAAACGAAATCCATTTTTAATGGTACTTCGATACCAAAATTGGGTTCCACCCTTAAGATTCCTATTTCTCCTAGGATTCTATATTAATTTTTAATAAAATAATAAAATTGTTAAATGCTATCATAATTGTAATTTTTTATTATAACTCTATTCAGTTCAAATTTAACGTATTTATCATAATCATGTACATTTTTACATATATCATAATCATTTAGTTTTTTTTCTCGATTTTCTTAAATAAACTTAAATAAATAATATATAAAATGTTTGTATTAAAAAGCAAATTCTTTGTAAATAACATAATTTTTATAATAAATTAGTGATTAGTTTAATTAAATTACCTAATACCTGATTTTAATTAAATTAATGATAAATTAATAACCACATTAATTACCCAAACAATATTCATCAGTTGAATTACAGGGTGCATCTGGGTGATTAACCCATGTCATTACTGTTGTAAAACGGCCGTAAGTTTACTCTAACGGTTATACACATATTTCCATAGTTTGAGTACATAAAGTGTTCAATTAATAGATTAGGTACATAAAGTGCAGTAAGTGGATAATTTAGATGCACAAAATGCAATTCACTCTTTATTTAACCGTAAAAGGAAGACATTCAATAACACCATTCACAAATTATTTGGCGCACAATCCATCTCCAACGAGACTCGTCCTATTTTGACGGTCTTGTCCTAAATATTAATTTGGGAACCTTTAAATAATAAATTATTTTAAAATTAATCAACTTTATTCAAAATAATCTAAAAAACAATTTGATAGGTACCCGCTGTAGAGACGGTCCACTCGCCAGGCACACACCCGCGCGTAGGTGCCCGCCTACAACACAGCATTTGTCACTCTCATACACGTGTCATAAGATATTTAGTTTCCTAAAATTACTCAACTTGACAACAAATATCATTAGAAAAATACTCTTGTACAAAATATCTTGCTATCTTGCTCTACAAGACAGGGGACAATAAACTATTCAAGGGAACACAAGGACATCCAGTTGTAGCAGACAAACTCTGAACAGCACAGCGAGCAGTTGCAGAATGGTGGCGTGTCAGGAAGGGTCACACCGGTCACTGTAGCTTTTGCGGCTACCAAGTGGGGCTCACTATAGCTTTTGCGGCTAACAAGTGGTCTACAGTGACTGGAAGGCCTAGTCTATAAATACCCCCATTCTGCACATAAGGTAAAGATGCGCAACTTTAGCAAGACAAAAGCTCTCTACATATTCTCTCCCTTTACATCAGATACACTCTTACCAACTTGATTATTATTATTTTCGATTACTGATTCTTACACCGGAGGTGCTTGATGGCTACCACCCTGGGCAAGCATTGTTTTGCAGATACCCAAACTCAGGTGAAACGTCACGGAACAGTAGTCGGAAGCCTCTAATCAGCCGTGGGAGTTATCATTTGGCGCTAGAAGGAGGGGGCATTTTCTTGAAGAAAAATCCCTCGCCAGTTCTACCAAAACAACTACCTCCACAAAACAAAATACAAACAAAATAATCCCAAATAACAGAATACACGCTACTAAAATGGCCCATAACACCAGATCTAAAGGCACCACTACAACAACAAACCCAGACGACCAACCACCAATAGAAATAGAAGGGAACACCACCGGCGTTCCACCGCCTAACCCGTTACTAAATCTAGACCACCGCTTACAGACTAAACCCCTCGGGGAGACAACCCCGAACAGGTCCTTAGCCTTAACCTGACAGGCTATAATCAACAACAAATCGATTTACTCATGCAGATAGCCTCAGCTTTCCCACAACAGGGCCAAGGGCAACCACCAGAGCAAAGAGATTCCCAAGCAAATCCACACAATGATCGAAGTGAAGCACGCAGCCGACCTCGAAGGGCGAATTCTGCCTTTTCCCGCCTGGGCTCATCTCAAGAGACGAATCATGAGAGGCACAATAAAAGCCATCATGATCAACCCGAAACATGGGAAGAAAATAGAAAGCAGAGAGACCTGAGAAAGGTGATTGTAAACAAAAAGGCCGCCTATGAAAAGGTCTTAACTAAATATGAAAGACAAAGAAAAAGAGAACGATCCCCTGTCCGCCCAGAAGAGGTCGACAGTGCACAGCCAACAAACACAGAAATGTTGCGTACCATCATGGAACTCAAGAAAAAGATAGAAGGTAATAGCGAGCCAGAGATGGGCGGAATGCCATTTACCATGAGGCTAGAGGCTGAGCCCCGTCAAAAAGACATCAAACATCACAGCTTCAATTCTTTTGATGGGCTAGGCGACCCAGAAGAGCATCTTAGCTACTTTGACCAGCTAGCTCTCCATTATGAATACAACGATCTTACAAGATGCCGTTTCTTTGCCGCAACCCTCCGCGGAAATGCTCAAAGATGGTTTTGTAGGATATCCGCCAGGTCCGTAGATACTTGGTTGGAGTTTAAAAAACTATTCCTGAATAAATTCAAAGCGAACCAACGGCACGAGGTTCATACCGTGTTTCTAGAAACTATTGCACAACGCAACGGAGAGACTTTGCAAAACTACATCGACCGCTTTAAGGAAGTCGTCAACAAAGTTGTCTGCGTTAATGAAACAGAAGCATTGGTCCACTTGAGAAGGGGCCTTAACCCCTATGAATGCGTAAAGTATGTATGCCGTCTCATGGAAACAGAACCCACCACTCTGGCAAAGGCATATGACTTAGCATCTCAGGCCATCAACGAGACAGAATCCCTGAATTTGATAAAACAATCCAGGGCTCCGCCAACTCAATTGCCCTTCTTTCAAAGGGAAAGATTTACACCCTATCAAAGGCAAACTCTAGTCCAACATCAAATACAAACTACTCATGGGCCGTCGCCTTCCACCCAGAGATCACAATCTACGGCCCCAGTCAGAGACCGCTTGGGACCGACAAACCCGCCCAGACCAGATAGGCATCTAGAGCCAGAATGGACAAAATTCACACTCCTAAGGGCGACCATTCTAAGAGAAATCAGGGGGAAACCTTTTTACATGCCTCCGGCCCCAATGTTCTCTTCGCTCGATGACATGCCAAAATACAAACATTATGATTACCACGAAACACATGGACACTACACAGACAGCTATTTATCCCTCAAATATTTCTTGGAAAAACAAGTCAAGGCTGGAAACCTATCTCGGTATTTGCCAAGACAGGTTTTAGGAGCCTCCACCTCACAAGGACAGAATAAAAATATCGTGCATACCGTCTTTGGCGGGCAGTCCTCACCGCCAAGAGAAGAGCACACCGTCTATTCAATATCCGAGGGACCGCCAAACATAATTACTTTCACAGATGCAGACTACGAAGGCATTGACCCGAATCACACTGAGGCACTAGTCGTGTCGTTGGGCGTTGCCAACAATGAAGTAAAAAGGATCCTCGTGGATAACGGATCCTCAGTTGATATATGCTTCAAACACACATGGGACAGATTAAAACTAGATGGTGAAAAATTGGAATAATGTCCTGATGAGACACCTCTCTATGGTTTTGGGCACAATGCCGTTCCAATAGCAGGCATCGCAAGTCTCCCTGTCTATTTTGGCGAATCACCCAGACAAGTATGCCGAACGGTCAAATTCTATGTCATCAACACCACTTCCTCTTATGACATGATTTTGGGAAGACCAACACTAAATATGCTCAAGGCGGTCACCTCCACCCCCCATCTTAAGATCAAATTCCCCACTCTAAACGGGGTTGGAGAAATCAAGGGAGATTTAGAAACGTCCAAAAGATGTTATGGCATAGCAATCACCCTGGGAAAAACTGAGCCTAGCAACATACGCAGAGAAAAAGCAAATAGGAGAAAGCAAGCGAAAAGATAAAGGCACGCTGAAAATCAGCGCGCGACTAACAAAAAGAGAAAAGAGGTGCAGTTCATTGACGGGCACGGCCCGATGACAGAAAACCCTGCTCATATAGATGCAAATCTCATGAAATGTCTTAAACGGGAAGAGAGACCGCCAATAAGCCCGGCGGTACAAACAGAAAAAATAGAAATTGTGCCCGGAGACTCAAGCAAGAGTGTGAGTGTGGGAGCGGGTTTAGACTCAATCTTTAAGGATGGCCTCACAGACCTTTTGAGGAAATACGCAGACGTTTTTGCATGGAGCCCAAAGGATATGCCGGGTCTAGATGAATCCGTGGCAATCCACAAGTTAAATGTGGACCCGGATAAAGCACCAAAAATACAAAAGAGAAGGAACTTTGCGCCAGAGCGACAGCGGGTAATTGATATTGAGATCGACAAACTCTTGGACGCAAATTTAATTTGTGAAGTCACCTACCCTAAATGGGTTGCAAATGTGGTACTGGTGAAAAAAACTAACGGAAAATGGAGAATATGCGTGGATTACACTGATTTAAACGCAGCATGCCCGAAGGATCCCTATCCATTACCATCAATAGACCAACTCATCGACGCAACCGCGGGCCACCTAATGCTAAGTTTCATAGGAGGGTGTATTGTTACAAAGTCATGCCATTTGGACTGATCAACGCCGGCGCCACCTTCCAAAAAACCATGAATAAAATCTTCGCCGGTCAGCTGGGCCGCAATATGGAAGTATATGTGGATGATCTCATAGTGAAGTCTCTCTTAACGGCTTCTCACCTTCAAGACTTAGAAGAGTGTTTCTCAACTCTCAGAAAACACAACATGAAACTCAATCCAGACAAATGCACGTTCGCACTAGACGTAGGCAAGTTCCTTGGTTTCCAGGTATCTCACAAAGGCATTGAGGCCAACCCCGAAAAAATAAAGGCTATAATTGACATGCAACCGCCCAAAACCTTGAAGGAAATACAAAAATTGACAGGGAGACTAGCCACCCTAAGGAGATTCATAGCGAAGTTGGCAGACAGATGCCTCCCATTTTTTTACACATTGAAGGGAGCAACAAAAACTAAGGCAATATCTTGGACGACCGAATGCCAGAAAGCCTTCGAAGACCTCAAAACTTATCTCTCTTCTGCTCTATTACTCGCGGTGGCGGCACCTTCAGAACCGCTATCACTATACTTGTCCGCCACAGATAAGGCCGTGGGGGCAGTGCTCATCAAAGAGGAAAATAGAGAGCAAAAACCAGTCTATTATGTCAGTCAAGTGCTCAAAGATGCGGAAACCCGCTATCCAAACGTCCAAAAGTTTGCTCTAGCTTTGGTGATAGCGAGCAGAAAATTGAGACATTACTTCCAAGGTAGACAAATCAGGGTCATCACGGACCAACCGCTAAGAAAAATACTGCACAAACCGGACCTATCAGGCAGACTGATCAACTGGGCTGTAGAACTCGGCCAATTCGACTTAAAGTACAAACCACGAACCGCCATTAAAGCACAAGCACTGGCGGACTTCGTAGTCGAGTGCTCATTTTCAGAAACAAAGAAAGAAACTCCTGCAAATAACATTGCCACGCCGGACAACAATTGGCTACTGTATGTAGACGGTTCCTCCACGAACGCCCGTTGCGGGGCGGGTCTTATCAATACTAGCCCCAACGGTTTCCTAGTCAAGCAAGCCATACAACTAAACTTCAAAGCCAAAAACAACCAAGCAGAATATGAAGCACTCTTGGCCGGCTTAACATTGGCAAAAAAATTGCAAGTAAAAAGAATCACCATCTACAGCGACTCACAACTAGTTGTTCACCAAACAACGGGAGATTATTCTACAAAAGATACAAATCTCAGCAAATACCAAGACATGGTACATGCAATGCTCTCCCAATTTGAGAAGTACATCCTAGAACAGATAGACAGGACGGATAATACAATGGCGGACATGTTATCCAAATTAACACAAGGAGAAAAGATGGATTCTGACAAAGTGTATTTCGAAGAGTTGCAGGCTCCCAGTATAAACGACCTGCCCGTCATGGAAATAAGCCCGTCAATAAATAACTGGATGACTCCTTATATCCGCTAATTGGAAAGCGGTACCCAGCCAGACGACAGTGTAATAGCTAAAGTACTCAAATCCCAAGCAACGAAGTACTTTATACAAGAAGGAACCCTATACAAAAGAAGTTTTGACTCTCCCATACTCAAATGTGTCGATGAGGAAGAAGCCTTATATTGTATGAGAGAAGTCCACGAAGGCATCTGTGGCGACCACATGGCTGGGAAGGCATTGGCACATAAGATACTCAGGCAAGGCTATTACTGGCCCAAAATGCACAAGGAATGCAAAACTTTCACCAAGAAATGCCACCAATGCCAATTGTTCAGCAACATGTCCAGAAAAGCACCAGCCCTTCCAGCAGCCATTTTGTCACCCATACCGTTTGTAGTCTGGGGTATCGATATCATGGGACCTTTGAAAGGCAGAGTGTGTAAACTTGTAACACTATAACTAATGTAACTCAATTAAAGGAAAAGATACTTAACCAGAAGACAATCGAGAACAAGAAGCCACAAGAAATCAACACTAAATGAAGACAAGGTAATTGATACAATTGAACATGTTAACTATGATCAAGCCAAGAAGAAATCATTGAGAGAAGTTCAAGTCAAATTTTTCATGCCTCAGTGATTTGAGAAATCGAGAATCAAGATCATAACTATCAGTATCAATAAGACCAATTGATTTCAAGTGAACAAGAAGGAAAGCGAACATTGGAAAGCCATGTTACTAAGTGAATATGGTAATTTATTCAAGAAGCAGAAACACTATCAAGACTAGTCACTTATGAACCAGACCAGTGCATCAAGTGTCAGGACATTGATAGCAAGTTTATGTCAGTAATAAAGATCCATGTTCAAGAGCTTGCTGAAGAATAAAGAAGACATGAAGATATCACAAGCTCAAGATGTGCATTGAAGTTTCAAGTTGAAGATCAGAATATTTTCTAAGTACTAAATATTCTAGATGACCAAGTAGAATATTTCTAAGTAGAAGTTCTACTTAGAAATTCGAGATGGCTAAGTAGAAATTCTCAAGTAGAAGTTCTACTTAGAGTGCAGCTTCAACATGACACATGGCATCTTCTGATTGGCAGATTTCCAAGCTTTCAAGATAAGGCAAGATTTATGTGGACATCATTGGGCCACGTATAACTTAGTCTTTGAAGACTACAGGACATAGATTACATGTAGTATAAATAGAAGTACTTGTGTGATGTTTTATGTTAGAGAGCAATAGTTGAGGAAAACACAAGAAAAAGAGAGAGAGTGCATTTACAGAGCTTAGTATCATTCACTTCTCTCTGAACTTCTATTATACTTTGTAATGAATGTTGTAGCAACCATTTCAAGTTATATATAAGAAATATATTCCTTGAATCTGCGTGTTCATTTATTGCATCGTATTTATTGCTTCTCATATTCGAAAAGTTGTATTCACCCCCCTCTACAACACATTTGGACCTAACAATTGGTATCAGAGCAGATGTTTAACATACAAAACATAGATCCTTGTGTTTGGTAGAAGAATCGTGAGTTTTCATTTTCTAGATCTACTTTTCATTTTCTCGAAAAGTGTGCTTTAATTCGTTGGTAGTGAAAACTCATCCGAAAAATTATTTAAATACTCCAGGTGTGATTATTTAGCTTGGGGGTATTTTAATTAATTTTTGTGAATTAATCTGGGTTCATTGATATTTGGTGTTCTTGAGTGTTCATCATCTGTTCTTATCAAAGAAGACAACCCAACAACTTTTTGATCTCCTTTTCAAACAGATAAATAGTAAAAGAATAAAAAAGGTGTTTTTGGACTTTTGATTTGCATTATTCACGGCCGAAAGTGTAACAAGACATACTCAGTACCTAGCACGTGGGTTAGGTGAGTAAAGCATCAAAGTCAAAAAGGTGTTAAAGAGATAATATTGTTTATTCAATATTAAAGTAATCTGCAGAAAATTTATTCTAAGGACAGAAGTTCTACATAGAATTTCTACTTGAAATTTTCTACATAGAATTTCGACTTGGACAATTTCTACTTGGTGAAGTTCGACTTGAGCAAAATTTCTACTTAGAGAAATTTCGACTTAGGCAGAAGTTCTACATATATATTCTACATAGCCTAGTCTTGGGTACTTAGAAACTTTTTAGTGACCAGAATTGAAATGGCTCCTAAAAATGCATTCAAGATCCCAATGTTCAACCGAGATCACTATGAAGAATGGGTTTTCAAAATGAGACTCTACTTGGAGACAGTTAACCCTGAATATCTGGAAGTCCTTGACAAGGGTAAATTTGTTCCAATGGTGGCTATTCCTGCACGTACGGAAGGAGGCGAGGTTATACCATCTCGGTCTGAGCCTAAAAAGGCAGCGGACTTTTCAGATGCTGACAAGGAGCAAATAGCTTATGATACTTCCGTACGACAAACCTTGATGGAATCTCTTGATCATGAAATGTTCAACATAGTCAAAGGTCTGACTACAGCAAAGAAGATTTGGGACAAGATAGAAGTTGTCATGGAAGGATATGCAGAGGTTAGAAGTAACAAGACACTTATACTCAAGATGGAGTATGACACTTTCAAAATAAGAAAAGGAGAAGGCATAACAGACGTCTATCTAAGATTCAGTCAGTTGGTATTGGATTTGAATCTGAGAGGTGTAACTCTCCCCATGATTGAGACCAATACGAGATATCTGAGGAACCAGCCAAAGAGCATTGAACATAGGGTCTACGCAGTAAGAGAAACCAGAGATTTGCATACAACTTCTCTGGAAGAATATTATGGAATACTAAAGACCTATGAGCTGGAGACACTTCAAGATCAAGCATGGGACAATGATTCAAAAGGAAAAGAAACTGCATCAGGATTAGTTGCTGATGAGGAAGAGTCTAAGAAGGCAATGGTTGCAGCAAAGCCTAAATCATCACTTGCACCACATCAAGTATATAATGATGACGAGTGCACATCTAACAGTGATGATGACTACTTCACCCAAGAAGAGCTGGACAACATGGACGATAGTGTCGTGGCATACATGGCAAGGAAGTTCAGCAACATGAGATTCAGAAAGAGCAACCGACCACAGAGAAATTCTTCATCTTACTATCGGGCTGCTAGGGGTGGTGGTAGTTCGTCAGGCTACCAAGGTAAAGGCAAGAATACCAGCTACAAATCTCCTTTGGATTTCAAAATGAAGTTCAAATGCTATAACTGTGGAGAAGCTGGACACTTTGCTATGGACTGCAAAAAGCCTAAATAGACTTATCCAAAAGAGACATATGAAGCCCTCAAAAGCAAGATGTTACTCATGTAGCAAACTTTGCCCTCATGGCTGAGACATCAGAGGAACCAGAGGTACCAGTTCTATCCCTTAAAGTAAAAATGTCCATTGATGATTATAAGGAACAGAACGGGGCTCTTAGCGAAGAGATCTATATGTTGTGCAAAAGCCTAGACACTTCTCAAAAGGAACAGAAAACACTTGTCGCCAAAAGCAGAATGCTTGAGGCAAAAGTGGAAGAGTTAGAGGCTGCTTGCACTGTAGATACTTCCCTAAGAGATTTTATTAAATCTTTGGAACACAAGCTCGTTCTTAAGGAAGAAGTAGAAGCATGTCTTAGGGACAAACTAGCTGAGTTAGAGACTAAATGCGAAGCTTACAAACTAGCTGCTAGTAAAGTGTATGTAGATAATGACATATTTAAGAAGATAACTGGAGTAGGTGTAGGACTTGACTATTCTAACTTATCTAAGAAAGAAGGGAAGAGACCTATCGACACTAGTTCCAGTGACCTTAAAAAAGAAATTCCTAGTATTTTTAAATCTTCTGTCAAACCTATCTACAAACACCTTGTTCCTAGAATAGAAGAAGAAGAGACTGAATTGATAGCTAGATATGAGATTGAGATGGAAGATCGCCAGAAAGCACAACCTATAACTCCTATCAAACAAGTTAAAATCAATTTCCCTAGAGATGAATCTAGACCAGGAATAGGAGCTAAGGCTGTTAAACAACAAGGGAAGAAAGGCATAAAAGAGGTTAAGGCTGAACGGTTAAAGAAAGCATGTTATCACTGCAAATCTACTGAACATCTTTCTTATGCATGTAAAGCTAACATAAATGTTCCTGCTGCACATGCCATGCCTACCACACATACAATGAATAATCTGCATCAGAATCATGCACAGTGTGGTCAACCTAATTGTATGCCATGCACTTTTAACATCATGCAAACTTTTGTGAATTTAATGAATGCATCTAGCCAGTCATGCTCAAATACTGTTGCTAGTTCAAACATCAAGAAAAAGCATGTGAGAGCCAAGACTGTCAGTCCTCCTAAAGTTAGGAGTGACAAACCTTCTCCTAGGACTGACAAACATGTCAAGTCTGAGAAAGGAAAGGAGAAAGTCGAAAGCTCTAGTAATGTTAAGAAAAGTGCATCTCCTATTGTTAAATCTGTTGATTCTCGATCTTATTGAAAAGCCGGGCCCAATCAAAGTTGGGTTCCGAAGAATGTCTAACCAATCTGTCATTGCAGGGCGTTAAGCAGAATAGAAATAAAGTTATATGGGTGCTAGACAGTGGAGCATCGAGGCATATGACTGGAAACAAGTCCCTGCTTACAGAGTTGGTTATGAAAGCTGGCCCTTATGTTACCTTTGGAGATGACAGCATAGGTGTGACAAAGGGATATGGCAAACTGAAAACTGGCAATGTCATCATTGAAGATATTTCCTATGTTGAGGGATTAAAGCACAATTTGTTGAGTATCAGTCAATTCTGTGACAAAGGTTACGAAATTGTCTTCAACAAGAAAGGTATATCAATCACTCACATCATGGAAGGCTCACTGGCTTTGAGAGGAGTTCGAAAGGCAGATCTTTTTGTTGCAAACATGGATTCAGCAAATCAGAATGAAGTCACCTGTTTCTACAGCAAAGCTTCGGATGATGAAAGCTGGTTATGGCACAAAAAGTTATCTCACTTAAACTTCAAAACGATGAATGCTCTCGCGAGGCGAGAATTGGTGAGAGATCTACCTCAAATGGAGTTCGCTCCGAAAGGACTCTGTGAAGCTTGTGAAATGGGAAAGTCAAAGCGAGCATCGCATAAAAGCAAAGAAATTTCTAGTATTACTGAGCCTCTATAACTTCTTCATATGGATTTGTTTGGCCCAGTGAATGTCCTATCTTTGTCTAGGAAAAGATATGCATTGGTAATCGTGGATGATTTTTCCAAGTATACATGGGTATTGTTCGCAATGACGAAAGACGAAGTACCTTTCTTAATCATTGATCACATCAATCAAATTGAGAATGTTTCAACACTTACTGTGAAGACGATTATATCAGATAATGGCACTGAATTCAAAAACGCAGTGCTGAATAACTTCTGTGTATCTAAGGGAATACGTCGTCAGTATTCAGCCCCGAGAACTCCACAGCAAAATGGAGTAGTTGAAAGAAAGAATAGAACATTGGTTGAAGCAGCAAGAACTTTGTTGTATGATTCGAAACTTCCTCTATACTTCTGGGCCGAAGCAGTGAGTACCATGTGTTACACTCAAAATCGATCCTTGATCATAAAAGATAAAGAAAAGACACCATGTGAGCTAATGAACGGTAGGAGACCAACAATCAAATACTTTCATGTCTTTGGAGCAAAATGCTATGTACTTATAGATGATGAAAATCTAGGCAAGTTTGCAGCAAAAGCTCGTGAAGGAATCTTTGTTGGTTATTCCACAGATGTGGTGGCAGCTTATAGGGTGTTCTTAGTGAATGACCGAAAAGTGACTGAAAGCTACAACGTCAGATTCGACGATACCAAACTCCCATCAATTTCAAGAGATTCTAGTGAACCTAAGTCCCTAAAATTTCAGAATCTGGACTTAGAAGAACTTGAAGATGAACCTGAGTTGGTTGTCCCATTAAATGTTCCAAGTGTACGTGAAGAACCCGAGTCTAGTGAACAAGCTAATTCTACAAGATCAGGAGAGACTTTTTCAGTACGAACCGACAACAACTCAGGGGGAGTAAATAGCAGCTCAAGGACTACTGTTCAAGGCTCGAGTCGAGCTGACTCTAGTTCTGTAGGAGCTGGCACTAACTCAGGGGGAGTTAGTGAAAATAATCAAAGTAGTCAGCACCACAACTCAGAAAGTCAAGCTGAATCATCAAGACAATTTCCAAGAGAACGGGTATGGAATAGAGACCATCCGTTTGAATTAATTATTGGTGATCCAGATGCTGGTGTGTCTACTAGAAGAACTGCAAGAGCTGACCTGGCTAATATTTGCTTATATTCTGGGTTCTTATCCAAGCTTGAACCTAAAGAAATAGAAGAAGCTCTTGGTGATGCTGATTGGGTGATTGCAATGCAAGAGGAACTCAATCAGTTTGAAAGGAAGAAAGTTTGGAAACTGGTACCCCGACCAAAGAACAAATCAGTAATTGGAGCTAGGTGGGTATTCAGAAATAAAATGGATGAAAACGGACTTGTAACTCGAAACAAGGCTCGTTTGGTTGCAAAAGGTTATTCTCAGCGAGAAGGAATTGATTATGATGAGACCTATGCACCGATTGCAAGACTTGAGGCAGTCAGGATGTTCTTGGCATTTGCAGCACATAAGAACTTCAAGGTTTTTCAGATGGATGTGAAAAGTGCCTTCCTGAACGGAGAGTTAGAAGAAGAGGTGTATCTGGAACAGCCGCCTGGCTTCATTGATCCAGAACTTGTAGATTTTGTGTATCTTCTCTTCAAATCTGTCTATGGCCTCAGGCAATCCCCAAGATGTTGGTATGAAACCCTATCCTTATTCTTAATTGAAAGTGGTTTTACTAGGGGAGTAATTGACAAAACATTGTTCTATAAAAATGTGAAGAATGATTTAATACTTGTTCAAGTCTATGTGGACGATATTATCTTCGGGTCATCTAATGAGCGCTTGTGCGAGAAATTTGCTAAGCTAATGCAAGAGAAATACGAGATGAGCATGATGGGAGAGCTGTCCTTCTTCCTTGGATTACAGATCAGTCAGAGAAAAGATGGTATCTTTATCTGTCAATCCAAGTACGTCAGAGATTTACTCAAGAAGTACAATCTAGAAGATGCATCAGCAGCTAAGACTCCCATGGCAACAGCCACGAAGCTTGATAAAGACAAATTAGGTAAACCAGTTGACATCATAAGCTATCGAGGTATGATTGGCTCACTTCTCTATTTAACTGCAAGTAGACCCGATATAATGTTCGCAACTTGTTTATGTGCAAGATTCCAAGCGGATCCTAGAGAATCACATCTCATAGCCGTCAAAAGAATTTTTAGGTATCTCAAGGGCACACTAAATCTAGGGATTTGGTACCCAAGAGATACAGGTTTTAATCTAATTGGCTATACGGATTCAGACTATGCAGGTTGCAGGATTGATAGGAAAAGCACATCTGGTGCTTGTCAATTTCTTGGCAGAAGATTGGTGTCCTGGCAAAGTAAAAAGCAACATACAGTATCTACTTCTACTGCTGAAGCTGAGTACATTGCTGCTGGAAGCTGTGTAGCTCAAATACTGTGGATGAGGAACCAATTGAAGGATTATGGCATGGAGCACAAGAAAATTCCAATTATGTGTGACAACACAAGTGCCATTGCCATAACCAACAATCCTGTAGATCACTCAAGAACCAAGCACATCGACATCAGGTATCACTTCATAAGAGAACATGTCGAGGAGGGGACTGTGGAGCTACATTTCGTGCCCACAATGCAACAAATTGCAGATATATTCACCAAACCCCTTGATGAAGTAACATTCAATAGATTGGTTGGTGAATTGGGAATGCTTAACACAAGTTAGTAAAGCCTTCTATCTGTAAAATCCATGTTTATGTTTGTATATGCAAGCTACTTAATCATTATGTGCTTAGACTTTAAAATGCCTAATTAATGATTGTTATAGGGTGCATATAGTGTCATTTTACATGAATTCATTGTGTTTTTAAGTGTCTTTTATAGCACAAATCTTTGAATTTATGCTTGTTAGATTGCATGATCATAGGGGGAGTTAAATTCATAATATTCTAAATTTTGCATGATTTTTAGATGAATTTACCTGTGTTTTTCATGTAATTAGAGGCCTTAGAATTATCAAGGAATGTTTTAATTATGTCATATATTAAAATCCTTGAATTGATATTTATATTAATTTGGCAATATTAAGTGTTGAGTTTTTCAAGAAGAATTGTCAAATTATTCTAAGTATATTCAAAATTTCGAGTTAGTCTCTATCTCGAAACTCATCTCGAAATTCTACTTGGATTTCGATTTGAGCTTCCAGAGTGAAGTTTTGAAAATTCTAAGTCTGGGAAGAATTTCGAGTTAGTTTCTATCTCGAAATTCATCTCGAAATTCGACTTAAGATTCGAATTCGAGTTACCAGTGTGCCTATTTCTTTCTTCAAAATATTCCAGATAATGTCTATCTTACTGGGGATATTTTTTGAAAAGATCAAGTCTGAGAGAATAACTTCGAGTTAGTTAATAACTTCGAGTTAGTCTCTATCTCGAAACTCAACTCGAATTTCGACTTGATGTTCGAGACAGAGTTCTCAGTTGGTTAAGGGGATTTTTCGAGTTAACTTCTAACTCGAAACTTATCTCGAATTTCAGCTTGAAATTTTGAGATAGGTTTCCCTGGTGGTTTTGCTGCATAAATAGTTAAAAGTGTTTATTCGAGTTAACCTATCTCGAAATTCATCTCGAAGTTCGACTTGATAAATTTCGAGATAGAATTCGACTGAAGAAGTTCGAGATAGAGTTCGACTTAAGTGTTCCCTGTATGTACTTAATGTTTTTCACTCTTTTTAACAGGGACATTTCTGTCATTTCACATTCATGCCTATATATACATCTCTAACTCGATGCTTTCATTCACTTTTACCTAATTCATTTTTACAGCAGCCTCCACATACAAATAGGCGATTTCAAAGTTACAACCACTGATTCGTGATTTTTGTGATTAAACTCATACAGATCTCGAATTAATGTCCGATTTTAGACTGCCATTATCTGAGTGATTATTAATATCTGAGTTTGTGTATCTGTTCATCTTCCTCGATATATACACACGCATATACACACACGATTTCACTGGTGTATACACACATAACTTCACTGGTATTCACACACGTATATATATCTTCATTGCAGATTCCATTAATTGGTTGTTGTTATTCGCCTCTCAGTGATTATTGTCTATAACCCGTACTTTAATTTTTCAAGAGTGACTTTTGGTCTTCTAGTTAAATTAAAAGGGCTATAACTGATAATTCTTTAATTAATTGTTTTTCGAAAATTCAAATTAAATTTCAATTTTTTTTAAAGGAAAAACATTTTAATTAAAATGGCTCACCATTTTTCACTTGCTAAAAACAATTTTTATAATATTTCTACGGAAATTGGTGATCAACTCCCGCGCTTTAAGTTTTGGATACGATTTCTCAATTTGTACTCCAAAGCTAGCCATGCTTTTACTGCTAAACCTACACTAGTACATGATGCTTTACAGTAATTATGGACTAGTGCGGTTACTTTTGGGAGCAAAACAACCCCCTACGGTTTCAGGTTTACCCTAGCGGGTTAGGAATATGAGGTGACTGAAGAAATTGTCAACAGGGTTCTGGAATTCCCGATAAAAGATGCTTATGATCCAGAACCTACAGCTGCAGAACGCCTCAGATTCTTTGAAGAAATAGGATGTTATACTCCGACTGGCCGGATCACTGGAAACATCCAAAAACAATTCTTTCATGTGGAATGGAATTACTTTTTCGAGGCTATCACAAAATGTTTTCGGGCACGCGAAAAAGATTTTCATCAAATTCCAATTCCCATGCAAACCTTTGGAATTGCCCTAGCAAGAGAACTGGATATAAATTATGGACGCATAGTTCTCTCTGAGATAGTGGCTGTAATGGGATCTCCTGCAAGCAGAGACCTCAACACAACAGATGTTGTCTGCTGGTTTCCTCGATTCCTACAGATGCTGATTAATGATTTAATACCGAAGGATGCTCTTGCTGTTAGACAGGGATTTGCCAGAAGCCCAACATCTGCACCACTAGGGATGGGCACTAAGTCACTTTCAACAATTGCTAATCAGGATAAACATCACGGAAAACCGATGTCAATTCCTGATACCATACAAATGTGGCTTACATATGATGAAGGAGTTACCACTTTGGCGGAATCATCATATGCTCAGAATCCGTCTGCTCATGCTGAGCCATTTGAAGGGATTCCTGATGAGCAAAGCGATGACGAACAAGGTAATGAATCAGGTAATCTCTCTTTGCATACTACTCATTCCTCTTCCTATGTATCTGATTCCGGAACCCAAGAGACTGCTAGCCCGCAGGATCTATCCCAGGGTGAGAGCTATATTTCTGAGTCTGTCAAACATTCTTATTCTCGTTCACCCCTGTCACCGGAATCCAGAAAGCCAGCACATGTAGATGTAGGATATGATGAGGAGAGTGACCCCGAAGAGCAGCCTCTTACTCGAAAGAAAGCCAAATTTTCTCATGCTGCTACTTCTAAACCACAGTCAAACCCTAGTGTGTCACACGCAACCACTCCACCTCACGAGAGTGGTTCTCCCCTTGAACAATCTGCACATAGGGATTTTGGTGAGGATTATGTACCTTTTGAAGATATTTTTGCTTCAAAAGGACATGAAGCTTTAAGAGCTTCAGCCGTACCTTCACTGGTACGTACTGATGCTACAAAGAGGATCGGTTCTGATGTTGTACAAGAACACTTTGCAGCCTCTCAGCCTGAGATTCCAACTCAGGAACCAACAGAAATTGATCCCATAACTGCCAATTATATTGCTTATCCAGTTTCTGCAGGTACTGCTTCATACTTTGGATCAATCATTGAAGACATACACGAGCGTGAGACAGGGAGTGTGTGTGAGAGGTTAGGGAGAGAGGGACCTTCATTTTTAAGGCCCGAAACCGAGCGCCAAATACTAACAGAACGAGTATTAGAGCGAGGTCACCTAAACCAAACACCGTCCCTTAACATTGAAAATCTTGATACACGTATGACTTCTATGGAAAATCAGATGAAGCATTTCGGGCAGACGATGGGGCAGTTAGGGATTAACATTGGAAACAATCAAAGGGCTCTTGATGACTACGCAGCACGAATGGCAAGTCAAGCTACAACGTTTGATGCTTTGACAAACAAGGTCAATGACTTGGGCCATGCTGGTGCTGGTGGTGTCTTGGGAAGCACTCTGAATGAGAGGATGGGAGAAATTGAGACTTCAATGCATACAATGGCTGTGGAGATCAGTAGAGTGATGTTTGCAATCAGAAGTTTTGTGCCCCCGGAGTGTTTCGAGCCGTAACAACCTCCCCCCGATGCTGGTGTAGGTGGTGCTAGTGGAGCAGGAGTCTCTGGTTCTGGTTTTGGAGGTTCTTATGCAGCTGGTGGATCTGAAGACCAAGGTGGAGTTCAGGATAACTCACCTAAGGGGGAGAGTGGCAAGGAGACGAGACAGCAGGCAGTTCATATCGAAGAAATTGAAGAACATGCTGATCTTGTCAAGGAAATAGAAATTGAGCCGTGTGTTGATGAAGAGGCTCTGAGGAAGAGAAAGGGTAAGGCAATAATGGTTGAGCAAGATGAACCATTCGTTGACCTGAGTCATCAGGAAACAGTACAGAAGGTACATGACTCAGATTCTGATATGGAAGACGTACCTTTGGAACATGCTATAAAGAGATATTTGAAGGATCAAGGTGGAGGTGCTGGGATGTCTTTCGGAATGCCTGAAGAAGTTACTGTTGATGAGGAAACCCTTAAGTCTCAACAGTTAGCCTTGGAACAAGCTGAGTTCCTTAAAATGAAGATGATGCAAGAACGTGCTGTGTTTCTAGAAAAGAAAGTGGAGCTACAAGGGAAGCAGTACGATCATGAGCTTGCAAGGCTAGCTGATCCTCAAGTTGATCTGGACAAGAGAAGGATAGGGCAGAAGTGGGATGAAGCAAGGAAGATATTTATGGGACCCTGTGCAAAAGGAGTTCATAACAAGGAGGCAGATGATCTGTTCTATAACCTGAATTTGCAGAATCCAATGACTGCGGACTACATAAGTGCATTGAAGAGATTAATTTCTAAAGTCAGGGTTGGATACAATGCAACGCTTAAGGAGTGGCAGGTTATATTGTCTTTGGTAGAAGGAGTCCCAATGTCTTTCCTATATGTGGATGACCAATTCATAACGAGAAGATCTGCGTCAGAGTTGTTCTTGCTAGCAACAAAAATTCAATACTCTCAATCTGAGGAGCTAAGCATTCTGTATAGGGATCAGTTAATGCAGCTAGCAGAGGACAAGGGTCCAGAATTCTCAGCATATCCTAATGTTGTCCGGATGGTAGTTGACAGGAAAATGAAGAAGGTTAGCATGGAGGAAAAGGATTTAATGGAACTTTCAGTGGAATCTCTTAAAGTCGTCTGTAGACAAATGATGAGTAAGGGGTTCGCTTCTGAGCTTAAAGAAAAATCAGTGAAGATCATTGAAAGAGTCATATTCAAGAAGAGCAATGAGGTGTGGAAGTGTGATATCATTACTCCAAACCCTCTCGATAACGTGAAGATTGAGCCAGAGCTAATAGAAAAGAAATGGAATATTCTTCAAGCAATGAAGAATGTAGATGAAGCTCTGACTCTTCCTTCTGGAGCACTGGAACAAGGAGAGATAAGGGAGTCAGTTGGCGTTCCAGGAAGAGATAGTGTATACTGGATACACGCTTTTGTTGATGATACAGCTGATGCCTTAGTATTCATAGATGCAGACCAGAATCAAACACTCTTGCATATGAGTAGAAAATGGCTGCTACAGACTCAAGATGCTGTATTTCTGGAGAGAGTATTATATGTGTTCAAATGGGGCGAAGTGGAAGATAAGTATGTGGAAGAAAAGCAGAGACTCATGAGTTACCTGTCTGAAGTAGTAGTGGAAAAGAAGCGAATGGAGAAAGATGCGGCTAGTGTCCACAATACTAACTGTGTCAAGGGCTATCCCAAAATGATCTATTGTCAGTTTAAAGCTGATAAACCTCATTGGAAACCTCAGCTTATAATGAAGAACTTTGAGGACATTCCAAAGATCAGGACTACTCAGGAGGTGAACAAACTCAGAAGGCTTTTCAAACATCCTTACCCAGAGCCCAAGAATCCTCTAGAAATGGAAGCTGTAAGTCTGTTGAATGCTAGGTGGGAGCAGCTTCACGATCCAGTGTACAAGAAAGAACAGCAGCAGAAGGAGAAGCGCAGAAGGCAGAAAGAAGAGAAAGACCAAGCTGCTGAAGCTAGGAAGAGGAAACGGAATTAGGGTTAAAGGTCAGAGTGGTGTGAACTTGAAGTTGGAAAAACTTCATGTCTTTCGGTTGCTTTAACTCACTTGAGGAAAATTCACCTTAGAGTGAATCCAATAAGGTGATATAAGTTTGACTAATAGGTATGAAATAATCCAGGTGATAGGAATCATTAAAATGATCTTTAATTCGAGGTTCGAATTCTGTTTCTAGTTTGAGTTCTTTGTATTGTTTTCAAGTACTTTTCAATTGTATATTATTCAAGACTGTAATGTTAATTATCTTTTCTCGTCTCATTGTTTAGTTGAGTTATCCTTCATTAATTTGAATGTCATTGTTAGACAATCAAATAGGGGGAGATTGAAAGGCAGAGTGTGTAAACTTGTAACACTATAACTAATGTAACTCAATTAAAGGAAAAGATACTTAACCAGAAGACAATCGAGAACAAGAAGCCACAAGAAATCAACACTAAATGAAGACAAGGTAATTGATACAATTGAACATGTTAACTATGATCAAGCCAAGAAGAAATCATTGAGAGAAGTTCAAGTCAAAGTTGTTCATGCCTCAGTGATTTGAGAAATCGAGAATCAAGATCATAACTATCAGTATCAATAAGACCAATTGATTTCAAGTGAACAAGAAGGAAAGCGAACATTGGAAAGCCATGTTACTAAGTGAATATGGTAATTTATTCAAGAAGAAGAAACACTATCAAGACTAGTCACTTATGAACCAGACCAGTGCATCAAGTGTCAGGACATTGATAGCAAGTTTATGTCAGTAATAAAGATCCATGTTCAAGAGCTTGCTGAAGAATAAAGAAGACATGAAGATATCACAAGCTCAAGATGTGCATTGAAGTTTCAAGTTGAAGATCAGAATATTTTCTAAGTACTAAATATTCTAGATGACCAAGTAGAATATTTCTAAGTAGAAGTTCTACTTAGAAATTCGAGATGGCTAAGTAGAAATTCTCAAGTAGAAGTTCTACTTAGAGTGCAGCTTCAACATGACACATGGCATCTTCTGATTGGCAGATTTCCAAGCTTTCAAGATAAGGCAAGATTTATGTGGACATCATTGGGCCACGTATATCTTAGTCTTTGAAGACTACAGGACATAGATTACATGTAGTATAAATAGAAGTACTTGTGTGATGTTTTATGTTAGAGAGCAATAGTTGAGGAAAACACAAGAAAAAGAGAGAGAGTGCATTTACAGAGCTTAGTATCATTCACTTCTCTCTGAACTTCTGTTATACTTTATAATGAATGTTGTAGCAACCATTTCAAGTTATATATAAGAAATATATTCCTTGAATCTGCGTGTTCATTTATTGCATCGTATTTATTGCTTCTCATATTCGAAAAGTTGTATTCACCCCCCCCCCTCTACAACACATTTGGACCTAACAACCTTTCCCCTGGGCAAAGGGTGATCTACAATATGTGATGGTCGCTATTGATTACATGACCAAGTGGGTCGTAGCAAAGGCACTAAAAAACATCACACAAGAGGATGCAATCCAATTTGTCACAGAGCAAGTCATTACAAGATTTGGAATTCCAGTAGTACTCATATCCGACAACGGCACGCAATTTGTTGGATTAAACTTCACCAAGTTCCTATCTGATCATGGAATTAAACACAAAAGGCTTCTGTATGCCATCCTCAAAGCAACGGTCAGGTTGAAGTAACCAACCACATCATTGTCAGAGGCCTAGAAAAAAGGTTAACTACTTCCAAGAAAAAATGGCCACATGAGTTGCCTAACGTTCTTTGGGCTTATCAGACATCGGCCAGGACAAGTACGGGAGAATCCCCTTTCAAACTAGCTTTTGGTACAGAAGCTCTTGCCCCAATTGAGATTGGGTCCCCATCCTACCGAGCCATCAGTTTTGAGGAAGAAGCAATAACCAAGGACTCAAAACAAACCTTGACCATCTAGATGAAGCAAGGGAGGCCGCTGTCGAGAAAATGGCCGCCTACAAAGAGAAGACAAAGGAATTTTTCGGAAAAAGAACCAGAGTCAAAGCTTATGTACAAGGCGATTTGGTTAACTGGGTGTTTTTGCACTAAATCACGCAAGCGTACGCGGTCACAAGTCATATATGAATAAGTCGAGTTCGTTCCCACAGAGATCTGGTTATGGTTTTAATTCAGTAGATGTACCTATGCAACAATGTATGATTATTATTCACTGCTAAGACAACTAACAAATTTAGGTTTAATAAACTAAATTAACTAAGAAGTAAACTAACAAACTAAGAATTAACTAACTAACAAGAATTGGAATTGAATTACTACTGCAAGAAAAACCATGGAATCCTAACTTCATTAAATACTTTGCTTAGATCTGACACCTTTAATCACTATATGCAATGGTTATGATATCTTATCGAATAACACGAAACAAGTATACGCTACTTCTCAGTATACGAATACCAAACTAAACATACATCCACAAAAGAGATAGAAGATGAATAGACACCAATTATGCTTAGACCCTATATCTCTATAGAATTTGAAAACATAACGGTTGAAGAACAAGTTATCCACATTGATCACATAGGGCAATACAAGTATTCTCATCTCATACTACGAATCATGTTGATAAACAATCATGAACCTATGCTAGCATGGCAAGTTCTAAATCTCAAGATCCACTTTCACTTCACAAGAGATTAACAAATTAGATGTTCATGACGCATCTATCAATTAAGCATAACCATACGAGGATATCAGATATACATCACACACAGATCTTTAAAGCAATCAAGATACTAAAGCTCCATAAATAAATCCGTTAGAATCCCATGACAACGATTAGTTCATAATCGAACCGCTCGTCATCATGGGATCTGATGAAACCATGAAAAAAACAAAGTATGAAAAAATACAAATAAAACTAAGTAATTGATATGTAATGGTTCTACTCCTAATGATAATGATCTTAATGATACAATTTACAAGGGTTGGATGTGTTTATATAGGCTCTAGACATCTTGCCCAACAAGAAAATACCAAAACAGAATTATAATAGAATTTCTGCAAGATACGTTTCCTAAACTGATTCTGTTTTTTAAGGGAAATTCGTAGCTGACTTTTCTTCTGTTTTCCAGAGCCGTTCCAGACGTAATTGGGCCTCTGGACCACTTTAGAATGATCGAAAATCTCGTTATCTTCGCGTGGACAGTAAAATCGCCCAAAACTGACTTCTAGAACTCAAGATATGGCCCAAACAGTGAATCTCACGCGTGCAGCCCAATAAATCCGAATTTTAATAAATTAAATCTCCAAAAACGACAAAACATCCACCATAATCAACATCCTTGTAAATCTGCACAACTAAACAAAACACATCAAAACTACAAGAAACTTGAGCCCAAGACAATCAATTTAAGCCATTATAGAATGTTCCAAATGGAGATAAAATCCACTTATCACACCCCCAAACTTAAACCGATGCTTGTCCTCAAGCATAAACAATTACAACTAACTAACTAACTAGTACCACTTCCGTAGGTGATCACGGTTGCATTTGGCATATGCAACAAGCCCTTTAAACCCCTAGGCAGCCCTAGTGGACGAGTAAGGTCTCGTGAGGGCCTATAGCGAATGTACCCACAAAATCCAATGCAATGCAATGCATGAATGCAACTAATATGAAAATGTAATTAATCTAGTACTAATATCCTACCATACCTTCAAATCCTCTCATGCCATATCAACTTAAGAATCAAAGTAAATACGCAATGTCTTGGTGTCGAAAGTGCAAGCATTCACATAGTCTACTCAATGAACATGCATAAGTTCTCACAAGCCCATGTCAAATGTAAGAATAAGTTAGTAAACATGCTAAGCCTACAAGAGTACATCTTTGAGACAAAACTCGGGATCTCATACGCAAAAACAAGCAAACACTCACAATCCACTCACAAAAGAATATTCACTCAAGAGCAATGGTTATGATATCTTATCGAATAACACGAAACAAGTATACGCTACTTCTCAGTATACGAATACCAAACTAAACATACATCCACAAAAGAGATAGAAGATGAATAGACACCAATTATGCTTAGACCCTATATCTCTATAGAATTTGAAAACATAACGGTTGAAGAACAAGTTATCCACATTGATCACATAGGGCAATACAAGTATTCTCATCTCATACTACGAATCATGTTGATAAACAATCATGAACCTATGCTAGCATGGCAAGTTCTAAATCTCAAGATCCACTTTCACTTCACAAGAGATTAACAAATTAGATGTTCATGACGCATCTATCAATTAAGCATAACCATACGAGGATATCAGATATACATCACACACAGATCTTTAAAGCAATCAAGATACTAAAGCTCCATAAATAAATCCGTTAGAATCCCATGACAACGATTAGTTCATAATCGAACCGCTCGTCATCATGGGATCTGATGAAACCATGAAAAAAACAAAGTATGAAAAAATACAAATAAAACTAAGTAATTGATATGTAATGGTTCTACTCCTAATGATAATGATCTTAATGATACAATTTACAAGGGTTGGATGTGTTTATATAGGCTCTAGACATCTTGCCCAACAAGAAAATACCAAAACAGAATTATAATAGAATTTCTGCAAGATACGTTTCCTAAACTGATTCTGTTTTTTAAGGGAAATTCGTAGCTGACTTTTCTTCTGTTTTCCAGAGCCGTTCCAGACGTAATTGGGCCTCTGGACCACTTTAGAATGATCGAAAATCTCGTTATCTTCGCGTGGACAGTAAAATCGCCCAAAACTGACTTCTAGAACTCAAGATATGGCCCAAACAGTGAATCTCACGCGTGCAGCCCAATAAATCCGAATTTTAATAAATTAAATCTCCAAAAACGACAAAACATCCACCATAATCAACATCCTTGTAAATCTGCACAACTAAACAAAACACATCAAAACTACAAGAAACTTGAGCCCAAGACAATCAATTTAAGCCATTATAGAATGTTCCAAATGGAGATAAAATCCACTTATCACACCCCCAAACTTAAACCGATGCTTGTCCTCAAGCATAAACAATTACAACTAACTAACTAACTAGTACCACTTCCGTAGGTGATCACGGTTGCATTTGGCATATGCAACAAGCCCTTTAAACCCCTAGGCAGCCCTAGTGGACGAGTAAGGTCTCGTGAGGGCCTATAGCGAATGTACCCACAAAATCCAATGCAATGCAATGCATGAATGCAACTAATATGAAAATGCAATTAATCTAGTACTAATATCCTACCATACCTTCAAATCCTCTCATGCCATATCAACTTAAGAATCAAAGTAAATACGCAATGTCTTGGTGTCGAAAGTGCAAGCATTCACATAGTCTACTCAATGAACATGCATAAGTTCTCACAAGCCCATGTCAAATGTAAGAATAAGTTAGTAAACATGCTAAGCCTACAAGAGTACATCTTTGAGACAAAACTCGGGATCTCATACGCAAAAACAAGCAAACACTCACAATCCACTCACAAAAGAATATTCACTCAAGAACAAGGGTAAGTGTATCACTCAATTCCAACAAAATCATAAACACGCTTGACATTTGGTATCAATCTAACTCTTAACACAACATATATCAATGGCGATAATCAAAAGGTCTTTATTTGGGTTGTAACGGGGCTAGGGACAAGGTATGTCAAATAAGCCAAAACATGTGAAGTGTCAAAAGCTAGTAAGTACCATAATAAATCATACACAACACCCTATTTCCCCCCACATAATCTATTATTTTTCTTCCAACAAAAACACTCGACTAGTCGACTAAAATAGGATCACAACAAACACAAACATGCTCTCATAATATTTTTTTTCCTCTTTTTTTTTCTTTTTTTTTCTTTTTTTCCTTTTTTTTCGAGAGCTAAATAGAACACAAACAATACTATAAACAATAACAATGATCCCATGAATTTATTACATATGCCGACTATCAAATAAACAAACCCAATTTTCAATATTTTCCCCAAAAGTAAGACCAACAATAAACCCTTCCTTGCACACCTTATCACTCCCTTAAGCACTCTACTAGCCTTTGACAATATGGGTTCAAATTAATGTAAGGCTAATTCAAGAAAAAGGTCTAGGCAAGTAATGTGGTATGTCACCGAAAAAATAGGATTAAGCTCAACGGGTTAACTAATTGATCATGTAAATATGGTGTGGTAATATGGGAAAATATGCGGTTATTCCTAAATGCCTTTATCATTTTAATCGTCAAATAATGTCATGCATTTCAAGAAAGACCTCAAACAACTGCTAGCAATGCAAACAATCTGTGGACACTCAACCAAACGAATAAATTGCAAAAAATATGCAATATGGCACAAAAACTCACTTGGTGGAAAAACATACTCAATCCCAAGCAAAAAATCTCTCCAATGCACCTACTTGTATTCAAAGCATGCAAACTAAATCATCTTGCACATATTCATGTCATTCTAATCACTTACAACATTCAATAAGTCTACTAGCTTCAACTTACTAGTGTATGTGTGTGCACAAAAACAAAGCATATCACTTCTCAATCAAAAGCGTCAACAACACAAAATTCCTATCAAGCATGAGTGCAAATGCAAACTATTATGAACTCACATGAAATACGAAAATAAAAACGGAATGTCCTATATGAAACAAACGTAGATAACACAAACATACATGCATAATTTACTACTACTAATATGCAAATCATGAAATCCTATATGAACAAATAATACAACAACAACTACTAATCCCTCAAACCACCCCCAAACTTAAAATATTCAATGTCCTCATTGAATGGAAGTAAATACAAGGGATAGCAGAAAACATACCTGAATACCGAAACATACCCAACAATTTTTTTTTCTCGCAAAAATCCCCTTTCCTTAGCAAATTGGCCTCAAAATAACCGATTAAATTTAACCTCTGTCGTCGAAAACGAAAATTTCCCAACATTAGCACTATCTCTCCCATGCTTACGAGCCAAAAGAATCAATACCCAACTCACAAGAAGCTCCACCAAAAATTACCAAGCAATAACACACCAAAAATACCCCAATATATCAAGAATAATACAAATCCCAATTTACAAGAACACAAATTCGTAATCAAAATAAAATTTGAGAGAAGAAATAAACCCACTACGAATTTGAGAGGTGAACTTGCAATTAATTCCTCTTTAGAATTGAATTTTTAGAGATTTTAAATAAAATAGAAGAGGAATTGGATTTGTATGGCTAGGTGGGTATAAATATAAGATGATGGATAGATGAGATTTAAAAATTTAGAGTGTAGGAGAGATATGGAGAGGTTAGATTTGATGTAGGATAGATATAGGAATTTAGAATTGAAGAAATTTGGGTTAGGATTGAATTTGGGGTTGAATTTGGAGGTAAAAACAATGATTTTCGGAAAAAACTGGGCAGAAAGGGGGTGTAACGCATCCCGTGGCTGCGTTACAGGTGCGTTGGGCGCGGAACAAGGATGAAACGCAAGACGTAAATGCGTGTTAGGGGTTTAAACAGGTAGACGCGCTAGCGCAACTTGCGCAACTGACGGGCAAATTGCCCCTAATGCAGTAACGCAGGCGCAACCTGCGTTACTGGGGCGCAAATTGCTCGAACTGTTCACTTTTTTTTTTTTTTTTTTTTGCACAGATTTTTTTTTTTTTTCATACAACACTGAAATTTTTTTTTTCTCTCTACACTAATTCGTGGGTTGCCTCCCACGAAGCGCTTCTTTAACGTCAATAGCTTGACGTTACTTCCAATCCTCCACTAAGGATGATAATAGTTCGCCTGGTCCTCTCTTCGCAATACTTCATCATCATCACGGCGGCACACTTTTTGCTCCTTCTCCTTGATTGGCATATTCATGTAGCAACTATATCCTCTTCCAATGCCTTCATATGTTGACCCAAAATCTGACAATTTGTAGAACAACACACATTCGCGGGCTTCACTTGAATATAATGGAGGAGGGTAAATGTAAGTTGCTGAAGCCTTTAGTTCCTCAAAGAGAACTTCATCCATTGGCTTTAATGCGCTACCTCCATCTTCACACTTTGAGACAAGTAGAAGACCTGCATCTTTCTCATGTTCATCAACCTCTTGGTACGCACATACCAATTCTTGAAATTTGCACAGCTCAACAGTGTCTGTCCCAAATAGTGCCCTTTCCAAATCTTCCACCATCCTAACATTATCAAATTCCTCACATGGCTTGTGAACGCTAACCTCCTCTTGGAATTTGTCTTCCTCAATAAAAGACTCAATTGCACTATCCTCAAGATTTGACCATGAAACAACCTCATCAATCAGCACCTTAGAATCCCAGAGATCAGCCAAGCCGAGCGACTTACACTCTTCCTCCTCATCACTATCCACCACAGGTTCTGACAAAACAGCATGTTCTTCCTTTTCTATAGGATCCTGATCATGAATTCCTTCTTCATCCTCAATTGCTGAATTCTGATCGTTCGTGACTTTTCCAGATCTGAGTGTTATGGCCTTAACCTGCTCCATGCCATCTTCTTTTCCTGGATTCACCTCTGTGTCACTAGGAAGAACTCCATGCGGCCCGTTGAGAAAGGCACTTGCAATTTGCCCAAACTGATTCTCCAATGTCTTGAGAGATACCGCCTGACTTTTAACCATCAACCTCAATTCATCCAATTCAGATTTTTCATTCGAAAATTGACCATCATCCCCATGAAACTGTTGCTGCTGAAAATCTTGATTGTTGCTCCAGCCGAAATTGGAATGATAGGTTGTTAGAGCTGGTTGCGAAGGTTGCTGGAAGTTGCTCACAAACCGTGCCGAATCAGAAGATATGGCACATTGACTCGTCTCATGTGCGCCCTCACATAGCTCACAAACACTAGCAACTTGAGGCACACCTTGCTTTGACATAAAATCCAATTTCTTATTAAGTGCCTCTAGCTGAGCTGCTAGAGCTGTGACTGTATTAACTTTCAGAATTCCCACTAATTTGTCTTGTGATAATCTCTGAATTGGATTCTGGTATTCATTCGCAGCAATCATCTCAATCAACTCATAAACTTCCGCATAGCTCTTAGCCCATAAAGCTCCACCTGATGCTGCATCTAGCATGGGTCTTGACTGTGCACCCAAGCCATTATAAAAACAGTTAATCACCATCCAATCAGGGATCCCATGATGTGGACACTTCCTTAGCATCTCCTTATATCGATCCCAAGCCTCGCACAAAGATTCTTCAGATTGCTGTGAAAATTGAGTAATAGCGTTCCTGATTGCTATGGTCTTTGCCATGGGGAAAAATTTAGTGAGAAATTTCTGAGTAAGATCCTCCCATGTCAAAATAGAACCTGCAGGTAGAGAATGCAACCAACCCTTTGCTTTATCCCGTAAAGAAAATGGGAAAAGTCTCAATTTGATAGCATCTTCCGACACCCCGTTGATCTTGAAAGTGTCGCAGATCTCAATAAAGTCCCGGATGTGCATGTTAGGATCTTCAATCGGAGCACCCCCAAACTGAACCGAATTCTGCACCATCTGAATTATGCTAGGCTTGATTTCGAAAGTATTAGCTGTAATAGCTGGCCTGACAATGCTAAATTGGATGTCACTGATCTTTAGTTGAGAATAATACATCAATGCTTTCGCTGCTACTACTGGTTCTTCCATTGCTACCTGCAACACATAAAACTAAACAACTATGTATAAGAAACAATCCGAGTCAGTGAACTCTAACGACCACTATTGACAAGCACATAAACCAAAAAATAAAACACCAATGATCCCCGGTAGCGGCGCCAAAAACTTGTTTTTGCACTAAATCACGAAAGCGTACGCGGTCACAAGTAATATATGAATAAGTCGAGTTCGTTCCCACAGAGATCTGGTTATGGTTTTAATTCAGTAGATGTACCTATGCAACAATGTATGATTATTATTCACTGCTAAGACAAATAACAAATTTGGGTTTAATAAACTAAATTAACTAAGAAGTAAACTAACAAACTAAGAATTAACTAACTAACAAGAATTGGAATTGAATTACTACTGCAAGAAAAACCATGGAATCCTAACTTCATTAAATACTTTGCTTAGATCTGACGCCTTTAATCACTATATGCAATGGTTATGATATCTGATCGAATAACACGAAACAAGTATACGCTACTTCTTAGTATACGAATACCAAACTAAACATACATCCACAAAAGAGATAGAAGATGAAAGACACCAATTATGCTTAGACCCTATATCTCTATAGAATTTGAAAACATAACGGTTGAAGAACAAGTTATCCACATTGATCACATAGGGCAATACAAGTATTCTCATCTCATACTACGAATCATGTTGATAAACAATCATGAACCTATGCTAGCATGGCAAGTTCTAAATCTCAAGATCCACTTTCACTTCACAAGAGATTAACAAATTAGATGTTCATGACGCATCTATCAATTAAGCATAACCATACGAGGATATCAGATATACATCACACACAGATCTTTAAAGCAATCAAGATACTAAAGCTCTAGAAATAAATCCGTTAGAATCCCATGACAACGATTAGTTCATAATCGAACCGCTCGTCATCATGGGATCTGATGAAACCATGAAAAAAACAAAGTATGAAAAAATACAAATAAAACTAAGTAATTGATATGTAATGGTTCTACTCCTAATGATAATGATCTTAATGATACAATTTACAAGGGTTGGATGTGTTTATATAGGCTCTAGACATCTTGCCCAGCAAGAAAATACCAAAACAGAATTATAATAGAATTTCTGCAAGATACGTTTCCTAAACTGATTCTGTTTTTTAAGGGAAATTCGTAGCTGACTTTTCTTCTATTTTCCAGAGCCGTTCCAGACGTAATTGGGCCTCTGGACCACTTTAGAATGATCGAAAATCTCGTTATCTTCACGTGGATAGTAAAATCGCCCAAAACTGACTTCTAGAACTCAAGATATGGCCCAAACAGTGAATCTCACGCGTGCAGCCCAATAAATCCGAATTTTAATAAATTAAATCTCCAAAAACGACAAAACATCCACCATAATCAACATCCTTGTAAATCTGCACAACTAAACAAAACACATCAAAACTACAAGAAACTTGAGCCCAAGACAATCAATTTAAGCCATTATAGAATGTTCCAAATGGAGATAAAATCCACTTATCACCGGGCAACTGAAGCATCTAACCCCAGACACACTGGAAAACTTATGCCAAAGTGGGAGGGTCCCTATAAAATCATCCAAGTACTAAGGTCGGGTTCCTACAAATTAGCACGCCTAGATGGCACGGAAGTCAACAATACTTGGCATGGAGACAAATTGAGAAAATATTACCAATAGATGGCTATGCAGTCTATACTTCATCCTTTTTGTAACCAACGGTATTATATTTTAATCAAACACGTTTTGCACAAACGCAATCAACTACAATAGCCAAGTCCCTAGACAGACAAACAACCAACTACAATAGCAAAGTCCCCTAGACGGGCAAGCAATCAACTACAATAGCAAAGTCCCCAAGACGGGCAAGCAACCAACTACAATAGCAGAGTCCCCTAGACGGGAAAGCAACCAACTACAATAGCAAAGTCCCCTAGATGGGCAAGCAACCAACTACAATAGCAAAGTCCCCTAGACCGGCAAGCAATCAACTACAATAGCCAAGTCCCTAGACGGACAAGCAACTAACTACAATAGCAAAGTCCCCTAGACGGGCAAGCAATCAACTACAATAGCAAAGTCCCCTAGACGGGCAAGAAATCAACTACAATAGCAGAGTCCCCTAGACGGGAAAGCAACCAATTACAATAGAAAAGTCCCCTAGACGGGCAAGTAATCAACTACAATAGCAAAGTCCCCTAGACGGGCAAGCAATCAACTACAATAGCCAAGTCCCCTAGACAGGCAAGCAATCAACTACAATAGCAAAGTCCCCTAGACGGGCAAACAACAAACTACAATAGCAGAGTCCCCTAGACAGGCAAGCAACCAACTACAATAGGAAAGTCCCTTAAACGGGCAAGCAACCATCTATAATAGCAGCCGACTACAAAAGCTAAGTCCCCTAGACGGGCACACAACCTACTACAAAAGCGAAATGTTCTATAATTGCAGTCAATAGGGGCAAATTCCCTTTGTGGGCAAAAGAAAATAAAGTCTGACAACAAAAATTATATAGTATGATAACGACACTAAAGCAAACTACAACAGACGGCCTACAAAGAACGACATAAGTACATGAGCTAAATATGCGATATGACGGGAAGCAAAAGGAAAATACGAACAATTGCGATGGGAAAGGACAAATTTTATTCATAAAATATTTATTATTACAAGCATGGGTTACAAGGATCAGGATTCCTACATCTAAAACCCTTCTTGCTTGGGGAGCCTTCTTCTCAGCATCCGCATTCTTCTTCTCGGAGCTCTCACCCTGCTCCGGTGCACGGAAACGGAAGTCAATCGTATCCGTCTCCGCAGCCTCCTTCGCAGCACGAGCAACGGCGACTTTTCGAGCAAATTTCTGGCACTCCTCAGCCTCGTACAGGTCAGCCTCCTCCTCGTAATGCATAGCAAGGCTCTTCCACACCTCCTCGGTCTCCTTGGAGATGCAAAGCTCACGACCCCAGGAGAAAGGGGTAAAAAACTCATTCATCTCTGAAATATCCATACTACAGCTTATAAAGAAAGATTTTTCTAAAGAAAAATAAAGAGAAGGATGCTCAGAATCAAACAATTACCTCTCTTTTACAGGGTGTAAAAGAAGGTGAAAAAGACCCACAGTCAAAACTCTCCATCCCCATGCAGACTGCAGTAAAGACACAGTCAAAAGACTATGATTCCCATGCAGTATTAAATGGTCAAAACAAATTCCCACAGTCAAATGCACGATTCCCAGGTAACACTTTCCAAAAAACTCATTCCCTACAAATCTTTGACAAAAATACATATATATATATAACCAACACACATTTCTCCACCAAATTGCAAAATTATATCCCATCAATCACAAAAATACTTCAGAATTTCAAATTCCCTAAGTGCAAATTACATCAAATTGTTTCCAAGTCACACAGCGGACATACCCGCTGAGTGACTTTAAAACAAACCAAAAGAACAATCTACACATCCAAGTACAAAAAAAAAAATTCATCCCCAGCAAGAAGCGCTCAACGGGCTTGTCATGCCTCTCAGCAGATCCTCCTCATCCCCAATGCCATCTCCTTCTGCATCTTCTTCCTCGCCATAAACGGCCGCTACTGTTGACAGCGGCGTAACAACTTCTGTGACAGGATTCTCCTCGGTTGCAATCATATCAATCTCAGCGGCCTGCATGCCAACATCACTTACGGCGGCATCAATTTGACAACCAACACTTACTCTGGGCACTTCCCCAAGACGGGTTTCTAGAGACTTCACTTTACGCTTGGACTTCCTCACTTTTGACTTAAGTTTGGACATTTTAGTTTTCAAGCGGGCAATTTCTGCAGCATTCTCAGCGGCCCTCTCCCTTAGCTGAACAAGTTCAACCGAGTCATCACCAGTTACCGTTACATGAACCTTGGCGGCTTCTTCTTTCACAATCTTGGCAAATTCGGGACTACTTCTGAACTTTTTTATAGCATCCGCTTCAGTAAGACGAGAGTCAAGATGAGCTTTAACATCCTCAGCACGTTCCTTTTCAAACCTTAGCAAGGTTTTCAGATTGCTAATTTCTTCAGATAAAGCATCCTTATCGGCCATAAGTTCAATTTTATCCTCCGCCAAGAACCGTCGAAGATCTGAACTATACGCCAAGCTCACCTTCGCATCAGTTTTCTCCGTCTCAATCTCATGCAGAGCTTTAGCAGCATTATCTTTCATGATCTTCTCAGCGGCCAGCTCCGCCTCAAGCTGTTTCACCCTTTCTTTCATAGCAATGTTACTGTTGCGGTATTGATTACCTCGAGCCATCACACCCGTATACATGCATTGGTTCTAACAAAACACAAAAACAAACAAGTTACTAGCGGTCACAACAGAAAAATAGCGTCAAAATAAAACTCTTACAAAGATACTTACCCTCGCAGCGTACTTCTGGGAAAGACGGTACATCCGCTCCCAACTCAACCCATTCATCTTCAACAGATCGTCATCGGTCATGGAGTCAACAATGAAGGTGTTTGGGCCCGATTTAAACAAAAAGCCGTAACCAGGTCTTGCCCCAACCTCTGCATCATTTACTTCATCTCCACTGCTCGTATAGTAAACAATCTCCTTAGAAGACTCTCCGCCATCATCACCACCATCATTTTCGGTACCATCATCAGAAGCGGTATCAATGGGCTCATCCGCTACCCGGTTTGCGGGAACATAGTAACTTACCCTAGCAACCTCAATCCGTCTTCGCTTGGAAGGACCTACTTCATCCACAGCCATATGTTTGGATCCTTGAGACCGAGCAACACCGGACACATTTTCAACACTCGTATCCGCTACGACCTCAACCATCTTTGCGGTAGGAATAACTTCCTCAGCATCAAGATCCACAACTGTTCTGCTCCCAGTAGCAGTCACCGCCTCAAATATAGCAACCAACCCCCGCTCAACCCTTCGAATTGAAGCTCTATATTCCATTGAAAGAATAATGGGCTCATTATCATCTACTTGCAGACTAGCAGCATATTTCCTCGCCACGGTACCAGGACTGTTGGCACCAGCCTCAGCGGCCATTTCTGCCTCTGTGGCAACATCAGCCTGGGCGGACTCTTCGACATCAACGCCAACATTACCTTTAGCAAATTCTTCTTCTGACTGGCTCTCTCTTGCCTCCTGCTCAAAACTAGCACTCTCATCAATTGGTTGACCCTCCCCGCCTACAAACTCAGCACTAGCACCACCTAACAATTCCTCCGACAAAGAATCGGCCTCAGAATCTATATCATCCCCAGAAATCTCCTCTTCGGACACGGGTTCTTTAACAGTGGTTTCAGGGTCATCAATTGGGACAGAAGTTTCACCAACCTCAACATTACCGAAAAGGTCGAAAACATCCATGATATTCTCAGTAGCAAATAACCCAGTACGAAGCCGTTTCGGTCTTGGTAGCACAGTTAGAAGGAAGTCAGCATATAATTTCGCTTCATTCAAACCCAGAGTCGGGTGTGGATCTAGCTCTTACTTACGAGGATCCAACACTACAAAAATAACAAGAAAAAGAATGTCAGTTACAAACACAACAAAAATCGACAAAGTATAGAAAAGAAACTTACAACAATTCCTTCTCAAGTCAGCCGGGTCAATTAACTCCCTCTCCGTCCACACTTCGCCCAATGCTTTCACAAGACCAACAAGGACGTCGATCTCATTATGGCTAAGGCGACTACGGTCCATCTTGTAATCACACTCAACCTTTTTCGTAAAATTCTTATGCCAAGCAAAATCCCCACCACCAATTATCAAAAACTCCTCATGCCATCCCGCCATCCCCTTGGGAAATACAAACGATCGATGACCATTCAAGGCTTTTCCTATGCAACTCTGAGGCTTGACAAACTGCAGCTCATAGAAAGGTTTCGCACGATTGGCTTTCACATCAAATAAACAGAAAAATGCCTTAAAAGTAGGCTGCTTCCTCTTTCTCTCACAGCTGGCTATAAACCAATTTATAGCCCTTATCGAATTCAGAGTAAATTGGGATAGCGGGCACCGAAAGTGGAGTCGGAACAGATCCATGACAAACTTATGAGGCGGCACCCGAAAGCCCGACTTCAAGTGACTAACCGGTATGCACACAGATCCGTCATCAAAACGATGATATAACCTCTCCCCGGGCTCTACACGCCTCCAGAAGTAACCATCCTCAATCCTAAACATCCTCCTAACATACTCGGCCCATTCATCAGCCTTGAAAGTACTATCGTGCTGCAGATGGGAAAACTCGGCAAACTCGGTGTCCATGTCCGCATTTGAAATAGGTGTAGGAGCTACTTTGGTCGCCCGAAACAAACTTTCACTACTCTCAAAATACTTGTAGCGGTTCCGTGGCCGAACGGCTGGAAAGGTCAATACGTTGGGATCCACCCAGCGACCATAACCGTTGATCAAAGCTTTCTTCTCGCCGGTTGCGGCATCTGTAAATTCATCACCCATCTACAACAAATTCTAAGTCAGAGATCAATACCGCCTACAGCATACACGCTAACAAAAAAAACAAGGTACACGTGGATATTCACAATAATTTACATTTTTCTTTTTATGAAAATTTACAAGAAAACGATTCATATTCCACTTTCCTCCACAAACAACGAAACCCTAGCATCATAAACCAATTTACACACTTTACCCAATACATACATACATATATACAGACCCTCACTTACATAAACATACTCTTACATCATAGTTTCACAAGATTCAAAGTCATAAATCATAAACCACAAACAGTATACGACCAACAAACACGAGAACAAGTTACCAAAGAACGAATCGGACTCCCTTTACAAACTACGAAATCAAACCAAACTCAATAAACCCACAACCCATCTCGAAACCCATCTCGTAAACAAATACCACAAAAATGGAAGTACAGATGCACCACAAATATCTTGGAAACAGAAATCAGAAAAGAAAATACAAGAAAAAGAGCAAAGGTGTACCTCGAGTCAGGAGATAAGAATGGCTTCAAATGGTAGAAATATCGTCGACCACCGGAAAATGTGCAGCAACCAAATCCAAGAACAAACAAGAAAGATAGAGAGCAAAAGTTATGAAGACAGTAAAAGATAAAAGAAAAACCGCACAACTCCCCTTTTTATTACGTGAGGCGCGTGTAAAAAAGGGGTGAAAATTTACATGCCACAACGTGGAAGCATATGATTGGGCCACGTCAAAAGCAAATAGTAACTATCTTGGTACAAACAACAACTACCCACTTGGTAATAACTTCCAACCTTTCCTTTCATATTACATCACAAAAGTACATTCTCTTTCCACCCAAAGGTCACTTCACTCATTAATACGCACCACCACTTATCATTTTCATATTATTGGCATTAAATATTATTCTTTCATTTATTTCGATTCTCATTTATTAGCAAAAATAGCATTTATTTCACAGCAGTTACGAATATCAGACAAAAACGTTTCAAATTACAAGCCCGTCAAGCACCAGCATCCAATGCATAAGAGGCCCGCCATCAAAATTTTTTCTAACTCCTAAGTGTTGTCCGCCAACACTTGGGGGGAAGCGGTTCAAAATTTTTTCTAACTCCTAAGTGTTGTCCGCCAACACTTGGGGGGCTTCGGTTCAAAATTTTATCTAACTCCTAAGTGTTGTCCGCCAACACTTGGGGGGCAGCGGTTCAAAATTTTATCTAACTCCTAAGTGTTGTCCTCCAACACTTGGGGGCATCATATCTCATCTCTCGCCTCAGTTTTTCTCCTCCCCCATCCGCTAAAAGCGCATAGAGGGAGTGGAGGGCAATGATAGGTACCCGTTGTAGAGACGGTCCACTCGCCGAGCACACACCCGCGCATAGGTGCCCGCCTACAACATAGCATTTGTCACTCTTATACACGTGTCATAAGATATTTAGTTTCCTAAAATTACTCAACTTGACAACAAATATCATTAGAAAAATACTCTTATACAAAATATCTTGCTATCTTGCTCTATAACACAGGGGACAATAAACTATTCAAGGGAACACAAGGACATCCAGTTGTAGCAGACAAACTCTGAACAGCATAGCGAGCAGTTGCAGAATGGTGGCATGTTAGGAAGGGTCACACCGGTCACTGTAGCTTTTGCGGCTACCAAGTGTGGCTCACTCTAGCTTTTGCGGCTACCAAGTGGCCTACAGTGACTGGAAGGCCTAACCTATAAATACCCCCATTCTGCACATAAGATAAAGACGCACAACTTTAGCAAGACAAAAGCTCTCTACATATTCTCTCCCTTTACATCAGATACACTCTTACCAGCTTGATTATTATTATTTCCGATTACTGATTCTTACACCGGAGGTGCTTGAGGGCCACCCCCCCAGGCAAGCATTGTTTTGCAGATACCCAAACTCAAGTGAAACGTCAAGGAACAGTAGTCGGAAGCCTCTAATCAGCCTTGTGAGTTATCACAATTCCAATACAAGTTAAAACCTTATAATGGAAACCATTTCCACACCGGACGAACATGCACTGAAATTACAAGATACTCAATAATCAAGTGCGCTAAATAAACTAATGATATAGCTACCTATATAACCATTTTAGAATTTTGGGATCCTTCTAAACTAGGGCCATGTACAATACCGTCATTTAATTTAGCGTGGCATCTCCAACTTAATTACCTCAAAATGTTTAAAAATTTAGCACCAAATTCGGTACCATTCCAAAGTCTAGTGTAAGTTTTAGAATTTTAATAAATTTTGATACTATTTTTATACTTTTTACATATATATTTAATTATAAAAACTTAATAAAAGAATTTGTGTAACTAATTTGAAGCTGAACTTGAAGATATAATTTTTGCATCATTTTCGTGTAAAAATTATACAAAAATAATTTAATGAGTTAGAGATACTCTTATGCTTCCATTAAAGATTTTTTGGAAATATTTAAAATATTTAATTTCAAATAACCAAATTAATAATATTATTAAATAATGTCATTTTTCAAGACATGATGCTAAGCTATCATTTATATTCTTAAATCTCATAACAATTGTTTCATTATTCATTATTAATTGAAAAACTTACTACAATATATGAAAATCTCAATATATATTATCAAATAATCATTCACCAAATTAGCATAGCATATATGTTTGAGTAAAGTGATTCAAGCATTTAATCAAACATATAGATGATTCAAGCATTTAATCAAATACATAAAAGGCATGGCATGAACAAGAATACCCGACATCCCCAAATAGCTAGCATAGCACATAACTTACAAATGTACTTAAAATACAACATGATAACATATCAACAAAAGATCCTCTAATTTCATCATATGATAATTAATAACCTAAAACAAACAATACCATGAATTCAAAATTTGAAACTTTAAAAAGGATTAAAGAGAAAACAATATGCAAAGATAAATACAACTTAGTGACTCACTTTAGTAGTTGATGGCTTGTGAAAGATGATGAAAGAATTTATTAGAAGTGCTAAGTTTGTGCAAGTTAGTCAATGATGAAACTAGTGAGGAAACTAGTGAAAAGGATAAGATTGTTTATAGTATTTTTATTATTTTATTTATTTAATCAATACTTTTTGTATGATATATCCAAATTCAATTTTTATATGATGTTTCAATTTTTTACATATATTAATGGGTAAAAAAATTAAACAGTAAACTTTTGGGCTTTATTCATAAATATCCAAGTTCAAAAACTTTTTTGAAAAAAATATTTTTCTGAAAAACTTAATTTACAAAAATATCAAAATATTTGCAAAAATACGGAGGTTGCATATGCAACTGGATGCAACCACATATGCAACTGAATGTAACCAACCACATATGCAATTGAATGCAATATACTGCGCAATCAAAAAATGCAAATTCAACTTCTTTGTATATAAGGGCAGAGCAGCCACATATGTAAATTCAATTTTTAATTACAATTACGTATAAGGTTAGTTGCATACAACCACATATGGAACTGGATGCAACCACATAATCAACTGAATGCAACCAACCACATATGCAACTGGATGCAACTGAATTCATTTTGCTGTACAGCCAAAAAATGTAAATTCAACTTCCTTGTATATTAGGGCGGCGCAGCCACATATGTAAATTCAATTTTCAATTACGTATAAGGTTAGTTGCATGCAACCATATATGCAACTGGATGCAACCACATACAATTGAATGCAACCAACCACATATGCAACTGAATGCAACCTCCGTATTTTTGCAAATAAATTGATATTTTTGCAAATATTTTGAGAAGATGGTAAAATTGTAAAAAAAACTTAAAAAATCAGTATTTTTGGTAAATACCCTAAATTTTTATCCAATATCAAATTAAAATTTTAATAAAGATTTTTTTTGATATGAATATTAAAAATAATAATTATATTCAAATACGATTGTTTTTTAACACTTCAATATGAATATTATAAAGTTAAAAACAATGGAATGGAAGAATTTCTTTTTACGGGTAAGAATTTCTATTTTAATATAGATATTTAACATTTTTTATTTACATGCTTTATTTTAATTTTGTACAAGATGAATCTATCCAGCTAACTGCCTTTTGCTTCCTAGAGCGTTTAACACTGTCCCAAATATCCTTATCACCGTGTATCTTTGAAAGCATTGTATAAACAGCATGATCTTGCTCTAAACTGGCAAGTTCTTTTGCAGCAAACTCTCCAAGTTCAAAGCGTGAATACAATCCACATGCCCCAAGCAATGCACCCCATATGACCACATCAGGTTTAAAAGGCATTTCCTTGATCAGTTTCTCTACTTTTTCTAGCTGGCCTGCTTTTCCAAACAGATCGACCATGCAAGCATAGTGCTCCTTTTCCGCCTGGATTCCATACTTCATATCCATATCTGCAAATTGTCGTTCGCCTTCTTCAACTAGTCCATCGTGTCCATATGCTGAAAGAACATTGATAAATGTAATCTCATCGGGTTTGACACCGACATTTGTCATCCTTTCAAATTCCTGCAGCGCCCTAGTTGCAATCCCATGCCTTGCATATCCTCCATTGATCGAGTTCCACGATGCAATATTCTTCTTTGGCATTGATTCAAAAATGCAGTATGCCGCCTCAATGTCCCCACATTTTGCATACATATCAAGAAGGGAGGTCAACAAAATGACATCACGAGGAGTTCCACATTTTAAAATACAGGCATGAACTTGATTACCTAACTTAAGAGACGAGCTACCTGCACAAGCCTCTAATACACTCGAAAATGTATAATGATTAGGATAAGGCCCTGATCTCAGCATTGAAATAAACAATTCAAAAGCATAAAAAAACTTTCCATATTGCACATATCCTTTTATCATTGCAGTCCAAGAGAACACATTTCTTTCAGTCATCAAATCAAATTTTAAACGAGCTTCCTCAAGTCTCCCATTGTTAATATAACCATTAACCAAAATTGTCCACCAAACAACATTTCTTACAGGCATCATGTCAAATGCTATTTGAGATTCACTAATCAACCCGACATCCATAAACCCCAAAATTAAAGCATTCCAAGCAGACACCTCTTTCAACGATATCTCATCAAACACTCTACGCATACCTTCAACATCCCTCAAATCAGTGTAGGCCCGCATCAACGCAGACCCCACATAAAAATCCAAATTAAAAGCTGAGCAAATTATCCGACCATGCAGTTGTGTAATAAAAGCACTCAATCTTGTACTTATCAACGCCCTTACTACTGTCGAAAATGTAAACTCAATCGGCCTCAGGCCAACTCTTCCCATTTCCAAGAAAAGCATATAAACCCTTTCCGGGTTTCTAGCTTTGTAAAAACACGATAACATTGCATTCCAAGAAACAATGTCTCTCACAGGCATTTTATCAAACAATTGTTGAGCTTGTGACATTTCATTATTCTTGACATAACCACTGATCATTGAATTCCAGGACACCACATTGCGAGTACTAGGATTTTGATCAAATAGCTTGCGAGATATACATTTCTGTCACGACTGTAACAGTTGAGTGTGTAGTTGAGATTTGAAGCTGAAATGCTAGTACAAAAGTGGTCCCTCCATGAGGAAAGTAGTTTTGATATGCGCATGAAATGGGTGATGAGTCTAATGACCGTGTGATATAGGTAAACATATGTATTCTATCTAATGCTGATTTTAGTTGAAGATTAAATTTTGGCGACTGGACTGGCCTTAGGCCCTTAGCTGAAGTAGATGGGCATTTCATCAGTCATGCCCGATCCTGATTCGAGGGGAGGGGTTGGAGATTTGGAGAATTTTTTAGGTTCCGGACAAGGAACAGGTAATATTTATATTAGGGGTGAGCAAAATTTTTCCAACATGCCCAATCCAAACCGTTCAAAATTTACGGTTTTGTAATGGTTCGGGTTGGTAACGGTTTCGATTTTTTAAAAATCAAAAAATAATGGTTGGGTTCGGTTTGACTTGTCAACCCGACCAATATAACCTGTTCCACCCGAATATATAAAAATATATATTATTTAATTTTTATATCCGATTTTTATTTATTTTTAATGATGTAAGACTTTGAATGGTGATATATGATTATATTTTATGAGAACTTGTACGTTATTTTGTTGGTCCGTAAGACTTTTTAACTTAATTACCAGATTTTGATGATATTTTGTGATGTTAGTCCATTGATGCATTGTATAATTGTGTCGATTAATTTTTTGCAAGTTTTAATTTTTTAAGTGGTTTAAAACCCAACCCGCCCAAACCAAACCGTTATGATTTGGACGGTTTTTTTTAGTACTAACGGTAATGGTTATGGTAACGAGTTGTTAAATTTTAAAATCGTAAAATATGGGTTGAATGGTTTAGTCCTTTCAACCCGACCAACCCGACCATTGCTCACCCCTAATTTATACTACTATATTACTATATTAAAGTCAAAATATTGAAAGATATAAAAAAAAGTTATAATTAATTAATTAATTAATTTCCATTTTGGGAAAATTAAATAACAGGTCCCTAAATTATTGGTGTTTTATTATCTAGGTTCCTTAATAAACAATTTCGTATTTTGGGTCCTTGAACTATTTTATTTTTTGATTCAAGTCTCTCCGTTATCAAGAGTCTAATGAACTGACATTAGAATCTTGATGACGTGTCACACAGATATGGGAAACAAATTTTTGGTTTTAATCCCCGAATTTTTCCATTTTTTGGTTTAGGCCTTAAAGATAAAAATTTCAATTTCTAATTTCTAATTTTAAACATAAAAATTTAGAAATAAATCTAAACATGATTATCGTTTATTTTAAAAATAAACATGATTATCGTTTAAAACACTTCAATGGTTAACATGCTTATAAAACGTACATCCTTATTCATGATTTAGTTTTATACTCAATTTTTATTTTTAAAATTTAAATTATTATGTTCAATTTTTATGTTTAAAATTTAAAATTTTATGTTCAATTTCATATATTCAATTTTTGTGTTTAAAATTTTAAATTTAATTTTTTTTGTTTAGTTTTTACATTTAAAGTATAAATTTTTATGTTTAAAATTTAAAAATCGTCAATTATTTTGTTCCTGAAATTTAAAATTTAAATTTTTAAGGACCTAAATCAGAAATGGAAAATGGAAAAGTTCAGGAATTTAATCAAAAATTTGTTTTCCACATATGTTACACGTCATTAAAATGACGTCATCAAAATTCTAACATTCTTTAGAATTTTTTTGACGGAGGGACTTGAATCAAAAAAAAGAAATAATTCAAGGAGTTGAAATACGAAATCTTTTGTTCAGATAGCTAGACAACAAAGCACGAATAGTTTATGGACCTATTATTTAATTTTCTCTTTCCATTTTTATATAAAGCATGTTACCTTTTATATTTTTTCAATAACTAATCAATTTCTTTTTTTAGGTAAAACACATTTTGTTATATATATTTTCTAACTAAAATTTTTCTTCATTTTAAGAACAATACGGACAATTCTATTTAATAATATACAATAATAATATTATAATTAATAATACCAAACTAAATTAAATTTTTATATATCTAAAACACGTTACCTTTTTTTTAATAAAATAATGTAATTATTAATAACTTATCGATTACCATTTTCAGATAAAATGTATTATCTTTTCTATATGTTCTAATTAAAATCTCTCTTTTTCTGAAAATGTCACGGACACCATATATATAATTGTTTTAATTAAATCATATAATTTAAAAAATTTAAACCTACTAAATTCGTATTTTAAAATTATCAATAAAATTAATAAAAAATTATATAATATTCAAAAAATCCGTACATTGCATGGGTTTTAGGCTACTCCCTCCGTCTCATAATGCTTCTCTCGTTTGATATGTCGGGACTGTTCATAACATGAGACAAATCACTAATTTACGTCTAATCTATAAGACCAAATATAGTTATGAGTGATCTTGTTGGATTCGTATTTATGAATACTTTAATACAGTGAAGTTTTTATATTTAAAACTAATACAAAATTAAAAATATTAACGATTAAAAGTGTGCGTTGGCAAACGTGTCCAAGGGAAATAGGAAAAGTTTTTAGAGACAGAGGGAGTAGTATTTTACTTTTTAATAAAGATTATTTAATTCATTATTAAAGTAAGATTATTTTAAGAAAATCAAGAAAATATGATATTTATGGTTCTCATATATACATTATTTTGTAATTCAGTATGGTCATAATCAAAGAATTGCAATTATTTTAGGATTACAATAATTTTACTGTTTTATCAAAAATAACATAGAGTTTCAGAAAAAATAGGAATAAAGGGACGGAAAAAATTGTAATTATTCTAGGATTATAAAACATAAAGTTCGAGAAGAATTATGAATAAAGGGTGGAACGAAAAAAAAGGGTGGAATCAAATTTAGCAATACTATTTTAAAAGAGGATTTGGATAAAGGTTAAAGATTTAATTTGGGATCCCAATCCAACCAATATTATTAGTTTCCAATGACAAGGATTCATTAAAACATATGGAGAATGCATAATAGCAAGATTTTTTTTTTTTTCAGAATCTCCCGGGTGGAAAACTATTCGTATTTATTAGTGTAAGGTAGTAGAGATGATAGAAGTATATAAATGGAAAACTTCTGCAACCCAAGTTAGACATCGTGCATCAACTTAAGTATGACAAGAAGGCTTCATATGCATTTCACAACTGCCATTTGTTTTAATGCGGGTGTTTAAGACTGAGAAAGTACAATCGTGAAGGATTTGATAGAATGATGTAGATGTGTAGGAGGTTGTGAAAAGAGAAGTGGAAGAGAAAGATGAAGGAAATGAGAATGAAGATAATTAGATAATAGTATCAGTAATATGAAATGAACTCTTCGTAGTACATCTAAGAGGAGCGAGATATTCTATTCCGCTCAAAATTCAGGGAAAAATCTTTCCAGACTGAACTTTTGAAAACAGAGGTTCCATCATGCATCCACTTCAGTTGCTCTAAATTTTTGCTATCTCTATTAAATGAACAACAATAAAGGTAAATTAATCTGCAACTACTTCTATCTGTTTCGAAAAGTCTCTTTAAGCTCGGCTCATTGTAATTAATTACTCCATCCGTCCCAAAATACAAGTCCTTTTTGAAAAATGAATTTGTCCCATTTTACATGTCCCTTTTCTTTATTCAATACAAATTTAAGGTGATTTTCCAAAAATATTCCTACATTTATTTGATCTAAAATTTGACTTTTTTCAAACTTAACATTATTCTCATTTTCCAATGTATTAATTAAGGGTATTAGTTGGAAAATATTATCCAACTAACCTTTACCTTAATATGTGTGTTATTTAATATGTGTGTTATTTAGAAAAAGGACATGTAAAATGGGACGGGGAATAACACGATAAAATTCAGCTTTGCCGAGATGGAGCTAGTAATAATGTAAAATCACTGAACACATAATATACATTTACATAAAATCAAAAGAGTTGGTGTAAATACAGTGATTTCAGGGAATTATACTTGGGGAATACACAATTTCTTAAACTTAAGTACTTGGTTCATAATTGAAAATGAATCTTAGATTAAAGGAATTAGCTAAACATAAATTATATGATATATATAATATATCACTTTAGATTTACTAACGTTTGGAAATTAAAAATTTAGTAGTCAATGAATTGACAAATGAGAAGCAAAGAGGAAAGATGAGGGAAAAAGCTTTACAAGAGTTGGCATTGTTTGATTTAGGAGTTCATGACAAATGAGAAGCAAAGAGGTTAACACGAGAGTAAAAGCTGGCATCGCTTGGTTCACGTGATTTTAACAATGAAATCGTAATGTAATTCACGTGTATTAGCGTTTTATCGAGGCATTATTTTTGTTTTTATCGATAATCCAAACACTATCCAGGTAATGATCGAGAAAAAGTAAATCTGAAAATAATAGAGGAGAGAAAAAATAGATCTCAAAATAACCAAAAAAAGGAAATAGAGTTGAAGAAAGGTTGATGAGAGGTTGGAAAACTTGTTCTAAAAATTACTTGCACAAAAAATTGCTGGCATACCACTCATAATTTTCACTTCATTGCTCAAGTCTAACACCTTGAATTTGAATCATGATTTTTTTTTGTTAATGGAACTTGCAGATAATAACCTTATATCTGATTTCGGGACTTAGTTATTCATACGAACTACAGTTGCAATATTAATAGAGATCAAACATAAATTCAGATTTAGTCAATCAGCTTAATTCAATGAAGAGTGTTGTCCCGTCATCACTCATCAGGGTGTCGTATTCAATGAAGAGCTTCCGGGTCTTCTTCGTTACAGTTCGGATCACAGTACCAGAAAACCAGGATCCCCTGAACCCTGGTTCCTCAATGTTCACTTCCACTAGTGCACCTTTCTTGAAAGCCTCTCTTTCAATCTCTTCCATTTTCACTTCTGCCATAATTTTCCTTCTGTTTAGTAAATATTTATCTAGTGTATAAAGCTAATATTCTATGTATGTTAGTAGGATTTATATACACAAACCTGCAAAGAAATGAAGAGGCGGATGAAAGAGGACAAGGGAAGGTGAAAATGACAAAAACGTGAACAGGAAGCATTGTTTTTTTATTTTTTTCTATATTTGTAGAATTTATTCACATTTTTGTAAATTGGCACAGAACGTATTTATTTCATCCCTTCCATTTTTGGCAAGCGAATCAATTTTTATTCAGATCTACATTAATACTACTGCATTGTTAGTAGTATCGAAGACCAAAAGAACACACAAGAAGAGTGTGCATAAAGTAGTACTTCTCACATTGAAATGACAACGACTGTGTAGAAATCCAATTTATCCGGTTAAAAGTATGTTACACATAAAAAATTTCGTACAAAAATGCCTTCGAAAATTTGTTACTTGAAAACAGTGTTGTAAAAAGCAAGAATTGGACTTAATCGGTAGAGATACTGTCCAGGGATTAATCGGGGATTAATCGTGTATTTGAGAATTAATCGGAATGGTTAATCGAATTATTAATCAGTGCGGTAACTCATGGAACAGAGATTAATCGATGATTAATCACGATTAATCACCGATTAATCACGATTAATCACCGATTTTTAAAAAAGAGCTTGAAAATAGGTATTGTTCTATTAAATATCTTTTCTATCGATTGGTCATTCCATTTTTGAGCCGCAGAAAATTTCAAGATTATAATAAATAAAATTTCCAAAAATCTATATTATTTTTAAGGAGTAGTGGGTGGAATAGTATGTATTGAATATTATTTTTTTGGAGTAGTGGGTAGAATAGTGGGTATTGAATATTATTTGTAATGATTAGAGGATGGAGTAGTGTGTATTGAATATTATTGTTAAGGAGTAGTGGGTGGAGTAGTTGGTATTGAATATTATTTTTTATGGCTTAAAATAGAAAGGAGAAGAGTATTTTGATTGTCCCGATTTAATAAACAGGAAACGTTTTAAGAGACGGAGGGAGTATTATACTATTTTGTTATTATTTTACAAAATAAATTTTCTTGTGCGTGCTAGTTTGAATTTATTCGAGCTTTGCGCGTGGTTGCAAATATATCATGAATAGTGCATACATAAATGTGCTACTCACGTAAGGTATCATAATGTCATGTGTTGATCAGGTAAAGAAAATTTAAAGTTACAGTATTAGAGCATTTCGTCCTCCGGTTGAGGCAACTTAATTTTGGGATTACAAACATGTTTAATTCAATAAAAACAATTAATTTTTTTCTTTCATTCATATTTTATGGTAATCTCTAATTATATAAATTAACACTTTATAAAGCATGTCTAAAGAGTGTCCACATAAATTATATATAAAAAATACATCTATAGATTTTATTAATGTAAAAAATCATGTTTTAATGGCGTACAGTAGTACCAAGTTTTGGTTATCACTAAATTCGGGATTCGATTTCTCAATTACATAATTATATAAAATTGTTTACTTAAATTTATTAAGCTTCACATCGGGTTCGATTTTTTACAACTACACAACTATATAATATTTATTTAATTTAATTTTTTTAGGTTCAACCCTGTATCTACATAATTAAATAGTATTTATTTATTTATTGATAATATTTTAATTTCGAACTGTGTTCAATTTGTATTCATGCTTCGCACGGATTATCAATTTGTATAATAAATAAGGATAAATGATACATATAACTTCATATTTGCATTTTATGTAGAAAAAATGTTAAAAGTTAGACAATTTTCATTTAGCAAAAAAAATAGTTGACAATTTTCTTTTGTCACTTTTTGAAACCCTTTTATTTTAGAGTGAATTGCATTTTGTGTACTTAAATTATCCACTTACTGCACTTTGTATACCTAATCTATTGATTAAATACTTTGTGTACTCAAAGTATGCAAATGTGTGCATTATGTGTACAATCGTTAGAGTAAACTAACCGCCATTACTAAAAAAGAGAAATCAGGTTATAGAAGAGAATTTATTGAAAAACAAGTAGCAGCCTTAAGTTTTGACCATAACGCCGATAAAAGGGTTGGTGGTCTTGGCTTCTCTAAGAGAGGTCAAGAGTTCGATTCCTGGCGTGTGCGTGAATTCTACATTAAAAGAACACAAAGTTTTGATCCATAGCATCACCATAGAAACAGAAACTGGTTACTTTAAAATTAATAATGTTTTTTTTAAAATAGAATAAAAATAGAAATTCTATTATAACTATAATTTTATTATTTATAATTTTTTTAATAGAATCCCGTTTCTTCTAGAATACTATGTTTTCTTTTAAAAAGAACTAAAACTAAAATTTTATGATAACTACAATTATTTTGTTTATAATTTTTTTATTAGAAAAAGACTACGATCAAAAATCACCAACAAATATAGGGTAAAACACCTAGATTATTTTTGTTTCACCTAAATTCTTACTTCCCCTAAAATTCATATTATTTTCAAAAACAATTGTTTGGAATTTTTTATAATTATAATTCTTTTACTATAATTTTATTGAATTGTACGTATCTATTAGAACTAGAACCATGTATGTATGTTATGTTTTCTTGATTGTCTTAAAATAATCTTAAATAAATAATAAATAAAATCTATATTTATAACCTCTATTAATAAATAAAACCCCTTTTTAATGTATTACTTTGTACCAAATTCGGTTCGCACAATATTTTGGTTTCACCCTATAATCCTATTTTCCCTAAAATTCTATGTTGTTTATATATATAAAAAAAATTCTATTACAATTATAATTCTTTTATTACAATTTAATCAAAAACGACTACGAATGCATATGTTGATCTAGGTTGACATGCTTCTATAACAAACGAAATCCAATTTTAATGGTACTTCGATACCAAAATTGGGTTCCATCCTTAAGATTCCTATTTCTCCTAGGATTCTATATTAATTTTTAATAAAATAATAAAATTGTTAAATGCTATCATAATTGTAATTTTTTATTATAACTCTATTCAGTTCAAATTTAACGTATTTATCATAATCATGTACATTTTTACATATATCATAATCATTTAGTTTTTTTTCTCGATTTTCTTAAATAAACTTAAATAAATAATATATAAAATGTTTTTATTAATAAGCAAATTTTTTGTAAATAACAAAATTTTTATAATAAATTAGTGATTAATTTAATTAAAATACCTAATACCTGATTTTAATTAAATTAATGATAAATTAATAACCACATTAATTACCCAAACAGTACGCATCAGTTGAATTACAGGGTGCATCTGGGTGATTAACCCATGTCATTACTGTTGTAAAATGGCCGTTAGTTTACTCTAACGGTTGTACACATAATACACATATTTCCATAGTTTTAGTACATAAAGTGTTCAATTAATAGATTAGGTACATAAAGTGCAGTAAGTGGATAATTTAGATACACAAAATGCAATTCAATCTTTATTTAACCATAAAAGGAAGACATTCCGTGTATGTTTGAGCTATCTTAAAAAAAAGTAGATTATCACTTATAAGCACTTATGTCATATAAGTGATGAGTAGAGCATAGATTAGAGTGTTTGGTAAATCAGAACTTATAATCAGTAGACTGTTTGGGTAAATCAGAACTTATAAGTTAACTTTTTTTTTTATAATTTTCAAAATATTTATTTTTTATATATAACAATGGATATCAATGGATAGATCTCGATGAATAGAGAAATTTGATATATACATATCAATTTTCTAATGAACGGATCGAGAGATATAAGGTTTTGAAGATTTGAAGGATATTATATATTGCGTATATCGAGAATAAGTTATAAGTTGAAAGTTAAGAATTCTTAACATTCAACTTATGGATTTATAAGTTATAAGTTGAGCTAAAACTTATTTTGGCAAACACCCCCCATAAGAACTTATGGCCTTATAAGCCATAAGTCACGAGGTTTATGAAACCCCAAACGGGGCCTCAATAACACCATTCACAAATTATTTGGCGCACAATCCATCTCCAACGAGACTCGTCCTATTTTGACGGTATTGTCCTAAATATTAATTTGGGATCCTTTAAATACTAAATTATTTTAAAATTAATCAAATTTATTCAAAATAATCTAAAAAACAATTTGATAGGTATCCGCTGTAGAGACGGTCCACTCGCCGGGCACACACCCGCGCGTAGGTGCCCGCCTACAACACAGCATTTGTCACTCTCATACACGTGTCATAAGATATTTAGTTTCCTAAAATTACTCAACTTGACAACAAATATCATTAGAAAAATACTCTTGTACAAAATATCTTGCTATCTTGCTCTACAAGACAGGGGACAATAAACTATTCAAGGGAACATAAGGACATCCAGTTGTAGCAGACAAACTCTGAACAGCACAGCGAGCAGTTGCAGAATGGTGGCGTGTCAGGAAGGGTCACACCGGTCACTGTAGCTTTTACGGCTACCAAGTGGGGCTCACTGTAATTTTTGCGGCTACCAAGTGGTCTACAGTTATTGGAAGGCCTAGCCTATAAATACCCCCATTCTGCACATAAGGTAAAGATGCGCAACTTTAGCAAGACAAAAGCTCTCTACATATTCTCTCCCTTTACATCAGATACACTCTTACCAGCTTGATTATTATTATTATTTCCGATTACTGATTCTTACACCGGAGGTGCTTGACGGCCACCATCCCCGGGCAAGCATTGTTTTGCAGATACCCAAACTCAGGTGAAACGTCACGGAACAGTAGTCGGAAGCCTCTAATCAGCCGTGTGAGTTGTCATTTGGCGCTAGAAGGAGGGGGCATTTTCTTGAAGAAAAATCCCTCGCCAGTTCTACCAAAACAACTACCTCCACAAAACAATACAAACAAAACAATCCCAAACAACAGAATACACGCTACTAAAATGGCCCATAACACCAGATCTAAAGGCACCACTACAACAGCAAACCCAGACGACCAACCACCAATAGAAATAGAAGGGAACACCACCGGCGTTCCACCGCCTAACCCGCTACTAAATCTAGACCACCGCTTACAGACTAAACCCCTCAGGGAGACAACCCCGAACAGGTCCTTAGCCTTAACCTGACAGGCTATAATCAACAACAAATCGATTTACTCATGCAGATAGCCTCGACTTTCCCACAACAGGGCCAAGGGCAACCACCAGAGCAAAGAGATTCCCAAGCAAATCCACACAATGACCGAAGTGAAGCACACAGCCGACCTCGAAGGGCGAATTCTGCCTTTTCCCGCCTGGGCTCATCTCAAGAGATGAATCATGAGAGGCACAATAAAAGCCATCATCAACCCGAAGCATGGGAACAAAATAGAAAGCAGAGAGACCTGAGAAAGGTGATTGTAAACAAAAAGGCCGCCTATGAAAAGGTCTTAACTGAATATGAAAGACAAAGAAAAAGAGAACGATCCCCTGTCCGCCCAAAAGAGGTCGATAGTGCACAGCCAACAAACGCAGAAATGTTGCGTACAATCATGGAACTCAAGAAAAAGATAGAAGGTAATAGTGAGCCAGAGATGGGCGGAATGCCATTTACCGTAAGGCTAGAGGCTGAGCCCCGTAAAAAAGACATCAAACATCACAGCTTCAATTCTTTTGATGGGCTAGGCGACCCAGAAGAGCATCTTAGCTACTTTGACTAGCTAGCTCTCCATTATGAATACAACGATCTTACAAGATGCCGTTTCTTCGCCGCAACCCTCCGTGGAAATGCTCAAAGATGGTTCTGCAGGATATCCGCCAGGTCCGTAGATACTTGGTTGGAGTTTAAAAAACTATTCCTGAATAAATTCAAAGCGAACCAACAGCACGAGGTTCATACCGTGTTTTTAGAAACTATTACATAACGCAACGGTGTTAGGAATAATTCATAAGTTGTGATGTTAATAATAGAATTTACACATTATACTTCTTGTAATCCTGATCTTATAAAGGATTTAGCACTTTATATAGGATTTATGTATAAGACATTTATCTGTACAGTTTAGTCAGGAATGAACAATGTATCGGAGACTACATGTCAGGAACAAAGGGCAAATCCTGATGATGGTCTAATACTGATGATGATCAGATACTGATGCAAGATGAAATCCTGATATCAGTCTTGTTACTGATGATGTCATTATGGATGCTACAGAAACTGGCAAGTGCTATAAAACAGGATCGTTGTTTGAAGAACAAGCAAGAAGATATTATGAAGGAAAGAGTTTTCTATTGATGGAAACTATCGACTAGAAGGCAGAACATTGTCATGAATAGATTATATCTTTCTGTTATTAGTTGATAGGTAGCATTATAAATACTCTCTCTATATCATTGTAAAAAGAGTCGTGTTGTAAGCGAATGTGCGTAGCTCTGTATAAGGTTTGTATTCGAGAGTTCGAAACAAACAGAGAGAGATATTTGTATTGTCAGCAGCTGCTAAAGGTATTTGTACACCTTTGGTAGAGTTTGTATTTGATCTTATTAATACAAATAGAGTTTGATTCATTCGTTTATTCTTGTTCATATAATCAAGCAATCTTATTAACTCAGACACGATTATATAACTTGTATTCAACCCCCCCCCCCCTTCTACAAGTTATTCGAGTTAACAATTGGTATCAGAGCAGGTTGATTTCGAATAATCATAAAGATCTGCAATCATGTCTGGTTACAAGGATGGGAATACTAAAATTCCTATGCTCAAGAGAAACGAATATACTCTATGGGAAGTAAAGATGTTGCATCATCTGGAAGCAACAGATCCTGATTATCTTGACAGAATCAGAGATGGACCTTTTGTTCCAACAAAGGTCGTTGGATAAGCAACTGTTGATGGTGTGGTTGTTCCAGAACATACAGCGGAGAAGCCAAAATCTGAATGGTCAGATAAGGACAAGGAGAATGTTCTTAAAGATGCTAAAGTGAGAAACATATTATTCAACAGTCTTGATTCTGTTCTCACTAACTATGTTCTCTCTTGTAAAACTGCTAAGGATATATGGGACAATCTTAAGGTTCACTGTGAAGGAACTAAGCCTGTCAGGAAGAATATGAGGACATTACTTATACAACAGTATGAGTACTTTGAATCCAAGTCTGGTGAGTCACTTACTGATACCTTTGATAGGTTTACAAAACTCATCAATGAGATGGCCATGCATGGTAAATATTATGACTTGGAGGATATGAATACAAAGTTCATGAAAGCTTTGCCTGATTTCTACAATGAGAAGATATCTGCGATTGAGGAAGCTAATGATCTGGATGAAATTTCATTAGAGGCAGTATATGGAAAATTGAGAGCTTATGAACTTGACAAGCAGCAGAAGAAGAGCAGGAGTGAAGGAAAGATGAAGACTATTGCACTTACTGCTCAATCTGAAGTTAAGAAGCTTCCTGAAGAACAGCATGAAGAGATTGCTGTAAAGAATTCAAGGAAGAAGAAAAGCAAAGAAAGTTCTGAGTCAGAGACTACTGATATGGACTCTAACAACAATGATTCTGAATCTGAGATGCAGGAACTCTTTGCTATGTTTGCTAAAGCTTTCAAGAAAGGAAGATTCAACAGGAGAAGATTTAGCAAAGGACCTTTTCAAAAGAAGGAGGAGAAGAAGGGTGACAAAGGCAAAAGTACAATTGTCAAGCTTGATAAGGCCAAGATTAAGTGCTTTAACTGCAGCGAGCTTGGACACTTTGCTAGTGAGTGTAAGAAGCCTAGAAATTCAGGAAAGGGTAATGCACTTATGGTCACACAGAAGGATTGGGCTGATTCCAGTGATTCTGAAGATGAATTGGATTATGACAACATTGCATTGATGGCAAATAGTTCAGACAAACCTGGATCTCCAAAGAAAATTTCTCCATCCTCTGTTAAGGTATCACTTCACTCTCTTGATTCATTTGATAGCTTAAATTCTGATGAAATTAGATCTATCCATGCTGAGTTTAAGAATCTTATGACTAATTTTAGAATTCTTACTTGTGAAAGAGATGAACTTAAGGTTAAGAATGATAAATTAGTTGATAGAAATAATTTTCTTGAATCTGAGTTAATTCAAATGGAAGAATACAAGTTAAGTTCTGATAAAGCTAAGCATGATTATAGTGTTATTCTTGAGGCTTATGACTATGTCAGAAAAGAACTAGAAGAAGAGAGAGATGTGATTAAGACCATTAACAATTCCAGTAAAAAGACTATAGAAATCTTTGAAAGTGGAATTCGTGGTAAGGTTAATGGTTTAGGTTTTGATAAGGCTAGACAAGAAGAAAAAGTAGCTATTGTCAATGATGATAGTAAGGTAGAAGCTAACACATCTAAATCTGAAGGTAAGAAAATTGTTTCTGAACCTAATCATGTTAAATTTGTTGATTCAAAAGGTACCCCTGTTGTACACAAAAGGATTAACAATAGTAATTCAGATGAGAAAGTGTTAGAGAAACCTAAGAATGTAAACATAGGGTTTCTGTCTAAGTCTCAGTTGAAACAGAGATTAGATGGTCTTTCAGAGTCTAGCAAGATCAAAAGAAATAGGAATGGAAAAGAAGGTATTAACAAAGAGAATAATTACAAGAATGTACCTGATGCACCTAGGAAAAAATGCTATAAGTGTGGAAATCATAATCATTTGGCCCTAGACTGCAATCAAAAACCTTCTTGGAAAACTGAGTCCAGATTCCCCAAGACTCAGAAAATTCAATACCAACCACAAAAAGCTTGTTATCATTGTGGTAGTTTACTTCATTCCATTTACATGTGTAGAGAATATCATGAACTGTATTATGACTATTATTCTTTGAAATCTGAAATTCCTAGTCACAAACAGTTTGTGAAATTAGAGTCTAAAGTTAACTCTACAACAGGTAAAGTAAAGACAAAATTCTCAAAGCCTGTTGTTTCTAAATCTAGTAAGAAAGGATCCAATCAAAGTTGGGTCCTAAAAAATTCTAACTAGTTACTTTTTGTTTGCAGGGCACAGGAAAGAAGCATTCAATTATATTTGACAGTGGATGCTCTGGACATATGACTGGAAAGAAGTCCCTTCTTACAAAGTTTGAGAGGAAAGCTGGCCCAGTAATATCTTTTGGAGATGGCAACAAAGGAGAAACTCTGGGATATGGCTCAATTATTTTGGGGAATGTCATCATAGAAAATGTAGCACTGGTTGAAGGCTTGAAACACACTCTTTTAAGCATAAGTCAACTGGGTGATAAAGGTTACAAATCAATCTTTGACAGAGAAGGATGCAAAATCTTGAATATGCAGAATGGAGACATTGTTCTAACTGGTCAAAGACATGGTAACATATATGAAGCCAGCTTAAGTGATACATCTAAAGGAATTGTTAGATGTCTCTACAGCAAAGCAACAAGTGATGAAAGCTGGAATTGGCACAAGAAGCTCTCACATCTTAATTTCAAGAAGCTTAATCAACTTGTTAAGCACAATTTGGTGAGAGGCCTACCACAGGCAAATTTTGTGCAAGATGGACTTTGTGATGCATGTCAGCTTGGAAAGCATAGAAGAACCACTTTCAAGAGCAAGACTGAAAATTCAATTACTGAACCATTTCACATGCTACATCTTGATCTATTTGGTCCAGTAAACATTATGTCTATCAGCAAGAAAAGATATGCTCTAGTTATAGTGGATGATTTCACAAGGTTCACATGGGTGTTCTTTCTACACAAGAAGGATGAAGCTCCTCAGCAAATCATTGAACTTATAAAGAATATTCAGAATAACTTTGAGTACAAAGTTAAAGTACTTAGGAGTGACAATGGTACAGAATTCAAGAATTCTACAATGGAGGGGTTTTGTGCAGACAATGAAATCACTCAACAGTTTTCTTCACCTGGTACACCTCAACAGAATGGTGTAGTGGAAAGAAAGAACAGGACTCTCATAGAGGCAGCAAGAACCATGCTTGCAGATGCAAAACTTCCAACCTACTTTTGGGCAAAAGCTATTAACACTGCATGTTTCACTCAAAATTGTACCTTGGTAAATAGTCATGGAAAAACTCCCTATGAGATGATCAAAGGAAAGAAACCAAGTGTGAAATACTTTCACATCTTTGGATGCAAATGCTATGTCCTAAAAGTTCATCCAGAACAACTTGGAAAATTTGAAGCCAAATCGGATGAAGCAATTTTTCTAGGATATTCAGCATCTAAGGCCTTCAAAGTTTATAATCTCAGAACTCACATTGTTATGGAATCAATTCATGTTGCATTTGATGATAAGAAATTTGGAATTCTGCAAACTGATGAAAGCCATGACAAATTGGAATTTGAAAATCTGAAGAATTCTGAGATACTCTCCAGTGATGATGAAGGTTCTCCAGAAGAAATTTCTATTGCTTCTCAAAGGAATGCTACTGTTGAGGGGGAGCAAATAAATCAAAGAGAACACAGTGATCATCAGGAGCAGACTAGCCTTTCAGAGTCTACTCCATCAGGAATTGACGTTTCAGAGTCTACTTCATCAGGAACTGATCTTTCAGAGTCTACTGAGGAAAGATCAGTAACTAGCAGCAATATGGAATCTACTGATTCTATTGATCAAAGGAGAGTTTTTGAAGGTAGAGAGAATTCTTCTACAAGAGATACCACTAACTTAGGGGGAGAGACTAGCAGAGTTAATCTACCACCTGTTAGAAAATGGACAAAGGATCATACTGAAGATTTGATTATTGGTGATCCAAATAGTGGTGTTCGAACTAGAAGATCAATTCAAAATAAATGCTTGTATAGTTGCTTTCTCTCAAAGAATGAACCTAAGAAGGTTGAAGAAGCCTTACAGGATCCTGATTGGGTAATTGCAATGCAGGAGGAGTTAAATGAGTTTGAGAGAAACAAAGTATGGAAACTGGTACCAAGACCTAAAGATAGATCTATTGTTGGTGCAAGATGGGTTTTCAGAAACAAGCTAGATGAATCTGGTATGATTGTAAGAAACAAAGCAAGACTGGTAGCCAAGGGTTATTCTCAGGAAGAAGGCATTGATTATGATGAGACCTTTGCACCTGTAGCAAGATTGGAAGCAATCAAAATGTTTCTTGCATTTGCAGCTCATTCAAAATTCAAAGTATACCAGATGGATGTAAAGAGTACTTTTCTAAATGGAAAACTTGATGAGGAAGTGTATGTGGAACAGCCACCTGGATTTGTTGATCCAAAGTTTCCAAATCATGTCTACAAACTTGACAAGGCACTCTATGGACTAAAGCAAGCACCAAGAGCATGGTATGAGACTTTGTCTAAATTTTTTCTTGAAAATGGCTTCACAAGAGGTACAATTGACAAAACTCTATTCTTTAGAAAAATAAAAGGTGAATTGCTTTTAGTTCAAGTTTATGTTGATGATATTATTTTTGGTTCTACTAATGAAAAATTGTGTGCTAAGTTTAGCAAGCTTATGCAGTCTAAGTATCAGATGAGCATGATGGGTGAATTAAATTATTTCTTAGGCTTGCAGGTCAAACAGACTGAGACTGGTATTTTCATTAATCAGTCAAAGTATATCAAATATCTTTTAAGAAGGTTTGACTTTCAAGACTGTGCAGTTGTAAAAACATTGCAACAGCCACTAAACTAGACTTTGATCCTAAAGGGAAGAGTGTGGATAATACTAGTTATAGAGGCATGATAGGCTCATTGTTATATCTAACTGCAAGTAGGCCAGATATAATGTTTTCTACCTGTTTATGTGCTAGATTCCAAAGTGATCCTAAGGAATCTCATTTAATTGCTGTGAAGAGAATTTTTAGATATCTCAAAGGAACTCCAAATCTTGGTTTGTGGTATCCTAGAGAATCTGATTTCTTTCTAATTGGCTATTCAGACTCTGATTATGCAGGGTGTAAGATAGACAGGAAAAGCACTACAGGTACATGTCAATTCTTGGGAAATAGATTGATTTCTTGGGCAAGCAAGAAGCAACAATCTGTTTCAACCTCAACTGCAGAAGTTGAGTACATAGCAGTAGGCAGTTGTTGTGCACAGCTCCTTTGGATAAGAAATCAGTTGATGGATTATGGTATGACACTTAGTAATATTCCTATGTTTTGTGATAATACTAGTGCTATTAAAATTGCAGAAAATCCAGTTCAACATTCAAGGACTAAGCACATTGATGTCAGGTATCATTTTATTAGAGAACATATTGAAAATGGTACTGTGGAACTTCATTTTGTTCCTACTGACAAACAGCTTGCAGATATTCTAACGAAACCACTTGATGAGACTACATTCAGTAGACTAGTAAGTGAGTTAGGAATGTTAAATTTTTAGATCTTTAACATCTGCAAAAGTAGCAAGGTATGTTGTTTTTAGCTTATAGATTTGATATTCTTGTCAGGATCTATATTTGATTGTTAAATGTTTTAGCTATAACACTTTGCCTTGATAAATTTCAGTATGATAGACTTGTTAATAATCATCAGGATTAGATTTGTTATCAGGATGCTGACGTCATCAGTATTGTGTTAGTATCAGGATTATGAAAATTGTTTCAGATCCTGATGTTTACTTTGTGTAGGAATCTAATTCTGTGATGTGTTAAGTCTATAGCAGCAAGTTTTAATATTTGCATACTGATAATTTATACATCATTCAGTAATCAAAAGACAAGTAGATAATAAGAAATTGTATTTTCATTAATTGAAATCATTACATGGAAATGAAATACAACATCTTTTTGTCTAATTTCTACTGATAATTCTATACTTGTCTATTGATATGAACTCTGAGGTACAGGACAAGGAGCATCTCAAGAAATCCATCAGGGGATAAACAGCCTCGTTTGCTCTTGGATTCCTTGTCTGGGCGACTTGAATGAGAGCAGCTAACTTAAATGAATAGCATCTCCATCAAGATCAACCTCAAACTCTCGGCCAAATTCTTCATCCTCAAGTTTTGAGGAGGTTAGGGGAAGATTGTATCCAACAGATGGATGTTCTAGGAGAAACCTCTGGATATTATCGGAAACCAATCCATTCATGATTAGTTCGATGAGAAGAGTCGTCTGTTCAAAGAGATGATCAAGAACAGGATGTTCATCGACCGAGAAAGATCTAAAGAATGGGTTTGAATGGAATTTTGGTTTGAGAAGCATTGTTGAAGAGATTGAAAGGTTTATGGAGAATGGCATAAGGCGTCTGTTTCTTTTAAAGAAAGACGTGAGAAGCTAAACAGTCACTTGAAAGTTTTAATGAAGTCAGATGCTAATTATTGCGTGTGACTGTATTTCTTGTTTTCAAGAAATATTGAATATATCTAACCAATTGATTTTTGTTCAGATTAATTGTTTATTTCTTTTTCAGATAAAAGAAAAATGCCACGTGGAAACTCCATATTAAGTCTCTGATGATATTGATCAGGATTTCATGTGTGACCATCAGGATTTGAGAATCATTATCACATTGTATTTTGTGATTATTTTGATGTGAGGTCAACAGGAAAAGGAAGCTGATCAGTATTGATTATTTATACCCTGATTTATTTCATGAAAATCAATTTTGGATTTTATTTTCAAAAAATCGTGGGTAACCGCATTTTTCAGGGACTGACACCTGTCAATCTACGTGTCAACGTGGGATAGTGGTCTGAAAGATTTGTGAAATATATTTGTTTTGAAACTCTAATCGTGTAATTGTTTTCTCTAATTTTACATTCTCTAAAGCAAAAATCACTCTTGAGTTTTCAAAATCACTAATCCATTTCAAGAATTTTTCAAGTTCTTTTCAGATCAAAAATGGCAGCTCAAAGAAGATTACCTAAGTCAGTAGCCTTCAAGTTTGGTGACTTCGATTTTATGACAAACAATCATGTAGCAGCTATCACCAACAAGGAAGGAGTGTCATCTGATTTTCATCCAATCATGGACTTTCTGGCGTATGGACCATTAAGTTATGCATTGACAGCATCTCCACAAATTAATCAAGTAGCTGTTTCACAAGCTTGGGAGAATGCTGAGGTAATTGATTCTACTCAGAGTCAATCAGGTAAGATTGTTCTACATTTAGGACAAGATTCATTTGACATTACTGAATCTGTTGTTAATTCAGTACTTTGCTTACCTGTTACTGATAGTTATGTAAGTGAACCATCTGATGATAATATAAGAACTATGTTGTCTGAATTAGGTTATAGTGGACCTCTAGACAACATGAGCCAGTTGAATAGGTCTTTTCTTAGAAAGGAATGGTCTTTTTACTTTGATCAAATTGCTAAATGTTTTACTGGTAAATGTAGTTCTTTTCAGCAAATTACTTCTGTTACATCATATATTGCTTATAGTTTGCTTTATGACAGAGTAATTAACATTGGTCATATTGTCTTAAGTCAGATGAGTATTAAACTTGGGTTAAGAGATCAAAACAGGAAAATGGTTTATTATCATAGATTTATGCAAATGTTTATTAACCATTTTATTCCTGATGTTGAAGCTAGATTTTGTAGGGAACATTGTGTTTCTTCTTATGAACAGCAAAAGAGAATTTTCTCTGACATTACAAAGAAGGACAATGAAAAGAATCTAAATGAAATACCTGCAATTCATTATCCACATCATTTTCAGGTAATTCTTAAAACTCATCTTCCTACTCTCTACAATTCTTCTTTCTTTTGTAGTGAAATGGCTAAGGAATCTCAATTGGAGGAGAAACCACCTGTGTCTACCCAAGTAGCCCAAAACATTATAGTCTCTGAAACAATTCAAGAACCAAATTTTGATCCACAGCCTATTGTTTCAAAGAAACCAACCTCTGGTGTTTCTCAAAAGACATCAGTTGTAAGGAAGAGAAGATTTGTTGTGTCAAGTAGTAGTAATTCTAGTGAAGATGATGATGATTTAACTCTTACTGAGAGAGCAGAATTGAAGGCTGCAATTCAACTTTCTCTGTTAGCACAAAGAGATGAAAAACCTAGTCACAGTCAGGCTGCAGTCTCCCAAAAGGCTGTAGTTCTTAAAAAGGGAAAACAGTTACTGGATACTGTCTCTCAAAAGACTGTGTCTATTGAACAAAGATCTCATCCCAAGATCACTTCTGTGTCTACACCTCTTGAGTCTTCTCAGGATAAATCTTTTGCTCACTATACCAAGAGAACAAGGAGAAAGATTCAATTGTCACCTACACACACAGAGTCTAGTCCAACTAATATCATGCAGGTCTCTACTAATGAAGCTACAATCAAGTCAGCAAATGACCATAGAGATCTGGATATTGATTCTTCATGGGAAACTACATTATCATACAGACTGACTATGGGACTAATTTCTCTCAAAGTGAAGTTGTCAAGGCTTGTTCTAGATTTTCTGGTTGAAAGAGTACCAAAACTTTTATTTCGAGATGAATATGGACTTCTACATCAAAGACTTGACTTAATGAAGATGTATTTCTATGTATCTGTCAGAAGACAATTAGTCAAGAAATTTGGACTCTCGAAGCATGTTGCACTTCAATCACTTCATGCATATTTATTTGACAAGGATGTCATTATTGAAGATGCTTCAGCTCAAGGTGAACAACTGGAGGAAGTAGATAGAGGGAAGCAGTCAACAGAAGATACTATTGCACCAGTGATGAATAGTAAGAAAGATCAGATCACAGTCACTGCAACACAAGAACCATCTAGTCAGAGGAAGGATGACTCAGGAGCTGTGATAGCTGGTGTTGAAAGGACTTCTGTGATGACTGAGAATGCAAGTGAGATACCCTATGATATGGGAGGAATGACTTTGGTTGATTTTTCTGAAGATCAAACAAATTTTGTTCAGTCAGAGTTTATCCACCTTGAGGGTGAGTCTCAGCAAACAACACTTAAAGAAGGTGATGTACTAACTATGGTGTCTAATGAAGTATTACTGAAGACATCAGAGTCTAGTAAAGAACCTGAAAGTGGTATACCGGAGCCTGTAGTTTCTGGAAAGAAAGAAGATGATTGTAAGGGTTTAGAGACTATAGCAGCTCACTCCTTGGAGAAAACCTCAAGCCACATGCCATATGAGGAACCCTCTCTCCATGTGAGTTCAGGTATAAAAACTCCTTCTAAACCCTATTTTTCTGTAGGTCATGAGAGCACTTATCTAAATTTGAGTGATACACTTGAAAAGATGGACTTAGATCCACAATTTGAGCGGCTGGCTCCTGACCAGGCAAAAGGTGAGGTAGAAAGAGTGTTGACTTTAGTAAGTCAAAGTGAGAATGAGGGTATGGATGATCAACTCCATAGTGAGGGAGAGAAAATTAGGAAACCATCATTTGATTTCTGGGATCAGGTTTTTCCTGAATCTTGGTCTGAAAATTTGGGTATGGATGCTGGTACTTATTCATTCATCAAAATGTATCAGAAGAATGACCTAGCACATCACAATGCAAAGCCAGAAGTTAAAGCTCAGAAGCAAAAGGAGAGGCTTGCAGGAATCATTAACAGAAGAGGTGCAAGGATAAAGCAATCTCTTGATACATATGTACCAGATGAAGTTCCTAATGATCCTAGTGTTCCTTTGTATGTACTTCCAATATCAGCTAGAATTGAGACATCTACAATATCTGATCACTCTAAGGAGGAGTCAGGATTTGAAGATGTTAGTACACAGAATACTGGTGAAGGAGATGATGATCATGTTTCAGTTCCAGATCAGAAAGATGAAGATGTTGATACTTCTAATCGGGTTTTATTACTTGAATATCATACAATTCAAGCAACTTCTTCTACAAGACTTGAAGATACAGTTCTTTCTGATTCTGATACTGAAGATACTAGAAGCACTTCCAACATTGAAGTTCATTCTGATGTTTTGAAAGATATTCAGAATTCTCAAATTGCTATGCAAACAAGACTTCAATCACTTGAAGATAACCAAGTCACAATTATGGAAAATCAAGCAGTTCTGATGAATATCATTTGTTCTGTTTCTGAGTCTCTTGGAATTAATGTTGCTGATGTCAAAAAGGGGGAGATAAAGACAATTCAAAGACAACAACAACAACACCACCAGACTGAGGGAGATAAAGCTGGGGGAGATAAAGAGCAGACAAAGGGAAGTAAAAAGAAGAACAAGGAGTGACAGTGGTGAATTTCAGCTAGGAAGTGGTAAAGGAAGAGCAACATTAATAGTTAAAATTATTTCTTCTAAGTACTAGATAAATGTCTACATCTGGGAAGGAGGTACTTAACTTCATAATTCTACATTCATAAATTCTATTCTGGTTGTATTGTTATATGTTTTGACATCCACAACTTATCCACAACTTGGATTTATGCTTCAGATTTTAAAGCATAAATAGGGGGAGATTGTTAGGAATAATTCATAAGTTGTGATGTTAAGAATAGAATTTACACATTATACTTCTTGTAATCCTGATCTTATAAAGGATTTAGCACTTTATATAGGATTTATGTATAAGACAGTTATCTGTACAGTTTAGTCAGGAATGAACAGTGTATCGGAGACTACATGTCAGGAACAAAGGGCAAATCCTGATGATGGTCTAATACTGATGATGATCAGATACTGATGCAAGATGAAATCCTGATATCAGTCTTGTTACTGATGATGTCATTATGGATGCTACAGAAACTGGCAAGTGCTATAAAACAGGATCGTTGTTTGAAGAACAAGCAAGAAGATATTATGAAGGAAAGAGTTTTCTATTGATGGAAACTATCGACTAGAAGGCAGAACATTGTCATGAATAGAATATATCTTTCTGTTATTAGTTGATAGGTAGCATTATAAATACTCTCTCTATATCATTGTAAAAAGAGTCGTGTTGTAAGCGAATGTGCGTAGCTCTGTATAAGGTTTGTATTCGAGAGTTCGAAACAAACAGAGAGAGATATTTGTATTGTCAGCAGTTGCTAAAGGTATTTGTACACCTTTGGTAGAGTTTGTATTTGATCTTATTAATAAAAACAGAGTTTGATTCATTCGTTTATTCTTGTTCATATAATCAAGCAAAAATCAGACACGATTATATAACTTGTATTCAACCCCCCCTTCTACAAGTTATTCGAGTTAACAAACGGAGAGACTTTGCAAAACTACATCGACCGCTTCAAGGACCTCGTCAACAAAGTTGTCTGCGTTAATGAAACAGAAGCATTGGTCCACTTGAGAAGGGGCCTTAACCCCTATGAATGCGTAAAGTACGTATGCCGTCTCATGGAAACAAAACCCACCACTCTGGAAAAGGCATATGACTTAGCATCTCAGGCCATCAACGAGACAGAATCCCTGAATTTGCTAAAACAATCCAGGGCTCCGCCAACTCAATTGTCCTTCTTTCAAAGAGAAAGATTTACACCCTATCAAAGGCAAACGCCAGTCCAACATCAAATACAAACTACTCATGGGCCGTCGCCTTCCGCCCAGAGATCACAATCTACGGCCCCAGTCAGAGACCGCTTGGGACCAACAAACCCGCCCAGACCAGATAGGCGTCCAGAGCCAGAATGGATAAAATTTACACTCCCAAGGGCGACCAATCTAAGAGAAATCAGGGGGAAACCTTTTTACATGCCTCCGGCCCCAATGTTCTCTTCGCCCGATGACAGGCCAAAAGACAAACACTGTGATTACCACGAAACGCATGGACACTACACAGACAGCTGTTTATCCCTCAAATATTTCTTGGAAAGACAAGTCAAGGCTGGCAACCTATCTCAGTATTTGCCAAGACAGGTTCTAGGAGCCTCCACCTCACAAGGACAGAATAAAAATGTGACGCCCCTGACCCCGGTTTAATTTCCTCTGGAAAAAACCGGCTCGAGGGTCCGTCAAAACTACATCACAACCTGATTCATCCTGCTAATTTTTTTTTTTAAACTTTATATCTCAACTACTATCTACAGTGTACTGCCATTTGTACAACTATAAATCAACTCTATCCTGACTTACCTCGAATCAATATACAATCAAGATCCACGAGTGCTCCGACCATAAGTCAACTACAAATCTCAGTACGTGAAGTACCATTGCTAAGTCAAGCGCCAGCTCTGCTGGTTCATCTCTTCTTTCTACCTTACCAAAAATCCTCTTCTAATCTTCAATATCTTCAACCGCCGCTATCCAAGCAGTCCAACCTTTCCTCAACTCACTTCTCCAATAACCTCTTAAAGCAATCATCAAACTTCACCAAAGCAAAACCAAGAACTTCTAACTTCAAATCCCATGGATCATTCTAGCTTCAAGCTTCTTTAATCCTCTTCCTCTTCTCATAACATATATATATATATATATATATATATATATATATATATATATATATATACACACACACAACCATTATATATATATATATATATACACAACCATCCACCTCTTCTTCTATCTCTCTCTTTTTCCCCCTTTCTCTCTTCTTTTCTTCTTCTTCCCCTCTCTTTTTTTTATGGCTGATTTTTTCTCATCAAATGGATAAGTATGGCCTCTTCATCATCTTTTATCTTATTCCTTCATGTGAAAAGTCTAAAATACCCTTACTTTATCCAAAAATCAATTAAACTAATTCTTTTTCCATAATAATTGTTTTCTTAAAACAATTATGCACTTAATTCATACAAGAAATTCTAACTCCTTAACTTTATAAAAATAAAGTTATCTATACTCTGAAATTTCATATTTTCAGTAATTATGAGTTTACTTGCAAATTCCCAGAAATAAATCACAAAAATTCTCCAACCTCAGATAATAAATATCTGATATACTAATTCCACAAAATCTAAAATTTACCATCTTGATCTCAAAAGTCTTCATTATCTCCAATATGGTTCAAAATATAATCATACTAGCGTAAATGCCCGTGCGAGGCACGGGCACTGGACCAATTTCTCATTCGAAATTGTATATATTGAAATAATTTTCTAAATAAAAATATGATAATTAAAAATATGATAAACAATAAGATTGACTTGTCAAACATTTTTAGGGTGAAAAACCAAAATGCCTTCAATTTAATTCCAATTGCCCAAAATGCCTGCAGTTCCGCCCAAAATACCCACGAAATACGCATTTAGGTCATGTGTTGGGGGTATACGCATTTCCCAAATACGTGGAGCGTGTAAATTGAAAATATGCACTGGTGAAAGTAGCTGGAATACATAATTGTAACATAGGTATTGTGAAATACGTATCTTCAAGATGCGTATTGCAATTACTGTTCATCTTCTACAACTCGTTGCGCTGAAGCTTTTTTTTGGTAAAAAATTCGACGAATCTGTTCACCACCATCCAAGCTTCTTTCAATAACATACCATCCATCATTCGAATCGTATTCCCCCCCTTCTACAACCCTATACCCCCAAAATAAATCCTTTTTTTTCGATTCATTTTTCGAGCAGCCTATACACGTCCTTACAGGGCCGAAAATCAAGAAATAAAGATGCCAAAAGGGAGAGGGGTGTCTGGTCATCATTTTTATGTGCTCCGATTTGGTAGAGGTTGCCGGAGGGTGGCGGACGAAGGAAGGGGACGATGGAGGCGATTTTGAGCTCCACTGAGACGACGAATGATTTATGAGGTGACGTCATTACGCATTCCACAGATGCGCAACCCTCGAAACGCATTTCCTAAATGCGTATCCCACTATACGCATGAACACCATGCGTTTGTGGGTAAAAAAGACGGGCGGAGACTTCAATATAGGCATTTTGGGCAGCTTCTACACAAAAGTAGTGTAGTTTGGTCATTTTTTTCATGTGTTTTTATAGTTATTTTGTAATATTGTATCCCAGTTTTTAAACCAAATATTTTATATTTTTGCTTAGATTTCATAAAATTAATTTGGATAAATATTCATACGATAATAATCACATGAATACTTATGATTGTTAAATTATTAATTTAGTTTTCAATTGCGTGAAATGAATTTATCAAATTGAACATTTGAGTATAATATAAATTAGTATCTTAGTAAAATTATCTGTATGTAATAGAGGCATATGTAAACTCATTAATTTTGTTGTAAAAAATTTGATCGTATATGTAAGACTATATTTTGAGACATAACAAAATCTCTTAATATTGAGTAAAAGTCATCCTTATGCTTGTCTCAATCATTTTTTCTAAACATATACATTTATAAATTTTTAAACTTAAATGTTTAGTTTTAGTCTAATGTTATTACACAATACAGAAGTTCAATAAAATGGGTAAATTGAAATATTTTTAATATTAAAATTTTGAATTATTTTTAAAATTAATTATAAATTTTTCAAAATATTTATATCGATGTAAATATGACAACCTTAATGACCTGTGCATGTACATGAATTCTAAAATCAATTGATCAATATATCATATAAAAATTAAAATGTACCATAATTTATAGCTGAGTTATAATCTAATTGATCGTTTTAAATAATTATTGTAATATTTAATATATCTTTTTTTATTTAATTTGCATGCCAATTATAGTATTTATTTATATATCACATAGAACATAGTTTAAAATTTTCATCTTTTTTAACATAATTTTAATTATTTTTCGTATATATTTAAATATTTATATGACTCACATATTTAAATCGTTGAAAGTTTAAATGATTGGTCGACCAAAACCCTCAAATATGACTCAAATATTCATAATTTTAAATACCTAAAAAGTTATGTGATGCAATAATTTTTTTTTTTGATTTGATAACTAAAATTTACATATTTTTTAAAATTAACTCCTATTTGTTATGTAAATAATTTAATATCTACAAAGATACGAATGTAAATAAATTTTTTTTTCTTTTTGGACTCGGTTGCATTATGAATAATCTAATTTTTTTCCTATATTAATTATTTAAAATGGCAAAAAAGAATTGTGGAGTATGTTCAATCGATTAAAATATTTTTTATAACCTTTTATGTCTAATATTCTAGAAATAATATGAACCAACATTCATTTACTCAAAATAAAAAAAAGAGGATGAGACAAAAAGAAAAGAGAGGTGGTTTATCATATATGATTTTTAAACAAAACTCAAAATCAACCATAGCATAATTGGTTAAGGCATGAGTACTGATAGACCGTGACACGTGAAACAGATAAGAAATGAAAGACTCTATGGCAACGTTTGGAAAAAATTATACGAATTAAAATATGGCCCGTGCTTTGCACGGAAATCGATTTACTCATGCAGATAGCCTCGGCTTTCCCACAACAGGGCCAAGGGCAACCACCAGAGCAAAGAGATTCCCAAGCAAATCCACACAATGACCGAAGTGAAGCACACAGCCGACCTCGAAGGGCGAATTCTGCCTTTTCCCGCCTGGGCTCATCTCAAGAGATGAATCATGAGAGGCACAATAAAAGCCATCATCAACCCAAAGCATGGGAAGAAAATAGAAAGCAGAGAGACCTGAGAAAGGTGATTGTAAACAAAAAGGCCGCCTATGAAAAGGTCTTAACTGAATATGAAAGACAAAGAAAAAGAGAACGATCCCCTGTCCGCCCAAAAGAGGTCGATAGTGCACAGCCAACAAACGCAGAAATGTTGCGTACAATCATGGAACTCAAGAAAAAGATAGAAGGTAATAGTGAGCCAGAGATGGGCGGAATGCCATTTACCGTGAGGCTAGAGGCTGAGCCCAATAAAAAAGACATTAAACATCACAACTTCAATTCTTTTGATGGGCTAGGCGACCCAGAAGAGCATCTTAGCTACTTTGACTAGCTAGCTCTCCATTATGAATACAACGATCTTACAAGATGCCGTTTCTTCGCCGCAACCCTCCGTGGAAATGCTCAAAGATGGTTCTGTAGGATATCCGCCAGGTCCGTAGATACTTGGTTGGAGTTTAAAAAACTATTCCTGAATAAATTCAAAGCGAACCAACAGCACGAGGTTCATACCGTGTTTTTAGAAACTATTGCATAACGCAACGGAGAGACTTTGCAAAACTACATCGACCGCTTTAAGGACCTCGTTAACAAAGTTGTCTGCGTTAATGAAACAGAAGCATTGGTCCACTTGAGAAGGGGCCTTAACCCCTATGAATGCGTAAAGTACGTATGCCGTCTCATGGAAACAAAACCCACCACTCTGGAAAAGGCATATGACTTAGCATCTCAGGCCATCAACGAGACAGAATCCCTGAATTTGCTAAAACAATCCAGGGCTCCGCCAACTCAATTGTCCTTCTTTCAAAGGGAAAGATTTACACCCTATCAAAGGCAAACGCCAGTCCAACATCAAATACAAACTACTCATGGGCCGTCGCCTTCCGCCCAGAGATCACAATCTACGGCCCCAGTCAGAGACCGCTTGGGACCGACAAACCCGCCCAGACCAGATAGGCGTCCAGAGCCAGAATGGACAAAATTCACACTCCCAAGGGCGACCAATCTAAGAGAAATCAGGGGGAAACCTTTTTACATGCCTCCGGCCCCAATGTTCTCTTCGCCCGATGACAGGCCAAAAGACAAACACTGTGATTACCACGAAACGCATGGACACTACACAGACAGCTGTTTATCCCTCAAATATTTCTTGGAAAGACATGTCAAGGCTGGCAACCTATCTCAGTATTTGCCAAGACAGGTTCTAGGAGCCTCCACCTCACAAGGACAGAATAAAAATGTGACGCCCCTGACCCCGGTTTAATTTCCTCTGGAAAAAACCGGCTCGAGGGTCCGTCAAAACTACATCACAACCTGATTCATCCTGCTAATTTTTTTTTTTAAAACTTTATATCTCAACTACTATCTACAGTGTACTGCCATTTGTACAACTATAAATCAACTCTATCCTGACTTACCTCGAATCAATATACAATCAAGATCCACGAGTGCTCCGACCATAAGTCAACTACAAATCTCAGTACGTGAAGTACCATTGCTAAGTCAAGCGCCAGCTCTGCTGGTTCATCTCTTCTTTCTACCTTACCAAAAATCCTCTTCTAATCTTCAATATCTTCAACCGCCGCTATCCAAGCAGTCCAACCTTTCCTCAACTCACTTCTCCAATAACCTCTTAAAGCAATCATCAAACTTCACCAAAGCAAAACCAAGAACTTCTAACTTCAAATCCCATGGATCATTCTAGCTTCAAGCTTCTTTAATCCTCTTCCTCTTCTCATAAAATATATATATATATATATATATACACACACACACAACCATTATATATATATATATATACACAACCATCCACCTCTTCTTCTATCTCTCTCTTTTTCCCCCTTTCTCTCTTCTTTTCTTCTTCTTCTCCTCTCTTTTTTTTATGGCTGATTTTTCTCATCAAATGGATAAGTATGGCCTCTTCATCATCTTTTATCTTATTCCTTCATGTGAAAAGTCTAAAATACCCTTACTTTATCCAAAAATCAATTAAACTAATTCTTTTTCCATAATAATTGTTTTCTAAAAACAATTATGCACTTAATTCATACAAGAAATTCTAACTCCTTAACTTTATAAAAATAAAGTTATCTATACTCTGAAATTTCATATTTTCAGTAATTATGAGTTTACTTGCAAATTCCCAGAAATAAATCACAAAAATTCTCCAACCTCAGATAATAAATATTTGATATACTAATTCCACAAAATCTAAAATTTACCATCTTGATCTCAAAAGTCTTCATTATCTCCAATATGGTTCAAAATATAATCATACTAGCGTAAATGCCCGTGCGAGGCACGGGCACTGGACCAATTTCTCATTCGAAATTGTATATATTGAAATAATTTTGTAAATAAAAATATGATAATTAAAAATATGATAAACAATAAGATTGACTTGTCAAACGTTTTTAGGGTGAAAAACCAAAATGCCTTCAATTTAATTCCAATCGCCCAAAATGCCTGCAGTTCCGCCCAAAATACCCACGAAATACGCATTTAGGTCATGTGTTGGGGGTATACGCATTTCCCAAATACGTGGAGCGTGTAAATTGAAAATATGCACTGGTGAAAGTAGCTGGAATACATAATTGTAACATAGGTATTGTGAAATACGTATCTTCAAGATGCGTATTGCAATTACTGTTCATCTTCTACAACTCGTTGCGCTGGAGCTTTTTTTTCGTCAAAAATTCGACGAATCTGTTCACCACCATCCAAGCTTCCTTCAATAACATACCATCCATCATTCGAATCGTATTCCCCCCCTTCTACAACCCTATACCCCCAAAATAAATCCTTTTTTTTCTATTCATTTTTCGAGCAGCCTATACACGTCCTTACAGGGCCGAAAATCAAGAAATAAAGATGGCAAAAGGGAGAGGGGTGTCTGGTCATCATTTTTATGTGCTCCGATTTGGTAGAGGTTGCCAGAGGGTGGCGAACGAAGGAAGGGGACGATGGAAGCGATTTTGAGCTCCACTGAGACGACGAATGATTTATGAGGTGACGTCATTACGCATTCCACAGATGCGCAACCCTCGAAACGCATTTCCTAAATGCGTATCCCACTATACGCATGAACACCATGCGTTTGTGGGTAAAAAAGACGGGCGGAGACTTCAATATAGGCATTTTGGGTAGCTTCTACACAAAAGTAGTGTAGTTTGGTCATTTTTTTCATGTGTTTTTATAGTTATTTTGTAATATTGTATGCCAGTTTTTAAACCAAATATTTTATATTTTTGCTTAGATTTCATAAAATTAATTTGGATAAATATTCATACGATAATAATCACATGAATACTTATGATTGTTAAATTATTAATTTAGTTTTCAATTGTGTGAAATGAATTTATCAAATTGAACATTTGAGTATAATATAAATTATTATCTTAGTAAAATTATCTGTATGTAATAGAGGCATATGTAAACTCATTAATTTTGTTGTAAAAAATTTGATCGTATATGTAAGACTATATTTTGAGACATAACAAAATCTCTTAATATTGAGTAAAAGTCATCCTTATGCTTGTCTCAATCATTTTTTCTAAACATATACATTTATAAATTTTAAACTTAAATGTTTAGTTTTAGTCTAATGTTATTACACAATACAGAAGTTCAATAAAATGGGTAAATTGAAATATTTTTAATATTAAAATTTTGAATTATTTTTAAAATTAATTATAAATTTTTCAAAATATTTATATCGATGTAAATATGACAACCTTAATGACCTGTGCATGTACATGAATTCTAAAATCAATTGATCAATATATCATATAAAAATTAAAATGTACCATAATTTATAGCTGAGTTATAATCTAATTGATCGTTTTAAATAATTATTGTAATATTTAATATATCTTTTTTTATTTAATTTGCATGCCAATTATAGTATTTATTTATATATCACATAGAACATAGTTTAAAATTTTCATCTTTTTAACATAATTTTAATTATTTTTCGTATATATTTAAATATTTATATGACTCACATATTTAAATCGTTGAAAGTTTAAATGATTGGTCGACCAAAACCCTCAAATATGACTCAAATATTCATAATTTTAAATACCTAAAAAGTTATGTGATGCAATAATTTTTTTTTTGATTTGATAACTAAAATTTACATATTTTTTAAAATTAACTCCTATTTGTTATGTAAATAATTTAATATCTACAAAGATACGAATGTAAATAATTTTTTTTCTTTTTGGACTCGGTTGCATTATGAATAATCTAATTTTTTTGGCAAAAAAGAATTGTGGAGTATGTTCAATCGATTAAAATATTTTTTATAACCTTTTCTGTCTAATATTCTAGAAATAATATGAACCAACATTCATTTACTCAAAATAAAAAAAAGAGGATGAGACAAAAAGAAAAGAGAGGTGGTTTATCATATATGATTTTTAAACAAAACTCAAAATCAACCATAGCATAATTGGTTAAGGCATGAGTTTGGGAGTTAATGGATAGTGGTTCGAATCCCCATACAAACACAATTTCCTCATTTTTCACACAATTATCAAAAGATGGCATTTTTGTGATTTTTTAAAAAACAGGGATAAAATCGTAATTTCACACCCATTAAAATGGCAATTTTTGCCCTTGTGTTGAAGTTTAATATATAGTAATAGATTAAATCTTATTCCAAATAAAATAATCACAATTAATATTTTCGTGATCGGGGTGTTACATCCTTCCCCCCTTAGAAAAATTTCATCCTCGAAACTGAGTGCACCTGGTCTCATCAAAACAAAGTGGGATACTTTCCCCTCATGCTGTCTTCTGGTCTCCAAGTTCCTCTTTAAAATCATAATTCTGCCCCATAATATTCATCAAGGATATTACCTTCGTTCTTAATATCCGTTCCCGTCGATTTGTAGTCTCTACAGGTTTTCCTCAACTATTAAACTCTCTTGAACATCTATCGGTTCATACGCTAATTCCTAGGTTGACTCTACAACCTGAAAGTTGCTCTGTAGCACTTTTCACGAATGCTATCTCTTCACAGGATTTTAGCAATATATCATCATCTTCTTCTAGAACAATTAGAAGAATTTTCAAAAGAATATCATCGATAAAATTTCAGAAGAATCTTTTCTCCTAAGTACAATTTAGGAGAATCTCACAATATATCTTGGATAAGGTTACAACCTTCTAAGAATAATTAGAAGAAATTTCACAATAATATATTGGATAACATTTCTAAAGAGTACTTTCTTCTAAAAACAAATAGAAGAATTTACAATAATATCCTTGAAAGGATTCAAAGAATAGGAACTTGTTTAACAAGGTCAAATCGACTTGAATCACAATCTGAACTAGTACTATAAGACTAGTCCATTTCAACAACTCTTTAGCAGCTAGCTTCAAACAACAATATAGCTAGTGCAGATATTCAGGAAATAACTACTAGCTTGAACAATTTAACTAGTACACTTCAATAACCTTAACATCTCAACTAGCTAGAACAATTTAGCTAGTTAACTTTAAATAATCTCAACATCGCAACTAGTTAGTATAATTAACTAGTAAGTCACAATGACATCACAACTAGCTAGAATAATTAACTAGTTGTCCAAATCAACATAAATAACTAGCTCAATCAATTTGCTAGTGTAAAATCTCGAATAGCATGGCTAACTAATAAATATTAATTATTTTGATAATGAATGGTCACTGAACTTGAAGCCAAAGAAAAACTGATTTGGTTACCCGATAAAACTAATCAGAGTAACCCCAGATAACGAACACTTTAGATGGCATGGTGTATCAACAAAAGGTACCAAAAAGATAAGAGATAAGCACGTGAATAGTACCATCACTAGTACTAGGATAATTTCCATCACATCACAGTCACCACACAAGATTCTACTAAAATGTCACTACCGCATAGATACAACAGATCTAAGTCATCTAACAGATCGGGGTCTACGTAATATACTCGAGTCTCCTCCAACGTGATATTTGCAATATGGCCTTTTATCAGTCATCAATACGCAACTCTACAGTCATTCACATGTCGTGTTATACATAATCTATCTGTACGATACCAAAAGGTAAAGGTTTATATGCCAGCATACACGTGGTCTCCAATAATAACTGCAATAGCAGAACCATCATCACGGTCATTAGCATCCTCCTCTGGTAGCGCTTGAAATCATCAATAAAATTTCATCGTCAAGATTTAACGAACATGGCTCTATCCATTTCTGGAATCCTGCATCAGTTACTATCGTTCATGGTCTCTAAGCTGAATCACCTCATGCTGACGCAAGAAGCATACTCGTGACGTCGTCTATCGTACATCTCGACTTATAACATCGTCTTTCAATATCGAAATCTTCTCGATGCATCATAATTTCCGAACGGTGCAGCAGTCCCTATCTGAGGTGGAACCGCAATCTTTGCGAAATTGAAACTTGTGGGCCACCAACGTCAACAGCTATCTGGATAATTGAACCACATCAATGGCGTGAGGAAGTCTACGCGACTCGGATCCACATACGCCATCACATCCTCGAATAACAACACATTGTCAAATTCTCGTATCAGCAACTAGTACAGTATAACTTCGAATATTAATTTATCTCTCCAGTTGCTAATATCATCATCATAACATATCCAATTTCATACTGTATACATTCCCAAAAAATTTCAACCACTGCTGCTTTCAATAAGTATCTTTAGAATCTAATCACAATATCCTAATTTAATTCACAAATTTTCAAATGTCATCATATTCTAAGATCGTCACATAACATCCTATTAATTTCTTATACGTCCATTACCCCATTTGCTCCCTCTTCTTTTCTTTTTCTTCTTTCTACTATGTCACCCTCGTGACGCCTCCGGTCCAAACTTAATAACCATTCTTTTTCATATACACTGTCAAATTTGAACTTAATTCAATAGTATATTCTCAATTCCCTTCCGTTTATATACTTCTAAACTCTCGATACGAACCTCAATCCCTGTCACAATATCAACCTCAAAGAAATCTATACATTATCACTCGAAGTACTTAATTTCGAATCCATCACATCCTTAACACATCTGAACGATTCTTCCCAAAAGTTCCTTGCATCAATGTAATCAATCAAATTCTCATTACCAATAACAGTTAAACTTCATATACTGGAAATCTTAAATCCCAATATCTTCTACAACCTCAAAAGAAGGTTTTTAAGACCTAATAACCACATAATCCTCAAACATCAAAATAAATATTAGTCTATGTCCCCAATAACAAAGCTCATTTCCTCGAACACAAATATTCATTCATGGATGCTAAAATCACGTCATTAAACAACGTTCTAATTCCTAAAATTCTTACATTCGGGGTTACATGCTCCATCCCCAGACAATTATTAAATCCAAAAAAGGTATCTCCAGAGTCATATAAAAAATTTAGAGATTTTTTTTTTCGCTCCTCAAAACAATCACCTCAATTCGTTATCACATAATTTACCTTAAAACACTTCTAATTTTCACGCATTTGTGAATTCATCATATATCCAATTGTATTCTTTCTAACATCTTATGCGTATAAAATTCCTAAACTCATGGTCTTTCCCCATTCCTAACCCTTGAACAATATATTCTCGAACAACGAGATCACATGCCAAAATCACATCTTCTAACAACAATCTAGTTGTCAAAATCGTATGCTCAATTTTGTAAGTTCGTCTTATAAAAACAACTAAATCCTCAAACAATAGTGAGCACTATCATAGAATTCCATATCCTCGAACAATTTCACACATCCCAAAAATCACATACATCGCTAAACAATTTCCATCACTCCTCAAAAGTATTTCAGTAACTTATATTCTCAACATTGATTCAAGTTCTAGAATCCTTAATTTCTTAAGTAATATCCTTGATAAGTATCCTTACTATCTTACTCTGTGGTACTGTATCTAGTAATCCACAATAACCTCCACATGAGCCCTCGTGCTCTTTAACATTCACTAACTAAGGATCTTATCAACTCAAGACCCTAAATCTTAATCTCACTTCCCTTACGAAAAACCATTGCTATAATAATCTTATTCATTGAAAACTTCAAATCCTACACATTCTTTCTTCAGATCCTTAGTCCTTTGACAATTTTAGTCACACAATGCTTTATCCTTACACATATCTCACTCTTCCACTCCATAGCTCTGATACCACCTGTGACGCCCCTGACCCCGGTTTAATTTCCTCTGGGAAAAACCGGCTCGAGGGTCCGTCAAAACTACATCACAACCTGATTCATCCTGCTAATTTTTTTTTTAAACTTTATATTTCAACTACTATCTACAGTGTACTGCCATTTGTACAACTATAAATCAACTCTATCCTGACTTACCTCGAATCAATATACAATCAAGATCCACGAGTGCTCCGACCATAAGTCAACTACAAATCTCAGTACGTGAAGTACCATTGCTAAGTCAAGCGCCAGCTCTGCTGGTTCATCTCTTCTTTTTACCTTACCAAAAATCCTCTTCTAATCTTCAATATCTTCAACCGCCGCTATCCAAGCAGTCCAACCTTTCCTCAACTCACTTCTCCAATAACCTCTTAAAGCAATCATCAAACTTCACCAAAGCAAAACCAAGAACTTCTAACTTCAAATCCCATGGATCATTCTAGCTTCAAGCTTCTTTAATCCTCTTCCTCTTCTCATAATATATATATATATATATATATATACACACACACACACACACAACCATTATATATATATATATATACACAACCATCCACCTCTTCTTCTATCTCTCTCTTTTTCCCCCTTTCTTTCTTCTTTTCTTCTTCTTCTCCTCTCTTTTTTTATGGCTGATTTTTTCTCATCAAATGGATAAGTATGGCCTCTTCATCATCTTTTATCTTATTCCTTCATGTGAAAAGTCTAAAATACCCTTACTTTATCCAAAAATCAATTAAACTAATTCTTTTTCCATAATAATTGTTTTCTTAAAACAATTATGCACTTAATTCATACAAGAAATTCTAACTCCTTAACTTTATAAAAATAAAGTTATCTATACTCTGAAATCTCATATTTTCAGTAATTATGAGTTTACTTGCAAATTCCCGGAAATAAATCACAAAAATTCTCCAACCTCAGATAATAAATATTTGATATATTAATTCCACAAAATCTAAAATTTACCATCTTGATCTCAAAAGTCTTCATTATCTCCAATATGGTTCAAAATATAATCATACTAGCGTAAATGCCCGTGCGAGGCACGGGCACTGGACCAATTTCTCATTCGAAATTGTATATATTGAAATAATTTTGTAAATAAAAATATGATAATTAAAAATATGATAAACAATAAGATTGACTTGTCAAACGTTTTTAGGGTGAAAAACCAAAATGCCTTCAATTTAATTCCAATCGCCCAAAATGCCTGCAGTTCCGCCCAAAATACCCACGAAATACGCATTTAGGTCATGTATTGGGGGTATACGCATTTCCCAAATACGTGGAGCGTGTAAATTGAAAATATGCACTGGTGAAAGTAGCTGGAATACATAATTGTAACATAGGTATTGTGAAATACGTATCTTCAAGATGCGTATTGCAATTACTGTTCATCTTCTACAACTCGTTGCGCTGGAGCTTTTTTTTCGTCAAAAATTCGACGAATCTGTTCACCACCATCCAAGCTTCTTTCAATAACATACCATCCATCATTCGAATCGTATTCCCCCCCTTCTACAACCCTATACCCCCAAAATAAATCCTTTTTTTTCGATTCATTTTTCGAGCAGCCTATACACGTCCTTACAGGGCCGAAAATCAAGAAATAAAGATGGCAAAAGGGAGAGGGGTGTCTGGTCATCATTTTTATGTGCTCCGATTTGGTAGAGGTTGGCGGAGGGTGGCGAACGAAGGAAGGGGACGATGGAGGCGATTTTGAGCTCCACTGAGACGACGAATGATTTATGAGGTGACGTCATTACGCATTCCACAGATGCGCAACCCTCGAAACGCATTTCCTAAATGCGTATCCCACTATACGCATGAACACCATGCGTTTGTGGGTAAAAAAGACGGACGGAGACTTCAATATAGGCATTTTGGGTAGCTTCTACACAAAAGTAGTGTAGTTTGGTCATTTTTTTCATGTGTTTTTATAGTTATTTTGTAATATTGTATGCCAGTTTTTAAACCAAATATTTTATATTTTTGCTTAGATTTCATAAAATTAATTTGGATAAATATTCATACGATAATAATCACATGAATACTTATGATTGTTAAATTATTAATTTAGTTTTCAATTGCGTGAAATGAATTTATCAAATTGAACATTTGAGTATAATATAAATTATTATCTTAGTAAAATTATCTGTATGTAATAGAGGCATATGTAAACTCATTAATTTTGTTGTAAAAAATTTGATCGTATATGTAAGACTATATTTTGAGACATAACAAAATCTCTTAATATTGAGTAAAATCCGAGGGACCGCCAAGAGAAGAGCACACCGTCTATGCAATATCCGAGGGACCGCCAAATATAATTACTTTCACAGACGTAGACTACGAAGGCATCGACCCGAATCACACTAGGGCACTAGTCGTGTCGTTGGGCGTCGCCAACAATGAAGTAAAAAGGATCCTCGTGGATAACGGATCCTCAGTTGATATATGCTTCAAACACACATGGGACAGATTAAAACTAGATGGTGAAAAATTGGAAACATGTCCTGATGAGACACCTCTCTACGGTTTTGGGCACAATACCGTTCCAATAGCAGGCATCGCAAGACTCCCTGTCTATTTTGGCGAATCACCCAGACAAGTATGCCGAACGGTCAAATTCTATGTCATCAACACTGCTTCCTCTTATAACATGATTTTGGGAAGACCAACACTAAATATGCTCAAGGCGGTCACCTCCACCCCCCATCTTAAGATCAAATTCCCCACTCTAAACGGGGTTGGAGAAATCAAGGGAGATTCAGAAACTGTTAGGTCGAATACACAATAAGCAATCAAATACTGTATGAGTAACTTAACAAGAACACACTGTTTAACAATTAAAAATTGTTTGGAATTAATAATTCCTCTCTCGGTGATGTAAATATCACAGAGAGCTGCTTAGGTTACAATGGATGAATATCTCAATGTTCGATTACCCTTCTAGGGTTAACCTAACTGTATTTATAGAACATACAGCTTCGTACAATCAGTAATTGATTCTCCTATAATTAAGCTATACAATTGATATCAATCACGATTGCTCCAGTCTTCCAAGTCAACTCAATCTCTTTGACAGCTTTCCAATCTTCAAAGATATTGCTTCCATATTTATCTTGAATCAATCTTCAAACACTGTTGACTCTTCAGACAATACCGCTACAGAGTTTAACAAACTCTGTTTGCGCTTCCAGTCAGTGTTTAATCAAACTCTGACTGCTTCCAGCTAAACTCTGTTTTCTGACTTTAGCTTCCAAACACTGTTTTCATCAATCATTTCTAACAATCTCCCCCAACTTGTCCATTAGCAAGAATGTACAAGTTTTACAGTAAATGATGATGTCAAAACAAATACAAAGTTTACAGTGTTTAACATACAAACAGAGTTTAAGCTATTACTTAACAAATTCTACATGAAATAAGAAAATTCTTACAGACTTTAATCTCTAATCTCTTGAAGATCAGGCACTGTTCTGAGATAGTCTATAAGCAACCTTCTTTCAGCATTTTCAAGCTCTATCTGCATAGCTTCTTTGATTTCTCTCAACTGAGGATCATTCTCATCAGTTTGATAGATAGCAGCTCTAAGATCGTAGATTTTGTTTCTTCTCATTTCATTCCCCAGCCTGATGTATTTCAATTCTTCAGACTTTACATTGAAATCCAGAACAGTAACTCCAAGATCAGTTTTTAGCTTTGTAGTCCCTTTCTCCATTTCTATCAAATTGCCATCCCAATTTCTGTATTTAGGAACATACTTGCTGTTGAATTTCATTTGCCTTCTTGCAAGGTTTTGAATCATTCTTTGTTGAAGCACATTTGCAACTGACTGAGCTCTTTGATTTCTCACTCTGAAAATATACAGGACATATTCAAGTTCTTCAACAAATTTTAATTCAATATCCTTTTCAGAGACTTTAAATACTGTTCCATCAGCCATGAAATATAACAAGAAATCCTTTTCTAGACTCTTTTGATGTACAAGCTGTACTGACTCCAGTTTGTCTAAACTCTCTTGAGTGACACCACCTCCTGGAACAGACAGTGAAGAAGGATCTCTAGGACCAACATATTGCCTATTATCTCTGTGTGAGCCTATGCCTCCCTTGTTGTATCCAACTTTACCAGAAAAAGCTCTACCATCAGAAAAATCCATTGGAATTGTAGCTTCTAGTCTTGGATCATGAGGAGCACCACTTTTAAATATTGATTTCAACTGAGAAGACAATAATGGTGTGGTCACAACTTGTGCAGCAACAGAGGTTGTGTTTTCATTCTTCTGTACAACATGTGTATCAACAGAGGTTGTAACTATACTTTTCAGCTTTTGCTTAGCTTCTGCATCTGTTGGTTTTCTGAATACTTGCATTCTTTGATCTGTACCAACTGATTCTTTGATTTGAATACCTTTAAGAACAGGCTTTGCAGCTTTAGCAACTTTCACATTCTTCTTTCCTTTTTCAGACTTTAAAGCTTTCAGATGTTTTTCTTGTAAACTCTTCTCTTCAGCTCTAGCATCTTCTATGGTCACTCCTTCTGCATTCTCTTCCATGAAAAGCTTAACAGCTAACTCCTCATCAGTCTTTGGGTTTGATGTTAATTCCAAACTCTTGGTCTTTGAGGTACCTTGAGTTTCAGTGTTTGTTCCAACAGACTGTGATTTAAAAGATTTGCCAGATCTCAGAGTTTGCCTTTCAGAGTTTAAAACCTTGCTTTTATCACTTGCCCCTCCATCTCCAGCATCATCCTTTTTAGTCAGAGTTTGAGAAACTTTGCACTTAGACTTAGTCACTCTCTCCCCCTTTTTGACATCATCAGGTATAAGTATGGATGTAATGAGCTCTAAAGAGTTTGCAATTGTATCAACCTTAGCAAATAAAGCAGTCTGATTTTCTTCAACTTTTCCTAGCCTGGCATAGAGAGTGTCTTGAACTTTAGACAGCTGAACAGCTTTTATTTTAGACTCTCTATCCATCTTCAATTCTCTTGACTGAATCTCAGTCTTCAAGGAAGCAATTTCTTGTTTAGTTTCAGCAAAATTGCCTTCCAGAGTCTTGACTTGTACCACAGTTGCCTTTAAACAGGATAAGATCTCTGGATTGGAAATTTGCTTGGCAGTTTGCTTAACAAACTCAGATGCTCTCCCTTTTGGAAAAATACAGTCTTGTTTATACCAATTTTCAGCAGATTTAGCAAGATGCTCTACTTCAACTGCATGAGATGGACAAGGCTGATCAAAAGGTGTATGTTTATTATCTGTCTGTGCAGGTGCACTCATAAAAGAGTCAGAGTTTGCATCACTGTCAGATTTATCTTCATCACTTGCACCTTGAGCTTGACCATCTTTGAAAGAACCACTGTGCTGAGCAGTGTCAGCCACAGTTTCTGCAATAACTTCTGCAACTTTTTCAATAATCACCTCATGTTGCACAGGCTCTGCAACAGAGTTTGCCTTAGCAGCTTCATCACCTTTGTCTTGAATTTGAGAAGATACCAGCTCTGTGTGTGATGCCACAGCTTCAGGAACATGTACTGCAGACTCATCAGCTACACCAGGAGCTTCAACATGAACAACAGGTGAGACAGGATCAAGAATTGATTCAGGAACATCATGTACTGGTGACAAACCATCTCTTTGATCCTCTTCTACAGGCATTTTATCCTCTGTAGGTATTTCAACAGTAACATTATCCTCTGCAGGCATTTCAACCTCTGCAGGTATTTCAACTTTGTCATCCACAATATTCTCTGCATCTGAATCAGAAAGAATTAGTCTCCTTTTCTTGATTGGCACAACAATCTCCTCTTCATCTTCACTTGAGCTGTCTCTTGGTGGTGAAAGTGAAGGTCTGTTTGCTTTCTGTTTCTTCCTTCTTGTATAAACAGCTTCAGGTGTTGTTTGTTTAGCCTTGGAGTGTTTAGTATTTTGAGCGGTGTGTTTCTTTCTTTTTGGCTTGGTTTTGGGTTGTTCAGTAGGTGCTGGCTCAGAGTGTAAGGTTTCAGTGTTTAAGATGTCAGTGTTTAATGGTTCAGTGTTTAAGTTTTCAGTGTTTAAGGGTTCAGTGTTTAAGAGTGGAGAGTTTAAAGTTTCTGGTTGTGGTTGTTGAGATGTAGTAGGTACAGTAGTTGTGGGTGTTGGAGGTGTTGGTTCAGAGTTTATGGTTTCTGGTGGTTCAGGCATTTGTTGTGGTGATTGAGGGTCTTGTGGTTGGTTCACATAGTTTTGTAAGGCTAAAGGCATAAACAACTCAGGTATTTGCTGTTTAGTGACATCTTTGTTTGTCAAATCAGTGAACATTCTCTTAGCAACTTGAAAAGGCTGAATTACATCAGCTTCATCAATTGGAATGTTAGGCACACATGCAGTAAATAGCAATTGACAAAAACGAGCAAAATAAACAGTAGTAGACTCAGACAATCGCTCTCCCAAGTTCATTAGTACAAGTCTACCAAAATCGAAGTTACCTCCATATAGTAGAGCATGACCAATTTGGAGAGTATCCAGAGGTAGTGCATCCCAGTTTGTTGTCTTCTTTCCAAAAGCCCTTGTTATACAATCAAAGAAGAAACTCCATTCCTTTCTCAAACTTGGCCGTCTCAAAGACCCTATCTTGTTCAAGTTTCCTGCACATCCAATTTGTTCTAACATTGTCCTCAATCTATCATGACCAACAACACTATAAGAAGTGTGTGTCTCAAAGTCCAAAGCATCCCTGACAGTTGTTGGAGTAATGATATACTCTGATTCTTCATGAGTGAAAATGATTGTTGGAGTACCAGCCTCTCCTCCATCATCATATTCAGAGTTTGTCCAGAAAGTAGCAATCTGTGAAGCAGATAATGTTGGTGGTGCAGTTAGAGCCGTCCCTATCTCAGAATCGTTCAAGAAGTTTTGGAACAAGTGAAACGCCTGTGGAGCATTTTCATTATCCAATGGCGCTGCATAGTTACTGGGTAGAAAAACTAACCCTGCTGCATCAAATGCTTTAGTTGCCATTAGTAACAAGATACGAAGATATTCAGAGAAAAGATGTATATGCACTGTAAGTGTTTATCAAAATGTGAAGGAGAGAATAAGAGAAGTGTGAAAATGAATAAGTATGTAAGTAACTGTGAGTGGGTGAATGTGAATCGATATGGAGTGAGAGACTAAAGACGATTAGAGTAAAATTAAAACTCAATCGTTTATTTAGTAAAAACGCGCAACTGTTGAAGAGAAGTGTGTGAGTGGGACACAATCATGGAACACGTGTCAAACAGCCAATGGATCACTTAATAATTACCGCTGTTATTCCTATAATCACGACATTTAGACACATTAACACTAATTAACAGTTGTCAACGACCCCAATTACTCCAAAATAGTCAAATCATCTCAATAAGACTTTACATCAGAGTACTTAACACAACTCAACAGTGTTGATCAATTTTCCAACTTTATCACTAAAACCCTTTCAAAAATTGCACAGTTGTGAATATGAGTGTGTGTGAAGCAGAGTTTACTGAAATCAATTTTTAGAGCATCTAATATTTCATAAAATCCAGAACAAACAGTTAATAAACACTGAATGCACAAACTCTCATATTAAACACTGATTGTTTGATGAATGCTAAACTCTGTAGTTACTGTAATACAGAGATCTGAAAACTTCTATTCCCTTTGATGTCCATGATTATCCAAGTAAGCACACAGTCTTCAAAGACAAAAATATCAAGAGATAGAAATCAGAGCATCATTCAGTGAATAACAGTCATGAACTGTATAACCTCACAAACTCTCAAAGCACACAAGTGTTTAGGTGATGTGTTTACACTCACATTCAATCAGAAATAGCAGAGTCTACCATATGCTTGAATGTCCACCAATTCTACACTACTTTGAGTACATGTATTCACAAATCAAAAGGACTTTATTCAGGGTTTAAATGGAGTAAGATCAAACAGATGAAAAGAGATGTTTTATTCAAGAGTGATTTCAAGCTGAGCATCTTAAGAGAACAAAGTGTTCAGTCACAGTATATATTTGTACAAGATCAGTATATATGCTCTTTTTCCTTTTTTTTTTTTTTTTTTTTTTTTTATTTAGCATATATACTGAGTAAACTTTTTCTTTTCTTGAGAAACACTCATCTGTTTGAGAAAAAAAAATATTTAACTGCTCTTAATACTTCAGAGTATAAGAAAAATGAGCAGTTAATAAGGCTCAAAGGAGTTTACTAAGGATGGAATTTATGAACAGTGTTTATACAGTGTTTGTACAATGTTCAAAAGAATTTCGAACAGTGTTTGAAAGAATGGTAATTCCTATTGCCTTTATCATTTTCATGCACACACATATCCTGTAGTCTCAAAATGGTTTAATACAAGTTCTAGAGAAACATACTACCTGATGAATATCACACAACAATAAATACTGATTGATAGAAAATGTATCAATCACTGATTTGGCTCAAACTCTCACAGGGTGTAAACATGAGTCTGAACTCACCAAACTAATCACTGACACATCTCTAGTTTTATGATTTTCACAAGTACAAACAAGGAATCATCATGAACCATACCTTTGGAAACAGAATGTCACTTATCAGAGTTTAGAGTTCATCAATAACCAAAATTATTTATGAGTGGCCATGCACACAATATTCATAGACTCAGAGTTTAGGACTAAATAAACTAAGAGATGCTATAAATATGAAACAATATCATGCTGTGTTAATTTTCTGCACAAAGTCTGATTAGATAGCAGTGACTCAGAAAGAATCATGATTTAATTACTGTGAATCATGCTTCATACATATTTCTTCATTGGTATTTTCATTCAGACAATAATCAATTCTGAATTCACTGAGTGTATCTAACATGTTAACAGTATTTAACAGACAGACATGCTGACAGAGTTTAAAAAGATTTAAACATTAGCATGCAGAACAGAGTTTAATCTAAGGTTCACATAGCACTCAACAATTTGCAGAAACATGAGCAACATATTTTAGAAATAAGTTTTTGAGTCTAACCAACATCTCTAGTCAAAACTAGAGACCATTCCTAGTTCATTGACCAGTCTTGTAAATGTAGCTTCACTCAATGGCTTGGTGAAGATATCTGCAAGTTGTTGTTCTGTAGACACAAAGTGAAGCTCAATGTTTCCTTCCTCTACATGCTCTCTGATGAAGTGATACCTTATGCTGATGTGCTTTGTCATTGAATGTTGCACTGGATTACCTGTCATTGCAATAGCACTTTGATTATCACAGTAAATAGGTATCTTGGAATACCTTAATCCATAATCCAGTAGTTGATTCTTCATCCATAAAATCTGTGCACAACAGCTACCAGCAGCAATATACTCTGCTTCAGCTATAGATGTAGATATTGACTTCTGTTTCTTGCTATACCAGGAAACAAGTCTGTCACCCAGAAATTGACAACTTCCACTGGTGCTTTTTCTGTCTATCTTACATCCAGCAAAGTCTGCATCAGAGTAACCAAGAAGTTTAAACTCTGATTCCCATGGATACCACAGCCCCAAAGTTATAGTGCCCTTCAGGTACTTGAATATTCTCTTTACTGCTGTTAAATGTGGTTCTCTTGGATCAGCCTGGAACCTTGCACACAAGCAAGTTGCATACATGATATCAGGTCTGCTAGCTGTCAAATAGAGCAAAGAACCAATCATTCCTCTGTAGCTTGTCATATCTACTGATGACCCTGCATCTTTGTCCAATTTTGTTGCAGTTGCCATGGGAGTTGTTGCAAATGAACAATCAAGCATACCAAATTTCTTGAGAAGGTTTCTGGTATATTTTGCTTGATTTATAAAAATTCCATCATCTGTTTGCTTCACCTGTAGGCCTAGAAAATAACTAAGCTCTCCCATCATACTCATTTGATATCTTGACTGCATGAGTTTGGCAAACTTCTTACAGAGTTTATCATTAGTAGACCCAAAAATGATGTCATCCACATATATCTGAACTAAAAGCAAGTCACTACCATTTTGGAAATAAAACAGAGTTTTGTCAATTGTACCTCTGTGAAATCCACTTTCTAGTAGAAATTTGGCAAGGGTTTCATACCATGCCCTTGGTGCCTGCTTAAGTCCATAGAGAGCCTTGTCTAACCTGTAGATATAATCTGGATATTTTGGATCTACAAACCCTGGTGGTTGTTCTACAAACACTTCTTCTTCAAGTTTTCCATTCAAAAATGCACTTTTTACATCCATCTGAAACACTTTGAATTTCATGTGGGAGGCATAAGCTAGAAAAATTCTGATTGCCTCCAATCTAGCCACTGGTGCAAATGTTTCATCATAGTCAATTCCTTCCTGTTGTGAGTAGCCTTTTGCAACCAGTCTTGCCTTGTTCCTTGTGATAACACCCTCACTGTCAGTTTTATTCCTGAAGACCCATTTAGTACCAACAATGGATCTATTCTTGGGCCTTGGTACAAGTGTCCACACTTCATTTCTTTCAAATTCATTTAGCTCTTCTTGCATTGCTGTTATCCAGTCAGCATCTTTAAGAGCTTCTTCCACTTTCTTTGGCTCAGATTGTGACAAGAATGCATGAAATAAACATTCATTTGTTGTTGCACTTCTTGTCCTTACTTTTGCATCTGGATCACCAATAATCAAATCAGGTGTGTGAGATTTAGTCCATTTTCTTGCAGAAGGCAGATTGCTTCTGTCATCATGTGATCCTCCCCCTTGATCCATGCTCTCCTGATTTTCCTGGTGTCTTTCCTCATTTTCAGATGCTCCTCCTGAATGTGACTGCTCAGAATTTGAATGATCAGAGTTTGAATCAACAGTGTTTGATTCAGAGTTATCATTTGAGTCACTATCAGTGTTTGAATTTTCACTTTGATGTGATTCTTCATGCTCCCCCTCAACTGGTTCTTCCCTTGTTTCTGATTGAAGAGTTTCTTCAGTATTTACCAGTAGAGGTTCAGAGTTTAGATCAACAGAGTTTGACACATCAGTCTGATCAGAGTTTACTTTTTCAGAGAATAAATCTTCATTCTCAAAATGCAGTTGATCATGTTCATCTACATCTTCAAGTCCAGTTATCTTCTTGTCATCAAATGACACATGAATTGATTCCATGATCACTCTGGTTCTCAGATTATAAACTCTGAATGCCTTAGTTGACAGTGGATAGCCAACAAAAATACCTTCATCTGCCTTTAGGTCAAACTTGGTCAACTGTTCAGGATGAGTCTTCAACACAAAGCACTTGCATCCAAAAATATGAAAATATTTTAGATTTGGCTTTTTCTTCTTCACCATTTCATATGGTGTTTTACCATGCTTGTTGATCAGTGTTGCATTTTGAGTAAAACAAGCAGTTTGAACTGCTTCTGCCCAGAAATATGTTGGCAACTTTGCTTCATCTAGCATGGTTCTGGCAGCTTCTATCAAGGTTCTGTTCTTCCTCTCCACTACACCATTTTGTTGTGGAGTACCAGGTGCAGAAAACTCTTGTTTTATCCCTTTACTCTTGCAAAATTCTTCCACAGATGAATTCCTGAATTCAGTTCCATTGTCACTTCTGATTATCTTCACTTGATGCTCTGACCCTTTTTCCAGTTGAATTACATGTTCTGTCAGTGTTAATGCAGTTTCATCCTTCTTTGCAAGAAAATATACCCATGTGAATCTGGTATATTCATCAACAATGACTAATGCATATTTCTTCTTTCCAAGAGACATCACATTCACTGGACCAAAAAGATCAACATGTAGTAGATGATAAGGATCAGCAATTGAAGACTCAGATTTACTTTTGAAAGATGTTTTTCTCTGTTTGGCCTTTTGACAAGAATCACACAGTCCTTCTACATTCAACAAGGACTTTGGTAGACCTCTTACAAGATCATTCTTGATTAGCTCATTGATGTTGTTCAGATTCAAATGAGAGAGTTTCTTGTGCCATTTCCAACTCTCTTCACTGGACATCCTTGTAGACAGACACACTGCTTTGCCATCAGTGTTTGTTGACAATTTGATTTCATAGATGTTATTGTGTCTGTTTCCAACTAGAGCAACTTTCCCTGTAGATTTACTGATCACTTGACAATATTCAGGCTGAAAATCTACATGATATCCTCTGTCACAGATTTGACTCACAGATAGCAAATCATGCTTGAGTCCTGGAACAAGAGCTACATTTGTGATGATGACATTTCCAAGATTAATATTGCCATATCCCAGTGTATGTCCTATGTTGCCATCTCCATAGGAAACTTCTGGGCCAGCCTTCTCTTCAAACTCTGATAGCAGGGCTTTATTTCCTGTCATGTGTCCTGAACATCCACTGTCCACGACTAGGGTACTAACCCTGATGCCCTGCAATCACAAACAATCACTGATTATTAGTTTTAAGGATCCAGACTTGCTTGGATCCTTTGGCTTTCTTAAATCTGTTAGCTTTTGCAGCGGAATTCATATTAACAGAGTTTAAGCTAACTTTTTCAGAGTTTACATTTGCAGAGTTTACTTTAACCCATTTCAAATTTGGCTTGGGTTCATAGTAATTATAGTAAATAGCATGATAATCTCTGCAAGTGTAAATAGAATGCCAAGTACTTCCACAGTGTTTGCATAAAGTCTGTGGTCTAGTTCTCACATAATCACTCTTTACTGCAGTTTTAGAGGGCAAAGAATTAATGTTCTTATTCTTATTGCAGAAACTAGCAAGATGATTAGTGCTACCACAATTGAAGCATGTTTTTCTAGGAGCTAATGAAGCAAGCATTGGCTTAATTCCTGAAGTTATGCCTACTTTTCCATTTTTGTTTTTCTTAGGCAATCTCTGTTTGTTGACAGATTTTATCTCCTTAAGCTTATGCTTGAGTTGTTTATCTGTCATTAAACCAATGTTAGCCTCTTTAACAAAAGTTTTAGCATATGACTCTTTAACAGCCTTTTTCTGTGCTTCAGTCTTAGGTCCACCTGTTCCCATGACATTACCCTCAGATGAACAATATGGTCTAACCTTTACCTGATTTTCAAATCTAAGTTCATCTCCAACAGAGTAACCTAGACCTACTGTATCTGACTGAAACACTTCTTGAGTGTCTTTGCCAGAGTGTGTCCAAGTTTTAATGATGTGTTTACTATCCTCCAATTCAGATTCTAGTTGCTTATACTTACCTAGCAACTCCTGTTCAATAAACACTGCATCATCTCTCTCTTTTTGAATTTTATTCATGTTCTCTAACTGTTCCTCAACAAGTTTATTTCTTTCTTTGAGTTGAGAACACTCAAACTTTATCCTCTCATTTTCTAAGGTCTGATCTCTATAACTGATATGCAATGCTTTAAGATAAATTCTTAATTCAGTTATATTATCAGTATTATAAGCATAAGTGGTTGGAGGTACCTTGAGATCATCATTTTCAGTCTGAGTAGTAGCCATGAGAGCATAGTTGACTTCCTCATCTGAATCTGAAGTGTCTGCCCAATCTCTGCCTTTGGTGTAGAGTGCCTTTTCAGTTTTACCCTTCTTGCACTCTGGAGCATAGTGTCCCATCTCCTTACACTTGTAGCATTGAATCTCAGACTTATCTTTCTTTCCAGATTTGAAGTCCTTTCCTTCAGCTTTCTTGAAATTCTTCTTGTCAGACTTTGAGTAGTCCCTTGAGAATCTCTTTCCCTTCTTGAAGTTCTTGTAACCCATCTTCTTGAAGGTCTTTACCATCAATGCAGCCATTTGCATCATCTCTTCATCATCTTCAGAATCAGATGAACCATCTGTGTTTGAGTCAACATCAGTGTTTGATGACTCATTCTCTGAATGGATGACTAAGGCTTTCCCTTTTGCCTTTCTCCTTGATGTCTCCTTCTTTGATGGTTTCTCCTCAACCTTGAGTGCAACAGATTTTGACTTTCTACTTGTTCTTTTGTTTCTCTGCTCCAATTCCAATTCATGGGTTTTGAGCAGCCCATAAATTTCATCAATCTCTGTTTCACCAAGTTCATAATTATCTCTAATAGTGGTTGTTTTCACATCCCACTTTTCAGGTAGAGAAAGAAGAAACTTGAGATTTGAGTCTTCTAAATCATATTCTTTGTTAACCAATGACAAATCATTGAGCAGTTTACAGAATCTGTCAAATGTTTCTGTCATGGTTTCATCAGACTTTGCCTCAAAGTGCTCATACTCCTGAGTGAGTATGTTTCTTCTGTTTTTCTTTATTGCAGGAGTTCCTTGACACCTAACCTCAAGTGCATCCCATATTTCCTTTGCAGTTGTGCAATTAATCACTTTATTAGACATAACATTGTCTAATGCACTGTGAAGTAAATGTCTCACTTTTGCATCCTTTGCAATAGATGAAAGATCCTCAGCAGTTAGATCTTTCTTTTCCTTTGGAATAACCTTTGCCTCCTCACCAGCAGCAGCAGCAGATAATTTTGTTGGTTTGTGAGGACCTTCATATATTCTATCAAGGTATTCTGGATCTGTAGCCTCCAGAAACATGGTCATTTTCACCTTCCAAATTGCATACTCTGATGGCCTAAGTATAGGAACCCTTATTGTTTCATACCTACTAACAGTAGTAGGAGCTTTCTCATTTGGTGGAGGAATCTCTGCCATTGATTACTTTTGTGTTTGGATCTTTAACTGTAATAAAGTAACAGATTAGGCTCTGATACCACTTGTTAGGTCGAATACACAATAAGCAATCAAATACTGTATGAGTAACTTAACAAGAACACACTGTTTAACAATTAAAAATTGTTTGGAATTAATAATTCCTCTCTCGGTGATGTAAATATCACAGAGAGCTGCTTAGGTTACAATGGATGAATATCTCAATGTTCGATTACCCTTCTAGGGTTAACCTAACTGTATTTATAGAACATACAGCTTCGTACAATCAGTAATTGATTCTCCTATAATTAAGCTATACAATTGATATCAATCACGATTGCTCCAGTCTTCCAAGTCAACTCAATCTCTTTGACAGCTTTCCAATCTTCAAAGATATTGCTTCCATATTTATCTTGAATCAATCTTCAAACACTGTTGAGTCTTCAGACAATACCGCTACAGAGTTTAACAAACTCTGTTTGCGCTTCCAGTCAGTGTTTAATCAAACTCTGACTGCTTCCAGCTAAACTCTGTTTTCTGACTTTAGCTTCCAAACACTGTTTTCATCAATCATTTCTAACAGAAACGTCCAAAAGATGTTATGGCATAGCAATCACCCTGGGAAAAACTGAGCCTAGCAACATACGCAGAGAAAAAGCAAATAGAAGAAAGCAAGCGAAAAGACAAAGGCACGCTGAAAATCAGCGCGCGACTAACAAAAAGAGAAAAAAGGTGTAGTTCATTGACGGGCACGACCTGATGACAGAAGACCCTGCTCGTATAGATGCAAATCTCATGAAATGTCTTAAACGGGAAGAGAGATCGCCAATAAGCCCGGCGGTTCAAACAGAAAAAATAGAAATTGTGCCCGGAGACTCAAGCAAGAGTGTGAGTGTGGGAGCGGGTTTAGACTCAATCTTTAAGGATGGCCTCACAGACCTTTTGAAGAAATACGCAGACATTTTCGCATGGAGCCCAAAGGATATGCCGGGTCTAGATGAATCCATGGAAATCCACAAGTTAAATGTGGACCCGGACAAAGCACCAAAAATACAAAAGAGAAGGAACTTTGCGCCAGAGCGACAGCGGGCAATTGATATTGAGATCGACAAACTCTTAGACGCAGATTTAATTTGCGAAGTCACCTACCCTAAATGGGTTGCAAATGTGGTACTAGTGAAAAAAGCTAACGGAAAATGGAGAATATGCGTGGATTACACTGATTTAAACGCAGCATGCCCGAAGGATCCCTATCCATTACCATCAATAGACCAACTCATCGATGCAACCGCGGGCCACCTAATGCTAAGTTTCATAGGAGGGTGTATTGTTACAAAGTCATGCCATTTGGACTGATCAACGCCGGTGCCACCTTCCAAAAAACCATGAATAAAATCTTCGTCGGTCAGCTGGGCCGCAATATGGAAGTATATGTGGATGATCTCATAGTGAAGTCTCTCTTAACGGCTTCTCACCTTCAAGACTTAGAAGAGTGTTTCTCAACTCTCAGAAAACACAACATGAAACTCAATCCAGACAAATGCACGTTCGCACTAGACGCATGCAAGTTCCTTGGTTTCCAGGTATCTCACAAAGGCATTGAGGCCAACCCCGAAAAAATAAAGGCTATAATTGACATGCAATCGCCCAAAACCTCGAAGGAAATACAAAAATTGACAGGGAGACTAGCCGCCCTAAAGAGATTCATAGCGAAGTTGGTAGATAGATGCCTCCCATTTTTTTACACATTGAAGGGAGTAACAAAAACTAAGGCAATATCTTGGACGGCCGAATACCAGAAAGCCATCGAAGACCTCAAAACTTATATCTCTTGTGCTTCATTACTCGCGGTCGCGGCACCTTCAGAACCCCTATCACTATACTTCTCTGCCACATATATGGCCGTGGGGGCAGTGCTCATCAAAGAGGAAAATATAGAGCAAAAACCAGTCTATTATGTCAGTCAAGTGCTCAAAGACGCGGAAACCTGCTATCCAAACGTCCAAAAGTTTGCTCTAGCTTTGGTGATAGCGAGCATAAAATTGAGACATTACTTCCAAGGTAGACAAATTAGGGTCATCATGGACCAACCGCTAAGAAAAATACTGCACAAACCGGACCTATCAGGCAGACTGATCAACTGGGCTATAGAACTCGGCCAATTCGACTTAAAGTACAAACCACGAACCGCCATTAAAGCACAAGCACTGGCGGACTTCGTAGTCGAGTGCTCATTTTCAGAAACAGAGAAAGAAACTCCTGCAAATAACATTGCCACGCTGGACAACAATTGGTAACTGTATGTAGACGGTTCCTCCACGAACACCCGTTGTGGGGTGGGTCTTATCCTTACTAGCCCCGACGGTTTCCAAGTCAAGCAAGCCATACAACTAAACTTCAAAGCCACAAACAACCAAGCAGAATATAAAGCACTCTTGGACGGCTTAACATTGGCAAAAAATTGCAAGTAAAAAGAATCACCATCTACAGCGACTCACAACTAGTTTTTCGCCAAACAACGGGAGATTATTCTACAAAAGATACAAATCTCAGCAAATACCAAGACATGGTACAAGCAATGCTCTCCCAATTTGAGAAGTACGTCCTAGAATAGATAGACAGGACGGATAATACAATGGCGGACATGTTATCCAAATTAACACAAGGAGAAAAGATGGATTCCGACAAATTGTATTTCGAAGAGTTGCAGGCTCCCAGTATAAACGACCTGCCCGTCATGGAAATAAGCCTGTCAATAAATAACTTGATGACTCCTTATATCCGCTATTTGGAAAGCGGTACCCTGCCAGACGACGGTGTAAAAGCTAAAGTACTCAAATCCCAAGCAACGAAGTACTTTATACAAGAAGGCACCCTGTACAAAAGAAGTTTTGACTCTCCCATACTCAAATGTGTCGATGAGGAAGAAGCCTTATATTGTATGAGAGAAGTCCACGAAGGCATCTGTGGCGACCACATGGCTGGGAAGGCATTGGCACATAAGATACTCGGGCAAGGCTATTACTGGCCCAAAATGCACAAGGAATGCAAAACTTTCACCAAGAAATGCCACCAATGCCAATTGTTCAGCAACATGTCCAGAAAAGCACAAGCCCTTCCAACAGCCATTTTGTCACCCATACCGTTTGTAGTCTGGGGTATCGATATCATGGGACCTTTCCCCAAGGCAAAGGGTGATCTACAATATGTGATGGTCGCTATTGATTACATGACCAAGTGGGTCATAGCAAAGGCACTAAAAAACATCACACAAGAGGATGCAATCCAATTTGTCACAGAGCAAGTCATTACAAGATTTGGAATTCCAGTAGTACTCATATCCGATAACGGCACGCAATTTATTGGATCAAAATTCACCAAGTTCCTATCTGATCATGGAATTAAACACAAAAAGGCTTCTGTATACCATCCTCAAAGCAACAGTCAAGTTGAAGTAACCAACCGCATCATTGTTAGAGGCCTAGAAAAAAGGCTAACTACTTCCAAGAAAAAATGTCCGCATGAGTTGCCTAACGTTCTTTGGGCTTATCGGACATTGGCCAGGACAAGTACGGGAGAATCCCCTTTCAAACTAGCTTTTGGTACAGAAGCTCTTGCCCCAATTGAGATTGGGTCCCCATCCCACCGAGCCATCAGTTTTGAGGAAGAATCAAATAACCAAGGACTCAAAACAAACCTTGACCTTCTAGATGAAGCAAGGGAGGCCGCTGTTGAGAAAATGGCCGCCTACAAATAGAAGACAAAGGAATTTTTCGGAAAAAGATCCAGATTTAAAGCTTATGTACAAGGCGATTTGGTTAACCGGGCAACTGAAGCATCTGACCCCAGACACACTGGAAAACTTATGCCAAAGTGGGAGGGTCCCTATAAAATCATCCAAGTACTAAGGTCGGGTTCCTACAAACTAGCACGCCTAGACGGCACGGAAGTCAACAATACTTTGCATGGAGACAAATTGAGAAAATATTGCCAATAGATGGCTATGCAGTCTATACTTCATCCATTTTGTAACCAACGGTATTATTTTAATCAAACACATTTTGCACAAAAGCAATCAACTACAATAGCCAAGTCCCTAGACGGACAAGCAACCAACTACAATAGCAAAGTCCCCTAGACGGGCAAGCAATCAACTACAATAGCAAAGTCCCCTAGACGGGCAAGCAACCAACTACAATAGCAAAGTCCCCTAGATGGGCAAGCAATCAACTACAATAGCAAAGTCCCCTAGACGGGCGAGCAATCAACTACAATAGCCAAGTCCCTAGACGGACAAGCAACTAACTACAATAGCAAAGTCCCCTAGACGGGCAAGCTATCAACTACAATAGCAAAGTCCCCTAGACGGGCAAGCAATCAACTACAATAGTAGAGTCCCCTAGACGGGCAAGCAACCAATTACAATAGAAAAGTCCCCTAGACGGGCAAGTAATCAACTACAATAACAAAATCCCCTAGATGGGCAAGCAATCAACTACAATAGCCAAGTCCCTAGACGGACAAGCAATCAACTACAATAGCAAAGTCCCCTAGACGGGCAAGCAATCAACTACAATAGCAAAGTCCCCTAGACGGGCAAGCAACCAACTACAATAGCAGAGTCCCCTAGACGGGCAAGCAACCAACTACAATAGGAAAGTCCCTTAAACGGGCAAGCAACCATCTATAATAACAGCCGACTACAAAAGCTAAGTCCTCTAGACGGGCACACAACCTACTACAAAAGCGAAATGTTCTATAATTGTAGTCAATAGGGGCAAATTCCCTTTGTGGGCAAAAGCAAATAAAGTCTAACAACAAAAGTTATTTAGTATGACAACGACACTAAAGCAAACTATAACAGACAGCCTACAAAGAACGACACAAGTACATGAGCTAAATATGAGATATGACGGGAAGAAAAAGGAAAATACAAACAATTGCGATGGGAAAGGACAAATTTTATTCATAAAATATTTATTATTACAAGCTTGGGTTACAAAGATCAAGATTCCTAAATCTAAAACCCTTCATGCTTGGGGAGCCTTCTTCTCAGCACCCGCATTCTTCTTCTCGGAGCTCTCACCCTGCTCCGGTGCATGGAAACGGAAGTCAGTCGTATCCGTCTCCGCAGCCTCCTTCGCAGCACGAGCAGTGGCGACTTTTCGAGCAAATTTCCGGCACTCCTCAGCCTCGTACAGGTCGCCCTCCTCCTCGTAATGCATAGCAAGGCTCTTCCACACCTCCTCGGCCTCCTTGGAGATGCAAAGCTCACGACTCCAGGAGAAAGGGATAAAAAACTCATTCATCTCTGAAATATCCATACTACAGCTTATAAAGAAAGATTTTTCTAAAGAAAAATGAAGAGAAGGATGATGAGAATCAAACAATTACCTCTCTTTTATAGGGGGTAAAAGAAGGTGAAAAAGACCCATATTCAAAACTCTCCATCCCCATGCAGACTGCAGTAAAGACACAGTCAAAAGACTATGATTCCCATGCAGTATTAAATGGTCAAAACAAATTCCCACAGTCAAATGCACGATTCCCAGGTAACACTTTCCAAAAAACTCATTCCCTACAAACCTTTGACAAAAATACATATATATATAACCAACACACATTTCTCCACCAAATTGCAAAATTATATCCCATCAATCACAGAAATACTTCAGAATTTCAAATTCCCTAAGTGCAAATTACATCAAATTGTTTCCAAGTCACACAGCGGACATACCCGCTGAGTGACTTTAAAACAAACCAAAAGAACAATCTACACATCCAAGTACAAAAAAAAAAATTCTTCCCCAGCGAGAAGCGCTCAACGGGCTTGTCATGCCTCTCAGCGGATCCTCCTCATCCCCAATGCCATCTCCTTCTGCATCTTCTTCCTCGCCAAAAATGGCCGCTACTGCTGACAGCGGCGTAACAGCTTCTGTGACCGGATTCTCCTCGGTTGCAATCATATCAATCTCAGCAGCCTGCACGCCAACATCACTTACGGCGGCATCAATTTGACAACCAACACTTACTCTGGGCACTTCCCCAAGACGGGTTTCTAGAGACTTCACTTTACGCTTGGACTTCCTCACTTTTGACTTAAGTTTGGACATTTTAGTTTTTAAGCGGGCAATTTCTGCAGCATTCTCAGCGGCCCTCTCCCTTAGCTGAACAAGTTCAACCGAGTCATCACCAGTTACCGTTACACGAACCTTGGCGGCTTCTTCTTTCACAATCTCGGCAAATTCAGGACTACTTCTAAACTTTCTTATAGCATCCGCTTCAATAGGATGAGAGTCAAGATGAGCTTCAACATCCTCAGCACGTTCCTTTTCAAACCTTAGCAAGGTTTTCAGATTGCGAATTTCTTCAGATAAAGCATCCTTATCGGCCATAAGTTCAATTTTATCCTCCGCCAAGAACCGTCGAAGATCTGAACTATACGCCAAGCTCGCCTTCGCATCGGTTTTCTCCGTCTCAATCTCATGCAGAGCTTTAGCAGCATTATCTTTCATGATCTTCTCAGCGGCCAGCTCTGCCTCAAGCTGTTTCACCCTTTCTTTCATAGCAATGTTACTGCTGCGGTATTGATTACCTCGAGCCATCAGACCCGTATACATGCATTGGTTCTAACAAAACACAAAAACAAACAAGTTACTAGTGGCCACAATAGAAAAATAGGGTCAAAATAAAACTCTTACAAAGATACTTACCCTCGCAGCGTACTTCTGGGAAAGACGGTACATCCGCTCCCAACTCAACCCATTCAACTTCAACAGCTCGTCATCGGTCATGGAGTCAACAATGAAGGTGTTGGGGCCCGATTTAAACAAAAAGCCGTAACCAGGTCTTGCCCCAACCTCTGCATCATTTACTTCATCTCCACTGCTCGTATTGTAAACAATCTCCTCAGAAGACTCTCCGCCATCATCACCACCATCATTTTCGGTACCATCATCAGAAGCGGTATCAATGGGCTTATCCGTTACCTGGTTTGCGGGAACATAGTCAATTACCCTAGCAGCCTCAATCCGTCTCCGCTTGGAAGGACCTACTTCATCCACAGCCATATGTTTGGATCCTTGAGACCGAGCAACACCGGACACATTTTCAACACTCGTATCCGCTACGACCTCAGCCGTCTTTGCGGTAGGAATAACTTCCTCAGCATCAAGATCCACAACTGTTCTGCTCCCAGTAGCAGTCACCGCCTCAGATATAGCAACCGACCCCCGCTCAACCCTTCGAATTGAAGCTCTATATTCCCTTGAAAGAATATTGGGCTCATTATCATCTACTTGCAGACTAACAGCATATTTCCTCGCCACGGTACCAGGACTGTTGGCACCAGCCACAGCGGCCATTTCTGCCTCTGCGGTAACATCAACTTGGGCGGACTCTTCGACATCAATGCCAACATTACCTTCAGCAAATTCTTCTTCTGACTGGCTCTCTCTTGCCTCCTGCTCAGAACTAGCACTCTCATCAATTGGTTGACCCTCCCCACCTACAAACTCAGCACTAGCACCACATAACTAGCACCACCTAACAATTCCTCCGACAAAGAATCGGCCTCATAATCTATATCATCCCCAGAAATCTCCTCTTCGGACACGGGTTCTTTAACAGCGGTTTCAGGGTCATCAATCGGGACAGAAGTTTCACCAACCTCAATATTACCGGAAAGGTCGAAAACATCCATGATATTCTCAGTAGCAAATTGATAAGTGGATTTTATATCCACTTATTATGCACTAATTAAGCCTAGATTGGTGATTTATCCTTAAGTATGTGGTGTCTTTTAATTCGTTTTTGTTCTTTCGGTATTTGTTATGTAGAACTCGAAATTTCAGGTATCCTGGCGATAAAAGGTTAAAAGACGGTGGAGTTCTGGCTCAGATGGACTGGCTACGAGGAAAAAGAATTTGCGCTATCAATAGATTTATATTAATTCTTATTTAATTAACATATTTATGTAATTTATTTAATTGATAAATTAATTCATTCTGAATTAATTTATTTATTAAATTAATTATCATGATTAATTAACGTTGAATTAATGTATTAATCTAAATTGATTTAATTAATTAATTAATTAATGAATTAATCATTATTTGTTTAAATGATTAATTGATTAAGTAATTAATTAAATTAAAACAAAAGAGATTTGGGTTATGAATTGCATGGGCTGAATCCATTAGAATTGAATTGGGCTGATTAAAAAGCCATTGGGCTCAAGGCCCAATAGATGTGCAAGTTGTGTCAAAGATGGGGTACTTAGTTGCATTTTTGTGTGTGAACACAAAATTTACGATTGTTTGCAAATGTACAAAAGATGCTCTCTGTCAACACATGCAGGAGATGTCGGCTGCCATCTCCACTCACCTGTGCGCAGGTGAACGACACAGCTCGGAACATAATAATTTAATTTTTGTTAATAAATATTTTATTTAAATTAGAAAATTATATTTATAAATATCTAATAATATTAGGTATTTATTTTTATAATTTCTGAATTAAATTAATTATTTATTAATTAAAGATTATAAGTTGTGCGGGGTAAAAAGCATTTCTACAGAGCTGCGTATTAAAATTCAACTATCTCCAGTTGTGGAGGAGAATTGCAAATTGGCTTGGCTGGAAGACTTTTACAATTGTCTTGGGAGTAGTTAGATTTAGGCAGGCCGGTAGACTTTTACTTTTAAAACTGCTGACTTTGTATTACATGGTGTGCTAAATTGCACTATAAATATGTGTGATGTGCATAGTTTTGAAGACACCTCAAAAAAACTGAATGTTCAGTTTTATTCTCTCCATCTTTCATCACTTTCTCTTGTAATTTCAGTTTATTTTATACACTTTAAATTTCTGCAAAGAGTTTATTTTATACAATTTAAATTTCTCTAATGTTATTTTATTTTAAACACTTTGAATTTCTGTAATTTTATTTTATTTTATACACTTAAAAATTTCTGAAAAATTATTATAAGATTTAATTTAAGAATTTAAGGGGATTATCAGGAGGGCTTCTCTATTTTATTTCGTGATTATTTTATTCGGAAAGCACATTAGAATTGCTTTTGAAATAAGCAATTTTCTGTGCGATTCAACAACACCACAACTGCTGAGTGAGAACAACGCGGGTGAATTACTGATGATGAAGAGCGCGTGGCCGCCACGCGCGGCAAATTGATTCTTAAGCCGGTGCGTGCACTCCACGCGCGTGGAGGAGAGTGGGATTGATTTATAGAAGCAAAGCATCATCATTACAGAACAAGTAGCATGTGGAGTGTGAAAATTCTGTGGGTTACTTTTTGTCCGAATTAATTTAGCTGGCCACTTGGAGTGCTCCTCTGTTTCAACAATTTATTCGGTTTTATTTCTAAACTCTGGTAATTTCATATTTAATTTCTCGTAATTTTTAATTTAGTTATTATTTTTATTGTTATTATTATTATTATTATTATTATTATTATTATTATTATTATTATTATTATTAGGTTCTAATTCTTTTATTTTTATTTTTAATTTTTCGAAATTTCTTAATTAAATTATAAAATTTTCTACCATGATTTTATTTAATTCCATAAAAGTGCCTAGTTTAATTATGAACTAAACACTTTCATGGGGTTCTAATGTAATGAATTGTTAATGCTCATGTTAATTTGATAGATAATTTGTGTTTACAATTTCTATATAAGATTGCCTTGCATGGTTGTTTTAATTGAATATAGGTAAATAGCTAACATCTATTGTGCCAAATCTCTAATGATTGCGAAAGTGGATTTAGAGATTTAGGGCTTGCCATGCTAGCATAGGTATGTCGGCTTCTCCGCATTTCGGATTATAGTTTCGAAAGAACGTTATTCCCCTATGTAGTTAATTGCGGAACTTGTGATTAAATCGATTGTATCACCATTCACATAGACATATAGTGTATTGGATATAATTGATGCCCTTATAACTTCTATCTCTTTTGTGGATGTTTATTTGGAATGGTGTGAGTTAATTGAAAGATGGCTCATATTAGTGTCGTGTTCCCGCTAGCATTCTTAACAATTGTAACACATTAATTCTTGATAGTTAATAGAGCTAAAACATTCATGAAATTAGGACTCCATGCCTCTATCATATTATTTTAAACAAATTAGCCGTTACTTCATTAGTTAATTGTTATCTGCAAATAAACCATTTTAGTTCGTTCATGCTTCTATAATTAACCAAACATTGTTGAATAGACATATTTCTAAAATAACCGAGTCTTCGTGGGAACGATCCTTATTTCCCTATATTGCTTTTGGACTGCGTATACTTGCGTAGAGAAAATAGCGAACAAGTTTTTGGCGCCGCTGCCGGGGACTCGGTGTTATTTTTGTTTATGTGTTTTACTACAATAGAAGTTAATTTGTTTGACTTGAACATTTTATCTTATATTTTTGTGAAGTGATTATTTGTGTACAGATACTTGGATTTTTATGCTAACACGTTCTAAAGCATTAAAAGCCAAACAAGTACTTGAACTAGCAAATATTCACAAGATGGACGGAGAAGGCGAAGTAGTTGCACCTGCAGCAGTAAGGGCTTTAATGGACTACTCGCAACCGAAGATTGATGACATTCAGTCAAGTATCATTCGTCCAGCAATTGCGGCTCCTACATTTGAAATTAAATCTAGCACTATTCAGATGGTGCAGAATCAAGTACAGTACGGAGGAACTGCAACGGAAGATCCTAACTTACACATCAGGAACTTCATAGAAATATGCGACACATTCAGATTCAATAATGTGTCAGATGATGCTGTGAAGTTGAGACTCTTTCCGTTTTCCTTAAGAGACAAGGCCAAGGGTTGGTTACACTCTCTGCCACCGGGATCTATCACCACTTGGGCTGATCTAGCTCAAAAGTTTCTTAGCAAATTCTTCCCCATGGCAAAGACTGCAGCTATAAGGAATGCTATCACGCAATTTTCTCAACAGTCTGGTGAATCTTTATGTGAAGCGTGAGAAAGATACAAGGAAATGCTTCGGCAATGCCCTCATCATGGCATGCCAAATTAGATGATCATAAATTGTTTCTATAATGGGCTAGGAATGCAATCAAGGCCAATGGTAGATGCAGCTTCAGGGGGAGCATTATGGGCTAAAAGTTATGAGGAGGCCTACGATCTTATCGAGATGATGGCAGCTAATGAATATCAAAACCCAACTCAGAGAATGCCACAACAGAAGGCAGCAGGTATTTTTAATGTTGACAAAGCCACTTCCTTAGCAGCTCAGCTAGAGGCTTTGAACTTGAAAGTAGACTCGTTGACAGCTCAAGGATTTCGTCAAGTTGCTAGTGTTTGTGAGTTGTGTGCGGGCGCACATGAATCAAACCAATGTGCCATCTCAAACGAGTCAGTTCAATTCGTAAGCAATTTCCAAAGACAGCAACAGCCAGCTCCAAATTCCTACCATCCGAACAACCGAAATCATCCAAATTTTAGTTGGAGCAATAATCAAGGAGGAGCACAACAATCACATCAGCCCTACCAACAATCTAATCATCAGCCATTTGGAGCTAAGCAGTATAATCCATCTGGATTCCAGCAACAACAGGGGCAACATTTTCAACAACCATATGCTCCTAGACAATTTCAGCCCCCAGGATTTCAACAACAACAATCTTATGGAAATTCTGGACAATCGTCGAATGAAAAGACTGAATTAGAGGAGTTGAGGTTGGGCCAAAAAAGCCAAGCGGCTTCCATTAAAAATCTGGAAACTCAATTGAGTCAACTCGCTAGTTTCATGATGAGCCGACCACAAGGAACACTCCCCAGTGACACTGAACTTAATCCTGGGAGAAAGGATAATCACGAGCACATCAAAGCAATTACCCTCAGATCAGGGAGAATCACGGAGGATGCTGAGCTAAAAGATACAGAAAAAATTCTACCAGACAAAGGAACAGAAAAAGCAGATTTGGGAGACACAAAGGACATGGGCAATATATTAGAATCAAAGGAGGAGATTAAAGAAAATATGCCAACTCCTAAACAAGCTGTCCTCGAGCAAAAAGAAGTAAAAGAGCAAGTCTACCCACCTCCACCATTTCCTCGACGAGTGCAAAAACAGAAATTAGACAAGCAGTTTGGAAAATTTCTTGAAGTCTTTAAAAAATTACATATCAACATTCCATTTGCTGAAGCTCTCGAACAAATGCCAAGCTATGCCAAATTCATGAAAGGCATTCTCTCGAGGAAATTAAAACTTGAAGACTTAGAGACCTTTGCTTTGACGGAAGAATGTAGTGCGGTATTGCAGCAAAAGTTGCCGCCTAAGCTGAAAGATCCAGGGAGTTTTACAATACCATGCACCATTGGGAGATTATCTTTTGACAAATGTTTATGTGATCTGGGAGCAAGTATCAATCTTATGCCATACTCGGTTTTCTTGCAGCTTGGTCTTCCTGAACCAAAACCGACAAGTATGTCCCTTCAGTTGGCTGATCGATCTATCACCTATCCTAGGGGAGTTGTTGAAGATGTGTTGGTGAAAGTAGACAAACTCATCTTTCCTGCTGATTTTGTCATTCTTGATTTCGAAGAGGACAAAAAGATTCCTATCATTCTTGGTAGGCCATTTTTAGCAACAGGATAAACATTGATTGATGTCCAAAAGGGGGAACTGACAATGAAGGTGCACGATCAAATTGTCACTTTCAATGTTTTCACAGCTATGAAATTCCCAACAGAAGAAGAGCAGTGTCTGAAGATAGACTTGATTGAGTCTACGGTGCAAGAAAAGTTAGGGCACATGCTCATGAATGATACTTTGGAAAAGGCCCTCAGTGGGGAGTATTCATTAGATGAAGATGACATTGATGAACAATTGCAATATCTGGATGCTTTGCCGTGGCAAAGAAAATTTAAAAGACCAGTTGAATCGCTGGGACTGCCAAAATTAAAAGGACCACATCAGCAATTAAAGCCGTCTATCGAAGAAGCTCCAACTCTAGAGCTCAAGTCACTACCGGATCACTTACGGTATGCTTCCCTTGGTGAAAAATCCACTTTACCTGTGATTATTGCCGCTAACCTTTCAGACTCCGAGGAAGACAAGCTCTTGAGAGTTCTTCGAGAATTCAAATCAGCCATTGGTTGGTCTATTGCGGATCTAAAAGGAATCAGTCCCGCATATTGTCAACATAAAATTCCATTGGAGGAAGGGAGTAAACCAACAGTAGAACACCAAAGGCGGTTAAATCCTATCATGAAAGAAGTGGTAAAGAAAGAAATTCTCAATTGGCTAGATGTTGGTATCATCTATCCCATTTCAGACAGTTCATGGGTAAGTCTAGTGCAATGTATGCCTAAGAAAGGAGGCATGACAGTAGTTGCCAATGAAAAGAACGAGCTCATTCCGACTCGTACAGTTACAGGGTGGAGAATTTGCATGGACTACAGAAAGCTGAACAAAGCTACAAGAAAGGATCACTTTCCCCTTCCATTCATTGATCAAATGCTAGACAGGTTGGCTGGGCATGAATTCTATTGCTTGCTGGATGGTTATTCAGGATATAATCAGATTGGTATTACTCCAGAAGATCAGGAGAAGACCACTTTCACATGTCCTTTTGGCACTTTTGCGTTCCGACGCGTTCCTTTCGGACTCTGTGGTGCACCTGCTACTTTTCAGAGGTGTATGATGGCAATTTTTTCGGATATGATTGGTATCAATGTGGAAGTGTTCATGGATGATTTCTCAGTCTTTGGGAAATCATATGATGAATGCCTCAGAAATCTAGGCATGATGCTGAAACGATGTGTTGAGACTAATCTAATACTCAACTGGGAAAAATGTCACTTCATGGGAACCAAAGGCATCATTCTTGGGCACAAGGTATCTGGTAAGGGGCTGGAAGTGGATAAGGCTAAGTTGGAGACGATTGGAAATCTCCCTCCACCAATTTCAGTTAAAGGAATTCGCAGTTTTCTTGGTCATGCGGGTTTTTATCGGCGATTCATCCAAGATTTTTCGAAAATATCTAAACCTTTGTGCAATCTGTTAGAAAAGGATATTCCTTTTAAATTTGGTGAAGATTGTTTGGAGGCATTCAAGCTCTTAAAGAAGAAATTGACAACTGCGCCCATTATTACTGCACCTGATTGGAGTGAACCTTTTGAATTAATGTGTGATGCAAGTGACTATGCAGTAGGAGCGGTTCTTGGTCAACGGAAGAATAAGGTGTTTCACATGATTTACTATGCTAGCAGAACTCTCAATGATGCACAGCTGAATTACACTACTACAGAAAAGGAACTCTTAGCTATTGTATATAGCTTCGAGAAATTCAGATCGTATTTGCTCGGAACTAAGGTAGTGGTGTTTACAGATCATGCAGCCATTCGATACCTAATGTCGAAGAAAGATGCTAAGCGACGGTTGATTCGTTGGGTTCTGTTGCTTCAAGAATTCGACTTGGAAATCAAGGATAGAAAGGGTACTGAGAACCAGGTGGCTGATCACTTGTCTCGGTTAGAGGAACACGGTAACTCAGCGGATAAAATTCTCATCAACGAATTTTTTCCTGACGAGCAACTTTTTGGGGTGAAAAATGAAGAGCCATGGTTTGCAGACATTGTGAACTATCTTGTAAGCAATGTCATCCCGTTGGAATTTTCTTATGCTCAAAGAAAGAAGTTTCTTCATGATGTAAAATGGTACCGATGGGATGAACCCTTCTTATTCAGACAGGGAGCTGATCAGGTGATTCGGAGGTGCATTCCGTTTAGTGAGGTTGAAGGTATTTTGCATGACTACCATTCTACCACTTACGGAGGTCATTATGCTGGAGAGAAGACAGCCACTCGAGTACTCCAGGCTGGGTTTTATTGGCCAACACTGTTTAAAGATGCGCATCAGTTTGTGTTGAGATGCGATAGATGTCAAAGAATTGGTAATATCTCTAGGAGGAATGAGATGCCTCTGAATATGCTGTTGGAAGTGGAGATTTTCGATGTGTGGGGGATCGATTTCATGGGTCCTTTTGTTTCTTCATGCAATAATCAGTACATCTTGCTAGCGGTGGACTATGTTTCTAAATGGGTCGAGGTGAAGGCTTTACTGACCAATGACGCTAAAGTGGTGCTGAATTTTCTGAATAAGCAAGTTTTCACACGTTTCGGAACTCCAAGGGTAATTATCAGTGACGAAGGATCACACTTCTGCAACCGCAAGTTCACAGCATTGATGGCAAGGTACAACATAAATCATCGAATTACTACGGCCTATCACCCTCAAACGAATGGCCAAGCAGAGGTTTCCAACAGAGAGATAAAACGTATCCTAGAGAAGGTCGTGAATCCTTCAAGGAAGGACTGGTCACTAAAACTTGATGAAGCTGTTTGGGCTTATAGAACAGCTTACAAAACACCTTTGGGCACGTCACCTTTTCAGCTAGTATATGGCAAGGCTTGTCATCTGCCTGCCGAACTAGAACACAAAGCTTATTGGGCGCCGAAGAAGTTGAACTTTGACTTAGCAGCAGCAGGTGAGAAAAGAATGCTTCAGATTAATGAACTGGATGAGTTTCGGCTACAGGCTTATGAAAATCACAAGTTATACAAGGAAAAGGTCAAGAGATGGCATGACAGACGTTTGGTGCAAAAGTCTTTTGTACCAGGGCAGTTAGTTTTGCTTTTCAACTCTCGTCTCAGACTTTTTCCAGGGAAACTTAAGTCAAGGTGGTCAGGACCATTCACGGTTAAAACGGTGTTTCCACATGGTGCAGTGGAAATTTTTGATAAAACACCGGAAGCAGCTTTCAAAGTAAATGGACAGAGGGTGAAGCCATATTTTGGTGAACATGTGAATCGCAAAGCAGAAACCGCGGTTCTTGGTACTACCGATTAAAGTACGAAAGTGAAGTCAAGCTAGCGACAATAAACAAGCGCTTCGTGGGAGGCAACCCATGTGTTTCGGTGTTTTCAGGTATGTTCTCTACTATCCCTTGTATTTACTTCCATTCAATGCGGACATTGAATATTATAAGTTTGGGGGTGGTTTGGGGGATAAGTAGTATGTATATGTGTTAGTAGTTTTTGTGAGTCATTGTGTTCATGTAGGATATCATGTTTTGCATATTAGTAGTAATTCATGCATATTTGTTCGTATTATCTATGTTGTTTCATTTAGGACATTCTGTTATTGTTTGTTTGTTTTACCATGTGAGTCATATTAGTTGCATTTTCATGGCATGCATTTTTCATGATCCCTTAGGACGAGCTGATTCTGATTGATAGGTGGATGTTGATTTGGGTGTGATGATGATGAGTAGAGGGCTGATTTATAGTTCCTAAGGAATTGACTTGCATGTTATGGGAACAAAATTTTTACACAGTCTCATTGGGGTGCTTTTTGGGCTAGGTTAGGGTCATGCCTGTTGGATGTTTTGAGATTTAATCACTTGTTTATTCTTAGAATTTTCGTTATTCCCTTGATAGCGTAGGAACACTAAAATCTAAGTTTGGGGAAAAACAGGGATTTCATGCTAAGTGGTAATAATTGTCAATAAAGGCTAGGCGTCAAATGGCTAGTAGCCGGCTCATATTTATATGAGTAGTCTAGGGTTGGAAATGAGAAAGGCTCATTCCAGATTGCGAAAAAAAAAAAAGAAGAAGAAAAGAAAAAAAAAAGAGTCAGAAGTCCAATTGATTATATGCAAAATTAACCAGAGTGAGCTCTTTAATACTCGAGTAATTAAGTCTGAGGGGACTTAGTCCTAGTAACCTAAAGCCCTTGTGGTTTGGGATTGCTGACCTAACACTCGCTACATGGGTATTATTGTATAAGCCTTTTGGGGTCTCATTCATTGCACGGTTAAATAAGCATGCGTATTGTATATGTAGTGTCGTAGTATAGTAATAAAGCATGAGTTTCTGTCTACCTTGGATAAGGGTGGAGGTGTTCCTAGGTTATGAAGTGTCTACAGTTTATTCTAGTTATAAACCTGTGATTGTCTTGACGGAAAGCATGTATGGTTTTTGACCTAGTTTTGGGAGTATTTCTGATGAGCATTGCACACACGCACGTTTCTGTTCATGTATTTGTTAGTATACGGGGACTTAGTCGAGCTCTGCTTGGAATTATTGCATTCTTTGGAGATATTTGCTTTTTAGTTGATTTTGGTGAGTTTGAAGGGGATCGTTGCATTTTTCATATTAGTTGCATTCATGCATTGTTAGTTGCATTTGATAAATGGATTTTGTGGGTGCATTCGCTATAGGCCCTCACGAGACCTAACTCGTCCACTAGGGCTGCCTAGGGGTTTAAAGGGCTTGTTGCATATGCCAAATGCAACCGTGATCACCTACGGAAGTGGTGCTAGTTAGTTAATATATATTGTTATGCTTGAGGACAAGCATCAGTTTAAGTTTGGGGGTGTGATAAGTGGATTTTATATCCACTTATTATGCACTAATTAAGCCTAGATTGGTGATTTATCCTTAAGTATGTGGTGTCTTTTAATTCGTTTTTGTTCTTTCGGTATTTGTTGTGTAGAACTCGAAATTTCAGGTATCCTGGCGATAAAAGGTTAAAAGACGGTAGAGTTCTGGCTCAGATGGACTGGCTACGAGGAAAAAGAATTTGCGCTATCAATAGATTTATATTAATTCTTATTTAATTAACATATTTATGTAATTTATTTAATTTATAAATTAATTCATTCTGAATTAATTTATTTATTAAATTAATTATCATGATTAATTAACGTTGAATTAATGTATTAATCTAAATTGATTTAATTAATTAATTAATTAATGAATTAATCATTATTTGTTTAAATGATTAATTGATTAAGTAATTAATTAAATTAAAACAAAAGAGATTTGGGTTATGAATTGCATGGGCTGAATCCATTAGAATTGAATTGGGCTGATTAAAAAGCCATTGGGCTCAAGGCCCAATAGATGTGCAAGTTGTGTCAAAGATGGGGTACTTAGTTGCATTTTTGTGTGTGAACACAAAATTTACGATTGTTTGCAAATGTACAAAAGATGCTCTCTGTCAACACATGCAGGAGCTGTCGGCTGCCATCTCCACTCGCCTGTGCGCAGGTGAACGACACAGCTCGGAACATAATAATTTAATTTTTGTTAATAAATATTTTATTTAAATTAGAAAATTATATTTATAAATATCTAATAATATTAGGTATTTATTTTTATAATTTCTGAATTAAATTAATTATTTATTAATTAAAGATTATAAGTTGTGCGGGGTAAAAAGCATTTCTACAGAGCTACGTATTAAAATTCAACTATCTCCAGTTGTGGAGGAGAATTGCAAATTGGCTTGGCTGGAAGACTTTTACAATTGTCTTGGGAGTAGTTAGATTTAGGCAGGCCGGTAGACTTTTACTTTTAAAACTGCTGACTTTGTATTACATGGTGTGCTAAATTGCACTATAAATATGTGTGATGTGCATAGTTTTGAAGACACCTCAAAAAAACTGAATGTTCAGTTTTATTCTCTCCATCTTTTATCACTTTCTCTTGTAATTTCAGTTTATTTTATACACTTTAAATTTCTGCAAACAGTTTATTTTATACAATTTAAATTTCTGTAATGTTATTTTATTTTAAACACTTTGAATTTCTGTAATTTTATTTTATTTTATACACTTAAAAATTTCTGAAAAATTATTATAAGATTTAATTTAAGAATTTAAGGGGATTATCAGGAGGGCTTCGCTATTTTATTTCGTGATTATTTTATTCGGAAAGCACATTAGAATTGCTTTTGAAATAAGCAATTTTCTGTGCGATTCAACAACACCACAATTGCTGAGTGAGAACAACGCGGGTGAATTACTGATGATGAAGAGCGCGTGGCCGCCACGCGCGGCAAATTGATTCTTAAGCCGGCGCGTGCACTCCACGCGCGTGGAGGAGAGTGGGATTGATTTACAGAAGCAAAGCATCATCATTACAGAACAAGTAGCATGTGGAGTGTGAAAATTCTGTGGGTTACTTTTTGTCCGAATTAATTTAGCTGGCCACTTGGAGTGCTCCTCTGTTTCAACAATTTATTCGGTTCTATTTCTAAACTCTGGTAATTTCATATTTAATTTCTCGTAATTTTTAATTTAGTTATTATTTTTATTATTGTTATTATTATTATTATTATTATTATTATTATTATTAGGTTCTAATTCTTTTATTTTTATTTTTAATTTTTCGAAATTTCTTAATTAAATTATAAAATTTTCTACCATGATTTTATTTAATTCCATAAAAGTGCCTAGTTTAATTATGAACTAAACACTTTCATGGGGTTCTAATGTAATGAATTGTTAATGCTCATGTTAATTTGATAGATAATTTGTGTTTGCAATTTCTATATAAGATTGCCTTGCATGGTTGTTTTAATTGAATATAGGTAAATAGCTAACATCTATTGTGCCAAATCTCTAATGATTGCGAAAGTGGATTTAGAGATTTAGGGCTTGCCATGCTAGTATAGGTATGTCGGCTTCTCCGCATTTCGGATTATAGTTTCGAAAGAACGTTATTCCCCTATGTAGTTAATTGCGGAACTTGTGATTAAATCGATTGTATCACCATTCACATAGACATATAGTGTATTGGATATAATTGATGCCCTTATAACTTCTATCTCTTTTGTGGATGTTTATTTGGAATGGTGTGAGTTAATTGAAAGATGGCTCATATTAGTGTCGTGTTCCCGCTAGCATTCTTAACAATTGTAACACATTAATTCTTGATAGTTAATAGAGCTAAAACATTCATGAAATTAGGACCCCATGCCTCTATCATATTATTTTAAACAAATTAGCCATTACTTCATTAGTTAATTGTTATCTGCAAATAAACCATTTTAGTTCGTTCATGCTTCTATAATTAACCAAACATTGTTGAATAGACATATTTACTAAAATAACCGAGTCTTCATGGGAACGATCCTTATTTCCCTATATTGCTTTTGGACTGCGTATACTTGCGTAGAGAAAATAGCGAACACAAATAACCCAGTACGAAGCCGTTTCGGTCTTGGCAACATAGTTAGAAGGAAGTCAGCATATAATTTCGCTTCATTCAAACCCAGAGTCGGGTGTGGATCTAGCTCCTACTTACGAGGATCCAACACTACAAAAATAACAAGAAAAAGAATGTCAGTTACAAACATAACAAAAACCGACAAAGTATAGAAAAGAAACTTACAACAATTCCTTCTCAAGTCAGCCGGGTCAATTAACTCCCTCTCCGTCCACACTTCGCCCAATGCTTTCACAAGACCAACAAGGACGTCGATCTCATTACGGCTAAGGTAACTATGGTCCACCTTGTAATCACACTCAACCTTTTTCGTAAAATTCGTATGCCAAGCAAACTCCCCACCACCAATTATCAAAAACTCCTCATGCCATCCCGCCATCCCCTTGGGAAATACAAACGGTCGATGACCATTCAAGGCTTTTCCTATGCGACTCTGAGGCTTGACAAACTGCAGCTCATAGAAAGGTTTCACACGATTGGCTTTCACATCAAATAAGCAGAAAAATGCCTTAAAAGTAGGCTGCTTCCTCTTTCTCTCACAGTTGGCTATATATAAACCAATTTATAGCCCTTATCGAATTCGGAGTAAATTGGGCTAGCGGGCACCAAAAGTGGAGTCGGAACAGATCCATGACAAACTTATGAGGCGGCACCCGAAAGCCCGACTTCAAGTGACTAACCGGTATGCACACAGATCCGTCATCAAAACGATGATATAACCTCTCCCCGTGCTCTGCACGCCTCCAGAAGTAACCATCCTCAATCCTAAACATCCTCCCAACATACTCGGCCCATTCATCAGCCTTGAAAGTACTATCGTGCTGTAGATGGGAAAACTCGGCAAACTCGGTGTCCATGTCCGCATTTGAAAAAGGTGTAGGAGCTACTTTGGTCGCCCGAAACAAACTTTCACTACTCTCAAAATACTTGTAGCGGTTCCGTGGCAGAACGGCTGGAAAGGTCAATACGTTGGGATCCACCCAGCGACCATAACCGTTGATCAAAGCTTTCTTCTCGCCGGTTGCGGCATCTGTAAATTCATCACCCATCTACAACAAATTCTAAGTCAGAGATCAATACCGCCTACAGCATACACGCTAACAAAAAACACAAGGTACATGTGGATATTCACAACAATTTACATTTTCTTTTTATGAAATTTTACAAGAAAACGATTCATATTCCACTTCCCTCCACAAACAACGAAACCCTAGCATCATAAACCAATTTACACACTTTACCCAATACATACATACATACATATATACAGACCCTCACTTATATAAACATACTCTTACATCATAGTTCCACAAGATTCAAAGTCATAAATCACAAACCACAAACAGTATACGACCAACAAACACGAGAACAAGTTACCAAAGAACGAATCAGACTCCCTTTACAAACTACGAAATCAAACCAAACTCAATAAACCCACAACCCATCTCGAAACCCATCTCTTAAACAAATACCACAAAAATGGAAGTACAGATGCACCACAAATATCTTGGAAACAGAAATCACAAAAGAAAATACAAGAAAAAGAGCAAAGGTGTACCTCGAGTTAGGAGATAAGAATGGCTTCAAATGGTAGATATATCGTCGACCACCGGAAAATGTGTAGCAACCAAATCCAAGAACAAACAAGAAAGATAGAGAGCACAAGTTATGAAGACAGTAAAAGATAAAAGAAAAACCGCACAACTCCCCTTTTTATTACGTGAGGCGCGTGTAAAAAAGGGTGAAAATTTACATGCCACAACGTGGAAGCATATGATTGGGCCACGTCAAAAGCAAACAGTAACTATCTTGGTACAAACAACAACTACCCACTTGGTAATAACTTCCAACCTCTCCTTTCATATTACATCACAAAAGTACATTCTCTTTCCACCCAAAGGTCACTTCACTCATTAATACGCACCACCACTTATCATTTTCATATTATTGGCATTAAATATTATTCTTTCATTTATTTTGATTCTCATTTATTAGCAAAAATAGCATTTATTTCACAGCAGTTACGAATATCAGACAAAAACATTTCAAATTACAAGCCCGTCAAGCACCAGCATCCAATGCATAAGCGGCCTGCCATCAAAATTTTTTCGAACTCCTAAGTGTTGTTCGCCAACACTTGGGGGGCAGCGGTTCAAAATTTTTTCTAACTCCTAAGTGTTGTCCGCCAACACTTGGGGGGCAGCGGTTCAAAATTTTATCTAACTCCTAAGTATTGTCCGCCAACACTTGGGGGGCAGCGGTTCAAAATTTTATCTAACTCCTAAGTGTTGTCCGATAACACTTGGGGGCATCATATCTCATCTCTCGCCTCAGTTTTTCTCCTCCCCCCATTCGCTAAAAGCGCATAGAGGGAGTGGGGGGCAATGATAGGTACCCGTTATAGAGACGGTCCACTCGCCGGGCACACACCCGCGCGTAGGTGCCCGCCTACAACATGACTTTTGTCACTCTCATACACGTGTCATAAGATATTTAGTTTCCTAAAATTACTCAACTTGACAACAAATATCATTAGAAAAATACTCTTGTACAAAATATCTTGCTATCTTGCTCTACAACACAGGGGATAATAAACTATTCAAGGGACACAAGGACATCCAGTTGTAGCAGACAAACTCTGAACAGCACAGCGAGCAGTTGCAGAATGGTGGCGTGTCAGGAAGGGTCACACCGGTCACTGTAGCTTTTGCGGCTACCAAGTGTGGCTCACTGTAGCTTTTGCGGCTACCAGGTGGCCTACAGTGACTGGAAGGCCTAACCTATAAATACCCCCATTCTGCACATAAGGTAAAGACGCACAACTTTAGCAAGACAAAAGCTCTCTACATATTCTCTCCCTTTACATCATATACACTCTTACCAGCTTGATTATTATTATTTCCGATTACTGATTCTTACACCGGAGGTGCTTGACGGCCACCACCCCCAGGCAAGCATTGTTTTGCAAATACCCAAACTCAAGTGAAACGTTACGGAACAGTAGTCGGAAGCCTCTAATCAACCGTGGGAGTTATCACAATTCCAATACAAGTTAAAACCTTATAATGGAAACCATTTCCACACCGGACGAGCATGCACTGAAATTACAAGATACTCAATAATCAAGTGCGCTAAATAAACTAATGATATAGCTACCTATATAACCATTTTAGAATTTTGGGATCCTTCTAAACTAGGGCCATGTACAATACCGTCATTTAATTTAGCGTGGCATCTCCAACTTAATTACCTCAAAATGTTTAAAAATTTAGCACCAAATTCGGTACCATTCCAAAGTCTAGTGTAAGTTTTAGAATTTTAATAAATTTCGATACTATTTTTATACTTTTTACATATATATTTAATTATAAAAATTTAATAAAAGAATTTGTGTAAGTAATTTGAAGCTGAACTTGAAGATATAATTTTTGCATCATTTTCGTGTAAAAATTATACAAAAATAATTTAATGAGTTAGAGATACTCTTATGCTTCCATTAAAGATTTTTTGGAAATATTTAAAATATTTAATTTCAAATAACCAAATTAATAATATTATTAAATAATGTCATTTTTCAAGACATGATGCTAAGCTATCATTTATATTCTTAAATCTCATAACAATTGTTTCATTATTCATTATTAATTGAAAAACTTACTACAATATATGAAAATCTCAATATATATTATCAAATAATCATTCACCAAATTAGCATAGCATATATGTTTGAGTAAAGTGATTCAAGCATTTAATCAAACATATAGATGATTCAAGCATTTAATCAAATACATAAAAGGCATGGCATGAACAAGAATGCCCGACATCCCCAAATAGCTAGCATAGCACATAACTTACAAATGTACTTAAAATACAACATGATAACATATCAACAAAAGATCCTCTAATTTCATCATATGATAATTAATAACCTAAAACAAACAATACTATGAATTCAAAATTTGAAACTTTAAAAAGGATTAAAGAGAAAACAATATGCAAAGATAAATACAACTTAGTGACTCACCTTAGTAGTTGATGGCTTGTGAAAGATGATGAAAGAATTTATTAGAAGTGCTAAGTTTGTGCAAGTTAGTCAATGATGAAACTAGTGAGGAAACTAGTGAAAAGGATAAGATTGTATATAGTATTTTTATTATTTTCTTTATTTCATCAATACTTTTTATATGATATATCCAAATTCAATTTTTATATGATGTTTCAATTTTTGACATATATTAATGGGTAAAAAATTAAACATTAAATTTTTGGGCTTTATTCATAAATATCCAAGTTCAAAAACTTTTCTAAAAAAATTAATTTTCTGAAAAACTTAATTTACAAAAATATCAAAATATTTGCAAAAATACGGAGGTTGCATATGTGGTTGCATATGCAATTGGATGCAACCACATATGCAACTGAATGTAACCAACCACATATGCAATTGAATGCAATATACTGCGCAATCAAAAAATGCAAATTCAACTTCTTTGTATATAAGGGCAGAGCAGCCACATATGTAAATTCAATTTTTAATTACAATTACGTATAAGGTTAGTTGCATACAACCACATATGGAAATGGATGCAACCACATAACCAACTGAATGCAACCAACCACATATGCAACTGGATGCAACTGAATTCATTTTGTTGTACAGCCAAAAAATGTAAATTCAACTTCCTTGTATATTAGGGCGGCGCAGCCACATATGTAAATTCAATTTTCAATTACGTATAAGGTTAGTTGCATGCAACCATATATGCAACTGGATGCAACCACATACAACTGAATGCAACCAACCACATATGCAACTGAATGCAACCTCCGTATTTTTGCAAATAAATTGGTATTTTTGCAAATATTTTGAGAAGATGGTAAAATTGTAAAAAAAAACTTAAAAAATCAGTATTTTTGGTAAATACCCTAAATTTTTATCCAATATCAAATTAAAATTTAGATAAAGATTTTTTTTGATATGAATATTAAAAATAATAATTATATTAAAATACGATTGTTTTTTAACACTTCAATATGAATATTATAAAGTCAAAAACAATGGAATGGAAGAATTTCTTTTTACGGGTAAGAATTTCTATTTTAATATAGATATTTAACATTTTTTATTTACATGCTTTATTTAATTTTGTACAAGATGAATCTATCCAGCTAACTGCCTTTTGCTTCCTAGAGCGTTTAACACTGTCCCAAATATCCTTATCACCGTGTATCTTTGAAAGCATTGTATAAACAGCAGGATGATCTTGCTCTAAACTGGCTAGTTCTTTTGCAGCAAACTCTCCAAGTTCAAAGCGTGAATACAATCCACATGCCCCAAGCAATGCACCCCATATGACCACATCAGGTTTAAAAGGCATTTCCTTGATCAGTTTCTCTGCTTTTTCTAGCTGGCCTGCTTTCCCAAACAGATCGACCATGCAAGCATAGTGCTCCTTTTCCGCCTGGATTCCATACTTCATATCCATATCTGCAAATTGCCGTTCGCCTTCTTCAACTAGTCCACCGTGTCCACATGCTGAAAGAACATTGATAAATGTAATCTCATCGGGTTTGACACCAACATTTGTCATCCTTTCAAATTCCTGCAGTGCCCTAGTTGCAATCCCATGCCTTGCATATCCTCCAATGATCGAGTTCCACGATGCAATATTCTTCTTTGGCATTGATTCAAAAATGCAGTATGCCGCCTCAATGTCCCCACATTTTGCATACATATCAAGAAGGGAGGTCAACAAAATGACATCACGAGGAGTTCCACATTTTAAAATGCAGGCATGCACTTGATTACCTAAATTAAGAGACGAGCTACCTGCACAAGCCTCTAATACACTCGAAAATGTATAATGATAAGGATAAGGCCCTCATCTCAGCATTGAAATAAACAATTCAAAAGCATCAAAAAACTTTCCATATTGCACATATCCTTTTATCATTGCAGTCCAAGAGAACATTTCTTTCAGTCATCAAATCAAATTTTAAACGAGCTTCCTCAAGTCTCCCATTGTTAATATAACCATTAACCAAAATTGTCCACCAAACAACATTTCTTACAGGCATCATGTCAAATGCTATTTGAGATTCACTAATCAACCCGACATCCATAAACCCCAAAATTAAAGCATTCCAAGCAGACACCTCTTTCAACGATATCTCATCAAACACTCTACGCATACCTTCAACATCCTTCAAATCAGTGTAGGCCCTCATCAACGCAGACCCCACATAAAAATCCAAATTAAAAGCTGAGCAAATTATCCGACCATGCAACTGTGTAATCAAAACACTCAATCTCGTACTTATCAACGCCCTTACTACTGTCGAAAATGTAAACTCAGTCGGCCTAAGGCCAACTCTCCCCATTTCCAAGAAAAGCATATAAACCCTTTCCGGGTTTCCAGCTTTGTAAAAACCGGATAACATTGCATTCCAAGAAAAAATGTCTCTCACAGGCATTTCATCAAACAATTGTTGAGCTTGTGACATTTCATTATTCTTGACATAACCACTGATCATTGAATTCCAGGACACCACATTGCGAGTACTAGGATTTTGATCAAATAGCTTGCGAGCATTATATACATTTCTGTCACGAATGTAACAGTTGAGTGTGTAGTTGAGATTTGAAGCTGAAATGCTAGTACAAAAGTGGTCCTTCCATGAGGAAAGTAGTTTTGATATTGCGCATGAAATGGGTGATGAGTCTAATGACCGTGTGATGTAGGTAAACAAATGTATTCTATCTAATGCTGATTTTAGTTGAAGATTAAATTTTGGCGGCTGGACTGGCCTTAGGCCCTTAGCTGAAGTAGATGGGCATTTCATCAGTCATGTCCGATCCTGATTCGAGGGGAGGGGTTGGAGATTTGGAGAATTTTTTAGGTTCCTGACAAGGAACAGGTAATATTTATATTAGGGGTGAGCAAAATTTTTCCAACCCGCCCAATCCAAACCGTTCAAAATTTACGGTTTTGTAATGGTTTGGATTGGTAACGGTTTCGATTTTTTTAAAATCGAAAAATAATGGTTGGGTTCGGTTTTACTTGTCAACCCGACCAATATAACATGTTCCACCCGAATATATAATAATATATATTATTTAATTTTTATATCCGATTTTTAATTTATTTTTAATGATGTAAGACTTTGAATGGTGATGTATGATTATATTTTATGAGAACTTGTACGTTATTTTGTTGGTCCGTAAGACTTTTTAACTTAATTACCTGATTTTGATGATATTTTGTGATGTTAGTCCATTGATGCATTGTACAATTGTGTCGATTAATTTTTTACAAGTTTAAATTTTTTTAAGTGGTTTAAAACCCAACCCGCCCAAACCAAACCGTTATGATTTGGACGGTTTTTTTTTAGTACTAACGGTAACGGTTATGGTAACGAGTTGTTAAATTTTAAAATCGTAAAATATGGGTCGAATGGTTTAGTCCTTTCAACCCGACCAACCCGACCATTGCTCACCCCTAATTTATACTACTATATTACTATATTTAAGTCAAAATATTGAAAGATATAAAAAAAGTTATAATGAACAAGAATAAACGAATGAATCAAACTCTGTTTGTATTAATAAGATCAAATACAAACTCTACCAAAGGTGTACAATACCTTTAGCAGCTGCTGACAATACAAATCTCTCTCTCTGTTTGTACTCTCGTATACTCACGATTACAAACCTCATGAACACTTTTTACAATGATATAGAGAGAGTATTTATAATGCTACCTATCAACTAATAACAGAAAAATATAATCTATACATGACAATGTTCTGCCTTCTAGTTGATAGTTTTCATCAATAGAAAACTCTTTCCTTCATAATATCTTCTTGCTTGTTCTTCAAACAACGATCCTGTTTTATAGCACTTGCCAGTTTCTGTAGCATCCATAATGACATCATCAGTAACAAGACTGATATCAGGATTTCATCTTGCATCAGTATCTGATCATCATCAGTATTAGACTGTTATCAGGATTTGCTCTTTATTCCTGACATGTAGTCTCTGATACACTATTCATTCCTGACTAAACTGTACAGATAACTGTCTTACACATAAATCCTATATATAGTGCTAAATCCTTTATAAGATCAGGATTACAAGAAGTATAATGTGTAAATTCTATTCTTAACATCACAACTTATGAATTATTCCTAACAATCTCCCCCTATTTATGCTTTAAAATCTGAAGCATAAATCTAAGTTGTGGATGTCAAAACATATAACAATACAACCAGAATAGAATTTATGAATGTAGAATTATGAAGTTAAGTACCTCCTTCCCAGATGTAGACGTTTATCTAGTACTTAGAAGAAAGAATTTTAACTATTAATGCTGCTCTTCCTTTACCACTTCCTAGCTAAGATTCACCACTGTCACTCCTGGTTCTTCTTTATACTTCCCTTTGTCTGCTCTTTATCTCCCCCAGCTTTATCTCCCCCAGTCTGGTGGTGTTGTTGTTGTTGTCTTTGAATTGTCTTTGTCTCCCCCTTTTTGACATCAGCAACATCAATTCCAAGAGATTCAGAAATAGAACAAATGATATTCATCAGAACTGCTTGATTTTCCATAATTGTGACTTGGTTATCTTCAAGTGATTGAAGTCTTGTTTGAATAGCAATTTGAGAATTCTGAATATCTTTCAAAATATCAGAATGAACTTCAATGTTGGAAGTGCTTCTAGTATCTTCAGTATCAGAATCAGAAAGAACTGTATCTTCAAGTCTTGTAGAAGAAGTTGCTTGAGTTGTATGATATTCAAGTAATAAAACCTTATTAGAAGTATCAACATCTTCATCTTTCTGATCTGTAGCTGAAACATGATCATCATTTCCTTCACAAGTATTCTGTGTACTAACATCTTCAAATCCTGACTCCTCCTTAGAGTAATCAGAGACTGTAGATGTCTCAATTCTACCTGATATTGGAAGTACATACAAAGGAACACTAGGATCATTAGGAACTTCATCTGGTACATATGTATCAAGAGATTGCTTTATCCTGGCACCTCTTTTGTTAATGATTCCTGCAAGCCTCTCCTTTTGCTTCTGAGCTTTAACTTCTGGCTTTGCATTGTGATGTGCTAGGTCATTCTTCTGATACATTTTGATGAATGAATAAGTACCAGCATCCATACCTAAATTTTCAGACCAAGATTCAGGAAAAACCTGATCCCAGAAATCAAACGATGGTTTCCTAATTTTCTCTCCCTCACTATGGAGTTGATCATTCATACCCTCATTCTCACTTTGACTTACTAAAGTCAACACTCTTTCTACCTCACCTTTTGCCTGGTCAGGAGCCAGCCTCTCTAATTGTGGATCAATATCCATCTTTTCAAGTGTATCACTCAAATTTGGATAAGTGCTCTCATGACCTACAGAAAAATAAGGTTTAAAAGGAGTTTTTATACCTGAACTCACATGGAGAGAGGGTTCCTCATTTGGCATGGGGCTTGAGGTTTTCTCCAAGGAGTGAGATGCTATATTCTCTGAACCCTTACAATCATCTTCTTTCCTTCCAGAGACTACAGGCTCCAGTATACCACTTTCAGGTTCTTTACTAGACTCTGATGTCTTCAGTAATACTTCATTAGACACCATAGTTAGTACATCACCGTCTTTAAGTGTTGTTTGCTGAGACTCACCCTCAAGGTGGATAGACTCTGACTAAACAAAATTTGTTTGATCTTCAGAAAAATCAATCAAAGTCATTCCTCCCATATCATAGGGTATCTCACTTGCATTCTCAGTCATCACAGAAGTCCTTTCAACATCAGCTATCACAGCTCCTGAGTCATCCAACCTCTGACTAGATGGTTCTTGTGTTACAGTGACTGTGATATGATCTTTCCTACTATTCACCACTGGTGCAATAGTATCTTCTGTTGACTGCTTCCCTCTATCTACTTCCTCCAGTTGTTCACCTTGAGCTTAAGTATATTCAATAATGACATCCTTGTCAAATAAATATGCATGAAGTGATTGAAGTGCAACATGCTTCGAGAGTCCAAATTTCTTGACTAATTGTCTTCTGACAGATACATAAAAATACATCTTCATTAAGCCAAGTCTTTGATGTAGAAGTCCATATTCTTCAGGAAATGAAAGTCTAGGAACACTTTCACTTAAAAAATTTAGAACTGGCCTGGATAGTTTCACTTTTAGAGAGATAAGTCCCATAGCCATTCTGTATGACAATGTAGTTTCCCATGAAGAATCAATATCCAGATCTCTCTTGTCAAATACTGACATAGATGTAGCTTGATGTGTAGAAACCTGCATAATGTTAGTTGGACTAGACTCTGTGTGTGTAGGTGACAATTGAATCTTTCTTCTTGTTCTCCTGGTATAATGAGTAAAAGATTTATCCTGAGAAGACTCAAGAGGTATAGACACAGAAGTGATCTTGGGATGAGATCTTTGTTCAATAGACACAGTCTTTTGAGAGACAGTATCAAGTAACTATTTTCCCTTTTTAAGAACTACAACCTTTTGGGAGACTGCAGCCTGGCTGTGGCTAGGTTTTTCATCTCTATGTGCTAACAAAGAAAGTTGAATTGCAGCCTTCAATTCTGCTCTCTCAGCAAGAGTTAAATCATCATCATCTTCACTAGAATTACTACTACTTGACACAACAAATCTTCTCTTCCTTACAACTGATGTCTTTTGAGAAACACCAGAGGTTGGTTTCTTTGAAACAATAGGCTGTGGATCAAAATTTGGTTCTTGAATTGTTTCAGAGACTATAATGTTTTGGGCTACTTGGGTAGACACAGGTGGGTTCTCCTCCAATTGAGATTCCTGAGCCATTTCACCACAAAAGAAAGAAGAATTGTAGAAGGTAGGAAGATGAGTTTTAAGAATTACCTGAACATGATGTGGATAATGAATTTCAGGTATTTCATCTAGATTCTTTTCATTGTCCTTCTTTATAATGTCAGAGAAAATTCTCTTTTGCTGTAAATAAGAAGAAACACAATGTTCCCTACCAAATCTAGCTTCAACATCAGGAATAAAACGGTTAATAAACATTTGCATAAATCTATGATAATAAACCATTTTCCTGTTTTGATCTCTTGACCCAAGTTTAATACTCATCTGACTTAAGATAATGTGACCAATGTTAATTACTCTGTCATAAAGCAAACTATAAGCAATATGTGATGTAACAGAAGTAATTTGCTGAAAAGAACTACATTTACCAGTAAAACATTTAGCAATTTGATCAAAGAAGAAAGACCATTCCTTTCTAAGAAAAGACCTATTCAACTGGCTCATGTTATCTAAAGGTCCATTATAACCTAATGCAAATAACATAGTTCTAACATCATCATCAGATGGTACATTCTCATAAATCAAACTAACAGGTAAGTGAAGTACTGAATTAACAACTGATTCAGTAATATCAAATGAGTCTTGTCCTAAATGTAGAACAATCTTACCTGATTGACTCTGAGTAGAATCAATTACCTCAGCATTCTCCCAAGCTTGTGTAACAGCTGCTTGATTAATTTGTGGAGATGCTGTCACTGCATAACTTAATGGTCCATTCGCCAGAAAGTCCATGATTGGGTGAAAATCAGATGACACTCCTTCCTTGTTGGTGATAGCTGCTACATGATTGTTCGTCATAAAATCAAAGTCACCAAACTTGAAGGCTACTAATTTAGGTAATCTTCTCTGAGCTGCCATTTTTGATCTGAAAAGAACTTTGAAAAAAAATTCTTGAAATGGATTAGTGATTTTGAAAACTCAAGAGTAGTTTTTGCTTTAGAGAATGTAAAATTAGAGAAAGCAATTACACGATTAGAGTTTCAAAACAAATATATTTCTCAAATCTTTCAGACCACTATCCCACATTGACACGTAGATTAACAGGTGTCAGTCTCTGAAAAGTGCGGTTACCCACGATTTTTGGAAAATAAAATCCAAAATTGATTTTCATGAAATAAATCAGGGTATAAATAATCAATACTGATCAGCTTCCTTTTCCTGTTGACCTCTCATCAAAATAATCACAAAATACAATGTGATAATAATTATCAAATCCTGATGGTCACACATGAAATCCTGATCAATATCATCCTGATTCCAGAGACTTAATATGGAGTTTCCACGTGTCATTTTTCTTTTATCTGAAAAAGAAATAAACAATTAATCTGAACAAAAATCAATTGGTTAGATATTTTCAATATTTCTTGAAAACAAGAAATACAGTCACACGCAATAATTAGCATCTGACTTCATTAAAACTTCCAAGTGACTGTTCAGCTTCTCACGTCTTTCTTTAAAAGAAACAGACGCCTTATGCCATTCTCCATAAACCTTTCAATTTCTTTTCTTCTCAACAATGCTCCTCAAACCAAAGTTCCATTCAAACCCATTCTTTAGATCTTTCACGGTCGATGAACATCCTGTTCTTGATCATCTCTTTGAAAAGATGACTCTTCTCATCGAACTAATCATGGATGGATTGGTTTCCGATAATATCCAGAGGTTTCTCCTAGAACATCCATCTGTTGGATACAATCTTCCCCTAACCTCCTCAAAACTTGAGGATGAAGAATTTGGCCGAGAGTCTGAGGTTGATCTTGATGGGGATGCTATACATTTAAGTTAGCTGCTCTCATTCAAGTCGCCCAGACAAGGAATCCAAGAGTAGACGAGGCTATTCAATCCCCTGATGGATTTCTTGAGATGCTCCTTGTCCTGTACCTCAGAATTCATATCAATAAACAAGTATAGAATTATCAGTAGAAATTAGACAAAAAGATGTTGTATTTCATTTCCATATATGTAATGCTTTCAATTAATGAAAATACAATTACTTGTTATCTACTTGTCTTTTGATTATTGAATGATGTATAAATTATCAGTATGCAAATATCAAAACATGCTGGCATAGACTTAACACATCACATAATTAGATTACTACACAAAGTAAACGTCAGGATCTGAAACAATTTTCACAATCCTGATACTGACACAATACTGATGACGTAAGCATCCTGATAACAAATCTAATCCTGATGATTATTAACAAGTCTATCATACTGAAATTTATCAAGGCAAAGTGTTATAGCTAAAGCATTTAACAATCAAATATAGATCCTGACAAGAATATCAAGTCTATAAGCTAAAAACAACATACCTTGCTACTATTGCAGATGTTAAAGATCTAGAAATTTAACATTCCTAACTCACTTACTAATCTACTGAATGTAGTCTCATCAAGTGGTTTAGTTAGAATATCTGCAAGCTGTTTGTCAGTAGGAACAAAATGAAGTTCCACAGTACCATTCTCAATATGTTCTCTAATAAAATGATACCTGACATCAATGTGCTTAGTCCTTGAATGTTGAACTGGATTTTCTGCAATTTTAATAGCACTAGTATTATCACAAAACATAGGAATATTACTAAGTGTCATACCATAATCCATCAACTGATTTCTTATCCAAAGGAGCTGTGCACAACAACTGCCTGCTGCTATGTACTCAGCTTCTGTAGTTGAGGTTGAGACAGATTGTTGCTTCTTGCTTGCCCAAGAAATCAATCTGTTTCCTAAAAATTGACATGTACCTGTAGTGCTTTTCCTGTCTATCTTACACCCTGCATAATCAGAGTCTGAATAGCAAATTAGAAAGAAATCAGATTCTCTAGGGTACCACAAACCAAGATTTGGAGTTCCTTTGAGATATCTAAAAATTCTCTTCACAGCAATTAAATGAGATTCCTTAGGATCACTTTGGAATCTAGCACATAAACAGGTAGAAAACATTATATCTGGCCTACTTGCAGTTAGATATAACAATGAGCCTATCATGCCTCTATAACTAGTATTATCCACACTCTTTCCCTTAGGATCAGAGTCTAGTTTAGTGGTTGTTGCCATGGGTGTTTTTGCAACCGCACAGTCTTGAAAGTCAAACCTTTTTAAAAGATCTTTGATATACTTTGACTGATTAATGAAAATACCAGTCTCAGTCTGTTTGACCTGCAAGCCTAAGAAATAATTTAATTCACCCATCATGCTCATCTGATACTTAGACTGCATAAGCTTGCTAAACTTAGCACACAACTTTTCATTAGTAGAACCAAAAATAATATCATCAACATAAACTTGAACTAAAAGCAATTCACCTTTTATCTTTCTAAAGAATAGAGTTTTGTCAATTGTACCTCTTGTGAAGCCATTTTCAAGAAGAAATTTAGACAAAGTCTCATACCATGCTCTTGGTGCCTGCTTTAGTCCATAGAGTGCCTTGTCAAGTTTGTAGACATGATTTGGAAACTTTGGATCAACAAATCCAGGTGGCTGTTCCACATACACTTCCTCATCAAGTTTGCCATTAAGAAAAGCACTCTTTACATCCATCTGGTATACCTTGAATTTTGAATGAGCTGCAAATGCAAGAAACATTCTGATTGCTTCTAATCTTGCTACAGGTGCAGAGGTCTCATCATAATTAATGCCTTCTTCCTGAGAATAACCCTTGGCCACCAGTCTTGCTTTGTTTCTTACAATCATACCAGATTCATCTAGCTTGTTTCTGAAAACCCATCTTGCACCAACAATTGATCTATCTTTAGGTCTTGGTACCAGTTTCCATACTTTGTTTCTCTCAAACTCATTTAACTCCTCCTGCATTGCAATTACCCAATCAGGATCCTGTAAGGCTTCTTCAACCTTCTTAGGTTCATTCTTTGAGAGAAAACAACTATACAAGCATTCATTTTGAATTGATCTTCTAGTTCGAACACCACTATTTGGATCACCAATTATCAAATCTTCAGTATGATCCTTTGTCCATTTTCTAACATGTGGTAGATTAACTCTGCTAGTCTCTCCCCCTAAGTTAGTGGTATCTCTTGTAGAAGAATTCTCTCTACCTTCAAAAACTCTCCTTTGAACAATAGAATCAGTAGATTCCATATTGCTGCTAGTTACTGATCTTTCCTCAGTAGACTCTGAAAGATCAGTTCCTGATGGAGTAGACTCTGAAACGTCAATTCCTGATGGAGTAGACTCTGAAAGGCTAGTCTGCTCCTGATGATCACTGTGTTCTCTTTGATTTATTTGCTCCCCCTCAACAGTAGCATTCCTTTGAGAAACAATAGAAATTCCTTCTGGAGAACCTTCATCATCACTGGAGAGTATCTCAGAATTCTTCAGATTTTCAAATTCCAATTTGTCATGGCTTTCATCAGTTTGCAGAATTCCAAATTTCTTATCATCAAATGCAACATGAATTGATTCCATAACAATGTGAGTTCTGAGATTATAAACTTTGAAGGCCTTAGATGCTGAATATCCTAGAAAAATTGCTTCATCCGATTTGGCTTCAAATTTTCCAAGTTGTTCAGGATGAATTTTTAGGACATAGCATTTGCATCCAAAGATGTGAAAGTATTTCACACTTGGTTTCTTTCCTTTGATCATCTCATAGGGAGTTTTTCCATGACTATTTACCAAGGTACAATTTTGAGTGAAACATGCAGTGTTAATAGCTTCTGCCCAAAAGTAGGTTGGAAGTTTTGCATCTGCAAGCATGGTTCTTGCTGCTTCTATGAGAGTCCTGTTCTTTCTTTCCACTACACCATTCTGTTGAGGTGTACCGGGTGCAAAAAACTGTTGAGTGATTCCATTATCTGCACAAAACCCCTCCATTGTAGAATTCTTGAATTCTGTACCATTGTCACTTCTAAGTACTTTGACTTTGTACTCAGAGGTATTATGAATATTCTTGATAAGTTCAATGATTTGCTGAGGAGCTTCATCCTTCTTGTGTAGAAAGAACACCCATGTAAACCTTGTGAAATCATCCACTATTACTAGAGCATATCTTTTCTTGCTGATAGACATAATGTTTACTGGACCAAACAGATCAAGATGTAGCATGTGAAATGGTTCAGTAATAGAATTTTCAGTCTTGCTCTTGAAAGTGGTTCTTCTTTGCTTTCCAAGCTGACATGCATCACAAAGTCCATCTTGCACAAAATTTGCCTGAGGTAGGCCTCTCACCAAATTGTGCTTAACAAGTTGATTAAGCTTCTTGAAATTAAGATGTGAGAGCTTCTTGTGCCAAATCCAGCTTTCATCACTTGTTGCTTTGCTGTAGAGACATCTAACAATTCCTTTAGATGTATCACTTAAGCTGACTTCATATATGTTACCATGTCTTTGACCAGTTAGAACAATGTCTCCATTATGCATATTCAAGATTTTGCATCCTTCTCTGTCAAAGATTGACTTGTAACCTTTATCACCCAGTTAACTTATGCTTAAAAGAGTGTGTTTCAAGCCTTCAATCAGTGCTACATTTTCTATGATGACATTCCCCAAAACAATTGAGCCATATCCCAGAGTTTCTCCTTTGTTTCCATCTCCAAAAGATATAACTGGGCCAGCTTTCCTCTCAAACTTTGTAAGCAGGGACTTCTTTCCAGTCATATGTCCAGAGCATCCACTGTCCAAGATAATTGAATGCTTCTTTCCTGTGCCCTGCAAACAAAAAGTAACTAGTTAGAATTTTTTAGGACCCAACCTTGATTGGATCCTTTCTTACTAGATTTATAAACGACAGGCTTTGAAGATTTTGCTTTTATTTTACCTGTTGTAGAGTCAACTTTAGACTCTAATTTCACAAACTGTTTGTGACTAGGAGTTTCAGATTTCAAGGAATAATAGTCATAATACAGTTCATGATATTCTCTACACATGTAAATGGAATGAAGTAAACTACCACAATGATAACAAGCTTTTTGTGGTTGGTATTGAATTGTCTGAGTCTTGGGGAATCTGGACTCAGTTTTCCAAGAAGGTTTATGATTGCAGTCTAGGGCCAAATGATTATGATTTCCACACTTATAGCATTTTTTCCTAGGTGCATCAGGTACATTCTTGTAATTATTCTCTTTGTTAATACCTTCTTTTCCATTCCTATTTCTTTTGATCTTGTTAGACTCTGAAAGACCATCTAATCTCTGTTTCAACTGAGACTTAGACAGAAACCCTATGTTTACATTCTTAGGTTTCTCTAACACTTTCTCATCTGAATTACTATTGTTAATCCTTTTGTGTACAACAGGGATACCTTTTGAATCAACAAATTTAACATGATTAGGTTCAGAAACAATTTTCTTACCTTCAGATTTAGATGTGTTAGCTTCTATTTTACTATCATCATTGACAATAGCTACTTTTTCTTCTTGTCTAGCCTTATCAAAACCTAAACCATTAACCTTACCACGAATTCCACTTTCAAAGATTTCTATAGTCTTTTTACTGGAATTGTTAATGGTCTTAATCACATCTCTCTCTTCTTCTAGTTCTTTTCTGACATAGTCATAAGCCTCAAGAATAACACTATAATCATGCTTAGCTTTATCAGAACTTAACTTGTATTCTTCCATTTGAATTAATTCAGATTCAAGAAAATTATTTCTATCAACTAATTTATCATTCTTAACCTTAAGTTCATCTCTTTCACAAGTAAGAATTCTAAAATTAGTCATAAGATTCTTAAACTCAGCATGGATAGATCTAATTTCATCAGAATTTAAGCTATCAAATGAATCAAGAGAGTGAAGTGATACCTTAACAGAGGATGGAAAAGTTTTCTTTGGAGATCCAGGTTTGTCTGAACTATTTTCCATCAATGCAATGTTGTCATAACCCAATTCATCTTCAGAATCACTGGAATCAGCCCAATCCTTTTGTGTGACCATAAGTGCATTACCCTTTCCTGAATTCCTAGGCTTCTTACACTCACTAGCAAAGTGTCCAAGCTCGCTGCAGTTAAAGCACTTGATCTTGGCCTTATCAAGCTTGACAATTGTACTTTTGCCTTTGTCACTCTTCTTCTCCTCCTTCTGTTGAAAAGGTCCTTTGTTAAATCTTCTCCTGTTAAATCTACCTTTCTTGAAAGCTTTAGCAAACATAGCAAAGAGTTCCTGCATCTCAGATTCAGAATCATTGTTGTCAGAATCCATATCAGTAGTCTCTGACTCAAAACTTTCTTTGCTTTTCTTCTTCCTTGAATTCTTTACAGCAATCTCTTCATGTTGTTCTTCAGGAAGCTTCTTTACTTCAGATTGAGCAGTAAGTGCAATAGTCTTCATCTTTCCTTCACTCCTGCTCTTCTTCTGCTGCTTGTCAAGTTCATAAGCTCTCAATTTTCCATATACTGCCTCTAATGAAATCTCATCCAGATCATTATCTTCCTCAATCGCAGATATCTTCTCATTGTAGAAATCAGGCAAAGCTTTCATGAACTTTGTATTCATATCCTCCAAGTCATAATATTTACCATGCATGGTCATCTCATTGATGAGTTTTGTAAACCTATCAAAGGTATCAGTAAGTGACTCACCAGACTTGGATTCAAAGTACTCATACTGTTGTATGAGTAATGTCCTCATATTCTTCCTGACAGGCTTAGTTCCTTCATAGTGAACCTTAAGATTGTCCCATATATCCTTAGCAGTTTTACAAGAGAGAACATAGTTAGTGAGAACAGAATCAAGACTGTTGAATAATATGTTTCTCACTTTAGCATCTTTAAGAACATTCTCCTTGTCCTTATCTGACCATTCAGATTTTGGCTTCTCTGCTGTATGTTCTGGAACAACCACACCATCAACAGTTGCTTGTCCAACGACCTTTGTTGGAACAAAAGGTCCATCTCTGATTCTGTCAAGATAATTAGGATCTGTTGCTTCCAGATGATGCAACATCTTTACTTCCCATAGAGTATATTCGTTTCTCTTGAGCATAGGAATCTTAGTATTCCCATCCTTGTAACCAGACATGATTGCAGATCTTTATGATTATTCGAAATCAACCCGCTCTGATACCAATTGTTAACTCGAATAACTTGTAGAAGGGGGGGTTGAATACAAGTTATATAATCGTATCTGATTTTTGCTTGATTATATGAACAAGAATAAACGAATGAATCAAACTCTGTTTGTATTAATAAGATCAAATACAAACTCTACCAAAGGTGTACAATACCTTTAGCAACTGCTGACAATACAAATCTCTCTCTCTGTTTGTACTCTCGTATACTCACGATTACAAACCTCATGAACACTTTTTACAATGATATAGAGAGAGTATTTATAATGCTACCTATCAACTAATAACAGAAAAATATAATCTATACATGACAATGTTCTGCCTTCTAGTTGATAGTTTCCATCAATAGAAAACTCTTTCCTTCATAATATCTTCTTGCTTGTTCTTCAAACAACGATCCTGTTTTATAGCACTTGCCAGTTTCTGTAGCATCCATAATGATATCATCAGTAACAAGACTGATATCAGGATTTCATCTTGCATCAGTATCTGATCATCATCAGTATTAGACTGTTATCAGGATTTGCTCTTTATTCCTGACATGTAGTCTCTGATACACTGTTCATTCCTGACTAAACTGTACAGATAACTGTCTTACACATAAATCCTATATATAGTGCTAAATCCTTTATAAGATCAGGATTACAAGAAGTACAATGTGTAAATTTTATTCTTAACATCACAACTTATGAATTATTCCTAACAATTTTAGAAATAAATCTAAACATGATTATCGTTTATTTTAAAAATAAACATGATTATTGTTTAAAACACTTCAATGGTTGACATGCTTATAAAACGTACATCCTTATTCATGATTTAGTTTTATGCTCAATTTTTATATTTAAAATTTAAATTATTATGTTCAATTTTTATGTTTGAAATTTAAAATTTTATGTTCAATTTCATATATTCAATTTTTGTGTTTAAAATTTTAAATTCAATTTTTTTGTTTAGTTTTTACATTTAAAGTATAATTTTTTATGTTTAAAATTTAAAAATCGTCAATTATTTTGTTCCTGAAATTTAAAATTTAAATTTTTAAGGACCTAAATCAGAAATGGGAAATGGAAAAGTTCAGGAATTTAATCAAAAATTTTTTTTCCACATATGTTACACGTCATTAAAATGACGTCATCAAAATTCTAACATTCTTTAGAATTTTTTTGACAGAGGGACTTGAATCAAAAAAAATAAATAATTCAAGGACTTGAAATACGAAATCTTTTGTTCATAGCTAGACAACAAAGCACGAATAGTTTAGGGACCTATTATTTAATTTTCTCTTTCCATTTTTATATAAAGCATGTTACCTTTTATATTTTTTCAATAACTAATCAATTTCTTTTTTTAGGTAAAACACATTTTCTTATATATATTTTTTAACTAAAATTTTTCTTCATTTTAAGAACAATACGGACAATTCTATTTAATAATATACAATAATAATATTATAATTAATAATACCAAACTAAATTAAATTTTTATATATCTAAAACACGTTACCTTTTTTTTTAATAAAATAATGTAATTATTAATAACTTATCGATTACCATTTTCAGATAAAATGTATTATCTTTTCTATATGTTCTAATTAAAATCTCTCTTTTTCTGAATAGGTCACGGACACCATATATATAATTGTTTTAATTAAATCATATAATTTAAAAATTTTAAACCTACTAAATTCTTATTTTAAAATTATCAATACAATTAATAAAAAATTATATAATATTTAAAAAATCCGTACATTGCACGGGTTTTAGGCTAGTATTTTACTTTTTAATAAAGATTATTTAATTCATTATTAAATTAAGATTATTTTAAGAAAATCAAGAAAATACGATATTTATGGTTCTCACAGATACATTATTTTGTAATTTAGTATGGCCATAATCAAAGAATTGCAATTATTTTAGGATTACAATAATTTTACTATTTTATCAAAAATAACATAGAATTCCAGAAAAAATAGGAATAAAGGGACGGAAAAAATTGTAATTATTCTAGGATTATAAAACATAAAGTTCGAGAAGAAATCTATACTATTATATAAAAGCCGAAACATTAAAAGTTTGGTTGGTTGGTTGGTTGGTTGGTACCTATTGATTTTACTTATTTACCCTTACTTAATTACAGATAAAATCTTTTTCTATATTTTATCTAACTAAATTTTTTTCTTTACTAATCAATTTCCTTTTTCAGGTTAAACATGTTACCTTTAAAATTTTTGCTTTGCTAATCAATTTCCTTTTTCAGGTTAAACATGTTACCTTTTCTTTTCTTTTTAATAACTAAGCAGTTTTCTTTTTCAGGTAAAATATAATATCATCTATATGTTATCTAACTAAAAAGCATATTATAATTACTATTAACTAATTAATTAATTTTTTCATTCAAATTATCTTTTCTCTTTTCTCTAACTAAAATATCTCTTTTTCCAATTATATCACGGGTTACCATTTAAAAATCTACTTTTATATTTTATTTAACTAAAATTTAATCAATTTCCTTTTTCAGGTTAAACATGTTACATTTTTCTTTTCTTTTTAATAACTAAGCAGTTTCCTTTTTCCGGTAAAATATAATATATTATATATGTTATCTAACTAAAAAACATATTATAATTACTATTAACTAATTAATTAATTTTTTCATTCAAATTATCTTTTCTCTAACTAAAATATCTTTTTTTCCAATTATATCACGGGTTACCATTTAAAAATAATCTTTTATATTTTATTTAACTAAAATTTTTACTTTACTAATCAATCCACTTTTTCAGGTTAAACATGTTACCTTTTTTTTAATGACTAAGCAGTTTCCTTTTTAAGGTAAAATGTAATATCTTTTATATTTTATCTAATTAAAAAACAAACTATAATTACCGCTAACTAATAAATTAATTTTTTTATCTTTTCTCTAACTAAATTATTTTTTTTTCCAAACAAGTTACCTTTTTTTTTCTCTAACTAAAACCTCTCTTTTTCAAATTATGATTCTATTTAATAAAAATAAAATCATAATATTATAATGTTATTAATTAATCGATTACCTTTTCAGCTAAAAATGTATCATCTTTTCTATTTTTTCTAATTAAATTCTTTTTTTTAAAATATCATGGGTAACATTAATTTCTCATTTTCTAAAAATATTACCAGCAATTTTATTTAGTAAAAAAGCAATTAAATTATAATTACTATAAACTAATCAATTACCATTTTCACCTAAAATATGTCACCATTTAATTTTCACGTTACCTTTTTCTATTTTTTCAAACTAAAATTTCTCTTTTTCCAATTATATCATGAACGGCTCTATTTAATTAAATTAAATAATGATATTATAATACTATTATTAACGATTATCCTTTTTAGCTAAAACGTATCATCTTTTTCCTATATTATCTAACTAAAATTCCTCTTTAGAAATATCAAGAGCAACATTAATTTCTCCTTTTCTAAAAACATTATGAGCAATTTTATTTTGTAAAATAACATAATTAAATTATAAATACTGTAAATTAATCAATTACCCTTTTCACCTAGAATATATTACCTTTTTAATTTTCTCTAACTAAATCCTCTCTTTTTCCAATTATATCACGGGCATTCTATTTAATAAAACAAAATAATAATTTTATAATTACTAATAAATAACTTATTAACTTTTCAACTAAAACCTATCGCATTTTCTATATTTTTAACTAAAATCATTCCTTTTAAAGAAATATCATTGATAACATTTATATAATTATGATCATCATCTCATTTAAATATTTAAGCCTCCAAAATTCATATTTAAAAAAAAGTTAACAATTTTTTTTATAATATTAAAAAAATTCCGTGCTTAGCACTGGTTTTAAGCTAGTATGAATAAAGGGTGGAACAAAAAAAAGGGTGAATCAAATTTAGCATCGTAGTACTATTTTAAAAGAGGATCGCTTATTAATAAAGGTTATATATTTAATTTGGGATCCCAATCCAACCAATATTATTAGTTTTCAATGACAAGGATTCATTAAAACGTATGGAGAATGCATAATAGCAAGACTTTTTTTTTTTCAGAATCTCCCGGGTGGAAAGCTATTCGTATTTATTAGTGTAAGGTAGTAGAGATGATAGAAGTATATAAATGGAAAACTTCTGCAACCCAAGTTAGACATCGTGCATCAACTTAAGTATGACAAGAAGGCTTCATATGCATTTCACAACTGCCATTTGTTTTAATGCGGGTGTTTAAGACTGAGAAAGTACAATCGTGAAGGATTTGATAGAATGATGTAGATGTGTAGGAGGTTGTGAAAAGAGAAGTGGAAGAGAAAGATGAAGGAAATGAGAATGAAGATAATTAGATAATAGTATCAGTAATATGAAGATTCATATCATATCCTTAAGAGTACATTGATGAAAACTATGGTTCAACATCTTTCAGATAGTAATGTGACTTTTTCGAATTTAATCTGTTTACGCAATTTGTTTCTGTGAATCGCACACTAACACAACATCTATCGAATATAAAATGAACTCTTCGTAGTACATCTAATAGGAGCGAGATATTCTATTCCGCTCAAAATTCAGGGAAAAATCTTTCCAGAACTTTTGAAAACAGAGGTTCCATGCATCCACTTCAGTTGCTCTAAATTTTTGCTATCTCTATTAAATGAACAACAATAAAGGTAAATTAATCTACAACTACTTCTATCTGTTTCGAAAAGTCTCTTTAAGCTCGGCTCATTGTAATTAATTACTCCCTCCGTCCCAAAATGCATGTTCCTTTTGAAAAATGAATTTGTCCCATTTTACATGTTCCTTTTCTTTTTTCAATACAAATTTAAGGTGATTTTTCAAAACTATTCCTACATTTATTGTATCTAAAATTTGACTTTTTTCAAACTTAACATTATTCTCATTTTCCAATATATTAATTAAGGGTATTAGTTGGAAAATATTACTCCCTCCGTCCCATAATACAAGTCTCTTTTGAAAAAATTACGCATCTTAAGAAAACATTAATTAGATGATACATTTCCTCTTATGCCCATTATAAATGCATTGACTTTTAAGAACATGTGCTATTTTATACTCTTGGTCATTCTTCATTAATTGCTATACAATTTTCAAAAAGGGTAATTTAGGAAAATTATCACAAAGATACATTGAAAATTGAAAATGGACATGTATTATGGGAAAAAAAATTCTCTCAAAAGAGACTTGTATTGTGGGACGGAGGGAGTATCCAACTAACCTTTACCTTAATATGTGTGTTGTAAAATGGGACGGAGGGAGTAACACGGTAAAATTCAGCTTTGCCAGAGATGGAGCTAGTAATAATGTAAAATCACTGAAGACATAATATACATTTACATAAAATCAAAAGAGTTGGTGTAAATACAGTGATTTAAGGGAATTATACATGGGGAATACACAATTTCTTAAACTTAAGTACTTGGTTCATAATTGAAAATGAATCTTAGATTAAAGCAATTAGCTAAACATAAATGAAATGTCAAGTTATATGATATATATCACTTTAGATTTACTAACGTTTGGAAATTAAAAATTTAGTAGTCAATGACAAATGAGAAGCAAAGAGGAAAGATGAGGGAAAAAGCTTTATAAGAGTTGGCATTGTTTGATTTAGGAGTTCATGACAAATGAGAAGCAAAGAGGTTAACAGGAGAGTAAAAGCTGGCATCGCTTGGTTCACGTGATTTTAACAAAGAAATCGTAATGTAATTCACGTGTATTAGTGTTTTATCGAGGCATTATTTTTGTTTTTATCGATAATCCAAACACCATCGAGGTAATGATTGAGAAAAAGTAAATTATATCCTATATATAATTGGCGTAAGAACGTTTAGATGGTCTGGTCGTCATGGGTTAAAAGGTAATTTTATTAGAATTTAGAAATGGGCCAGAAAACCGAGTTGGGCCAAAGTAAAAGTTAAAACTATGCTACCAAATAACGGAATATAATTTTAAAGAAAACTTACCACAAAAAAAAGAGTTTCAAGAAAACCTAATTTTTAGAAAAGGTCATAAAAAATTTTACTTTTAGATTTTACAACTACAAAATTTATACTAACAATAGTCAACACAAATCAATAAATTAACAATTTTCTATTTTGAAAATACACAATTAACAAATAAGGATAAAATAGTAAAAAAACATAATGAAAAATAAATAACAAATTTATTCTTTATATATAATAAGCAAATGTACAAAGCATACCATCAAAATTTCAATTCAAAAATTTTTTTTTTAAAAAGCTAGAATTTCTATTTAAGTACAAATAATTTTTTTAAAAGAAAATATTTGGTAAAACAAGATATCAAAAAAGTGATAAAAAAACATGTTATGATTGGAAATGACACCAAAATTCAATAAAATATAATTTACAAAACAAACGCTAATTCAAAAAAAATATCTAAATTTAGAAAATTAAAATCAACAATAAAATTTAATATAATGCACTTAAAATAAATATAAAACAACAAAAAAATATAAAGATAGTACAAATTTTCTTTAAAAAAAAGTGTCTTAAGTGATGATTTTCGACTTTGTCATCCGGGGAAGAAACATTTGTTTCATTTGAGCCACAATGTTGTATATTATATATATTCTAATAATAAATAGAAGAAAACCGTCAAAAAATATGAAATATTAAAATATATGTTAGGTTAAATCTTAAAAAATAATTTTCAAAAAAATTGTTTACCAAATAAAAGTGTTTTAAAAAAATATTATTTAATAAAAATCATTAAAAAAAGTGAACACAAATCAATAAATGTACATAATTTAAATTAGAAAGCAATCCAAACACCCACAAAATAAATTTATATTAATATCTAAATATAATACAACATAAAACCCTTTAAGATTACTCTAAACAAAAACACTTAATAAACACCATGACAAAAAATATAAAATTAACATGAAAAAATAATCAATATTCAACAAGTAAAAAAAATTAATACCACACATATTTACAAAAAAGTTAAAAAAATGCCTTTTAAAACTATAAAAACATAAAAGATCTAAAACTTTTAAGATAACCATTAAATTACATAATCAAAAAGATAAAAAGAAATTGTTACACAAATATAGTACCTATATGTTTCAAGTATATCACATGTAATCTAATAATATAAAAAAATCAAAAATAATTATGAAATACTATTAAATATGTTAGCCTAAACTTTGAAATATAAATTATAGAAAAATCATTTACAAAAAAAAAATGTATACTACAAATCATATGTATACTACACACCATATAACATATGTACTATTTTCATTAAAAATAAAAAAACAAATTATTTAAAATGTTATAAAACTAATTTTACAAGAAAAATAATTATAATCTACAAAATTTTATTAAAAATATCCGTGCATCGCACGGGTATAAAGCTAGTCTGAAAATAATAGAGGAGAGAGAAAATAGATCTCAAAATAACCCCAAAAAGTAAGTAGAGTTGAAGAAAGGTTCATGAGAGGTTGGAAAACTTGTTCTAAAATTTACTTGCACAAAAAATTGCTCGCATACCACTCATAATTTTCACTTCATTGCTCAAGTCTAACACCTTGAATTTGAATCATGATTTTTTTTGTTAACTTCAAGTACTGGTCTATATGAAGCCATAACAAACTCAAACAAACGTCTAGTACAATAACACACTACATTGTAGAACAGAGAACTACCAACACAATAACATACTAAATAAAACAATACTACCTAGACCCCAAGCTTCTAAATCTTCACTTCCCAGTTTAGTTGTCATCGTCACCATCACTCTCTTCATCTTCATCACCTTCTTCAGCTTCCTCTTCTTCAAGCGGCGGAACCCAGTTTCCTTTCACCCATTCCCTATGCAACCTCAGATCAGCTCCCCTGAACACAATCTCCTCCTTAGACGGCCTGAAATAAACAGTGTACCTATCTCCCTCATGCACAGAAGTGATAACACCTTCCCACCATCCATCATTATGATTCGCATCAACTTCCTCGCTCATCTTGAAAGTCCTGACCCTTTCTCTGGGTGCAATTGGTCGAGCCAGAATGACATTGATACTCTCACGAAGCGGTGTTGTCCCGTCATCACTCATCAGGGTGTCGTATTCAATGAAGAGCTTCCGGGTCTTCTTCGTTACAGTTCGGATCACAGTACCAGAAAACCAGGATCCCCTGAACCCTGGTTCCTCAATGTTCACTTCCACTAGTGCACCTTTCTTGAAAGCCTCTCTTTCAATCTCTTCCATTTTCACTTCTGCCATAATTTTCCTTCTGTTTAGTAAATATTTATCTAATGTATAAAGCTAATATTCTATGTATGTTAGTAGGATTTATATACACAAACCTGCAAAGAAATGAAGAGGCGGATGAAAGAGGACAAGGGAAGGTGAAAATGACAAAAACGTGAACAGGAAGCATTGTTTTTTTATTTTTTTCTATATTTGTAGAATTTATTCACATTTTTGTAAATTGGCACAGAACGTATTTATTTCATCCCTTCCATTTTTGGCAAGCGAATCAATTTTTATTCAGATCTACATTAATACTACTGCATTGTTAGTAGTATCGAAGACCAAAAGAACACACAAGAAGAGTGTGCATAAAGTAGTACTTCTCACATTGAAATGACAACGACTGTGTAGAAATCCAATTTATCCGGTTAAAAGTATGTTACACATAAAAAATTTCGTACAAAAATGCCTTCGAAAATTTGTTACTTGAAAACAGTGTTGTAAAAAGCAAGAATTGGACTTAATCGGTAGAGATACTGTCCAGGGATTAATCGGGGATTAATCGTGTATTTGAGAATTAATCGGAATGGTTAATCGAATTATTAATCAGTGCGGTAACTCATGGAACAGAGATTAATCGATGATTAATCACGATTAATCACCGATTAATCACGATTAATCACCGATTTTTAAAAAAGAGCTTGAAAATAGGTATTGTTCTATTAAATATCTTTTCTATCGATTGGTCATTCCATTTTTGAGCCGCAGAAAATTTCAAGATTATAATAAATAAAATTTCCAAAAATCTATATATTATACTATTTTGTTACTATTTTACAAAATAAATTTTCTTGTGCGTGCTAGTTTGAATTTATTCGAGCTTTGCGCGTGGTTGCATATATAACATGAATAGTGCATACATAAAATGTGCTACTCATATAAGGTATCATAATGTCATGTGTTGATCAGGTAAAGAAAATTTAAAGTTACAGTATTAGAGCATTTCGTCCTCCGGTTGAGGCAACTTAATTTTGGGATTACAAACATGTTTAATTCAATAAAAACAATTAATTTTTTTGTTTCATTCATATTTTAAGCTAATCTCTAATTATATAAATAAACACTTTATAAAGCATGTCTAAAGAGTGTCCACATAAATTATATATAAAAAATACATCTATACATTTTATTAATGTAAAAAATCATGTTTTAATGGCGTACAGTAGTACCAACTTTTGGTTATCATTAAATTCGGAATTCGATTTCTCAATTACATAATAATATAAAATTATTTACTTAAATTTATTAAGATTCACATCGGGTTCGATTTTTTACAACTACACAACTATATAATATTTATTTAATTTAATTTTTTTAGGTTCAACCCTGTATCTACATAATTAAATAGTATTTATTTATTTATTGATAATATTTTAATTTCGAACTGTGTTCAATTTGTATTCACGTTTCGCACGGATTATCAACTTGTATAATAAATAAGGATAAATGATACATATAGCTTCATATTTGCATTTTTATGTAGACAAAATGTTAAAAGTTAGACAATTTTCATTTAGCAAAAAAAATTAGTTGACAATTTTCTTTTGTCACTTTTTGAAACCCTTTTATTTAACTGTAAAAGGAAGACATTCAATAACACCATTCACAAATTATTTGGCGCACAATCCATCTCCAACGAGACTCGTCCTATTTTGATGGTCTTGTCCTAAATATTAATTTGGAATCCTTTAGAGCAACTCCAAAAGACTCTTTATATAAGCTCTTAAACAAAAATTTAAGAAATATGATCTAATTTTGTACTCCAACAATCTTCTAAATGATCCCTTAAAATTTAGCATATGTCTTCTATGCCTTATTTTTAAGGATCTCCTAATCCTCCCTTATTTAATTTTCACCAATAAAATATTCAATTCCCTCCTTTTTTCCAACATCTTTTTATCTCTCTTTCTAACGTTTCTCTCTCTCTTTATTATTATAATAATAATAAGAAACACATAAGGAGTATTGTTGGAGTAACTAAACCTAAACTTATCCTAAATGATTAAGAGTTCTATTGTTTATAATTGTTTTAAGGAATTTGCAAAGAGTCTCTTGGAGTTGCTCTTACATACTAAATTATTTTAAAATTAATCAAATTTATTCAAAACAATCTAAAAAACAATTCCAATACAAGTTAAAACCTTATAATGGAAACCATTTCCACACCGGACGAACATGCACTGAAATTACAAGATACTCAATAATCAAGTGCGCTAAATAAACTAATTAGGATAAAAAGTTTCTATCTGATAGTTACCTATATAACCATTTTAGAATTTTGGGATCCTTCTAAACTAGGGCCATGTACAATACCGTCATTTAATTTAGCGTGGCATCTCCAACTTAATTACCTCAAAATGTTTAAAAATTTAGCACCAAATTCGGTACCATTCCAAAGTCTAGTGTAAGTTTTAGAATTTTAATAAATTTCGATACTATTTTTATACTTTTTACATATATATTTAATTATAAAAATTTAATAAAAGAATTTGTGTAACTAATTTGAAGCTGAACTTGAAGATATAATTTTTGCATCATTTTCGTGTAAAAATTATACAAAAATAATTCAATGAGTTAGAGATACTCTTATGCTTCCATTAAAGATTTTTTGGAAATATTTAAAATATTTAATTTCAAATACAAATTAATAATAGGGATATTTACATAAATAAATAAGATTTTAATAATTATTTCCAATTTTACTACCACCCAACTATCTTTTCACTTCTATAAAATCATTTTTTCAAAAATACTACCTCATTATACTTTTATGTTTTCAAAATTCCAAAAATACTACCTTCCTCAATTGCAACTTTTGCAACCTCATTTGCAACTTCCAGTTTTCAAATTTCTGATTTCATGTTCTGGGGTTCAGATGTCATTTTCGACCTCTTTTTTGGACTCTAATATATATATATATATATATATATATATATATATATATATATATCGAAAATGACATCTGACAAATGGAATTTGAAATCAGAAATTTGAAAATTGGAAGTTACAAATGAGGTTGCAAGGCCCCGCCAGGGGCACTAATAATTGGTGAATTTGTGTTGCAAGGCCCCGCCTGGGACACTCATAATTGGTGAATTTGGGTTGCAAGGCCCCGCCAGGGGCACTCATAATTGGTGGATTTCTGATTTGCAACTTTCAGTTTTCAGTTGCAACTTTTACAACCTCAATTGCAACTTTTGCAACCGCAGTTGCAACTGAGGTTGCAAAAGTTGCAACTGAGGAGTTGCAACCTCAGTTGCAACTGAGGTTGCAAAAGTTGCAACTGAAAACTTAAAGTTGCAAATCAGAAATCCACCAATTATGAGTGCCCCTAGCGGGGTCTTGCAACCCAAATTCACCAATTATGAGTGCCCCTGGCGGGGCCTTGCAACCTCATTTGCAACTTCCAGTTTTCAAATTTCTGATTTCAAGTTCCATTTGTCAGATGTCATTTTCGACCTCTTTTTTGGACTCTAATATATATATATATGGAAGCCGGTCTAGAACCACGGATGGATATCCACCAACCGCAATGTAACATTGCGACAAGCGCAATGTAACATTGCGCCAGGATTGGGTGAAAATTATTCCTGGAGAATTGTAACATTGCGCAGGGCGCATTGTGACATTGCACCTTGCGCAATGTAACATTGCGCAGGACGCAATGTTTCAATACCCCAGGTATATTTTTGTTTTTATTTTAATATAATGTTAACTTAATGTTATAATGTTTTTTAATATGATTTCAAAACAAATCTTAGTAACCGCAACTAATTACTATATTACAAATATGTTTAAATTATTTAAATATTGAAATATATTAATTACAAATAAAACTCGTATGCTTTTCAACGAGGGTTGCCTATAGTTTTTACATTTAAATTTACGTTTATTTAATTTAAGGATAAAAAATACAAAATAAAACTCTAACTGAATGATAAGGTTTCAATAAGAGTTATTTTAACTTCTTGGGTATGAACTATCATCTATATTACTACTATCGTTTGTTTTTCAACGAAGCGGTACCTCTACTGTGTACATATTAACTTACGTTTATTAAACTTAAGGATACAAAATACAAAATAAAACTCTAACCGAATGATAAGGTCTCAATAATATGTTAAGAGTTATTTTAGCTTCTTAAGAATGAACTATCATCTAACTACTATATTACTACTATCGTTTGTTTTTCAACGAAGCGGTACCTCTACTGTGTACATATCAATCACAATGTTTATTAAACTTAAGGATACAAAATACAAAATAAAACTCTAACTGAATGATAAGGTCTCAATATATGTTAAGAGTTATTTTAACTTCTTAAGAATGAACTATCATCTAACTATCATCTATATTACTACTATCGTTTGTTTTTCAACGAAGCGGTACCTCTTCTTTGTACCTATCAACTTACGATTATTAAGATACAAATTACAAAACAGAACTCTAACTTAATTCATAAGGTCATAGTTGCATAACTACATACATTCAAACAAAATTTACAACTAAATATTCAAATTAATTGAATTAAATTTTTATTCAACTAAATTAAGTTAATTGAACTAAATTAAGTATTTTTAATGCGATAATAATGATTTTTTTACTTTTAAATAATTAAATATACATTAAAAATAATGGAGCAATGTTTCATTGCGCCTGGGGCAATGAAACATTGTGCCAGCTGCATTTGGCGCAATGATACATTCCTTTATGGCGCAATGAAACATTGCGCCTAATTCCACTAGCGCAATGAAACATTGCGCCTCTTTCGTAGATATCTTTTATTTATTTAGGTTGGTGGTGGTGGGTGGCTAGAATGGGGCACTGTTTCATTGATCCAGAAAACAGAAAAACATCCTAGACCCCTTAACTCACTTTACTACTTTACACTTTATTACTTTAACCTTTCTAAATCTAAATTCTTCCAACAATGACTCATTCTTCAATCCATCCTCTTTCTCTCAACCGTGAACTCTGGCTACCATCACTTTCTAAATCAATGTTCTTCCAAATCCTTAAATTCTCCCACTCTTCCAATATTCTCCCATTCTCCCAACATACTTAAAAATTTTCCATTCTCCTAACATCCTTAAAAAAATATCTTTTAAGGTTTCAAAGTGCAATTTTGCTTATCATTTGGAGGTCAAATATTATCAAAAAAGGTTAGTTTTTTTGGCAACATATTTATTTAATGATTTTAGTTCATCTAGTGAGGAGCATAATGATTATGATTATGAAGTTACTACGCCCGCTAGAAAAAATCCGGTTTCTCGAAAATTATTTATTGATGAAATAATAGATGTCGATGACTATGATAATGTGGGTAAAGAAAAGATGAATGTGGATGATGATGATGATGCGGGAAAAAATGATGTTATTAAAGGTAAAAATAAGGTGAATGTAGAAAATGATGGTGAAGATTATAATGAAGATGATGGTGATATTAATATCGGAAACGAAAATTGTGGGTTTAAATTTCCGAATATTAATGATGTTGTGCCTAGTGTTGGTATGATTTTTGACACATTAGATGAGGCGACAAAATTTTATAGGGATTATGGTCGAAGTGTCGGATTCGAGATAATAATTAGGAATACGCATAATCATTTAGGAACTAAGGATCCATCATCCCAGTTTTTTATTTGTCGGAAGGGTGGAAGAACAAAACCATTGAATTTAATGGGTCGTGATAAAGGAAAACGTATTAGAGATGTAATTCCACGAACAAATTGTCAAGCCCGCATGTGCGTAGTTCATAAAGTGCAAACAAATAAATGGATTATAAGTTCGGTCGTATTAAAACACAATCATGCTATGGTGACACCGGATAAGGTTCAATTTTTTCAAAGGTCACAAAACATAGAATATTTACGTACATTTAATATTAATTATAAATGTTACATTGCGACCTGGGGCAATGAAACAATGCGACCTGGCGCAATGTAACATTGCGCCTGGTGGTTGGCATTCCGGAGCCACCCGTGTTTGTGGAAGGGCACCATATATATATATATATATATATATATATATATATATATATATATATATATATATTAGAGTCCAAAAAAGAGGTCGAAAATGACATCTGAACCACAGAACATGAAATCAGAAATTTGAAAACTGGAAGTTGCAAATGAGGTTGCAAAAGTTGCAATTGAGGAAGGTAGTATTTTTGGAATTTTGAAAACAAAGTCGGTATTTTTAGAATTTTAGAAAGATTGGTAGTATATATTTAAAAATCTAATAGTTCACATGGGTAGTTTTGAAACTATCCCTTAATAATATTATTATATAATGTCATTTTTCAAGACATGATGCTAAGCTATCATTTATATTCTTAAATCTCATAACAATTGTTTCATTATTCATTATTAATTGAAAAACTTACTACAATATATGAAAATCTCAATTTATATTATCAAATAATCATTCACCAAATTAGCATAGCATATATGTTTGAGTAAAGTGATTCAAGCATTTAATCAAACATATAGATGATTCAAGAATTTAATCAAATACATAAAAAGCAAGGCATGAACAAGAATACCCTACATCTCCAAATAGCTAGCATAGCACATAACTTACAAATGTACTTAAAATACAACATGATAACATATCAACAAAAGATCCTCTAATTTCATCATATGTTAATTAATAACCTAAAACGAACAATACTATGAATTCAAAATTTGAAACTTTAAAAAGGATTAAAGAGAAAACAATATGTAAAGATAAATACAACTTAGTGACTCACCTTAGTAGTTGATGGGTTGTGAAAGATGATAAAAGAATTTATTAGAAGTGCCAAGTTTGTGCAAGTTAGTCAATGATGAAACTAGTGAGGAAACTAGTGAAGGATAAGATTGTATATAGTATTTTTATTATTTTATTTATTTCATCAATACTTTTTTTATGATATATCCAAATTCAATTTTTATATGATGTTTCAATTTTTGACATATATTAATGGGTAAAAAATTAAACAGTAAATTTTTGGGCTTTATTCATAAATATCCAAGTTCAAAAACTTTTCTGAAAAAGTTATTTTTCTAAAAAAATTAGTTTACAAAAATATCAAAATATTTGCAAAAATACGGAGGTTGCATATGTGGTTGCATATGCAACTGGATGCAACCACATATGCAACTGAATGTAACCAACCACATATGCAACTGAATGCAATATACTGCGCAGTCAAAAAATGCAAATTCAAATTGTTTGTATATAAGGGCAGAGCATCCACATATGTAAATTCAATTTTTAATTACAATTACGTATAAGGTTAGTTGCATACAACCACATATGGAACTGGATGCAACCACATAACCAACTGAATGCAACCAACCACATATGCAACTGGATACAACTGAATGCATTTTGCTGTACAGCCAAAAAATGCAAATTCCACTTCCTTGTATATTAGGGCGGCGCAGCCACATATGTAAATTCAATTTTCAATTACGTATAAGGTTAGTTGCATGCAACCATATATGCAACTGGATGCAACCACATACAACTGAATGCAACCAACCACATATGCAACTGAATGCAACCTCCGTATTTTTGCAAATAAATTGGTATTTTTGCAAATATTTTGAGAAGATGGTAAAATTGTAAAAAAAACTTTAAAAAATCAGTATTTTTGGTAAATACCCTAAATTTTTATCCAATATCAAATTAAAATTTAGATAAAGATTTTTTTTTTGATATGAATATTAAAAATAATAATTATATTCAAATACGATTGTTTTTTAACACTTCAATATGAATATTATAAAGTCAAAAACAATGGAATGGAAGAATTTCTTTTTACGGGTAAGAATTTCTATTTTAATATAGATATTTAACATTTTTTATTTACATGCTTTATTTTATTTTTATTTTTTGACGAACAAATAGTAGATTTCAATAAACAGAACAGAACACATGTCCGGACAAATCCCCAATTGCTGATACAACTAGGTTAGAAAACAAGTAACAAACTAAAAACAATTAGCTACTTTGTTTCCTGATCGTTTAACACACAAAATTTAACAATTCTTGAAACTAATAATGAAATCGAAGACATCCCAAGCAATCCAAAATGCACCAACATCCTTAAAAGCAACAACATCACAATTGACCTTATCACATAAAAACCAATGTTAGCTTAGTGTTCAGAAACCCCAATATAGGTTAGAGTAGCGACACCCTAGCTATCTACATGTCGAATACTAGTTATATAAATGCCGAAAGTGGAAACCCCCAAATGATTAACTTTTTTGTTTGTAAAAGATGAGCTCTTGCAATAATTACCACCATCCTAGCTTCGACGCTGGCTTTCCAGATCCCCAAAAACATCAACAGAATCATTCTCAATATATCCGACACCGAAATACGCTAAACAAAAAATTGAACATTATAGTAACCTATGTCAAAAGACAAGACTAGCAACCATGTCAAAAGACAAGACTAGCAAATTTATTTTACTAAGAAATAATGAAAATATTAAGAAATATGGTAATTAGAAGAGAAAGTGGGAGAATAGTGTGGATTTGTGAGAAAGGGAAGAAGGCTTTAGTGGAGAAAATGGAGTAGATTTGAAAAAGGGGAAGATGGCTTTGAGGGACTAGCTGCTAGGTTCCTAAGACGACTCTCATAAAAATGTACGAAAACACTTTTATTACTATTAGCTTAAAACTCATGCGATGCACGGATTTGTTTTAATATTATATGATTTTTTCATTAATTTGAATTAATTTTTTTAAAACATGAATTTTGGAGGTTTAAATTTTTAAATAAGATGATTTGATAATAATTATATAAATGTTATTCGTGATATTTCTAGAAAATGAGGGATTTTAGTTAGAAAATATATAAAAGAGAGTAGGTTTTAGTTGAAAAAGGTAATCGGTTAATTATTAGTAATTATTAAATTATAATTATATTTTATTAAATAGAATACCCATGATATAATTGGAAAAAGATAGGTCTTAGTTAGAGAAAATTTAAAAGGTAAAATGTTTTAGCTAAAAAGGGTAATTGATTATTTTATTGTAATTATGATTTAATTATGTTAGTTTACTAAATAAAATTACTGGTAATGTTTTTAGAAAAGGAGATATTAATGTTACCCGTGATATTTCTAGAAAAAGTGGGATTTTAGTTAGAAAATATAAAAGATATGATATGTTTGAGCTGAAAAAGGTAATCAGTTAATTATTAATATTATAATATTATTATTTCATTTCTTAAATAAAACCGCCTGTAATATAATTGGAAAGAGAGAGATTTTAGTTAGATAAAATATAAAAAGTAACGTGAAAATTAAAAAGGTGACATGTTTTAGGTAAAAAAAGGTAATTGATTAGTTTATAGTAATTATAATTTAATTATCTTATTTTATTAAATAAAATTGCACGTAGTATTTTTATAAAATGAGAAATTAATGTTACCCGTGATATTCCTAGAATAAAAAATTTAATTAGAAAAAATAGAAAAGATGATACGTTTTAGCTGAAAAGGCAATCAGTTAATTATTAATATTATAATATTATTATTTTATTTTTATTAAATAGAACTTCACGTGATATAATTGGAAAAAGCAAGATTTTAGCTGGAGAAAAGGCTTAAAAAGGTAGCCGCCCATGATATAATTGGAAAAAGAGTGATTTTAGTTAGTGAAAAGAGAAAAGGTAACGTGTTTTGGCTGAAAAAGGTAATTGATTAGTTAATATTAATTATAATATAATTATAATATTTTATTAAACAAAATTGCTCATAGTGTTTTTAAAAAAGGTGAAATTTAGTTAGATAAAATATAAAAGATATTGTATTTTACCTGAAAAAAGAAATTATTTAGTTATTGAAAAAAGGAAATTGATTACTGAAGGAGAAATTTTAGTTAGATAAAATATTAAAGATATTGTATTTTACTTGAGAAAGGAAATTATTTAGTTATTGAAAAATAGAATAGATAATACGTTTAACCTGAAAAAAGAAATTGATTATTGAAAAATAGAATAGATAATATGTTTAACCTGAAAAAGGAAATTGATTAGTTAGTATGATGAATTTTATTTGTAATTAAGTAAGGATGAATAAGTAAATTTAACAGATACCGTACTAACCAATGTTTCGGCTTTTATATAATAGTATAGATGTCTTCTTTCCTTGAATTATGTGCTTTATTTTATTAAAATATATAATGAGTAACACTTTACGGAGAATTTCTATATAAGTCTGATTCAAATGACTAGAATCAAAACTTAAAAGAGAAATGAATAACCACAAACTATCGTTGAATTAATCTCAGTTTAATTACTTAGATTTGATAATGCAATCAACAAAAATTATATACAAATCAATTATAAAAGTAAGGAAGCAACTAAAAGTATTTGAATTAATTAATTTGATGAAATATTAATGAATGACAATTTTCTTACACATACAGTAGAACCTCGATAAATGAATATTCGATAAACGAATAAACTCATCAAATGAATAATTTTTTTTGGTCCCGATATAATAGAGACAGTGTATTTTTGATCTCGATAAATGAATAATCTCGATTAATGAATAAAATTTTCCAGTCCCGAGCATATTCATTTATCGAGGTTTAACTGTAATATCAATGTGTATCTTTTTCTACGTAATTAAATGTGTCTACTTAGAATATTTAAGAAGATCATACTTTATATAAAATATTTAATTATATGTCGGCTCTATATATTCAACACCTATTCTACTTACTAGCATTTTGCACGTACTTCGTACACGGCATCTTATTTAATTTAAAATGATAATACCAAAAATTTAACAAATTTGATTGATTTCTTAAAACATACTCCCTCCGTACCTTAATTCTTTTCCTATTTTGACTTTTTACACTGTTCATTGTAAGCGATTGACTACTAATTTATGCATAATTTATAAGATAAAATATAGTCATGAGTGATTTTATTTGATTCGTATTTGTGAGTACTTTAATACAGTGAAATTTTTATATTAAGTACTAAAACGAATTTAAAGATATTAACGATCAAAAGTGTGCATTGGCAAGCATGATAATGATTAACAGGAAAAGAAATAAGGGACAGAGGGAGTATCATTTAATTTAAATTGACAATACCAAAAATTTAACAAATTTGATTGATTTCTTAAAAAGATATTGTATGCAATTATATAAATAATAACAATGTTGAAAATTTATTCAATCCATCAAAATCTGCAATAAAAGTAATAAATATTTTTACAAATATTGTTCTCTAATTGAAAACAATAATAAATTGTCTTCATTATTTAAATGCGGAAATGATAATCCCTTCACCCCCAATGGCTCCAAAACATTAAATGGCTCCAAAACATTAAACCTCATATAATATCAAAAACATATTATATTAACTATGAGACCTCATAGTTAATATAATATGTAAATGTTGGAGAACAATGAGACCACATTTCAAGCAATTTTTAATTTTTTTTATGAATGGATAGAGGGTAGAATTATAAGACTTTTGTGTGAATATGTCCCTAGCGGGGCCCTTTAAAATAGTTTGAAATGTTGCGAATATGTGTGTTCTCATTTTAATTTTTTTTATGAATGGATAGAGGGTAAAATTATAAAACTTTTTTTGTGAAGATGCCCCTAGCGGAGCCCTTTAAAATAGCTTGAAATGTAGTGAATATGTGTGTTCTCATTGTTCTCATTCTCACCAGAGCGTGACCATTAAACTCTATTAGTAAATTCATGTATGAAAATACAGTGTATATATATTATTAATATAGATTCTTTTATTAAAAATAAGTAAATTATACAATTAAATAAGCAAGCCAAAATATCAGATAAATATTCTAGTAGATTTATAGTTTATGTTCAAATTAAGGTCTTTCACCATGGCTCTCGCTTTCTGAAATTGTTGAATTTTTATTTTATTGACTTTAATATATTAAAAGTATGTTCTTATTGAAACGAATATAATAATTTGAATTTGAATATATTTTTAAACTACTAATTTTGATGGGTTGTTAATTTTTTTGTGATCAACTTAGAGGGGTGACCAAAAATAAAATTAATGAGAATACATAAACCCATTACCCACGTTATGATAAACAATACCTAAAAAATGGAAGTTGCTTATGTAGTAGTTCAAACTTGTTAATTACTTCAATACTTCATTAGCTTGATCATCATGTGGACCATCTTTCTTTTTATCACTTATGTTGCAGCTATGTAGTCTATCTGTAACTAACATCTTTCTTTTTATCACTTATGTTGTTGCTATGTAGTCTCTATCTGTAACTAAACATCTCTCTCTGCTTTTAATCTATATTTATAAATGCAAACTTCTTCTTGTATTGTATTTTGTTGTTATCACAAAATTACGCAAGCGCACGTAGTCACAAGTAATATAATTTAAGTTCGTTCCGCAGAGATCTAGTTAAGTTTTAATCAGAAGATATGCCTATGCAACAATGTATGGTTTTAATTCACTGTTAAGAAAAGTAACAAATTGGGGTTTAATTATCTAATTTAACTAAGATGCAAATTATAAAACTAAGAATTAAATTAACTAATGAGATTGAATTCGAATTACTTATATGAGAATAAACATGGGATCCTAACTTCATTAAATACTTCCCTTAGATCTGACGCCTTTAATCACTATATGCAATAAATTGATATCTGATCGGATAACACGAAATAAGTACACGCTACCTGTCAGCATACGTATACCAAACTAAACATACATCCACAAAAGAGATATAAGATGAATAGACACCAATTATGCTTAGACCCTATATGTCTATAGAATTTGAAAACATAACGGTTGAAGAGCAGGTTATCCATTAAGATCATATAAGGTAGTATAAGTATTTTCATCTCACACCACGAATCATATTGATAAACAATTATGAACCTATGCTAGCATGGCAAGTTCTAAATCTCAAGATCCACTTTCACTTCACAAGAGATTAACAAATTAGATGTTCGCGACGCATCTATCAATTAGGCATAACCATACGAGGATATTAATTATACACCACACACATATCTTTAAAGCATCAAGATACTAAGTTCCATAAATAAATCCGTTAGAATCCCATGACAACGATTAATTGAACCGTTCATCGTCATGGGATTTGATAAAAACATGATAATTAACAAGATATGAATAAAAGTAATAATGATATTAATAAAAAGAAGAGTTGAGAAAACAAATCTAGAATTTAGAATTCGTCTAAGAAAAGAATACAAAAGATGAAGTAGATCTAGATCAGTTGCTTGTCACGAGCTTGAATCTTTCTCTCCTTTTCTCCCTTGCAAATCTATGCTATAATAATTAATTCTATGTAATGATATGATATTACAATGATACAATGAGTTTAGATAGACCCTAGAATTCTTGTCCAACAAGAAAAGTCCAAAAATACCAATCAGATTCAAAACAGGAAAGTTATGGAGAGTTTTTAGTGCAATTTTCGGAATGGACATGTACATCGGGGGTACTAGGCCGCAGCCTACCTTGCTAGGCCGCAGCCTAGCAGAAATTTTGTCCATCTCTAGGCCGCAGCCTACCTTACTAGGCCGCAGCCTAGCAGCAATTCTGTTGGAAAAATTTCAGCATGCTAGTTCCTTCGTTTTTTCTTCGTTTTGCCTCCGTTTCCTTCCGTTATTCTTCTCAAAACTTTCATACTTCATTTCCTTGACTCCAAATCTCCCCAAAGATTATGTGGAAGACCTCATTCTTCATTAAGACTTCAAAACCACACCGAAATCAATTGAAATCTCCAACCATTCCCAATTATTTAGAACCCTGCACAACTACACAAAACACATAAAAAATACAACAAACTTGAGGCCAAGTAAATCAATTCAAGCCGATATGGAACGCTCCAAGTGGATAATAAATCCACTTATCACACCCCCAAAATTAAACTGATGCTTGTCCTCAAGCATAAACAATTAAAAACTATCTAACTAGTACCACTTCCGTAGGTGATCACGGTTGTATTTGGCATATGCAACAAGTCCTTTAATCCCCTAGGCAGCCCTAGTGGACGAGTAAGGTCTCGTGAGGGCCTATAGTGAATGTACCCACAAAATCCATTTAACCAAATGCAATGCAATGCATGAATGCAACTAATATGAAAAATGCAAAGATCCCCTTCAAACTCACCAAAACCAACTAACAAGCAAACATCTCAAAGAATGCAAATAAATCCAAGTAGAGCTCGACTAAGTCCCCGTATACTAACAATACATGAACAGAAACGTGCGTGTGTGCATGCTCATCAGAAATACTCCCAAAACTAGGTCAAAAATCATACATGTCCTTCACCAAGACAATCACAGGTTTATAAATAGAATAAACTGTAGACACTTCATAACCTAGGAACACCTCCATCCTTATTCAAGTTAACCAGGAATTCATGCTTTATTACTATACTACGACACTATATACAATACACATGCTTATTTAACTGTGCAATGAGTGAGACCCCAAAAGGCTTATACAATAATACCCATGTAGCGAGTGTTAGGTCAGCAATCCCAAACCACAACGGCTTTAGGTTACTAGGACTAAGTCCCCTCAGACTTAATTACTCGAGTATTAAAGAGCTCACTCGTGGCTAATTTTGCATTTTAAACAATTAAACTATTGACTTTTTTTTCTGTTTTTTTTTTCTGGATTTTTTTTATATATGCAATCTGGAATAAGCCTTTCTCATTTCCAACCCTAGACTACTCATAGCATGAAATATGAGCCGGCTACTAGCAATTGACGCCTAGCCATTATTGACAAATATTACAACTAGCATGAAATCCCTGGTTTCCCCCAAACTTAGACTTTAGTGCTCCTACGCCATCAAGGGAATAATGAAAATTCTAAATATAAACAGGTGATTAAATCTCAAAATATCCAAAACAGGCATGACCCTAACCTAGCCCAAAAGCACCCAATGAGACTGTGAAATTATTGTGTTTCCGAAGCATGCAAGTCAATTTCGTAGGAACTATAAATCAACCCTCTACTCATCATTACCACACTCAATTAAACATCTACCTACCAATCAGAATCAGCTCGTCCTAAGGGATCATGAAATATGCATGCCATGAAAATGCAACTAACATGAACTCACATGATATACGAAAATAAAAACAGAGTCCTATATGAAACAAACGTAGATAACACAAACAAAACAATCATGCATGAACTACCACTACTATGCAAAACATGATATCCTATATGAACACATAATACAACAACAAATACAACTACTAATCCCCCAAATCACCCCAAAACTTAAAATATTCAATGCCCTCATTGAATGGAAGTAAATATGAGGAATAGCAGAAACATACCTACTCATCAGAGTCATCACTCTCATCGGGTGAATCTGGTGAATACTGAGTCCGTGCTCCAAACAGAGGCCACTGAACAGGAGTACCTGGCGACCGAAAAGCTGTATCCAACGCACTGGCCATGTCCTCTGAATACTCGCGGTGGCGGACATTCAAAGCATCCATCCTCCTAGTCATAGAATCCATACGCCTAGTCATACCACGGAAGTAACCATCCAAAACCACCATATCTACCATACCCTGAGGCGGAGCTGCTCTCGAACTCCCAGCTTTATCAACTCTCGGTGCACGTGGCGGAGCGCCCGCTCCCTCACCACTAGCACCATCAACAATATATCCTAACCCTCTAGGATGCGGACTGCCTCCCTGCCATCCCCCCATCTTATCAATAGTAGTATCAGTAATATGATTAGCCGGTTGCTGCAACAGCTCATTATCATCCCAACGAACATTAGCAACCATACACGCACCAGCAACTATAGAAGCATGGGGAATCGGTGTATTTGAACCTCTACGCAAGAACCGAAGAATGTTCTCATGCATAATATAACCCACATCAACATACTTCCCCTTCAAAATGGCCCAATTAATAATAGCTCTCTCCACCGTCACGTCATTCGGATGCGTCGATGGTAAGATATTAGCACAAATAAACAAATTCCACGCCCGTGCGAACTTGTTCATACTCTTTGCAAGAAAAGTAGTACGCTCACCGGTGTCCGGCCGTATTTTCAAAACTGTACCCGGCACACAAATCTCTTCTATAATAGCATCCAAATCCACCTCCTCTCGAGTCTTCCTAGCCCAATCTTCCACCCCTCTCGGCTTAGGAGGTTGTCCAAAAATTGGACGAAGAGCAGCCGTCCGATAATCCACCCTCATACCACGAACTACACATAAACCATTCTGCTCTGCCTTAGCATTTGCATAGAATTCCCGCACAACACCCAAAGGAACCGCATAAAGCCCCTCACAAAATCCTTCCCAACCAAGCTCTTTGATCATAGCCACTAATCCCACATGAGTCACCGGTAAAAACCCTCCATATTTAGCTACCGGTCTCTCCATTAACTTATTATACTCCACTTGCGCCTCCGCATTCAAAAACCTCTCAACACTAGCTTCCTCATCCGAAGATGGACGAGTACTAGAACTACCTCTCTGACGCTTCGGAGCCTTTACAAACAATTTCCAACTCAAGCAAGAACACCAATTACCCAACAATACTTCAAACCAAAATTATCCCAAAATAACAAGCACGCACAAAATTCGTAATTTTTGCAAGCCACAAATTCGTAAATAATAACAAGAATAAACGAAAAGATTACCCAATACGAATCGGAGAGGTGAACTTGCAATGAAAAAGCCCCAAAACTTGAATCCTTCTTGAAATTGAAATTGGAGTGGAGGTTTAGAGATTTTAAATTAGGGATTGGGTTTGTAAAAAGAGGAGTAGAATTGGGATTTTTGTGTGTAAAAACACACTTTTTTAAACATAATACACGACCTGGACAGAAAGGGGACTGCGCTGCGGCCTGGAACGAAATCTGTTTGTTGCTGAAAATTTCTTTTGCTATTATTTTTTTTTAAACACACTTAATCTCACGCACAGACAGAAGGAGTTGTACGTCGGGGCTTGGTCACGCGCGCTGCAGCCTGGTGTGCTTCCTGGCGACTGAAAAAATTTTGTGTTTTTTTTTTTAGAGAAACAATAATACAACAAATGATACATCTTTGCATGGGTTGCCTCCCAAGTAGCGCTCGTTTAATGTCACTAGCTTGACATTCTTCTGATAATTCACGTAGACACCAAAATGGCGGAAACCTTCTCACGGTCAAACGAACCTCCATAATAATGCTTCAGCTGCTGTCCATTCACTTTGAAAGCATGATCCGGTGTTGTTTCATAAATTTCAATAGCTCCATGTGGATACACCGTCTTAACAATAAACGGACCCGACCACCGTGACTTGAGTTTACCCGGAAAAAGCTTGAGGCGAGAATTAAATAACAACACTTGTTGACCCGGTACGAATGCCTTGGGCGTCAACCTTTTATCATGCCACCTCTTGACCTTCTCCTTATATGTTTTATTATTTTCATAAGCTTGCTTACGAAATTCCTCAAGTTCATTTAATTGAAGCAACCGCTTTGCACCCGCAGCCTTGATATCCAAGTTCAACTTCCTCAAAGCCCAATAAGCTTTGTGTTCTAATTCTGCAGGCAAATGACATGCTTTCCCATAAACTAACTGAAACGGAGACATACCTAGAGGAGTTTTGTAGGCAGTTCTGTTTGCCCACACAGCTTCATCCAACTTCAACGACCAATCCTTACGAGACGGATTCACCACTTTCTCCAGAATTCTCTTGATCTCTCGGTTAAAACTTCATCTTGACCATTAGTTTGAGGGTGATAAGTAGTGGCAACACGATGCATCACATTAGACCTTGCCATCAACGTAGTAAATTGATGATTGCAGAAATGTGTCCCCTCATCACTAATTATAGCACGTGGTGTCCCGAAACGCGTGAAAATTTGCTTATGCAAGAAATTCAATACCACCTTAGCATCATTGGTCGGCAATGCCTTAACCTCGACCCATTTAGACACATAATCCACTGCTAGTAAGATGTACTGATTGTTGCACGAAGAAACAAAAGGTCCCATGAAGTCAATTCCCCACACATCAAAGATCTCCACCTCAAGAAGCATGTTAAGAGGCATCTCGTTCCTTCTAGATATATTGCCAACCCTTTGACATCGATCACAACTCACTACAAACCGATGAGCATCCTTAAACAAGGTAGGCCAATAGAAACCTGCTTATAGCACATGAGCTGGTGTCTTTTCTCCACCATAATGGCCACCATAAACAGTTGAATGGCAATCTCGCAACACACTCTCCGTCTCACTATTCGGAATACATCGTCTGATCATCTGATCTGCTCCTTGTCTAAATTGAAATGGCTCATCCCAACGGTACCACTTCACATCATGTAGAAACTTCTTCCTTTGAGCACTCGAAAGATCTAGAGGAATAACATTGCTCACCAAATAGTTCACAAAATCTGCAAACCATGGCTCTTCATCTTGCACTCCAAAAAGCTGCTCATCTGGGAAAGATTCATTAATAAGAGATTTGTTATACGAATCCTTACCGTAATCCTCCAAGCGTGAGAGATGATCCGCTACTTGATTTTCCGTGCCTTTCCTATCTTTGATTTCCACATCAAACTCTTGCAAAAGAAGCACCCAACGAATCAATCTAGGCTTTGAATCCTTCTTCGACATGAGATATCGAATAACAGCATGATCCGTGTACACAATCAACTTAGTACCAAGCAAATAAGATCTGAATTTCTCAAAAGCATGACAACTGCTAACAACTCCTTCTTCGTAGTGGTGTAGTTAAGCTGTGCATCGTTAAGGGTTTTACTAGCATAGTAAACCACATGAAAAATTTTATCCTTCCTTTGACCAAGCACAGCTCCAACAGCATAGTCACTAGCATCACACATTAGCTCGAACGGTTCCTCCCAATTAGGTGCGGTAATGACAGGTGTAGTAGTCAACTTTTTCTTCAAGAGCTCAAAAGCTGCAAGGCACTCATCATCAAACTTGAAAGGAACATCCTTCTCCAACAGGTTGCACAAAGGTTTAGAGATCTTCGAGAAGTCTTGAATGAATCGCCGATAGAATCCCGCATGCCCAAGAAAACTGCGAATTCCTTTAACAGAGATAGGAGGAGGAAGATTTTCAATTGTCTCCACCTTAGCCTTATCCACTTCAAGCCCCTTACTAGATACCTTGTGCCCAAGAATAATCCCTTCTTGCACCATAAAGTGACACTTCTCCCAATTAAGTACCAAATTGGTCTCCACACAACGTTTCAATACCAAGCCAAGATTATGCAAACACTCGTCATATGAAGTACCAAAAACTGAGAAGTCATCCATAAAAACCTCAACATTCATGCCAATCATGTCCGAGAAAATAGCCATCATGCACCTTTGGAAAGTAGCAGGAGCACCACAAAGTCCGAAAGAAACTCGACGAAAAGCAAAAGTGCCAAAAGGACATGTGAATGTGGTCTTCTCTTGATCTTCCGGAGCAATACAAATCTGATTATAGCCCGAATAACCATCAAGTAAACAATAATACTCGTGTCCCGCCAACCTGTCTAACATCTGATCAATGAATGGAAGAGGAAAGTGATCTTTTCTCGTGGCTTTATTGAGCTTCCGATAGTCAATGCAAACTCTCCATCCCGTGACTGTCCGAGTAGGGATGAGCTCGTTCTTCTCATTAGCAACAACTATCATACCTCCTTTCTTTGGCACACATTGAACCAGACTCACCCAAGAACTATCTGAGATAGGATAGATAATACCAGCATCTAACCACTTTAGAATTTCCTTCTTCACCACCTCTTTCATAATAGGATTGAGTCTTCGCTGATGTTCAACAGTAGGCTTAGCACTTCTAGCAGAATTTTATGCATGCAATAAGAAGGGTTGATTCCCTTGATATCTGCTATGGTCCAACCAATTGCTGACTTGAACTCCCTCAGAATTCGCAAGAGCTTTTCTTCCGCACTAGCTGACAAGTTAGAAGCAATAATAACAGGTAATGTAGATGCATCACCAAGAAAAGCATACCTCAAGTGTTCGGGAAGTGGTTTGAGTTCAAGTGTCGGAGCTTCCTCAATAGATGGTTTAAGATGCCCCTCTGAATTTTTAAGCTCCGCTAACCCCAAGTTATTCAAAAGGCAAGTCAAATCTCCTTTTCCAAGGAGCTGAATTTAGCTGCTAAAGTTGCTCGGCTATTTCCTCATCTTCAAAATCAGAGTCACCAACTAAAACTTTTTCCAAAGAATCTGACTTAAGCAATTGCTCACTTTCCATAGTAACTGTAGAATCGACAAAATCCACCTTCAAGCATTCTTCTTCATCTGAGGGAAATTTCATTGTATTGAACACATTAAAAGTGACATTCTGGTCTTGCACCCTCATAGTGAGTTCCCCTTTCTGCACATCAATCAAAGTTCTTCCCGTAGCCAAGAATGGTCTTCCCAAGATTATGGGAATCTTCTTATCCTCTTCAAAATCCAAGATAACAAAATCAGCAGGGAAGATGAGCATATCAACTTTCACCAAAACATCCTCCACTATGCCTCTAGGATATGTAACAGATCGATCAGCCAACTGCAAAGAGATGTTAGTTGGCTTTGGCTCCGGTAATCCAAGTTGCAAATAAACTGACAAGGGCATAAGATTTATGCTAGCCCCCAAGTCACACAAACATTTGCTGAATGAAAGGTTACCAATAGTGCATGGAATGGTGAAACTTCCCGGATCTTTCAATTTAGGTGGCAACTTCTGCTCCAGAACGGCACTACACTCCTCCGTTAAAGCAACGGTCTCTAATTCGTCGAGCTTCAATTTACGAGAGAGAATACCCTTCATGAACTTGGCATAGCTCGGCATCTGTTCAAGGGCTTCCGCAAAAGGAATGTTAATCTGCAATTTCTTGAACACTTCTAAGAACTTAGCAAACTTCTTAGCCAAATTCTGCTTCTGGAGTCTTCTAGGATATGGAGGAGGAGGATAGATCTGAGTATTCTTTGTAGACTGCTCCAGAGAAGCTTTAACAGGTTCCTTGCTCTTTTCTACTTCACCATCTAGCTCATCAGCTACTAAGTCAGATTTCTCAAATTCAGGCACTGCAAATTTTTCAACTGACTGATTCTACTCTTCTTCATCTTCCTTAGCGGTTGATTTAGGATCTGATGTCACCTTTCCTGATCTCAAAGTCACAGCTTTCACCTGTTCTTTGACATCCCTCCTACCTGGATTAATCTCTGTGTCACTAGGAAGAGTTCCAGGTTGCCTACTAAGTAAGGCACTTGCAAGCTGTCCCATCTGGTTTTCCAAGGTCTTTTGAGAAGCTGACAGGTTTTTAATCATCATCCTCAACTCATCCATCTCTGATTTTTCATTAGAAGGTTGCCCCGCATGAGCCTGGGGTTGCTGCTGAAATCCCTGAGGTTGATATGGTTGCCTTGGAGCATACGGCTGTTGATAGCGCTGGTTGAATGGCTTCGCTTGCTGTCCCTGAAACTGCTGCTGATAAGGTTGTTGAGCACCTTGATTGTTGCTCCATCTGAAGTTGGGATGATTCCTGTTGTTTGGATGATAGGTGGTTGGAACTGGTGCCGCAGGTCTCTGGAAATTACTCAAGAACTGTGCTGATTCAGAAGAGATAGCACACTGATTCGTCTCATGTGCGCCCGCACAAAGCTCACAAACACTAGCCACCTGCTGAACTCCATAATTTGCAAGAGAATCCACCTTCATAGTCAAAGCCTTCAACTGAGCGGCAATTGCTGAAGCTGTATCCACTTCAAAATACCTGCTACCTTGCCTTGAGAAAGCCTCTGGGTTGGATTCTGATATTCATTGGCAGCCATCGTCTCAATAAGATCATAAACTTCATCGTAGCTCTTAGCACATAGAGCTCCTCCTGATGCTGCATCTAGCATAGGTCTAGATTGTGCTCCCAATCAGGCATGCCATGATGTGGACACCTACGCAGCATCTCCTTGTATCGTTCCTAGGCCTCACACAAAGACTCTCCAGATTGTTGCTGAAATTGAGTTAGCTGGTTCCTTATTGCTGCAGTTTTCGCCATAGGAAAGAATTTAGTAAGAAACTTCTGAGCAAGATCCTCCCAGGTAGTAATGGAATCAGGTGGTAGAGAGTGTAACCAGCCCTTGGCCTTATCCTTCAGAGAAAATGGGAAAAGTCTCAACTTGATAGCATCATCCGACACACCATTGAACTTGAAAGTATCACAGATCTCGATAAAGTCCCGAATATGCATGTTAGGATCCTCCGTAGAAGCACCCCCAAACTGAACCGAATTTTGTAGCATCTGAATAGTGCCCAGCTTGATTTCAAAGTTATTAGCCGTGATGGCCGGCCTGATAATACTAGACTGGATGTCATTGATCTTTGGCTCTTAAAATTCCTTCAAAGCCTTAGCTGCTGCTGCATCTCCCATCGCTACTATAGTTTCAGCTTCCTCGTTCTTATTCTCTAAATTCTCTATACGATCGTCTTCCGCCAGTGCTTCCAAACGAGCTTGTAAGCGTGTTCGCATACAAAATTAAGCACCTGAAACACCACGAAACAAACAAACTAAGTAAGAAATCCAAGTCAGTGAACGCTAACGACCACTATTGACAAGCACCTAAACCAAAAATAAAACACCGATGATCCCCGGTAGCGGCGCCAAAAACTTGTTATCACAAAATTACGCAAGCGCACGTAGTCACAAGTAATATAATTTAAGTTCGTTTCGCAGAGATCTGGTTAAGTTTTAATCAGAAGATATGCCTATGCAACAATGTATGGTTTTAATTCACTGCTAAGAAAAGTAACAAATTGGGGTTTAATTATCTGATTTAACTAAGATGCAAATTATAAAACTAAGAATTAAATTAACTAATGAGATTGAATTCGAATTACTTATATGAGAATAAACATGGGATCCTAACTTCATTAAATACTTCCATTAGATCTGACGCCTTTAATCACTATATGCAATGGATTGATATCTGATCGGATAACACGAAACAAGTACACGCTACCTGTCAGCATACGTATACCAAACTAAACATACATCCACAAAAGAGATAGAAGATGAATAGACACCAATTATGCTTAGACCCTATATGTCTATAGAATTTGAAAACATAACGGTTGAAGAGCAGGTTATCCAATAAGATCACATAAGGTAGTATAAGTATTTTCATCTCACACCACGAATTATATTGATAAACAATTATGAACCTATGCTAGCATGGCAAGTTCTAAATCTCAAGATCCACTTTCACTTCACAAGAGATTAACAAATTAGATGTTCGCGACGCATCTATCAATTAGGCATAACCATACGAGGATATTAATTATACACCACACACAGATCTTTAAAGCATCAAGATACTAAGTTCCATAAATAAATCCGTTAGAATCCCATGACAACGATTAGCTCATAATTGAACCATTCATCGTCATGGGATTTGATGAAAACATGATAATTAACAAGATATGAATAAAAGTAATAATGATATTAATAAAAAAGAAGAGTTGAGAAAACAAATCTAGAATTTAGAATTCGTCTAAGAAAAGAATACAAAAGATGAAGTAGATCTAGATCCGTTGCTTTTCACGAGCTGAGCATGAATCCTTCTCTCCTTTTCTCCCTTGCAAATCTATGCTATGACAATTAATTCTATGTAATTATATGATATTACAATGATACAATGAGTTTAAATAGACCCTAGAATTCTTGTCCAACAAGAAAAGTCCAAAAATACCAATCAGATTCAAAACAGGAAAGTTATGGAGAGTTTTTAGTGCAATTTTCGGAATGGACAGTGGGGGTACTAGGCCGCAGCCTACCTTGCTAGGCTGCAGCCTAGCAGCAATTCTGTTGGAAAAATTTCAGCATGCTAGTTCCTTCGTTTTTTCTTCGTTTTGCCTCCGTTTCCTTCCGTTCTTCTTCTCAAAACTTTCATACTTCATTTCCTTGACTCCAAATCTCCCCAAAGATTATGTGGAAGACCTCATTCTTCATTAAGACTTCAAAACCACACCGAAATCAATTGAAATCTCCAACCATTCCCAATTATTTAGAACCCTGCACAACTACACGAAACACATCAAAAATACACCAAACTTGAGGCTAAGTAAATCAATTCAAGCCGATATGGAACGCTCCAAGTGGATATAAAATCCACTTAAATTTGTTTTCAATATTTAAAATTATGTAGCTGGAGGAGAAGAGAAAGGCTGGAGGTGTAATCTTAGTACTACAACATTACTGAAAATAAGTACAATATCATAATAGAATTTTTTGTTCAAATATAAATTGGGTCGCTCCAAATGCTGTGTAATGACAAAAAGGGGCATTAAAGAAATAAAGAAGATTAAATAAATGAAGGATAATACTGTTTACCAAAAACACAGGTCTCCGCAAGAAGCTCACTTATTCACTTTTATCTTCAAATAATGTATGATTACAAATTATAACAATCACATTTTCCACTACATATTCTCTCTCAAAAAGCCAACTAAACTGAAAAAAGGAAAAGTTAGTGCTTTATATTTTAATATGGAGCTCAAATGAAAGTGCTAAATATGAGATCATATATGAAGTGAAATTGAACGCGAGTAAAGAAGATATTTAGAGCATAAATAAGATCAATGTTGCCTGACCCAGAGGGTGAGGCTTGTGATGTGGGTCTGAGCTTCTAAGTATGCTATTCCATAGTCCCTTCGGAGACATCCCATAAAAAGTATTGTATTCCATAAGACCTTCTGTTACGTAGCATGTCTACCCATGAACCTTAAGTTGAACAAATCCATAAAGAACATGAACTTGCTTGAAAACAAAATAATGTCTATAATTATCAAATTGAGTCCCAAGATTATTTACAAATAACATGGTCTGTACTGTGTCAATGTTATTAACTGATAATCTTTCCAACTACCTTTGTTATTATGACATGTAAAATCGAAATTTGAAAGGCCTAGCAAATATTTTAAAGGTACCTTTCTGGTGTTCTGTATAATATTATAACATCGGGTAATTCATTAAAACTTTAATTCTTAAATTCCAAACTAAAATCAAAACCAAACAAATATTATCCTGTCTAATTTTTAATACTGTGAAATCAATAAAAATAATTATATAAATGTTATCCATGATATTTCTAGAAAATGAGGGATTTTAGTTAGAAAATGTAGAAAAAATGATAGGTTTTACTTGAAAAAGGTAATCGGCTAATTATTAGTATTTATATAATTATTATTTTATTTCATTAAATAGAAGATGATGCCCGATTTATCATATAATATATTTGTTGTTTTTGGTGGACGTTATGATAAACAATACCTATAAAATGGAAGTTGCTTATGTGGTTCAGGCTTGTTAATTACTTCAATACTTCATTAGTTTGATCATCATGTGGACCATCTTTCTTTTTATCACTTATGTTGCTGCTATGTAGTCTATCTGTAACTAACATCTTTCTTTTTATCACATATGTTGTTGCTATGTAGTCTATCTGTAACTAAACATATCTCTCTGCTTGTAATCTATATTTATAAATGCAAACTTCTTCTTGTATTATATTTTGTTTTCAATATTTAAAATTATGTAGCTGGAGGAGAAGAGAAAGGCTGAAGGTACAATCTTAGTACTACAACATTACTGAAAATAAGTACAATATCATAATAGATTTTTTTGTTCCAATCTAAATTGGGTCGCTCCAAATGCTGTGTAATGACAAAAAGAGGCATTAAAGAAATAAAGAAGATTAAAAAAATGAAGGATAATACTGTTTACCAAAAACACAGGTCTCCGCAAGAATCTTACGTATTCACTTTTATCTTCAAATAATGTATGATTACAAATTATAACAATCACATTTTCCACTATCTATTCTCTCTCAAAAAGCCAACTAAACTGAAAAAGGGAAAAGTTAGTGCTTTTATATTTTTATATGGAGCTCAAGTGAAACTGCTAAATATGAGATCATATTTGAAGTGAAATTGAACGCGAGCAAAAAAGATATTTAGAGCATAAATAAGAGCAATGTTGCCTGACCCAGAGGGTGAGGCTTGTGACGTGGGTCTGAGCTTCTAAGTATGCTATTACATAGTCCCTTCGGAGACATCCGATAAAAAGTCTGCTATTCCATAAGACCTTCTGGTACGTAGCATGTCTACCCATGAACCTTAAGTTGAACAAATCCATAAAGAACATAAACTTGCTTGAAAACAAAATAATGTCTATAATTATCAAATTGAGTCCTAAGATTATTTACAAATAACATGGTATGTACAGTGTCAATGTTATTAACTGATAATTTTTCCAACTACCTTTGTTATTATGGCATGTAAAATCGAAAATTGAAAGGCCAAACAAATATTTTAAAGGTACCTTTCTCGTGTCCTGTATATTATTATAACATCGGATAATTCATTAAAACTTTAATTCTTAAATTCCAAAGCAAAATCAAAACCAAACAAATATCATCCAGTCTAATTTTTAATACTGTGAAATCAATAAAAATAATTATATAAATGTTATCCGTTATATTTCTAGAAAATGAGGGATTTTAGTTAGAAAATATAGAAAAAATGATAGGTTTTACTTGAAAAAGGTAATCGGCTAATTATTAGTATTTATATAATCATTATTTTATTTCATTAAATAGAAGATGATACGTTTTAGATAAAAAAGGGTAATCACATAATTATTAATATTATAATATTATTAGTTTATTGTATTAAACAGAACCGTCCGTGATATAATCGGAAAAAGTGAGATTTTAGTTTTAAAAATAGAAAGGTAACGTGAAAATTAAAAAGATGACATAATTTTTGTGAAAAAGGAAATTGATTAGTTTATAGTAATTATATTTAATTATGTTATTTTACTAAATAAAATTGCTCATAGTTTTGAGAAAATGAGAAATTAATGTTGCCCCTGAAATTTCTAGAAAAAAGGGAATTTAATTAGAAAAAAATATAAAAGATGATACGTTTTAGTTGAAAAGATAATAAGTTAATTATTAGTACTATAATATTATTATTTTATTTTTATTAAATAGAATCGCCCATGATATAATTGGAAAAAGAGAGATTTTCGTAAGAGAAAGGGAAAAAGGTAACGTGTTTGAAAAAGGTAACCGTCCATGATACAATTGGAAAAAGAGAGATTTTAGTTAGAGAAAAGAGAAAAGGTAACGTATTTTGGCTTAAAAAGGTAATTGATTAGTTAATACTAATTATAATATAATTATGTTATTTTATTATACAAAATTGATTGTAGTTTTTAAAAAAAGATAAATTTTAGTTAGATAAAATGTAAAAGATATTGTATTTTACCTAAGAAGGAAATTATTTAGTTATTGAAAAATAGAAAAGGTAATATGTTTAACCTGAAAAAGGAAATTGATTAATAAAGGAGAAATTTTAGTTAGATAAAATACAAAAAAATATTGTATTTTACCTGAAAAAGGAAATTATTTAGTTTTTGAAAAATAGAAAAGATAATATGTTTAACCTGAAAAGGGAAATTAATTAGTTAGTAGGATGGAAATTTTAGTTAGATAAAATATAAAAGATATTAAATTTACCTGAAAAAGAAAATTATTTATTTATTGAAAAATAGAGAATATAATATGTTTAACCTGAAAAAAGAAATTAATTAGTTAGTATGATGGATTTTATTTGAGTATGGGTAAATAAGTAAAATCATTAGGTAGCGTACCGACCGACCGACCGACCAAACTTTTAATGTTTTGGCTTTTATAATATAGTACAGATTTTATTAGTGGTTAGAAGATATGATGTCATATTTTTGGGTATGTATTAATTATTGCAATATTATGTTTTAAATTAAATGTCAACGTGTTTTAATTAGAGAGAAGAAATTATTGATTGAAAGATATGATATTTTAGGTATTTATAAAAATTTGAACCATGAAATTTTAGTAAATAAATTTAATCATGTAATATATTTAATCATTAGATCTAACAATTCTAATTTTTAACTAAAAATCTAACCGATACTATTCGTTGTATACAAATTTTTATTATATTTTGTTAGTGGTTAGAAGATATGATGTCATATTTTTGGGTATGCATTTAGTAAATAAATTTAATCATGTAATATATTTAATCATTAGATCTAACAGTTCTAATTTTTAACTAAAAATCTAACTGATATTATTCGTTGTATACGAATTTTTATTATATTTTGTTAGTCGTTAGAAGATATGATGTTACATTTTTGTGTATGCATTAATTATTGCAATATTATGTTTTAAATTAAAAGTCAACATGTTTTAATTAGAAAAAAAAAATTATTGATTGGAAGATATGATATTTTAGGTATTTAAAAAAATTCGAACCTCGAAATTTTAGTAAATAAATTTAATCATGTAATATATTTAATCATTAGATCTAACTGTTCTAATTTTTAACTAAAAATCTAACGAATATTATTCGTTGTATACGAATTTTTACTATATTTTGTTAGCGGTTAGAAGATATGATGTTATATTTTTGGGTATGTATTTAGTAAATAAATTTAATCATGTAATATATTTAATCATTAGATCTAACAATTCTAATTTTTAACAAAAAATCTAACGGATATTATTCGTTGTATACGAAATTTTATTATATTTTGTTAGTGGTTAGAAGATATGATGTCATATTTTTAGGTATGTATTAATTATTGCAATATTATGTTTTAAATTAAAAGTCAACGTGTTTTAATTAGAGAGAAAAAAAATTATTGATTGGAAGATATGATATTTTAGGTATTTATAAAAGGTAATATCATCAATTATAAGTAAACATCTTTTAATTGAAAAAGATAATCAGCTAATTATCATTAATTATATTATTAATAAAAAATGAAGGATAATAGTAGAGGTTTAGATTTGGGTTGATCCAATTGGATCGCTCCAAATGTTCATTATAGAGAAAAAATTATTGATTGGAAGATATGATATTTTAGTTATTTATAAAAGGTAATATCATATAAATTATAAGTAAACATCTTTTAATTGAAAAAGGCAATCGGCTAATTATCATTAATTATATTATTAATAAAAAAATGAAGGATAATAGTAGAGGTTTAGATTTTGGTCAATCCAATTGGGTCGATCCAAATGTTGTGTAATGATAAAAAATAGTATAGATTTAGATTTGGGTCGATCCAATCTAAATTGGGTCGCTCCAAATGCTGTGTAACTGACAAAAAGGGACATCAAAGAAATAAAGAAGATTAAAAAAAAATAAAGGATAAAAGCAGTAATTTTCCTGTGTAATGACAAAAAAGGGCATCAAAGAAATAAAGAAGATTAAAAAAATGAAAGATAAAAGTAGTAATTTTCAAAATGCAATACTAACAGACATTAAGAATATATTGATATTGATAATAGAACTTTTATTTATATGTTTTTTCTATAAATTTGAACTCTTATTCTCTATAAATTCGAACTCCAATTCTACTTCCAATAGAACTTTTAATCATATGCGTTATAAATACTTACTAGCATAATAACCCGTGCGAGGCATGGGCCATCCTCTGGCAATTGCTATAAATTCTGTATAATTTTACAATTTAAGGATATTTTTTAAAATAATTGCAACTTTTATATTCATACATATTATAATATCAGTATTTTAATTTATGTATTATTTTATTTATGTATAGATCATATGAGCATAAAAAAGGATGTTTTATAGCATATAAATATATTGTATAGGTTATAACACAATTTCTTTTAGAACAATGATAAAAAGACATATCATCGATGTGAATAATACTCATCATACAATACTTTCCAGATAAAATTAGTACGCTCCTTAATATTTATTTCTTTAAATATCTCATCAAGATATGTAAGTCGCATAGAATTATAATCCGAAATTACGAGAGGGCTGATTCCCAACACCAACATATTTTATATATTGTTTGCATAAATATTAAAGGGATGGTGCTTTTGTAATTTTTAAACATATAGAAATATTATCGTAAGTTCACAACCATTAAAATGACACTTTTTGCACTTGTGTTGTGGTTTAATTTATGGTAATAGATAGATTGTGTACCATATTGTGAAACCTAAAATATAATATTTTTAAAATAATATGAGTCACCATTATTTTTACTAAAAAATTAAAATAATAGTAAAATTTAAAATTTACATGTTTAACCAAAGGAAACCTCTTTAGTCAAAATTTATATAAGTTTTAATATAATTAATACCATGTTTTGGTTATTACTTAATATGTGAGTTTTAAAAATTATCTATTATTGTGTTAGATATCTAACCAAAGGGATTACCTTTGGTTAGAAGTCAACATCTCTTTTGTCAAAGTTCATAATAGTTTTAATATATTTGATCTTGATTTTATTTCTTTCTTGACGAGTTTGTTTTGGTAACATGCAGTTTTAATAGCAAAAAAGAAGTTTTAAGAAGATTCAGTTTTGTCTTTCAAATTGAAGTTTTGGAGCAGTCAAGATGCATGAGCGAGTAAAATAGAAGACAAGTCTGCGAAAACAACTGATGGCAATGCGGACTCACAAAAGCAACAAATTTTAGTCTTTATTTAGTAATCACTTTGTATAACGATGTATTCTTGTTTTTTGAGAGCACTCTTTTTCTCCCTTGAGTTTTTTCCCATAGGGTTTTGCTCTTGTAGGGTTTTAACGAGGCCCTTGTTTGTGGGGTTTTCTTTTCAGACTTGAAGGTCTTATTGTCTAAATGTCCGGGGGCAACATGCGTGCTCTTCGGTTAGATGATAAACTTGTTGGAAATATTGACTAAAACAGCAACATAGAGGCAGTTATATATCGTATTTAACAGGCCAAGGCCAAGCAAACAATTAACGAAACAAAACACGAAGGTAAAAAACATGCAAATCAGTAACTGACAAAACGAAGGAAGAACAGAAGACATACCAGTAGCCATAGCTATATCAGTATATCAAACAAATATGTAACACAGCTGAGTCATCAGGATTTGCACGAAAAACCTGATTGCTCTTGAAGAGATAATTGCCCCCACTTACACTGTGTCAGGACTTGGTAATATTCTTCCAGGATAAAACAGCTCCGAGTTTAGATGGTCACAGTAACCAGAAAAACTCAACTTCGACTAACACCTCAGTCGCTAGAAAAACCTACGAACTGTATATAGAGGGAGAGCAGAGTGTGTAGAGAGAATAACAGAGAATGTATGGTGTGGTCTATAGTGTATATAAAATCAGTAGCTTAGCTCTCTATTTATAGGAGAGGCCAAACGTAACTGATACCACCCTCATCAATATTGTAACCCCCATTCCATTTAATAAAAATGAAACGGTCGATTTAATATAATCAAAACGGCTGTAACAGCTGATTTTCAATTAAAGAAATCGTAACAGTTACGTATATATATTATCCACACATATCAGTTTTTATTTTAATTAATCTGAATATATATATATATATTATCAAATTCTGTCCAGACACAACATCAGGATCTGATCCATAAGGATTTTAGTCCGTCAGGATCTGATGTACGTCCATCAGTATTTGATCATCAGGATCTGGTACCGTCAGGACTTACGGTCCATCAGTATTTGATCAAGCATCAGGATCTGATAGTACCTTCAGGATTTAATCAGGACTTGGCCCATCAGTATTAGATGTCTAACCAGTTCCTGATTTATTCCAAGTACTGACCTTGTTGAGTATTGAATACGGTAAAAGAATACAGAGGGGGGGGTGAATGGATTCTTGAACTTTTCTTGATTGAGTCTATGTAGCAGATAAGTGCCTGTGTGTGTAGAAGTGAAGGTGCGGATAAATAAGCAACACAACACGCAATATCACTTTAATCTAATGTATTATTAGATAAAGGTTGCTACAATCTGTGAATACAAATGGTAGTATTCTCAGCTTCGTTTTTCTCAGAGAGATATAGCTTACAGTGTATGAAAAACTTGACTCACAAAAGTTACCAAGTTATGAAGTGAGGCTGTGTCCTTATAGAACATGGATACAGCCCACTTACTGCAAATAAGGTAGCTAAACAAATTACTTTCTAGTCTGTCTATCCTTTTTGAGTAAGTGTCCAAACGGTTACAGATTTGACTTTGCAAAGCCTGTTTAGATCCACTTCTTTAGCTCCTTGTCTCTTCTATATCTCTCCAAGCTTCCTTGTAGGCTTTCCAGAGCACGTTACAGATTGTGGTCCATAAAGTGCATTGGCTTGTTGCAGGTTTCTGACTTGTACAATTTCTTCAGTATTTTGTCTCCAAGAATGTATTCGAGAAGTGACTAAGTAAGTGATTCGAGAACTAGAATTGACTTGATCGATAACTCTGAGTTCTCGAATACTGTTATAATGACATATCGAACCACTTCTCGAATAGCTCTTTTCCATCATGATTCCTTGAGTTGTCGAATAGAACATTTGACTTATCGAATCCTCGAGTTGTCGAATAGCTTTCTGAGTCCTTGAGATATCGAATGGAACTTTGACTTGTTGACTCTTTGAGAACTCGAATACCATCTTGACTTGTTGACTTTTTGAGTTCTCGAATAGAGTAGTAGACATATCGAATCCCTGAGATATCGAATGAGATATCGAACAGTGTATTCAGAGATATCGAATAGTGTCTTGAGATATCGAATCCCTGACTTCTCGAATGCTGGACTTCTCGAATAGACAAATATACTTCTCGAATTGGTACTTAGGCAAATTCTTCATTTCTTCAAATCCCAACTGTGATTATTTGACAGTCTTTAACTCCTTGCTTGAGGCATGAACCTTGGAACTTCTTTCAAGCATTATTCTAGACTCTATTTGTACAATTACACAACTAGGATTTGATGCCTTCTACAAGTACAATACAAACAGAAACTCTACAACTAGAGGTTCCCTCAGTTAAGAGGTCATGTAAGTAATGCACAGCATTACAAACAATTAGGCTTGTTATTAGATGTGTACAGGCATGCCTCTGTAACTAACAATCTCCCCCAAATTGTGAGTGAGACCCTTAGTCACAATTTCATGTCTGATAACAAGCCTAACATACATAAAGATAAAACTTTAAAAGTACAGGTATGTATTCTGATTGAACACATAAATGAAATTACAAGATAAATACTCTTACAGTATGATGAGGTACTAGCCATTTTCTTTTGATTGCATCTCCATTGCTTTGGCTTGTAGATCATCATATGCTTTCTGTTTCCTTTCTTTCTCCTTTCTTGCAATCTCATCTACTGCTCTCATGATTTCTGTCATAGCATCCAATTCTTCAATCATAATAGAGTTTTTGAAATCTTCAAGCACTGGCTTCAGAATGTTGGCAGGATAGTGACTGAGTAGGTCCATTCTTATATTGACATTGGCTCCATTTCTTCTCCTATACTTCACCACATAGGGATCAAACTGAACTCTACACAATCCCTTTGCCCTTAGCTTTTCTGCTTCAATCTCCAGTCTATCAATTTCTTTCTCCCTTTCTAACCATTTCTCATAGCAACCCTTTCTTATCTTCTCAGCATAATCTTTCTTCATTTTCACAAAGTCAATCAATTCCAGCTTCCATACTTTCTCCACCTTGTCTTTAGAATTCAGCAATGCAATGATTCTTTCTATCTCATACAATTTACCCCAATGTTGACAACCCCCTTGTTTGAATTTCATTTCTTTCCCATCAGTGTACTTGATTTCAAGGTGGTCATCCACAATTGCAGCATAGCATATCTTTTGAGCTCTTAGAAATTGCAGTTGCTCTTCATCAAAGTCTTCATCAAGTGGCTGGAGTTTCAATCCCGGAATGATTGTTAGGGCTCTAGATTTGGATAGCTTTACTCTTCTTGCAACATGTTTAAATTTCATCCTCTTGACATGATTGCTTGGCAGAAATCTTTGACCTTTGTTGGTAGACCATAGTAGTATTCCATTAGCAGATTGCTTTCTGAAACATACACATGGTTTCTTGACTTGAATCTTCTTCTCTTCTTGAGGTGGTAAGACAGTTGCAGAAGCCACAGATGTAGATTTTGATAGGTCACTACTAACAGTATTCACCCTAGACCTAGAGTCTTGTGTTGTGGTGAGGTTACTGCTAGCAGTGCCTAAGGCTTGCTGTCTTCCACTCTTTCTCTCATATGTTTTACCTTGGTCATCATCATCCTTTTTATCCTTATCTCCCTTTTTCTTCTTGTCTTCATCACCCTTATCTCTCCTGTGATGTCTTCTCCTCCCATCACCTTTGTCTTCAGAATCATCATCCTTATTTCTCCTAGGTTGAGCCATCTCTGGAATTTCACCAGTTGCAATATAGGTTCTGAGGATGTGCAGTGCCTCAGTTTCTTCAGCATTTCTGGCTCCAACCTTCTTCTGTAATTGATCAATGATAGCAATGATCAGTCTGTGATTTCTGGTGGTGAGATCATGGGGAATGACCAATTGCTTGATATCTTCAATTCTGGTGCCAGACTGATAAATGATTGTCCATGGCTTCTTGATCACTTCTGGTAGCCTTGAAGGTTGGTCATTCCTCAAGTCATCAAACAGACTTTTGTTGTTCTCATTCTTCTTTTCTATAAGCTCGAGTATGGCATCTATCTCTGAGTGTTTCAGTTCTTGTAGAGTCTTGTATGTTAGATGCCATATCTTCAATTTGGATATCATCACTATCTCCTTGATCCACAGATTATTGACTTTCTTAGGAATGACAGTGATGCAATCAATCTGCTTCTTCAACTCCCTCAGATAGAACTGAGTGTCACCAACCTGTTCCCTTGTGGCTTTCAGAAACTCCAAGAAGGCTTTATCATGATAAACATTGGAGTTAGCAACCTCTTGTAGCTTGGCCTCAGTAACAACTTTAACTTCTACAGGCTTGGCACTCTCAGAAATAGAGGTTGGAGGTTTGACAGATGGCATACTTCCTGCAACCACTGTGGTGGTTATGGATTGCTTCTGTCCTCCTGGAGTAGTGATGTGCACAGTTGGTAGAGTGACAACTGGCAAGATAGATGGAGGCTCATCCACTTTGGATTTTCCTTTGCCAGGCACATTTGGTAGAGACTTTGAAGCCCTTTGTTGACCACCCTCTTTTATTATTATACCTTTCTCCCCCTTTGCATTTGAGTTCCTTGTCTTCTTCTCCCCCTTAGGCTTGTTGTCAGGCACAGAGGCTGTAGAAATGTCCTTTGGGATTGAAGATTCATCAGGTAGAGGGAGACCCATATGCTTCATCATTGCAGCTAACATGGATTGTTGATGCAGAAGGACATCAGCTGTGGTGGATGCTTGAGTGTCCAACTGATCATTGAGCAGTGCAACCTTTTCTGTAAGATGAGCATTGGTTTTGGTGAGAGTAGCTACCTCCTGTTCAAGAGTGTCCACCTTAGTGAATAACTCATTGGCCTTGAAACCAGATAAAGATTGATCCTGCAGCCTCTTCACTTCATATTTAGACAGTTCATGCACAGGGACATCAGTCACTAGCCTATCTCCATAAAGATTCTTGAACATTATCCTCAGCATGGCATTGGCATCTGTAGTCTGGTCAGATAGATTTTGAAATTGATGCCCCAGACCTGTGACAGTATCCTTTAGCAGAGCTAGCCCATTGTCCATCTTGGTGCAGGTAGAGTTGCAGTGTTTGATATCCTTGACCACACTGTCTAGTTGAGGAAACTTAGCATCAAAGGCCCTCTTGACTTCTGCTACTGAAGTGGCTGTCTTGTCACACACCTTGTTGACTTCAGTTTTAACTCCCTTGCCAAGATAGTGTGCAGCCTTGAGGAAACCCTTGTAGGAATCATTTACAGCTTCATACACTTCACCAGGTGACAGGGATTTTGCATTGGAGCCCAGTGAAGTGATGTATTCCTCCCTGAGATACTGAAGTGCTTCATCGAGAGTAATATCATATTTTCCTTGCAACCAGGCATCTATGTTGCCATCTCTCTCAGCATCATCAATGATCTTTGACTTCTGCACTTCCACATCATCCCTATGGCATAACAGAATAGCCTCATAGTCTGGATTAGGCATGTCTGCAGTGAGAAGGTTCTGAGCAATCTTTGTGAACTCAGGAATCTGATCCACAATTAAGCTTTGAAGTGCTTCAACCGTCAATTGTTGTGGAACAGACCCTGATCCTGAAGCACTGTCATGTTGCACAGGCTTCAGCCATTTTGACATGAAGTCAGAGCTAGAGCTAGGCAAGCTAGACTCCTCAGTTACAGATGCAACTTCTGTAACCGGATGGATTGACTCTACTACTGGTGTCACCACAGAAGTGGGATGAATTACACCAGCAGTTGACACAGGCACAGAGTCTCTAGTAAAAACTAGTGGAACCTCTGTGTTTGTGATGGTGTCATTAGGAGATGCCTCAGCATGCATTCCCTCACCATCTAAATGTGGGTTCTGAGTGGTGAACAAAGTGTCATGCACTAAGTCACTTGAAATTATTGGCTCATCAAGAGAAAATAATTCTTGATGATCAATACCTTGCATCTCAGTTGCCTGAGTTGCAGGTTCCAAAGAAATTTCAGAGTTAGATTCTGGAAGAGAAGTGTGTTTAAGAGTAGATTTTGGCAACTCCCCCTGAGAGATAGAGGGAGTTTCAAATGTGATGTGCTCTCCACTCAGTGTTGTGCCAGCCTTATCACTCCCATGTGCTGACTCTATACAAGAAGGTGCATTGGGGAGGATGCTTGATTCTATAGGTGCACCCTGTTGAGAGGATACCCCTAGTGAGCTGTGTGCCCCTGATTTTACAACTTCATCCATTTGTGTGACTGAAGAGGTGGTCTTAGTTTTCTTCTTCTTTGTCCTGTGTAAGGGTAACTCAGGTTCCTCACTTCCTAGACCTAATTCAACAGCTAATGCTGCTTCAGACAAGATATTCAATGGTGCAGACATTACTTCCTTTCTCTTCTTTTTACTAACATCACCCTTTTGAGAGGATGATGCAGTTGGCTCAGTATGTGGTAGAGTGTTTGGTTGAGAGGGTTGGTTAGCAGGCCCTGGGTTAGCATTTTGTTCTACTTGCTTGGGCTGTGCTAACTTAGATTTTGCATCAAATGTTGGCATGTTGTGGGGATAAGTCCTAAACAAACTCTCCATGTGGGGAGTTATGTTCAGTCTTACATCCACATCATTCCTAGTCTCCAAATTACCAAAAATGAGTTTGGTCATGGACTTAGGATAGCCTATTTTATTTTTATCAATCCCAGGCAATTCAATCAATGAAGAATTTTTATAATTAAGTACAGATTGAATAAAGCGAGGGAAGAAAATATCAGTACCTCTCTTGGTTGTGTTCTTACCAAGTCTCCCATATAATTCTTGAAGTATGATTTGGCCAACATCAATTTTCTTTCCATAGGCCAAAGCATATCCAATTTGCTGCACAGGTGCACTGATTTGGTCAAAGCTTGATTTCCTGGCAGTGAAGACTTGGAGAAGAGTTGCAAACACATAACTCCACTCCTTTCTCAGATTCTTTCTGTTTAGCTTTCCAAGGTTAATCCCATCTGAGTAGTTTATGAACTCAAAGAATTCCTCCAACTCTGCATTAGTGGCCAGTCTGTCAAATGACCCTTGTTGAAGGCCTAGTGCTTGGTTCATGTCTGCAGTAGTGATAGTGATTTCCTTATCCTGAACCTTGCAGTAGATGACATATGAAGTAATTGCGTTTTCCAGGGCTACAACCTCCATAATAGCAGTACTCCAGAATTGTTCCAGAATATCTAGATATAGAGTTGGGTTGGCAGAGAGTGCATCCTTGATATACGACTCAGCCATCCATTTCACAAAGCACTTGAAATTGGCATTGGGTGCTTCAACATCACTAGTGAGTGCGATGAAGTTGGTGTTAAACTTTACTGTTGCCATTTGTGTAGAAGAGAGGAAAGAAATTGAAGATTGAAGAAGAAATTTGGCTTTTCGTAGCTAGGGTTTCAGGGGTTTAGAGAGTGTAGATGCTTGAGAAATCGAATGAAATGAATCGAATAGATGTGAAATTGTATAAGTATGAAGTACTTGAATTGTCGATTAGCAGAGAGTTTTGTATCGACAAGTCAAGCATTCGAGAAGTAGAAAACAACTATTCGAGAAGTCAAGAATGGCTTAATCGATAACTCAAGCAGATAGAAACTCACAGCTGGCAGTTATCTAACTTAGAAATAATTCTAAATTAAATAATATGTGTTTTTATGAGTGAATTAAACTTTTAGACAAAAAGTCCAAAATCGGTTAAAATTCATCGAGAATTCAGCCTTTTCAAATGATTCGAGAACTCAAATATAGTGTTCGAGAACTCAGTCATTCGAGAACTCAGTTGCTATATTCGAGAAGTCAAGAATTCCTCTATTCGATATCTCAGAAAGACTCTATTCGAGAACTCAAGAGTACTCTAATGAGACTTATTAGAGATGTCGAATAGTGAATCATTCGAGAAGTCTGACTTATCGAACTATACCCATCACTCATAAAAATTTGATTTTCACTATCTTTTTAAAATTTACCAGACATATTCATTGAAAAATATCCTAGCAAATCAAATAGTGATTTTCTCAAAATTTCATAGAAATTTTAAGTTAATGAAAATATGATTTTCAACATATGCAACAGATTTGAAATATTTATAAATCATATTTCAGCCAACACTTACTCCAAAAATATTGAGAATTTAGATAAAGTAAGTGTTTACTGCTGCAACAATCTAGATGATGTATTCACTTAGCCATAATCTGAAGAATTCAGCATTCCAATCTCACTTACCAACCTTGTGAAGGTGGCTTCATCTAATGGCTTAGTGAATATATCAGCTAGTTGTTTATCTGTAGAGACATAATGCAACTCAATGGTTCCATTAGTTGCATGTTCTCTTATGAAATGATATCTGATGTCAATGTGCTTTGTCCTAGAATGATTGACAGGATTGGCAACTATAGAGATTGCACTTGTGTTGTCACACATGATTGGAATTCTTTCCAACACAAGTCCATAATCTCTAAGTTGATTTCTAATCCAAAGCACTTGAGCACAGCAACTTCCAGCAGCTATTTATTCAGCCTCAGCTGTAGAAGTTGACACAGATTGTTGCTTCTTGCTATACCAAGAAACTAACCTTTGTCCAAGAAACTGGCAGCTTCCTGAGGTGCTTTTCCTATCCACTCTGCATCCAGCATAATCAGCATCAGAATAACCAACCAGATTGAACCCTGTGTCCTTAGGATACCATAATCCCAAGTTAGGAGTGCCCTTCAGATATCTAAAGATCCTTTTTATTGCAATCAAATGTGATTCCTTTGGATTTGATTGAAACCTTGCACACAAGCATGTAGCAAACATGATGTCTGGCCTACTTGCAGTGAGGTAGAGTAGAGAACCAACCATGCCTCTGTAGACTGAGATATCTACTCTCTTGCCTTTAGCATCTTCATCCAATTTAGTGGCAGTGGCCATGGGTGTCTTGGTAGGTGAACAATCTTCCAAGTCAAACTTCTTCAATAAATCCTTGATGTACTTGGTTTGACTGATAAAGATATCATCCTTCCTTTGACTGACTTGCAACCCTAGAAAGAATGTCAACTCTCCCATCATACTCATCTCATATCTGCTCTGCATGAGTTTAGAGAATTTCTCACACAGTTTCTCATTTGTAGAACCAAAAATGATATCATCCACATAGATTTGAACTAGGATCATATCATCACCATGCTTCTTGTAAAACAGTGTCTTGTCCAATGTGCCTCGAGTGAATTGATTTTCAAGAAGGAATTGTGATAGAGTATCATACCATGCTCTTGGAGCTTGCTTAAGTCCATACAATGCCTTAAGTAATCTGTAGACAAATTCTGGGAAATGTGGATCCTCAAAGCCAGGTGGTTGTTGCACATAAACCTCTTCTTCCAACTCTCCATTTAGAAATGCACTCTTGACATCCATTTGATAAACTTTAAAGTTTGAATGAGCAGCAAATGCCAAGAATATTCTAATGGCTTCCAATCTAGCAACAGGGGCAAATGTCTCATCATAATCAATGCCTTCCTGTTGAGAGTATCCTTTTGCAACCAGCCTTGCTTTGTTTCTTATTATTACACCATCTTCATCCATCTTATTCTTCAGAACCCATTTTGTTCCAACAATGGTTCTGTTCTTTGGTGCAGGCACAAGTTCCCATACTTTGTTCCTTTCAAATTGATTCAGCTCTTCTTGCATGGCAATAATCCAATCTGGATCCAACAATGCATCATCAAGTTTCTTAGGCTCAACTTGTGATAGAAAACATCCATAGAGGCACTCATTTTGAGTTGCTCTCCTAGTCCTTACTCCTGCATTAGGATCTCCAATGATTTGCTCTGCAGTGTGTGATCTATCCCATTTCCTCGAGTGTTCAGCCTGATTTCTCATTCTTGATGTTGCTTCATCATCCACATCATGGTCATCCTCATTTCCTCCCCCTGTGAAGTTGCCATTACTCACAGGTGTGTCTTGGATGCTTGTTTCTCCACTATTGGTTGGTACAAATTATTCTTTTGTATCATTATTCACTTGAGAATGTTGAGCTTGAGTTTCAACTCCAGTTTCAGTCTCTTCATCAGAATCATCTAGATTATCAAACTTCAATGGATCTTTGTCTTCATCATTGGCTTCTTCTAGTCCAGGTAGTTTGCTGTCATCAAATGTTACATCTGTGCTTTCCATAACTTTCTTTTGACTGATGACATAAACCTTGTATGCAATTCTTTCCATAGAATAGCCAAGAAAAATTCCTTCAAATGCTTTTGCATCAAACTTTCCAACATATTCAGAATTATCCTTGAGTATAAAGCATTTGCTTCCAAAAGTATGAACATACTTTAGTGTAGGCTTCTTTCCAGTCATCAAGTTGTAAGGTGTCTTTCCAGTGTTTTTGTTGATGAGGGTCCTGTTCTGAATATAGCATGCAGTGCTCACAGCCTCAGCCCAAAAACATGTAGGCATTTTCGCATCAAGTAACATTGTTCTAGCAGCCTCAATTAGAGTTCTATTCTTTCTCTCAACAACTCCATTTTGTTGTGGAGTCCTTGGAGCTGAGAATTGCTGAGAAATGCCATTCTCTTTGCAGAATGCTTCAAGTGTGGCATTTCTGAACTCTGTTCCATTATCACTCCTCAGTGCAATCACACTTGCATCGTTTGCCTTTGCTTCCTTGTCAACTTTCTTTATATGCTCAATAATTACTTGTGGAGCCTCATCTTTTGATGCCAGAAATTCCACCCATGTATACCTTGAAAAATCATCAACCATTACCAGGGCATACTTCTTTCTTCAAAGTGACATTATGTTGACATGCCCAAACAAATCCATATGGATGAGTTGTAGTGGCTTGGTTACAGATGTCACTGTCTTTGACTTGTGGCTTGATCTCTTCATTTTTCCTTTTTGACAAGCCTCACACACTCCTTCTTGGCAGAATTCAAGTGTGGGCATGCCTCTCACTAACTCTCTTTTGACTAGAGAATTAATGGCCTTGAAGTTCAGGTGTGATAGTTTCTTGTGCCACAGCCAACAATCTTCATTTGATGCTTTTGAGTAAAAACAACAAATTATGTCCTTGTTTGCAGAGTCCATATTGGCTACAAACAGGCTTCCCTTCCTTACTCCAGATAGAGCAAAATCACCAGTCTTCTTGTGGGTGATCAAACATTCATCTTTGTCAAAATTCACTTTGAATCCTCTATCAGTAAACTTAGGGGTGAGCAAAATTTTCCAAACCCGCCCAAACCGCCCAATCCAAACCGTCCAAACCAGAAATTACGGTTTCGTAACGGTTCGGGTTGGTAACGGTTTCGATTTTTTAAAAACCGAAAAATAATGGGTGGGTTCGGTTTGCCTCGTCAAACCGACCAATATAACCCGTTCCACCCGAATATATAATAATATATATTAATTATTTTTTATTATTATTTATGAAATATTATACAAATTAATAATTATATAATTTTGTATGTGTAGTACTTTCCTGTTACATACTTGCAGTACATTGTATACTTTTATAGTTGTATCCATTTTGTATTTTTGTTTGTTCTTCCCTAACCTTTAGCTAAGGATTTGTGTGCCTAAATCAGTGTTTTCCTTAGATTCTTACATCTTGCTTACAATCTACTCAAAATAATTATTTTGGTGTCTGGTTTATGCTGAGTTTCACAATATGGTCTAACAAATTATATATGTAACACAGAATTGATCCAGTTGTTGGATGGCCTCCGATTCGATCATTCGGAAAGAATCGTGCAAGTGGCTGTGCTGATGGTGGACTTTTGGACCAGTGACAATGATAGTCATCTTTTTCAGTACAAGTTTTACATGTCAATCACGACGTGTTAATTTAATTTACTTATAAGACTTTGTACGTTATTTTGGTGATCCGTAAGACTTTGTATTTGTAACTTAATTACCAGTTTTTTCGTTTTGATGATATTTTGTGTTGTCACTTGTCAGTCATGCATTGTTATTTGTGTCGATTAATTTTTTGTAAATTTAAATTTTTTTAAGTGGTTAAAAACCCAACCCGCCCAAACCAAACCGTTATAATTTGGGCGGTTTTATTTAGCACTAATGGTAACGGTAATGGTAACGGGTTGTTAAATTCCAAAACCGTAAAATATGGGTTGGGTGGTTTAGTCCTTCCAACCCGACCAACCCGACCATTGCTCACCCCTAAGTAAACTGACCAACACTTAACAGATTATGCTTGAGCCCCTTGACTAGTGCTACATCTTCAATGATGACATTTCCAACTTTCAGCTTGCCATATCCCAATGTGTTACCCATGCTGTCATCTCCAAAAGCAACCATTGGGCCAGCCTTTTCCTCATACTGTGATAGCAGGGCCATATCACCAGTCATATGATTTGAGCATCCACTGTCCAAAATCCACATGACCTTCTTTTCACTTTCTTTGCCCTGCAACCACAAAGGTATTACTTTTCCTTTGGTACCCAAACAAGTTTGGGTCCATGTGACTTAGAGACAGTTTTATCAAAAACAACATGCTTGTCAACTTTCTTAGTGTTAGTCTTCTTGTCACTGTTGGAAGTCTTAGAACCTGAGGTTTCAGACTTAGGTGACAAAGGTACCTTCCTAGCTTTAGGAGGACTTGAAGACTTTGACCTTGTGTAGTGTGTGTGAGAATTGTGACTGATACAACCATCAATGAACTGCCTTCTTAAATTAAAACAACTAGTCATAACATTCATATTGCATGGCATACAGTCAAATTTATCACAAAAAGGTGCATCTCTATGACTTAGAGACACAGAACAATCATAGAAAGGTTTAGACACACTACCAACAGGTTTCTTGCATGCATGAGTTAGATGATTGGTACTGAAACAGTTCTGACAAGTTTTCCTAGGGGCATTAGGCATGTAAGCATAGTTGTTATCCTTGTTAATCCCTAACTTGCCATTTCTGTTCTGTTTCTTCTTAGTCACTTCCTTTTCTGATTCACTCTTCCCAGCTGAAACAAACTTAACAAACTTCTTAGGTCTTGGCCTATCAACTACTGGCTTCTTGGTCTTTGACTTGACACTCTCACCCTTAGAGGATGCTTGCTGTTCACTAGATTGTGCCTCATCCTCATCATTCAACATTTGCTTGATGAGTAAGGCATCCTCATCAATTTCAAATGTTGATTCCTTAAAAATTGGATTTTCAGTTTTTCTCAAAATGTGAGGCACTTTCTCATGAACAGCTGTGTCCTCTTCAATGACAGCATAGCCTTTCCTTTGTTTGAGAGAGTCATAGTCAAGTCCAATAGCTGCTTTGGGTTTAGCTTCAATTTTCTCACAGTAGGATTGCACTAAACCAGATGATTTCTTGAAAGTTTTAAGTTTGAATTCATTCTCAGCTAATTCATCCCTAAGAGCCTTCTCTACTTGACTAGCACATAAAACCTTGTTCTTCAAATATTCAACTTCTTTCTTAAGGTTTTCTACTTGCATAGTAGTTAGCTCAAGTTCCTCATTCTTTTTGGTTAATATTTCATTTCTAGTAGACAGTTTAGCAATCTCCTCATTAGCAGCAGTCATACTAGTATGAATATTAAACATTTCAACAGATAATTGTTCAATCATGCATTTGTATTCAGAAACAGACATGTCTATAGTAGTGAGAGATGGTACCTGAGAATCAGATGAAGATGAGTCATCCTTGGAGTTGGCCATCAAGGCATAGTTGCAGAATTCTTGTTCCTCTTCATCACTCTCAGAATCATCCCAACACTTCCCTTCAGCTATGTAGGCCTTACCATGTGTCTGCTTTTTCAGAAGGGCCTCATACTTAGCTTCTAGCTCAAGATAATCTCTATCCTTCTTTTTAGGCTTCTTGCATTCACTGGCAAAATGCCCTAGGTCATTGCATCTATAACACCTTACAGATGACCTATCCACATAACCGGTTTTGAACTTATTTCTGTTTGGTTTCACAGGTGTCTTGTTCTTGTTGGCTGAATGGTTTTGAGTTTTGGGTTTGAAGGGTTGATTTCTTTTAAATCTGATGTTTGGAAATTTTCTGGCCATGAAGGCATATGAGGTATTTTCCATCCCATCAAGTTCTTCCAGAGTGTAAAACTCTTCTTCTTCCTCCTCCTTTTCCTCAACAGGTTCACTCACCCCAGCTTCAGTTTCTTCATCATCTGCCACCTCCTCTATCCTTAGTTGGCTTGTAGATGCTTCTAGGTCCAGAATGGATTTGTTGACAATCAAGGCACATGATGTGTTTATCATCCTACCTTGGTTGGCTTGGATAGCCCTTTTCTGAAGCAACTCAAGTTCATGAGTCTTTAGGACTCCATAGAGTACATCATAGGTGACTTTGTTCAAATCTCTCTCTCTTAGAGAAATGACTCTTTGCTCCAGATGATTTGGTGAAGACAACAGAAATTTCATATTTAACTCCTTGGTGCTGTAAACCTTTCCATTCATCTGCAACTCAGTAACTAGCTTGTGAAACCTTTCAAACATTTCAGTGATGCTTTCCTTGGGCTGTGCCATGAAAGCTTCATACTGTGTGACCAGTATCTGTTTCCTGTTTTCCTTAACCTCATCAGTCCCTTCACACAACACCTCAATGTGATCCCACATCTCTTTAGCAGATGTGCATGATGCAATGTTTGCAAACATTGACATGTCCATGGAATCAATGATGAGCAACATGAGGTGGCTGTCAAGAGCAACCTTCTCCCTTTTTGACTCTGTCCACTTTGATGGATCCTTGGCCTCATAAGTTCTTGGGATAGTTATGGTTCCAACAGTCTTCTCTGGTATCTCTTGTTGTGGAACAAAAGGACCATTCTTGAGAATCTCAGGATACAAGGGATGAGAGGCTTTAATGAACAACATCATCTTTATCTTCCAGAGGTTGAAGTTTTCTTTATTAAACTTAGGGACCTTCACCGTTCCTGTAGTCTTTGGTGTATTCGAACTCATGATCGTTTCTCTGTTTTTGAATAAACAGCCCGCTCTGATACCACTTGTTGAGTATTGAATACGGTAAAAGAATACAGAGGGGGGGGGGGTGAATGGATTCTTGAACTTTTCTTGATTGAGTCTATGTAGCAGATAAGTGCATGTGTGTGTAGAAGTGAAGGTGCGGATAAATAAGCAACACAACACGCAATATCACTTTAATCTAATGTATTATTAGATAAAGGTTGCTACAATCTGTGAATACAAATGGTAGTATTCTCAGCTTCGTTTTTCTCAGAGAGATATAGCTTACAGTGTATGAAAAACTTGACTCACAAAAGTTACCAAGTTATGAAGTGAGGCTGTGTCCTTATAGAACATGGATACAGCCCACTTACTGCAAATAAGGTAGCTAAACAAATTACTTTCTAGTCTGTCTATCCTTTTTGAGTAAGTGTCCAAACGGTTACAGATTTGACTTTGCAAAGCCTGTTTAGATCCACTTCTTTAGCTCCTTGTCTCTTCTATATCTCTCCAAGCTTCCTTGTAGGCTTTCCAGAGCACGTTACAGATTGTGGTCCATAAAGTGCATTGGCTTGTTGCAGGTTTCTGACTTGTACAATTTCTTCAGTATTTTGTCTTCAAGAATGTATTCGAGAAGTGACTAAGTAAGTGATTCGAGAACTAGAATTGACTTGATCGATAACTCTGAGTTCTCGAATACTGTTATAATGACATATCGAACCACTTCTCGAATAGCTCTTTTCCATCATGATTCCTTGAGTTGTCGAATAGAACATTTGACTTATCGAATCCTCGAGTTGTCGAATAGCTTTCTGAGTCCTTGAGATATCGAATGGAACTTTGACTTGTTGACTCTTTGAGAACTCGAATACCATCTTGACTTGTTGACTTCTTGAGTTCTCGAATAGAGTAGTAGACATATCGAATCCCTGAGATATCGAATGAGATATCGAACAGTGTATTCAGAGATATCGAATAGTATCTTGAGATATCGAATCCCTGACTTCTCGAATGCTGGACTTCTCGAATAGACAAATATACTTCTCGAATTGGTACTTAGGCAAATTCTTCATTTCTTCAAATCCCAACTGTGATTATTTGACAGTCTTTAACTCCTTGCTTGAGGCATGAACCTTGGAACTTCTTTCAAGCATTATTCTAGACTCTATTTGTACAATTACACAACTAGGATTTGATGCCTTCTACAAGTACAATACAAACAGAAACTCTACAACTAGAGGTTCCCTCAGTTAAGAGGTCATGTAAGTAATGCACAGCATTACAAACAATTAGGCTTGTTATTAGATGTGTACAGGCATGCCTCTGTAACTAACAGACCTGCTCCCAATTAATATATATATATATATTTATTCTAATTAAAATATATTTAAACACAGAAATAAAATCCCTCGCCCAGGTCGCCTCGCGTACGCGAGACGCCGAGACATTCGCCCAAATTGCCCTTCGACCGAGCCGACCCGACCCGAGTCGAGACGAGACGTGTCGTGGCGTGGCGAGGCGGGTGGCGGCGGCGCGCGCGTGTGTGTGTGTGTGTGCGCGTGGAGCACACAGTAACACCATGCACCATCATACACTTTAGTAGTTGTACACTACCCATGTGTGTGATTCTATATAAAGCCAACAACCCCCTTTATTCATTTCAATGTGGGACAAATACACATTCTCATTTTCAAGCTCTTTCAAGCTACCAATTTCAACTCTATTTCTCTATGGATTCCACTAAGAAAATTACTTAGACCCATATATGAAAATTTAAGTCCTCATAACAAGGAACAATTTCCAATCGTTAAAATCCGGAATTAACATCAAGAACATAAAATACTTATGCTCTAAAAACTCCATTTTCTAACAATCCCCCACAAATCCATACAGAAATGCTTCAGGTTTCTCATCATGACTTGTTTTTCAGAGTAGGTACCCTTCCGGGTTTGAACCCTCCTAAGTCCTCTACTTCGATGACTACCGGATTCAGATGGAATGTTTCACCTTGAATCTTAATCCGTTTAATGTAATCATGTTCCATAGACGACGACAAGTCAAAGGCTATGGTGCCAATCTACGGCTTTGAGACATTAATGGTCTTGTCTCGATCCTGTTCGTCGAATGTTTCAAGGAATAACCCTTCCCTCTAATTGCGACCACACAATCACATTCGCTTAGCTGGGCATCTCCAGAGATGTACTGCTACCATCTCGTCAAATGACTTGACCCCATTCAGAGTTATAATAACTCTTGCTTACTAGCAGTATCAGTACCTTCTAGGTTTACAGGGGATAGACTCAGATACAACAGTATCATCTATGTAGCAAAGGTACTACCAATTCATCCTTACAGCTTGTTATTACCACATTGAATACACTTCAAGGGATCTCCTCTCATGTGTATTGGGTTCCCACTGATGATGAACTATGATGGGTTGACAGCCCCATCCCCAACCTTGACTTAAGGACCACTGCAGGTTCCAGTCCTTTAGTTAAAGGATCAGCTATATTATTCTGAGTTCCTATGAACTCTACAACAATAATCCTATCAGACACTAAACCCCTTATAGACTTCAGTCTAACTTGGATGTGCCTCTTTGTTTTAGCATTATACTTTTTACTGCTAATCTTGTCGATAGTTGTTTTACTATCACAATGAATAGCAAGCGCAGGAAGCGGTCTGCTTACTACAGGTATCGCGGACATAAGTCTGTGTAGCCATTCAGCCTCCGTCCCCGTGGCATCAAGTGCACACAACTCAGCCTCAAAAGTAGACAAAGTTACTATAGTCTGTTTTGTCGACTTCCAGGATATTGCTCCCCCTACTAAGGTGAACACGTATCCAGTCACTCCATTGGAACCAGACTTCTTAGCTATCCAACTTGCATCACTGTACCCTTCAAGCATACCAGGGAATCTCCTATAGTGTAAACTAAGGTACATTGTGCCTTTCAGATATCTAAGTACTCTATCAAGAGCATCCCAATGAGTTCTGTTTGGACAGCTTGTATATCTAGCCAACTTAGACACAGAGTATGAAATATCTGGTCTAGTACAATTAGCAAGATACTGCAAACTCCATATAATATGAGAATACCTTAACTGAGACACAGGTACTCCTGAAGTATTCTTAACAAGGGCCACTTTAGAATCATAGGGTGTACTAGCGATTCTACACTGTGAATAACCATATTTCTCAAGTATAGATTTCTCTATATAATGAGACTGCGATAAAGTTATTCCCTCAGCTGAGTGCGTCAGCTTGAGACCAAGAATCACACTAGCCTCACCCATATCCTTCATATCAAAATGCCTTTTCAAGAAAGCTTTTGTCTCGTTAATAATCTCAATATTGGTTCCAAACAGTAATATGTCATCTACATATAGGCACATGATGACACACTCACTACCTTTAACTTTAGTGTAGACACACTTATCACTTTCATTAATATCATAACTGAAAGGCAATATAGTTTCATCAAACTTTTTATGCCAATCCCTAGGAGCTTGTTTTAAGCCATAGATGGATTTGATTAACTTACATACTTTCCTTTCGTTACCAGATGCAACAAATCCCTTAGGCTGATCCATATAAATCTCTTCTTCAAGTTCACCATGAAGAAAAGCTGTCTTTACATCCATTTGATGGATGATAAGACCATGTACGGAAGCCAATGCTACAAGCATTCGGATTGTTGTCATCCTAGCTACAGGAGAGTATGTATCAAAGTAATCAATACCCTCCACTTGCTTAAAACCCTTAGCTACCAGTCTAGCTTTGTACTTATCTATTGAGCCGTCAGGGTTCAACTTCCTTTTAAAGATCCATCTGCACCCGATAGTAGAACACCCAGGAGGGAGATCAACTAACTCCCATGTTCCGTTAGAAACAATAGAATCAATTTCACTCTTTACAGCGCCCTTCCAGTGCCTAGATTCCGAAGAATCCATAGCTTGTCGGAATGTTAAAGGTTCATCCTCGACATTGTAAGTGATAAAATCACTTCCAAAATCCTTGACTACCTTTGCACGCTTACTCCTTCGTGGTTCCTCTATCTCCTTAGGAGTAGAGCTACTACTAGGTTCCACCCCCACATTTGTCATCTTTTCCACATGATCAGGAATAGAACTTGATGTGTGAGTAGGATCTTCAGTAGAAGTATCTTGAGGCATACCAGTCTTCATAGGGTAGACATCCTCAAAGAATGTAGCATCACGAAACTCAACTATCGTGTTTGCCACTATACCATCTATGTCAGATTTTAATACTAAAAATCTCATAGCTGTAGTGGTTTCAAGATAGCCCAGAAAGATACAGTCAACAGTCTTCGGACCTAGTTTCTTTCTCTTGTGTTCAGGGACAAGTACCTTAGCAAGGCACCCCCACACACGAAGATACTTAAGACTAGTCTTCTTGCTCTTCCATAACTCATAGGGTGTCTTATCCATGTGTTTCAGAGGAACTCTATTCAGAATATGGCAAGCCGTATTCAGAGCTTCTCCCCACATGTATTTAGGCAACCCAGAATTAATAAGCATACTATTAATCATATCTTTAAATGTTCTGTTCTTTCGCTCAGCAACCCCATTAGACTCAGGTGTGTATGGAGGGGTAACTTCATGAACTATTCCATTGCTTGTACAAAATTCATTAAAGGAGTTACTCGTATACTCACCACCTCTATCAGATCTCAACCTTTTAAGTACCTTACTAGTTTGTTTTTCTACTTCAGTTTTATATATAATGAATTTACTAAGTGCTTCATCCTTATGTCTAAGTAAATAAACATAACAGTATCTACTACTATCATCTATAAAGGTAATGAAGTATCTAAAATGGTCCTTAGTCAACACACCACCAAATTCACAAATATCAGTGTGTACTAAATCTAACAAGTCTGAATCCCTAACAATATTATGAAAAGGTTTCCTTATTTGTTTAGCAGACACACATACTTGACATTTAGAATTCTTTTCTATGGTATGTCTTGGAATCAACTCTAAGTTCATCATATTTTTAAGAGCACCAAAATTTAAGTGACCAAGTCTAGCATGCCATAAAGTTGAAGATTCAACACAGTTAACAGAAGGAGTAATATTATTCAAAGCACCCAAAACGGGCTCAGCATTTATTACAAATAAACCATTTGACAAGTAACCCTTGCCAAAGAAAGTACCAGTACGAATAAGAACTACTTTATTACATTTGAGAGAGACTTCAAAGCCATTAGCCACTAATCGGCTACCACTTATTATATTCCTACGCATGTCAGGAACATGATGCACTCTAGTCAGGGATATAACATGACCCGAAGGAAACTTCAAGTCCACATTTCCTATTCCATGTACTTGAGCGGCACTTGCGTTCCCCATCGTCACTGTCAAGCTATGACTCTGTTGATAAGATACAAATAAACTAATGTCAGCACAAATATGCACATTAGCTCCAGTATCAATCAACCATTCATTTGACAGATAAGTGGAAAATAGTACAGGGTTGTAGGTAACATACCGGTCTTCGTTGGTATCAGAAGCCAAAGCTTCACCAACAACCATGTTCGCTACAGGCCCAGTTGAGGTTCCAAGCACAGCATTCGCTTGAGCTACCCCCTCGGCTTTCTTTGCTTTCTTTGTAGGGCAGTCCTTACTCCAGTGCCCAACCTGCCCACAAGACCAACATGGTTTGTTTGCCTTTGGTTTCTTGGCCTTATCCTTGTCATTCTTAGGTTTATTACTATTACCCTTCTTAGAGACAGCCTTCCTTTTCTGTCCTACAGTTGCTACATTTACCTTCGAACTTCCATGCTCAGTTGGCATCACATGTCCCTGTTTGGACTTGTGTTGTTCTTGCACCGAGATGTCCAGCATAAGGTTGGTCCAGGTGATCTCTCCTTTCTGTCTTTTCAGGGAGAGAGAGAACTCTTCCCAAGACTTTGGAAGCTTTTCAATCACACTCATCACCTTAAACTTTTCGGGGAGGTCCATTCCAGACTCCTTCAAAGCATGCACTATCATCTCGAATTCATGCACTTGCTCAGTCATGGACTTATTGTCCACCAGCTTGAAATCAAGGAACCTAGCCACAGAATACTTTTCCAGACCTTGTGAGTCAGTATTATGTGTCTGGTCCAGCTTCTCCCATAAGAGTTTTGCGGTGTAGGCATCAGAGGAGTACACATCAAATAATGTGTTTGTGAGAGCAGCCAGAATGGCCGCCCTAGCCACCCCATCCTTCTCAGCCCACTTCGCATAACCCTTAACTGATTCAGCCTTCTCTTGATCCACAACCGGCTTCTTGTATTCCACAACAGGCCATAGACCCTTTACAGTCAACCACAACTTCATCCTTTTCTGCCAACGAGAAAAGCCAACGCCCCCATTGAATTTCTCAGGCAAGCCAGTTAATTCAACGGGCTGTGGAAAACTGTAAGTGGTCCAATCAATGACCCCAGCAGATGCAACCGAACTACCACTAGCAGGAATTTCACTCTCGTTAACCATTATGCTAAATACTATATAACGAATTATCTCTTCAAGAATGTTGGAAATATTGACTAAAACAGCAACATAGAGGCAGTTATATATCGTATTTAACAGGCCAAGGCCAAGCAAACAATTAACGAAACAAAACACGAAGGTAAAAAGCATGCAAATCAGTAACTGTAAAAACGAAGGAAGAACAGAAGACATACCAGTAGCCATAGCTATATCAGTATATCAAACAAATATGTAACACAGCTGAGTCGTCAGGATTTGCACGAAAAACCTGACTGCTCTTGAAGAGATATTTGCCCCTACTTACACTGTGTCAGGACTTGGCAATATTCTTCCAGGATAAAACAGCTCCGAGTTTAGATGGTCACAATAACCAGAAAAACTCAACTTCGACTAACACCTTAGTCGCCAGAAAAACCTACGAACTGTATATAGAGGGAGAGCAGAGTGTGTAGATAGAATAACAGAGAATGTATGGTGTGGTCTATAGTGTATATAAAATCAGTAGCTTAGCTCTCTATTTATAGGAGAGGCCAAACGTAACTGATACCACCCTCATCAATATTGTAACCCCCATTCCATTTAATAAAAATGAAACGGTCGATTTAATATAATCAAAACGGCTATAACAGCTGATTTTCAATTAAAGAAATTGTAACAGTTACGTATATATATTATCCACACATATCAGTTTTTATTTTAAATAATCTGAATATATATATATATATATATATATATATATATTATCAAATTCTGTCCAGACACAACATCAGGATCTGATCCATAAGGATTTTAGTCCGTCAGGATCTGATGTACGTCCATCAGTATTTGATCATCAGGATCTGGTACCGTCAGGACTTACGGTCCATCAGTATTTGATCAAGCATCAGGATCTGATAGTACGTTCAGGATTTAATCAGGACTTGGCCCATCAGTATTAGATGTCTAACCAGTTCCTGATTTATTCCAAGTACTGACCTGCTCCCAATTAATATATATATATATATATATATATATATATATATATATATATATATATATATATATATATATAGGGGGCTACTCCAATACAAACCTCCTTAAAATACAAACCTACAAACCAAGCATAATCTAATATTTCAAGCTAATCTAATGACCAAACTAGGGGTACCCCAATACAAAAAATGCTTAAAATAATTGGCTCTATCCAACAAAAAAAAATAAAAAAAAATAAAAAAATTCACTGTTCACGTGATGACGTGGCAGTGGATTTCACTGGTTAACGGTGCTTCGCACCTTCTTGTACGGCGCTTCGCGCCTTTATCATTCTAAAGTTGTAAGGAATGGCAATCAATGGTAAAGGCAATAGACGATTGACGGGTGTGTCGAGAGCCTTCGGCCCTCATGACTACCTAACTCATCCGTTTACTGTCTTAAATGCTTCGCATTTCCACGGCAAGAATTTTTTTTTTTTTTTGAATTTTTTTTATTTTTTTGTTGGATAGAGCCAATTATTTTAAGCATTTTTTGTGAAGGTACCCTTGGCGGAAACCTTAGAATAGATGAAATATAATTAATTTAGTGTTGGTTTGTAGGTTTGTATTTTAAGATTGGTTTGTATTTGAGCACTTGCCTATATATATATATATATATATATATATATATATATATATATATATATATATATATATATATATATATATTCTAATTAAAATATATTTAAACACAGAAATAAAATCCCTCGCCCAGGTCGCCTCGCGTACGCGAGACGCCGAGACATTCGCCCTTCGACCGAGCCGACCCGACCCGAGTCGAGACGTGTCGTGGCGTGGCAAGGCGGGCGGCGCGCGTGTGTGTGTGTGCACGTGGAGCACACAGTAACACCATGCACCATCATACACCTTAGTAGTTGTACACTACCCATGTGTGTGATTCTATATAAAGCCAACAACCCCCTTTATTCATTTCAATGTGGGACAAATACACATTCTCATTTTCAAGCTCTTTCAAGCTACCAATTTCAACTCTATTTCTCTATGGATTCCACTAAGAAAATTACTTAGACCCATATATGAAAATTTAAGTCCTCATAACAAGGAACAATTTCCAATCGTTAAAATCCGGGATTAACATCAAGAACATTAAATACTTATGCTCTAAAAACTCCATTTTCTAACAAAACTTTCTGGAACGAAAGAAACTGCTTTTCTCCGATCATTGTATTTCGATACAATTCATGTACGTGAAGGTAAGTTTTGTCAAAAAAAAAGATAATGGAGAGGTCGGGTTTATGTAAAAGATTTTTTAACTCAAAACAAAGAAGTTCATGTAGCACAGTGGTTGGTAGGATAACTTGTGTAGAGGAGGTTCTAGGTTCGATTCACCACAAAAACTCATTTTTTCCCTTTTAAATAAAAGAGTGGTATTTCATGTAATTTTATAAATTGTAAGGGTATAACTGTAATTTCATAGGGGGTTTATTGGCTCACAATTATCCCCTTCCAATAGAACTTCTAATCATATGTCTTTCCTATAAATTTGAACTCTTCAGTCTTCTCTATAAATTCGAACACCTATTCTACTTCTAATATGTTAAGAACACCTATTCTACTTCTAACAGGACTTTTATTTATATGTTTTTTTTTTCTATAAATTTGAACTCTTATTCTCTATAAATTCGAACTCCTATTCTACTTCCAATAGAACTTTTAATCATATGCGTTATAAATATTTATTCTACTTCCAATAGAACTTCTAATCATATGTCTTCCCTATAAATTCAAACTCTTCTCCTCTATAAATTCGAACATCTATTCTACTTCTAATATGTTAAATGATATTTTTCTACTTCTAATAGAACTTTTATTTATATGTTTTTTCTATAAATTCGAACTCCACTCTACTTCCAATAGAACTTTTAATCATATGCATTATAAATACTTATTCTACTTGCAATAGAACTTTTAATCATATGTCTTACCTATAAATTCGAACTATTCTCCTTTATAAATTCGAACACCTATTATACCTTTAATATGTTAAATGATATTTTTACATTTATTAGTGTTTATAATTCTAAAATTTTAGAAAATTAGAAAAATAGATTGATACGATATTAGAACACCACCTAAGCTCCCGCATATCCTCCTTTATATATTGATATATATTGATAATTTAACATTAGGCTTGATCCTAATTAATTTTGGATTTAAACAACTTTCTCCGATCCGGTCACATGTGTCACATCTTTACTTTCGTCTGAAAAATAACTCTTGCCACTAGTAAAATTTGACCATGGCTTTATGCAAGTCATCACACTGCATGCAAGAGCAGCTCTAAAATTTTAAATTTTAAAATTTGGCCGAATGAAGGCTTTGGCCGAATGAAGGCTTTGGCCGAATGAAGAAGACTTTGGCATCATGAAGAAGACTTTGGCCGAATGAAGAAGACTTTGGCCGAAGGAAGAAGGCTTTGGCCGAATGAAGAAGGTTTTGGCCGAAGGAAGGCTTTGGCCGAATGAAGAAGACTTTGGCCGAATGAAGAAGACTTTGGTCGAATGAAGAAGGCTTTGGCCGAATGAAGAAGGCTTTGGCCGAAGGAAGAAGGCTTTGGCCGAACGAAAAAAAAAAATTGCACAAGGATGAAAACGAGTCCAGAGGTTCCGAATCGCACCCCCGAAGAGCTAGGACGAGAACTACTGCCACGTCCGACTCCAAAGATAAGGAGTATAAAGCACCCAAAGGGGAGAAAAGAAAGAGTCTCATGGCGAATCAAGCTAGCTGGGGACATACAAGCTTCGACGACCCTACCGGTAAGCGTACTGAACGCCCCCAATTTCATATTTAAATGTGTTTTCAGTTTGCCCAAAGTACAATTAAATGTTCACAATCTAGTACGAGGCTTAAACAGACCCATATTAGGGGCCGACCTAACAAAATATGTGTCCTTTTTAAGCATTTAGCATTCAAGGCACTCATAATTTAAAATAGGTAAACCACTTAGATTAATTCATCCCTTAAATACTGGGGGAAATATGCCAGGTATCAAATACCGAAGACGCATAATAACCGAAGAAGCTTAATCCGAAGAGATTACGCCGAGGCACAATAAAATATGCTAGGTATCAAATACCAAAGACGCATAGTCATGCTAGGCTATGGCCGAAGATGCATAAAATTAAAATTAAAATGCTAGGCTACGGCCAAAGACGCATAGTCATGCTAGGCTACGGCCAAAGACGCATAGTCATGCTAGGCTACGACCGAAGACGCATAATCATGCTAGGCTACGGCCAAAGATGCATAAAATTAAAATTAACATGCTAGGCTACGGCCAAAGACGCATAGTCATGCTAGGCTACGGCCGAAGACGCATAGTCATGCTAGGCTACGGCCGAAGATGCATAAAACTAAAATAGTCATGCTAGGCTACGCCCAAAGACGCACAATCATGCTAGGCTACGGTCGAAGATGCACAATCATGCTAGGCTACGGCCGAAGATGCACAATCATGCCAGGCTACGGCCAAAGACGCATAGTCATGCTAGGCTACGGCCAAAGACGCATGTTCATGCTAGGCTACGGCCGAAGACACACAGTCATACTAGGTTGTTCACAAAGAGGAACGATCGAACACGCTAAGCTACGGCCGAAGACGCACAATCGTGCTAGGCTACGGCCGAAGACACACAGTCATACTAGGTTGTTCACAAAGAGGAACGATCGAACACGCTAAGCTACGGCCGAAGACGCACAATCATGCTAGGCTACGGCCGAAGACGCATAGTCATGCTATATGCTAAGGCAAATACAAAGGCCGAAGACGCATAGTCATGCTAGGCTACGGCCGAAGATGCATAAAACTAAAATTAACATGCTAGGCTACGGCCAAAGACGCATAGACATGCTAGGCTGTTCACGAAGATGAACGAACGAAGATGCGTAAAGGCCAAAGAAGCTTAATCCGAAGGGATTAGGCTAAGGCAAGATTTTTTAATAAAAACGCTAAGGTACAAGTTACCGAAGATGCGTAAATACCAAAGAAGCTTAATCCGAAAGAATTACGACAAGGCAGAATTGTTATTGAAATACGCTAAGGTACGAACTACCTAAGATACGTAAGAGTCGAAGAGGCATAATTTATGGAAATTACGCCCAGACCGAACGAATGGACTATGCTAAGGTACATAGCTACCAAAGATGCATAAAGGCTGAAGAAGCTCAATCCGAAGAGATTAAGCTGAGGCCGAACAAAGGAACTAGCCAAAAGAAAATAACATGCAAATAGAAAAAGCAGGAATGGAGCTTAAACGAAACTTGAAGAAGGTGTGCCAAGTATTGGTCTTCGTCCGGAGGGATCTCCGAACAAAGCCCAGGGACATGTTGGAGGCCCACCTTCATTTTAGCCATCATGGGCATGTTCTCCACTTCCTTAGAGTAATGATACACATTCCCCACTTTTGTGCAACAGACAGAAATGTGGGACACTTCATTCCACCTTTTCCACCTCCCAATGGTTCACAACCACACTATAAATAAGAGAGGAAGCTATTTGAGGAAGGGGATTACAACTCAAGTATTCTCTAAACACAAACACTCTACGTTTACCTATATCTCTCTAAAAGAACCGGAATACTTATTCTTACGCCGGAGGTGAATCGGGGGATAAAACCCTCGCATTCTTCTTCTTTTGCAGGTCCAAACAAAGGATCCACCTGGCAGAAATCTGGTTTCAACACTTGTTTATTTATTTTATCCTATTTCTCAGATTATTCTTCTTATTCCTAATTATTGTTCTATGGACAATTCAAAATTTTATCCTATTTCTCAGATTATTCTTCTTATTCCTAATTATTGTTCTATGGACAATTCAAACAGTCCGAAGCTACATGATGGTAGCGATACTGTACTTAAAAAATTACTCCATTCGTGTCTTAAAACATTTTCTAAAACATTTCCTGTTTACTATTTCGGCACATTCAAAATATTTTTCCTCTTTCTATTTTAAATCATATAAAACAAAATTCAATATTCACTACTCCTTAAAAACAATATTCAATACTCACTATTTCATCCACACTACTCCTTAAAAATAATACTGTATTTAATACCACTACTTCACCCACTACTCTTTAAAAATAATATTCAATACTCACTACTCCACCCACTATTCTTTAAAAACTATATTTAATATCCATTTTTCCACCCACTACTCCTTAAAAACAATATTCAATACCCACTACTCCTTAAAAACAATATTCAATACTCACTACTCCATTAAAAAATAATATTTATTATTCACTATCTTAAAATCCGTATTTTTAGTCAAACGGGAAAAGTTTAACGAGACGGAGGGAGTAACAAAGTAGGGAGAAAATAGATTAAAGATTAACAGAAGAGGGGCGAAGGAGTATTCAATGCGATTTGTTAACATACAAATTTATTAAAATCACATTTTCATATTGGGTTAAGTATCAAAGTGGTCACTGAAGTGGAAGCCAAATATCAATTTGTTCACCGATCTTTACGGGGTATCATTTGAGTCATTAAAGTCATAATAAATATCAAACAAATACCTGTATATATGTACTCGGGAAGTAAAAATAATTTTTTATTGAGTTCTACACATTTTTCTTAAATGCTACTATAATGAAATGAAAGATTATGAATTCCAGTATTTTTTATAATATATTCAGAATTTAAAAAGTTTATTTACTATTTATTTTTAATTAAAACAAGGAAAATGACAATAAAATTAAAAATAAATAGTAAATGAATTTTTAAAAAATCTAAATATATTATAAGAAATACTAGAATTATTAACCTTTCGTTTGGTTATGGAAGCATTCAAGAAAAATGTGTAGAACTCAATGAAAAATTATTTTTACTTTTCGAGTATATTTTAAAGATATCCATTTGATATTTATTATGACTTTAATGATTCAAATGATACCCCGTAAAGATCGGTGAACGAATTGATATATAGCTTCCACTTTAGTGACCATTTTGATACTTAACCCTTTTCATATTTATTTACTTATAAAGTTTAATCCAATGATTCGAAAATTGTAATAGGATATAGGGATATTTACAAAAAAATTTAAATTTTTGAAATTACTTTCAAAAATCTATACTATATTATTATAAGCAAACTAGAGATCTTTTGTAGTTGGTAGTTTGGTTAACTAAACTATTCATAACCGTTAGATTTTCAATTCAAACAGATCATGACCGTTAGATATGACAATATTAAAAGTTGTTATATTTAGAAGTCTAAGATTCGATTCCCTTTTAGTTTAAAAAAATTACCTTTTATAAACAACTAAAAACATAAATCATACCTTATCTTTCGATCATTAATATTTATATCTAACGAAAATATGTTACTTTCTATTTAATTAAAACGCGTTACCTTTTATTTTAAACCTAATATTACAATAATTAATATATATATCCAAAAAATATTGCACCATATCTTTCAACCATTAATAAACACCTAAAAACATGAATCATACCATATCTTTCAATCATTAATATTTCTTTTCTAATTAGAACACGTTATCTTTTAATTTAAAATCAATCTTGCAATCATTAATATATATCCAAAAAAATCACACCATATCTTTCAATTACTAATAAAATATATTAAAAATCATTATACATTGATATTAAAATTTGTTATATTTAGAAGTCTAAGATTCGATTCCCTTTTAGTTTAAAAAAATTACCTTTTATAAACAACTAAAAACATAAATCATACCTTATCTTTCGATCATTAATATTTATATCTAATGAAAATATGTTACTTTCTATTTAATTAAAACACGTTACCTTTTATTTTAAACCTAATATTACAATAATTAATATATATATCCAAAAAATATTGCACCATATCTTTCAACCATTAATAAACACCTAAAAACATGAATCATACCATATCTTTCAATCATTAATATTTCTTTTCTAATTAGAACACATTATCTTTTAATTTAAAATCAATCTTGCAATCATTAATATATATCCAAAAAAATCACACCATATCTTTCAATTACTAATAAAATATATTAAAAATCATTATACATTGTTTGTAATAAAAAAACATAAGTATAATCATTAAACATGAATATATCAAATTACATTAAATTAAAATTAAAAAAAATATTGAAAATGATGTTTGTAAAAAAATGTAATATATATAAATTTCATTAAAATTTATGACATATTAAAAGAAACTCATGCATCGCACGAGTTACAAGCTAGCTATATTATAATATGATAAAGGGGGTATAATTTGTAGTTTGGTTACCCCTTATTTTGGTTCTTCATGTTTGGTTATCCCCCATCCATAACTGTTAGATCTTCAACTCAAATAGATCATGACCGTTTGATACAACAATACTAAAAGTTGGAGGTCTAAGGTTCGAATCCCAACAACAACATTTTAATATAAAATTAATACTACATTATATTATATAGGAAGGTTGAAAGTTCGATTCCCACCAACAGTATATTAATTTAAATTTAATACTAAAAATTATTTATATACAAAGGTCTAAAATTTTGAATTCTTCCAGCATATTAAAAGTAATGTTTATATTATTATATATACTAAACTATAACTAAATTAAAAGTAACCCGTGCAAAGCAGGGCTATAAGCTAGTACTACCTAATGTGCAAACCAGGTTAAAATTATTGCATATTTGGGATTGCAAATGAGATTGCAAAGGTTTTACATTATTTTTGAAAAAAAAAATATGCAATTTGAATATTTTTGAAAAAAGCTCTAGAATATATATCAACATTAGCAGTAACACATCGAACAAATTTTTAGATTTTGTAAATCAGCTTCATTCATATGGAGTCTAACATAAACTAAACTTAGGACTAGTTTTAAATTAAACTTCGGACAAACATCTACTTACTTTACTACTACAATACTGGAAAACAGTACTACCTAGACCACCAAGCTTCTACAACTTCACTTCCCAGTTTAATTCTCATCTTCATGACTTCATCATCACACTTTCCATCTTCATCTTCATCACCCTCTTCAGCTTCCTCTTCTTCAAGCGACGGAGCCCAGTTTCCCTGCACCCATTCCCTATGCAGCCTCAGATACCGTTGTGTACATCGGTGATAACACCTTCCCACCACCCATCACTATGATATGCCTCAACTTCCTCACTCAACTTGAAAGTCCTAAAGCTTTCTCGGGGTGGAGTTGGTCGGGCTAGAATGACATTGACATGCTCGCGAAGCGGTTTCGGCCTTCATCACTCATGCGGGTGTCATATTGGATGACAATGTCTCGGGTATTTTTCGTTAACGTCCTGATCCTCCAAGTTCACTTCCACTTGTGCGCCTTTCTTGAAACTTTCTTTTTCGATCTCTTCCATGTTCACGCTTGCCATATTTCTTTTTCTGTAGTGTATATATTTTTCAATGAATAATGGCACTGTTTCACACAAACTTGTAAAACCATGTTGTAGGATATATATACACACAAAGCTGCAAAGAAATGGGGAGGAAGATAAAAGGACAAGGAAAGGTGAAAATGACAGGAACGCCAACAGGAACAGGAAGCATAGCTTTATTGTGTTTTTTTCTCCTAAATGTGTTATAGTACAGAACCTATTAGCTTTTTTCTCCAGAATCGAATTTCTTTTTTTTTTTTTTTTTGGCAAGCTAACTAATATGTATTCGGATATATCCAAAGTTCAACACTACTATGCTGTGTTTGTTAAGATGAAAATTGTATGAGAAACAAAATTAGCACACAAGAGGTGTGTTTGGAATGGTACATCTCACAAGTCACATCAGAGGGATTGCAACTATTAGTAGAAATTGAAATTTTCCGATCGAAAAATATGTTACAAATGAAATACATATTTCCTATGTTAAAAACTATGTTACTCGGACTCTTCAATTTACCTTGGAGTACCGGTGTCGGACATTCGACACTCGGACATGGACACTCGGACTTGGACACTTATTTTAAGCCAAAAACATGTACATTTTCAAAATGTTGCCGATTCGGACATTTGGGACACGTACCCATGTCGGACACTTATAGCCGAGTCCGAGTAACATAGGTTAAAAATGAATACGACCAATGTAATTTTTTCATATTGCAGCGATAGGGTACAAATATAATAGTTGTATAAAAAGATCGACATATTGAATTTATGGCCAGTTTCAAATTTTCTTACCCCCATCCCGCTAGGCTGGTCATATTTGATGTCATCCTCAAATTTCTCTATAATAATCTCTCACAGATACAGGACATTTTTTTTTTTTTACTTAATGTTTTAGAACTCTTTCGGCAAAGCATAGTAAACCCATACTCAAACCGAGGTTATATTAATGATTTGTGTTCAGGCTAATGTTCAAATGAAAGTAAAATTAAGTTTTTGAATGAACCACCTCTCTTTTTTGAGAGTGATTGGGCAAAACCTACATGGCTCTGCTTAGTCGGAAGGGATCTTCAGAACATGCGGTGTCCCTTTTCTTCCCTTAGCAATTGTTTGGGAGATTTTTAGAGAGAGATGTTGGAGAAAATGTGAATGTGATGATACACACCCTTGGTCTCCATCTCCCTGCAAAGTGATTATTACCAATGCAGGACAATATTGGATCTTTAACTTGTGTGAAAGAAAGCTTCGAACCACATGTTAAGGTCTAGTATTTCCTATAGGATCATATATAACTAACAGGATGGGCATTACATTAAACAATCATCCTCCTAAATGCTCTCTGATTGTATACTGGTTCAGGCCTTCAGATGGTGGTTATAATGTTGCTTCAAACAGAGATGGTGCATCAACTAAAGGTGTCGCGGCAGGAGGATGAGTTGCTAGAAATAAAGATGGTAACCATTTGTCCAACTTTTACTAGTTTTATGCAATGTTCTGACAATTTGGTAAAAACAAGAGCAATCTTGGATGGTGTATCTTTAGAGGTCACCCAATGGTGCATTTCCAGACATTCAAAAATAGCCCTCCAATGGTTGAATCAGGAATTAAGAGTCCCATGGCATCTCAGGTGGAGACCCTACAGGATTGTCACTGAAAAAATGAAAGGAATTTAGAGTCCAATGGTGTATCTTGGGTCTTGGCTATCTTTTTGTTTCTAAGGATCTTGGGTTTGGGCCTGGATATTTTGACACACTATCAGTGCGTTAATTAGGTGAGATCAAGAATGAGACAGAAATATTGGAGGTTGAGATAACAGAAATGGCCGCAGCAACCAAACATCTTGGCAACGCATCAAAACACAACTTACCTCTCTTTGTCTCCAAGGCTCGCTTAGGAGAAGATGAGCTGCTTTATTTAGCAACAAGATTAATAATATTGCATCCTAAACTGACCATAAGCATGTAAATGTCTTTTTAAACAGCATCAGGATCACTACATCCACCATCAGAATAGATTGTCCTGTTCGCATTCTGTTTCAAAGCTGTACTGCTACGACAGGCATCTTGTCAAGCTGAGTTCTCACTGCACAATTAGGCCCCTAGTCCTCAATCAGGTTCTAACTTGTCAGCAGCATGACTGTCAACAACTGTAGGACAAACTGTTCTCATCTCAGTATATAGTGGGGGTAAATTATGTCATTCCCCTGTAAATTTAGGGATTTTTTTTTTTTTACTAACTAGATAACTGAAATTCATTTAGCTTTTGACATAGCTAGAAGTTCTATCCATTGAAAATATTTTCTTAAAAAATATGTAGTTATTGAAATATAAATACATAAATTTTCTATAATTTTGTGTTGTACATCTAAATTGAAAACTAAACATGATACTAAATTTACGGTTTTTATCTTTTCGGGTCTGAAAATCTAAATTCAAATCCTAAATTTTTCAATAGAGTTGGTGTACAAAATTATCGGTACAACAGTCAAAACAATCATTCTTTCACCTTTTTCTCTTATATTTTTTAATAAAAATTCAAAGACCACCCAAACCAGATCTGAAATTAATTGAGGGGAGATAAAATAGATCTCAAAGTTGTAGAGGAAAGGGGGTAGAATTCACAGTTAAGATTAAAGATTTTGTCTCAAAAATTTCTCAAACCTCAAAAGCTTCAGTCTCTTACAAAAGTCTAGCAAATTCTTAGCCCAAATTCTTTGAACTTGTAATTTATCATTTTGTAACTTACGCGGCTACATGAATTCAATTCAATAGCAATAACACATCAAACATATATAATTTAAGCAAATTTGCTTCTTAATCCTACATTAACAAACTTCAAGTACAAGTTCTATATCAGGTCATAACTAAGATTAGTATTAACTAGAACCCAAGCTTCTGCATCTTCACTTTCCAGTGTAATTCTCATCGTCATCATCATTCTCTTCATCTTCATCTTCCTCCACTTCCTCTTCTTCAAGCGGCGGAACCCAATTTCCTTTCACCCATTCCCTATGCAACCTAAGATCAGATCCACTGAACACAATTTCCTCCTTAGACGGCCTAAAATAAAGAGTGTACAAATCTCCCTGGTGTACGCGGGTAATAACACCTTCCCACCATCCATCATTATAATACGCATCAACCTCCTCGTACTTAAAAGTCCTAACCCTTTCTCGGGGTGGAATTGGTCGGGCCAGAATCACATTGACACCCTCACGAAGCGGTGTTAACCCGTCATCACTCCTCAGGGTATCGAATTCGATCAAAAGCTTCCGATTCTTTTTTGTTACTGTCCGGATCACCGTACCAGTAAACCAGGATCCCCTGAAACCTGGATCCTCCAAGTTCACTTCCACTCGTGCACCTTTCTTGAAACTCTCTCTTTCGATTTCTTCCATGTTCGCCGTTGCCATGCTTTTTCTTCTATGCACGATATAATTAATTTTTAAGCGAATAAAGATAGAAAGCTACAAAGTAATGGAGCGGATGATGAAAAGGACACGGGATGGTGAAAATGACAAAAAACGTGTAATGGAAGGATTCCTTTATTATTCCCTCGGTCCCAAATTATATAACCATTTGACGAGAAGGTATTAGTAGGTAATATTTTTTTTCATATTTTTTGTTTGTATGAAAATAAAAAACTTCTATTTTTGTACAAAATAAAAAGATTTTAAAAATAATATTTACAAGCACATTTTTCGATTGCACTGAAATACGTGAAAAAAAAATCAAAGGATTATAAAATTTGGGATGTAGAGAATATTTATTTTTTTTAATTTCTTTAATTTTTTTCATATGTGTGTACAACGTAATTCGTTTTTTTAATATTTACTAATATTGTAATATTTCTTTACTGAAAAACTGACGAAGATAGTATCTTTTCTGTATATCTAAACATAAAAAGAAGGGGTAAGATTTGGAAACTCCTGGCATGCTTCAAAAGGTCAACTAAAGGTATTGCCAAGGTCTATTCGGATGTCTTTTTATGTCGGCTCCTCTAATGGATAATCATTCGCTTCCAGAACTTTTCTTTTCCATGCACACCGTAAGGTGCTCGATACTTACGTCTTTGCCGACTCATAATAGTTGCTAAGGATTTAATCATCGACATTTGCAATCGCAGGGACACTACACCATATATGGTCTTTAGCAACACTGAGAAACGATGTTGCCACGAGAAATGTTGCCTTAGATGTCTAAAAATAATTAAAACGAATGTATGCCAACATCATAGCCGGATTCAATCATCGACATTTGCAATCGCAGGGACACTACACCATATATGGTCTTTAACAACACTGAGAAACGATGTTGCCACGAGAAATGTTGCCTTAGATGTCTAAAAATAATTAAAACGAATGTATGCCAACATCATAGCCGGATGTTGCCGTTGATGTTGCCTTAGATACAATTTTTTACTCAATGCCAACACTTATAAGGGTGTTGCTTTAGACACCCGAAAAAGTGTTAAAAAATTGGGGAAAAAAGCCCGCTCATGGTGAAAAATAAAGCCCGCTCTTGGTGAAAAATAAAGCCCGCTCAAAAAATATAATACACTCACACTTACACTTGGTCTGAAAATTAAAAACACTCGCACTCTATCTCAAACTCTCTCTCTCTCAACTCTCCCATTGAAGCAACGTCTCTGGTTCGAAGCTCTTTCACTCGGTTCGAAGCTCATCGCCGATCGAAACTCATATCCGATTGAAGCTCATCTCTGATTCGTGGTATGTTTGTTTCTCTGTCTAATTACCCTAGTTTAATTAGTTCATTCGTAGTTTACAAACCCTAGTTTTTGGGTTTTTTTATTTTGTTAATTTTGGGGGTTTACAAACCCTAATTTTTGGGGATTTTTTCTAATTGGGACTTTTTTTGGGGGTTTGTTGATTTTGTTGATGAATTTGAGGTGCATGTGTTAAATTATTGTAGGGTTTTTGTTAAATTATTTTCGGGTTCAAAGTTCATCTCCGTCTAACTAGTTCATAGTATATATGTTTGTTTCTCTGTTGAATTAGTATATTCGTAGTATGATATGGGCTAAAAGTAAGCCCAAAAGACACATTTAATATGACATTCATTAGACCCGGAATGGTCCAAACGTGGGGCCCACCAGATGGGCCCAATCCCTATTTATAATATTAATTTCGTAATTAATATAAGGGGTAATAAACGGTTCAGCAAATAAGAGTCAAACAAGGATATTACTCTTGCCTGACTTAGCCTCCAAGATACATATTCCAACATGGAAACTGACTCCTACAAGGAAGGGGTCTAGAACCTTCCTCAAGGCTGTGACTTGCCCACCAAGTCACCTAACCCTACTACGATTTTAGGGCTTCTCAGCCTATATAAAGGGTCTGACCCCTCAACTCAGAACGACGTTTTCTTGGCTTGATTCTCTAATACAGAGATACGTAGGCATTCTGTGAGGACCGTTTAGTCTCGAACGCAGAAGCAGCCATTAAAGCTCGAAGCTCACAAACCCTAACCGTCATAATCATAACCTAGTTTTTATTCCACAACATTTGGCGCCGTCTGTGGGAAGAAGACATCAACCATGGTTCAAACACGAAGAACTGCACCAAGCACTACAGAGCCAATCGCTACCGAGGCTCTACCTCTTAGCTCTGCTCCGCCCCTTACTGAACAAGTACTTCCGACATCTGAGCAAGTACCTCTGACATCCGGGACTATCGTTCCGTATCAAGTTTCTCAACCCCTAGGTACGACTACCCATGTTGAGAGTACGCTACCTCCGATCGTCCACACAATTCCAGGGACTAATCCCCTCCAGGCGGGGATTTCTTCTTTGATTGTAGACCCCAACAACCCTACACGAGGGGTTCAGATCCACACCACGGATCTCCCCATAAGCACCAGTCCAATGTACGGGATGCCTAACTACGGAGCTGGACCAAGTGGTCATGCCCTGTATATTCGAGATCGAGATTATCGCGATTTTTCTGGTCCTTATACGGATGAATCATCTTCTGACGATGATTACGAGCGTGATGAAGCTCCAAGGAGGCGGCGTGCAAGTAAAGAACCTATGGGGAGAACTCGAACTACTCATGATGGACTCCCTTCAACAGCTACTGAGAGGATTAAGGCTTATGAAGCCGAGATCTTAAGATTAAAGGAAGATATGGCCAGGGAGCAAGCCAGATCAAATCAGACTTTGCCACCTCCCACGTCAGGACCGATTCCCTTCATAGATCTGGAGAGGCCTCCAAGAAGGCAAAGAAGGGCTACCGTCCCAACTGGAAGAACTACAAGGGTGGAAACCCCTAAGAGCAACCCCAAGGATCTGATGCCACTTGGGGATCCTGATGATCCCACGCCCCCATTCACCGATGAGGTGATGAATGCCCACATATCAAGGAAGTTCAAGATGCCGACAATTAAGGCTTACGATGGAACGGGTGATCCCGCAAATCATGTTAGGACGTTCTCGAACGCACTATTACTACAGCCTGCAAGTGACGCCCTGAAGTGTAGGGCGTTCCCTCAAACCCTTTCGGGCATGGCTCAAAGATGGTATAGCCGACTTCCTGCAAACTCAATTGGCTCCTTTAAGGAGTTAAGTGATGCTTTTGTTAGTCAATTTATCAGCGGGAGAGTTCATGAGAAAAGTTCTGCATCTCTCATGTATGTGGTACAAGGGAAGAATGAGAATCTGAGAGATTATCTTAAGAGGTTCACCAAGGAGACATTAAATATTACTGATTTAGAGAACAAGGTGGCCATGGTAGCCCTGGAGCACGGCACCACTGATCTTTACTTTAAAAGGTCATTGGCAAAGCACCCACCCGAGAATATGGCTGAGCTCCAACGAAGGGCTAGTAAGTATATCAAGGCCGAGGACAGCACCATGAAGGATGTCGTGATAAATAATGGCAAGGGTAATAATGAAGCGAAGAAGCGAAAGCAAGACCAAGAGTATGATGCTAGGGACAAATATCCCCGTACTAGCAAAGATTCTGAGTCAACATCAAAGAAGAGTGTGGGACCAAGATTTTCTTACTATGCAAGGTTGAATGCTCCTAGGAGCCAAATCTTGTTAGAAATCGAGAAGGATAAAGACTTCCGATGGCCGAAGCCACTCAGGGGTGACCCCGCAAAGAGAAATAAGGATCAATACTGTAGGTTCCACCGAGACGTGGGACATGACATGGATGATTGCAGACAGTTGAAGGACGAGATTGAATTCTTGATCCGTAAAGGAAAGTTGAGTAATTTCACAAAGGGTGGAGATCATGGAACCCAAAGAGGGGATTACAACAGGAGAAACAATGACAGAAGGGATAACGATCGTGACCGTAACACGCAGCCCCGAGGGCCAGTTATCAACATGATCTGGGGAGGCCCGACAGCGACCGGTACAACCCGCAATTCTCGAAAGGCATACGCAAGGGAAGTGATGCATATTGTGGGAGAGGCCCCGAAGCGAGCTAGAACAGAAATCGTGATTGGTTTTGATGACTCTGATCTGGAAGGGGTGAAATTCCCCCATGATGACCCATTAGTTATAACCCCTGTGATTGGGAACTCGGAAGTAAAATGAGTCTTGATAGACAATGGAGCTTCTGTTGACATTCTGTTTCATGATGCTTTTGTGAAGATGGGATATACCGATTCTCAGCTGACTCCGACTAACATGCCCATTTATGGATTCAATGGGGTTGAGTCCAAGGTCGAGGGTACTATTCAGTTACCCATGACAATCGGGCAGGAACCTAAGGAAGCTACTCAAATGCTAAATTTTCTGGTAATTAAGGCAGCCTCGACTTATAACGCAATCCTGGGAAGGACTACACTTCATGCGTTCAAGGCTGTTGCCTCAACATATCACATGAAGATTAAGTTTCCAACCCGAAACGGGGTCGGAGAACAAAAAGGCGACCAGAAGATGGCAAGAAGTTGTTATGTATCCGCCCTAAGAGCTGATGGAGTCGGGGGGCATGTACTCCCGATTGAAGACATGGATGTCCGTAGTGATGATGAACAGCGAGGAAAGCCAGCAGAGGATTTAATATCTGTCCCTCTAGAGCTGGGCGACCCGGAAAAGGTTACATACATAGGAACATCTCTGAAGGAACCCCTGAAGGGCGAATTGACAGCGTTCTTGCAAGAGAATAGCGATGTGTTTGCTTGGACAGCAGCGGACATGCCAGGGATTGACCCCCAACTTATAACTCATAGGTTGAACGTCGATCCTGAACGGAAGAAAATAAAGCAGAAAAAGAGGAATTTCGCTCCTGAAAGGCAAGAGGCCATTAAACAAGAAGTTGATAAATTGTTGGAAGCTGGATTTGTTGAAGAAATTCAATTCCCCGAATGGTTAGCTAACCCTGTGATGGTCAAAAAGGCAAATGGAAAATGGAGGATGTGTATAGACTTCACTGATCTGAATGATGCGTGCCCAAAAGATTGTTTTCCTCTGCCTAGAATTGATATGTTGATAGATGCCACCACCGGGCATGAAATGTTGAGCTTCATGGATGGTTTCAGCGGATACAATCAGATTAAGATGCACAAGGACGATATTCCTAAGGTATCTTTCATAACTGATTTTGGTGTTTTCTGCTATCTTGTTATGGCTTTTGGGTTAAAAAATGCAGGGGCTACTTACCAACGATTGATGAATAAGATATTTTCCCATCTAATTGGAAAGACCATTGAGGTCTATGTTGATGACATGTTAGTCAAGAGCCTATTCAAGGCAGATCACATAAGGCACCTCAGAGAGGCGTTTGAAGTGCTAAGGCACCATAAAATGATGCTAAATCCAGCCAAGTGTGCTTTTGGTGTTGGTTCAGGAAAATTTTTGGGGCTGATGGTTTCCAAGAGAGGCATAGAGGCAAACCCGGACAAGATTAAGGCTATTCTGGATATGGAGTCACCCCGCTCAGTACGAGATGTACAGAAATTAACTGGCCGAGTGGCGGCCCTAGGGAGGTTCATCTCCAAGTCTGGTGACAAATGCTTGCCTTTCTTTCAGGCATTAAAGAAGGTGAAAAATTTTGAGTGGACCACAGAGAGCCAAGAGGCCTTTGAACAGTTGAAGAAGTACATGGCTGAAGCCCCGTTGTTGGCCAAACCTAGTCCTGGAGAGATTCTCTACCTATACCTGGCGGTATCCGAACAAGCATTGAGTGCTGTTCTTGTCAAAGAAGAAAAGAAGGTTCAGAAACCCATCTACTATGTGAGTAAGGTGCTACATGGGGCGGAATTGAATTACTCTTCCATTGAGAAGTTTGCATTGGCATTGATCACTGCCTCAAGGAAATTGAGACCGTACTTCCAGGCTCACAAAATCGAAGTCTTGACAGACCAACAGTTGAGAAGCATATTGCACAGTCCGAAAGCAAGTGGAAGATTGATCAAGTGGGCCATAGAACTTGGAGAGTTTGATATCAAGTATAAGCCTCGGACAGCCATCAAGGCTCAGGCATTGGCTGACTTCGTGGTTGAATGCACTATTGACAACCAAGAAGTCGGGGGGCAGGATATGATAACCACCCCTGAGAACGAAGATAAAGATGAAGAACTTATAGCTGACCAGAAGGAGTATTGGGTGCTCTATTTTGATGGAGCATAAAAAACAAAATCTAGTGGTGCAGGTTTGGTTTTGCAAAGCCCCGATGGGTTCACAGTTGAATACGCTTTGAAGTTGGACTTTCTAACAACCAACAATGAAGCTGAGTATGAAGCATTGATAGCTGGATTGGGATTGGCCAGAGTCATGAGGGTCAAGAACCTCAAAGTATGTGGAGATTCGAGACTGGTAGTCTCGCAAGTGAATGGCGAGTTTGAGGCCAAGGATGAAACTATGGCAAAATACCTCAGAGTCGTGAAAGCTGCTATGACTCAGTTTGAGGAGTGCTATGTGGAGCACATTCCTCGGGAAGAGAACGTTAAGGCCGATGCCCTCTCTAAGTTCGCTTCTTCTGAGATAGAGAATTACGCAGGTAGTGTTTACTTCCAGGTCTTGAAGGCCCCGACCGTCAACTCTAAGTTGGTAGCACCTATCGATATTGGAAGCTGTTGGATAGATCCTATTAAAGCTCATCTAGAAACTGGATGGCTCCCTGACAATGCCTTGGAGGCACGAAAATTATCGGTGAGAGCATTGAGATATGCCTTGATTGAAGGCATCTTATACAAGAGATCGTTTGTCATCCCGTACTTGAAGTGCCTAAGGCCCCAAGAGGCAAGAGAAGCATTGGAAGAAGTTCATGAAGGGATCTGTGGGCAGCACTTGGGGGGCAGAGCCCTAGCTCACAAGATTACCCGCATGGGATTCTATTGGCCAGAGATGCTGGCAGATGCCCAGGATTATGTCAAGAAGTGTGACAGATGTCAAAAACACGCTCCTGTTGTAAGACAGCCACCTGAGAGATTAACCTCGATCAGCTCTCCCATTCCATTTGCAATGTGGGGGATGGACATTCTTGGTCCTTTCCCTATGGCTTCAGCACAAAGGAAGTTTCTGATTGTCGCCATTGATTACTTCACTAAATGGATTGAGGCTAAGCCTTTAGCCAAGATAACCACCAAGCAAGTTTCCCAGTTCTTTTGGGAGAACATAATTTGTAGGTATGGAATCCCGCGAATTCTTGTGACAGATAATGGGACACAGTTTAACAATGAGGAATTCAAGAAGTATTGTGAGGAAAATGCTATTGAGCTTCGTTTTACCTCAGTGGCACATCCGCAAGCGAATGGGCAGGCCGAGGTGGCCAATCGAATCATCCTGGATGGATTAAAGAAAAGGGTCGAACGCTCGAGGAACACTTGGGTGGATGAGTTGCTGCCTATACTCTGGGCTTATCGCACTACTTGTAAGGTGACTACTGGAGCAACACCGTTTCTGCTAGCTTATGGAGCTGAGGCAGTTGTGCCGCTGGAAATTATGCAGGCATCACCTCGAGTTGAGGCATATGAACCTGAGACTAATGAAGAAGGCATGAGGCTCGCTCTAGATCTGATTGATGAAGTCAGGGACGAGGCAAACGCCAGAAATGCGGAGCATCAGAAAAAAGCGTCTTTCTATTACAACCACAGGGTTAAGGAGAGATTCTTACAGCAAGGTGACTTGGTTCACAGGAAGATCGAGGCTTCTGGAGTTGGCCAGAAAGGGAAATTAGCCCCCAACTGGGAAGGACCGTACCGAGTCAGAAAGACGCTAGGACGAGGATCATACAAGTTGGAGACATTAGATGGGAATGAAGTGCCCCGAACTTGGCATGCTCTGAACTTGAAGATTTATTATGTATAAGCCTTCCTCGTAAGGATTTGGCTTTCAGCTATTTATTAATAGAAATAGAAATAAGGTTCGATGAAACCATTCCAGGGACTAGTACCCCGAGTAGGACCATATTATCTATGTAAGGGTTGAACCCTCTTTCAACTTATTAATGCAAATCTGTTTTCCTTTCTATGATTCTATGTTTTGTTTATGTACCAAGCACCTGTTGAGTGCAAGTCTGGAAAGATCAAGTACTGAAAGTAAATAGGCATAAGAATAAAGGAAACATATGCATAAATAAAACGCCCCGAAGGGCCATGGTTTAAATTAAGCTACAACACATGAATAAAAGTTAAGTCCCGAAGGACATTGATTGAAAGTTGATAAAATAAAGCCACAAACGGCTAAGATAAGGGCCGTGCAAGGCCATAAGGGAACCGGGAACCCATCCTACTTAGCTGGGGATTCTTCCTCGCTGCTCTCCTCGCCCGACTCCTCCTCACCTGAATCCTCTTCCTCGCCGGACTCTTCACCTGAAGTTTCTTCCTCGGCTTGATCAACGACCGCCATAGGTTGAGCAGTAGTCTCCACATCTTCGGTTTCCTCCTCCCCGGAGGATGAAGACGAATTGTCTTCGTTACGGATCACCCTCTTGCCTGGGATCGGTTGTCGAACAACTCCAACTTTCCTGGCAGCCGGGGGCTTCTTTCCACGGGATCCCGAAGAACTTGAATCTTGGCTAGCAGCTGGAGGACGCCTCTTGGATCTCGACGACCTATGGCTACCTTTAGAACCCGAACCTGATGCTTGAGGGACAATCCTGGTCCCCGATCCAGAAGCAAGAGTTGCACGGTTCTCGTCACTCGCAGTTCAGAAAGGGCAAGGAAAATCAGAGGAAGTAACCACTGAGGGATGTTTGCTACTCACAGCATTGATTGCTTTGTCCCAACCAACGGACATGTTGTAAGGACGCACCTCATCGTCATGTTGATCTATAAAACTCAGAAATTCCTCAGAATTATGATAGGCCTTAATCAATTTGTTAGCATCATTCATTTTCTTTTGAGCCAAGGAAGCAAGTTGCTTGCGGGATGATAAAGCATCCGCTTCAGCATGAGCGACTTGAGAATGCAGGTCGTCAATCTCTTCCTTGAACCTTGCTGAGTCAGTCTTCAAGGATATATTCTCATCCCTGAAAGCCAGGCCTTGGGTACAAACAGATTGGAAGTAGGCATTAGCCTGCAATCAAAGTTGACAAAGTGTAAGGAATGTGCAAAGGCTAAATCATATACCAGAATTGGTAGGAAAAGTATCTTACTTGGTACATGGCTTGGGAGCCCAGGAGTTGATTCTCATTCATTTTATCTCCAGCGAGTAAGGACAGTCTATCAGGAGGAGTAATCGAAAGCTTGGACCAGTCCAGGGCTAGGTCAGGACTCCCAGCAATCGAGTCCTGTTCACATATACCCCAGGATGGCATAAAGGGGGTTCTGATACTTCCATCAACATTGCGGGATCTCTTCCCGCCTTGAGAGCAACCTTCCAAGAAGTTGGGAATACGAGGCTTAGCGGGATCCAGAAGTTCCTCAGCTTTTTTCTTCATTCTTTTAGTCACTATCGGCTGGTTCTGAGGTCGGTTGTCAATCTCCTCCGCAGCTGAAATACAAAGAAAAAACATTGGTATAAGAACAAACAGAGTTCATAAGAAGCTCAAGTAAGAAAATTACCCTCAACGGAAAGAAAGCTAAGGCCAGCTTCAATAAGGTTCTTTTCGTTCAGAAAAGTTTTATAATGGGTACAGCCATCATCGGCAAGAAGCCAATCTCGATCCTGTAACTCTGAATCATCAAGGTCGCAAACGAAGTGTTTGCTATCTTCTATAATTCCGAATCTCTTTACGAAGAAGTTACCCCAATCACCGCCTTTCCATTCAAGAACTGCAAACTCTCTCTCCCAGAAATGTTGGGAATCTGGTAAAGAATAGGGGTTCACCATGTGTGGAATTTTGGCCCTGTGCTTGAGACTGACCCATCCTTTCTTTTGATCGGAAGAGTTACTAGCTACGAAGATACTTCGAAATAATGTAGTAGTCGAGTGAATCCCCAATTGACGACATCTTATTAGAAATATAGAGATATATCTCCAAGAGTTGGGATACAACTGACAGGGATGGATCTGATACTCTGCTAGCAATCTAATGATGAAGTTATCAACGGGGAATCTGAACCCAGCATCAAGGGCACCCCAGTAGACACAAAGCCTCTCGGGATGCCAATTACAAGTTCTGTCTGATGGTTTTGGGAGACGAACTTTGATAGCACTCGGAAAATGATATGAGTCCTTTATTTTCTGGACATCTTTTTCGTTCAATTTGCTGGGACTTCTAAAAGAATCTAGACTAGCACAGTTTGGGAATGTGTCCCGCATAATATTAAGAAGATCTAGTAAGGATTCAAATTTATGATCAACGAATGAGGAAGGTTTAATATCTTCTTTACCTTTAGCTGTCCTCATTCTACTCCTCTTTGCCATAGCCTCCATCATAGAGACAGGGGGAGCAACTGGGCGATTATCTTCTGACATCTTGATCACAAAGCTGGAACTTGATCTTGCTACTTGAAAACTAGAGAGTTTAAGAATTTGAAAACTCAGAAGTGAAGAAGTGAATGAAATGAAAGCTACCTCACTTCTTTTATAAAAGAAGCATGACCTGCTGTGATAGGTTGAAGTTCAGCCTTGTTCGCGTTTACAGGTCATCTATCGTTTAAATACGAAAAAAGGACAGAAATTGCTCGTTTTATACAGAAAGGATCGTTAAAATTCAAATATGCCAAAGAAGAAATAACTGATGTTTGAATAATAAATGAGTAATCGTCGGAAGTCACGAATGACCAAACTGACGACCTAAGATCCAGGTCAAGCTCCTTGATCCTGAAGATGACAAAGTCATGAATGACCAGAATAATGACTTGAGATTCAGATCAAGGTTTTTGATCCTCAAGATCACGAATGATTTTCACGTCCGGGTCAACCAGTTAGCCAAGAAGCAATCGACCGTGACGCACTAGGGATCTCAGCCGACCAGGTCCCGGAGGACCAGGTCCCAGCCGACCAGCCCATTTTAAGGTGGTTCAGCCGACCAGGTCCCGGAGGACCAGGTACCGGCCGACCAGGTTATTTTGAGGGGGTTCAGCCGACCAACTTCTGAACCTGGATCCGGCCGGTCTAGGTTCAGTACTTGGTCCTGGATCCCAACTTTTTCAGCAAATGATTTCGGACATGGTTCTCGATTTTTTCAGCGAATCTCGGATGATTATCAATGCTAAAGAGAGGCCAAGATTAGTCACAAACGACCAAACTGACGATTCGTAATCAAGATCAAGATTCTGGATCCTTAGGACCACGGATGGTTTCTGATCCTAGATCCACACTCTCTTTTAAAATCAAGAAGGAGTCTAAGTTCAGGTTTTTTAGGCCAACTACTGACTAGTTAGCCCTAGAAGAGGGATTTCAGCCGACCAGGTCCCGGAGGACCAGGTCCCGGCCGACCAGCTCCCCCGAAGGAGGACCAGCCGACCAGGTCCCGGCCAACCAGGTCCCAGCCGACCAGCTCCCCTGGAGGAGGGCCAGCCGACCAGGTCCCGGCCGACCAGGTCCCGGCCGACCAGGTCATTTTCAGGGGGTCCAGCCGACCAGCTTCTGGACCTGGATCCAGCCGGTCCAGGTTCAGTTCTTGGTCCTGGATCCCAACTTTTTCGGTGAACTTCGAGTAGTTTTCAAACCTAAATCTCGACTTTTTCAGCGAATCTCGGATGATTGTTAATGATAAAAAAGGTCGAGATTAGCACAGATTAGTGCCGATTAAGCACAGATTAGTGCCAATGAGCACATATTAGCACCAATTAGTGCTGTTAGTGCCGTTTTATGTAGTCTAACATCGTTTAACATTGTTTAAACATTGTTTCAGGCTAATTAGCGCTGTGTAGTGCCGTTTAACACTGATTAGTGTCGTTCAACATCGTCGTAAATGCGTCGGTCGCTCCACGCTTTACATCAAGATGATATTGTTGAAAATGCTCGCTCAAGAGTAATAAACCCTGACCCGAGTCTCGAATAAGGCCGTTATAACTTCCAGGAAAACCTGATCAGTTTTCCTAGAAGTTGGGGGGCAAATGATATGGGCTAAAAGTAAGCCCAAAAGACACATTTAATATGACATTAATTAGACCCGGAATGGTCCAAACGTGGGGCCCACCAGATGGGCCCAATCCCTATTTATAATATTAATTTCGTAATTAATATAAGGGGTAATAAACGGTTCAGCAAATAAGAGTCAAACAAGGATATTACTCTTGCCTGACTTAGCCTCCAAGATACATATTCCAACATGGAAACTGACTCCTACAAGGAAGGGGTCTAGAACCTTCCTCAAGGCTGTGACTTGCCCACCAAGTCACCTAACCCTACTACGATTTTAGGGCTTCTCAGCCTATATAAAGGGTCTGACCCCTCAACTCAGAACGACGTTTTCTTGGCTTGATTCTCTAATACAGAGATACGTAGGCATTCTGTGAGGGCCGTTTAGTCTCGAACGCAGAAGCAGCCATTAAAGCTCGAAGCTCACAAACCCTAACCGTCATAATCATAACCTAGTTTTTATTCCACAACATAGTATTACCTCCATTCGCAGTTTATAGTTTATAAACCCTAGTTTTTGGGGGTTTTTTATTTTGTTAAGTTTGGGGGTTTACAAACCCTAGTTTTTGGGGATTTTTCTGATTAGGACTTTTTTTGGGGGTTTGTTGATCCTGTTGATGTTTTTTGGTTTTCCCTTTTGAATTTGGTGTAGTATGTCCTGTTAATGCGAGTGCAGATTCATTTAAAATTGAAAACTCAAATAAGATAAAAGGTGGTCTTGCTAGGTCATGATTGTAATAACCCTAACTTTAGCAATGCTATAGTGATTACATGAATAGTAAATTTCGAGGATTTAGAGAAATGGTATGTAAGTACTCTATATTTGAAATAGAAAATGAGTAAACAGAAACCATATTAGTGATACACTATAAAAATAAGTGACTCGAAATGACGATAGATTTTAGAAATTCCTGAATATGGATTTTGAGGATTTAGATTTCGAATAAACTTCTATTATTAAGGAGCATGGAAATATTGAAGGAATTATATATTGAGGAATTAGTGAATTAGGGTAAACTAATGGATTTTTAAGTTAAGGAAATACCAAAGGAATTTGGATTGTTAAATGATTTCAGAACCACTGAGATAATGAGGTATATTCGAAACGAATCACAATTAGACGAGTATGGAAACCAAACAACCAAGATTAGTAATATAACAAGGATTCATACCACATTATTAATTACCAATGTGATTGGCATTTTACTTAGAAAATTAAGAAATTAGGAGATTAGATCATCCAAGTGACATAGTAATGACATCATTATCCACTAACACTTGCTAAGGGGTAAATTAGTCTTTTAACATGGGTTTTAACCACAAATATCTTCAAGCTTCCATAAGAATCTAGAATTAACAAAGAATTAGCAAGATAAGATCAAAATCCAAGAGCAAAAACCTCTCCCCTTCTTCATTACCCCATTCGGCCATTTCAAGAAAAAAGAGAAAAAGAAAATTCAAAACCCTAGCTAACATCCATAACAAATCAAGAGAAAATTCATGGAGGATCTTTGAGGATAGATTAAGACAAGCACAAAGTTTCAAGGCCAACCATCATCATTTGCATAGTGTTATGCTAAACTCACGCAAGCGCACGTAGTCACAAGTAATATATGATTAAATCAAGTTCGTTCCCACAGAGATCTAGAATGGTGTTCAATTCAGTAAATATGCCTATGCAACAATGTATGGTTTTAATTCACTGCTAAGAAAAATAACAAATATGGGTTTGATTACCTAAATTAAACTAAAGTGCAAGATTATAAACTAAGAATTAAACAATTAACGAGAATAACAATCGAATTACTTATATGAGAATAAACATGGAATCCTAGTTTCATCATCTACTTCACTTAGAGTTGCAGCCTTTAATTAAAACATGCGATGGTTTTGATATCTGATCGAATAACACGAAAAGAGTAAAAGTTACCTCTCGGTATACTAATACCAATCTATGCATACATCCACAAAAGAGATAGAAGATGAATAGGCACCTATTATGTTTAGACCCTATATCTCTATAGAATTTGAAAACATAAAGGTTGAAGCACAAGTTATCCACTTAGATCACATAGGGTAGCATAATATCTCTATTCATGCCACAAATCATGATGCTTAACATCAACCTATCCTATGCTAGCATGGCAAGTTCTAAATCTCAAGATCCACTCTCGTTTAGCAAGAGATTAACAATTCAATTTAGATGTTAGCTATGCATCTAAAAGCATTAAGATTAACCATACGAGGATATCAAGAATTCACCACACATAAATCTCTAAGGCATACAAACTACTAAGCTACATAGATAAATCCACTAGGATCCCACGATAACGATTAGTTCATAATCGAACCTTTCGTCACCATGGGATTAGACGAAAGCATGATATTAAACAAGATAAAGAAGATGAATAAATAAATAATAGAATAAGGTTTAGTGAACAAATCCGTGAAAGTAACAAGCATCCAAAAGATACGCCTCCACAAAGGAATACAAGAAAAACTATATCTAGATCTTCTTGTCGTCACGATCCTCGCCTTGGCTTCTCTCTCTCGTGCTCTGAACGAATTATGTGTGTAGATTGTGTAGATGATGATTTTTCTGTGCCCCAAGGTGTGTATTTATAGCCCCAAGTGCCTCCTTGACCAAGCAATTACCGTAATTGAAATAGGATAGAATTCCGGTAATTTTCCTTCTTTGATTTGATTAGAATTGCAATTCCCATGTTTAAATTGAATTCCAGAACCTTCTAACCGACCAAAACAATTGCCATCTTGATTAGGAGAAGAAAACGGCAATTTTCCCAATTAAAATCAGATTCCAGGAATTTTCAGCCGGCCTCCCGCGCGGCCGCGCGCCTTTCCTCTTCATTCCAGCGCGCCCGCGCGCATGTAATTTGCTGGATGTCTGTCGAGCGCGCCCGCGCTGACTCTCTATACACTCTACGCGCGCCCGCGCCCGTAGTACTGCTCAGCAGAAATTTTCTTATCTTTTGCTGATTTTTCCCTTGCCTTCAAATGCAATTCCCATCATTTGCTCTCTTGACCTTTAAGACACTATATAACACTGTAAATCTCTTACTTACACCTGGAATCACATCCTGCACAATTCTCACAAAAACAGATTAAAACACACCAATACTTGAGATACAAACACCAATTCAAGCCGAAATAGAATGATCCAAGTGGATATAAATCCACTTATCACACCCCCAAACTTAAACCGATGCTTGTCCTCAAGCATAAACAGACAAAAATATATACAACTAGCTAGTACCACTTCCGTAGGTGATCACGGTTGCATTTGGCATATGCAACAAGCCCTTTAAACCCCTAGGTAGCCCTAGTGGATGAGTAAGGTCTCGTGAGGGCCTATAGCGAATGTACCCACAAAATCCATTTAACCTAATGCAATGCAAATGCATGAATGCAACTACTATGAAAAATGCAAGATCCCCTTCAAACTCACCAAAACCAACTAACAAGCAAATATCTCAACGAATGCAACAAATCCAAGCAGAGCTCGACTAAATCCCCGTATACTAACAATACATGAACAGAAACGTGCGTGTGTGCAATGCTCATCAGAAATACCCCCAGAACTAGGTCAAAAATCATACATGCTTTCCGTCAAGACAATCACAGGTTTATAACTAGAATAGACTGTAGACACTCCATAACCTAGGAACACCTCCACCCTTATCCAAGGTAGACAGAAACTCATACTTTATTACTACGCTACGACTCTACATATACAATATGCATGCTTATTTAACCGTGCAATGAATGAGACCCCAAAAGGCTTATACAATAATACCCATGTAGCGAGTGTTAGGTCAGTGGATCCCAGACTAAAAAGCCTTAGGTCACTAGGACTAAGTCCCCTCAGACTTAATTACTCGAGTATTAAAGAGCTCACTCTGGTTAATTTTGCATTAACAAACAAAACTTGACTCTTTTTTTTTTCTTTTCTTTTTTTTTTTTCTGATTTTTTTTTTTTTTTCTGCAATCTGGAATGAGCCTTTCTCATTTCCAACCCTAGACTACTCATATAAATATGAGCCGGCTACTAGCCATTTGACGCCTAGCCTTTATTGACAAATATTAACAACTAGCATGAAATTCCTGGTTTCCCCCAAACTTAGATTTTAATGTTCCTACGCTATAAAGGGAATAACGAAAATTCTAAGAATAAACAAGTGATTAAATCTCAAAACATCCCACAGGCATGACCCTAACCTAGCCCAAAAGCACCCCAATGAGACTGTGTAATAAATTTTGTTCCCGTAACATGCAAGTCAATTACCTAGGAACTATAAATCAGCCCTCTACTCATCATCATCACACCCAAATCAACATCTACCTATCAATCAGAATCAACTCATTTTAAGGGATCATGAAAAATGCATGCCATGAAAATGCAACTAATATGAACTCACATGGTAACAAACAAACAATAACAAAATGTCCTATATGAAACAAACGTAGATAATACGAACATAAAATGCATGACTTACAACTAATATGCAAAACATGATATCCTACATGAACACATAAATACTACACATAAACTACGCATCCCCCAAACTTGAAAGATTCAATGTCCGCATTGAATGGAAGTAAATACGAGGGATCGCAGAAAACATACCTAAAAATACCGAAACACATGGGTTGCCTCCCAAGAAGCGCTGTCGTTAACGTCATTTAGCCGGACAAATATGATTCAAATCATGGTGGCTCGAAGATTGCATTCGACTTGTCCTTAGCAGAAGGACCATTCACCCATTGTCTGACAACCTTCTTGTTATCTTCCCACATCTTCTCTAAATCATACTTCACTTTGCCTCTTCCTCCAATTGACTTTTTCTTTTTCTTCTTCACGCCTCTAAAGTACTTATGCTTCACAGTTGATTGATAAGAACACTCCTCTACCTCATCATCCATGATCCACCTTCTTAACACATTATCTGGACACACTTTAAAAATCACCAACTCATCATTCAGAAGGACATATTTCAAATGGGATGGAAGTTTTCCAAGCTTGACATTCGAGAGATCTCAAACTGAAGATCTGTCAATGGAATCACTGATGTGATGTTCGAGCAAGTGTGTGTCCGACTTTTCGCTCAACAACTGATCCAACTTCTTTCTCTGACCCGTATCAACCGTTTCCACACTACAACACTCTTCATCATCTGTCGGAAATTTCATGGCCTTGAACACATTAAAGGTGACACTCTGATCTTGCACCCTCATTGTAAGCTCTCCTTTTTGCACATCAATCAAAGTCTTTCCTGTAGCCAAGAACGGTCTTCCCAAGATTATGGGAATCTTCTTATCTTCTTCAAAATCCAAGATCACAAAATCAGCTGGGAAGATGAACTTATCAACTTTTACCAAAACATCCTCTACTATACCCCTCGGATAAGTGATCGTCCTATCAGCCAACTGCAAAGAGATGTTAGTCGGCTTCGGCTCCGGTAGACCAAGTTGCTTGAAAACAGACAAGGGCATGAGATTAATACTAGCTCCCAAATCACATAAACATTTGCCGAATGAAAGGTTGCCAATAGTACAAGGAATAGTGAAACTTCCCGGATCTTTCAGTTTAGGAGGCAACTTCTGTTGCAGAACAGCACTACACTCCTCCGTCAATGCTATTGTTTCAAAATCTTCCAACCTTCTCTTTCGTGACAAAATATCCTTCATGAACTTTGCATATCTTGGCATCTGCTCCAACGCTTCAACAAAAGGAATATTAATGGACAGTTTCTTGAAGACCTCCATAAATTTCTGAAACTGTTTCTCTTGACTTTTCCTCAAACGTCCAGGAAATGGTGGAGGTGGATAGATCTGATTATTCATTGAAGATTGTTCCGGAGTAAACTTTTCAACAGGTTTCTCGCTCTTCTCACCATCTAGCTGATCAGCCACTAAATCAGATTTCTCATTTTCTGGCACTGCAGATTTTTCAACCTGCTGATTCTGAACATCTTTATCTTCTTCAGTTGCTGATTTAGGATCACTCGTGACTTTTCCAGATCTCAAAGTCACAGCTTTCACCTGCTCATGAACCTCCCTCTTGCCTGGATTACCCATTGTATCACCTGGAAGAGTTCCTTGTTGCATATTTACCAAGGCACTTGTAATCTGCCCCAACTGGGTTTCTAAGAGCTTCTGACCAGCTTGTAGGTTCTTTACCATTATCCACATCTCATCAGATTTATCATTAGATGATTGCCCCGCATGAGCCTGGGTTTGCTGCTGAAATCCCGGAAGTTGATATGGTGTCCTTGGAGCATAAGGCTGTTGATAGCCTTGATTGAATGGCCTTGCTTGCTGATAAGATTGTTGAGTATTTTGATTATTGCTCCAACTGAAGTTAGGATGATTCCGATTGTTGGGATGATAAGTGGCTGGAACTGGTGCAGCAGGTCTCTGGAAATTACTCACGAACTGTGCTGATTCAGAAGAGATAGCACACTGGTTCGTCTCATGTGCGCCCGCACATAACTCACAAACACTAGCCACCTGCTGAACTCCATAATTAGCAAGAGAATCCACCTTCATAGCAAGAGCCTTCAACTGAGCCGTAATCATTGAAGCTGTATCTACTTCCAAAACTCCTGCTACCTTGCCTTGTGACAGTCTCTGGGTTGGATTCTGGTATTCATTAGCAGCCATCATCTCTATAAGTTCATAAGCTTCATCATAGCTCTTTGCCCACAGAGCTCCACCTGATGCCGCATCTAGCAAAGGCCTAGACTGTGCTCCCAACCCATTGTAAAAACCATTAATAACCATCCAATCAGGCATGCCATGATGAGGACACTTCCTTAGCATCTCCTTGTAGCGTTCCCAAGCCTCACAAAAGGACTCGCCAGATTGTTGTTGGAATTGAGTCAACTGGTTCCTTATTGCTGCAGTTTTCGCCATAGGAAAGAATTTTGTAAGGAACTTCTGAGCAAGATCTTCCCATGTAGTAATGGAACCAGGTGGTAAAGAGTGTAGCCAGCTTTTAGCCTTATCCCTCAGAGAGAATGGGAAAAGCCTCAACCTGATAGCATCATCCGTCACACCATTACACTTGAAAGTGTCGCAGATTTCGATGAAGTCCCGAACATGCATGTTAGGATCCTCCGTAGAAGCTCCCCCAAACTGGACTGAATTCTGCACCATCTGAATTGTGCCCGGCTTGATCTCAAAGTTGTTCGCTGCAATAGCTGGCCTAACAATGCTCGACTGAATGTCATTGAGTTTCGGCTGAGAATAGTCCTTCAAAGCCTTAGCTGCTGCTGCATCTGCCATTGCTACTGTAGTTTCAGTCTCCTCTTCCTTATTCTCCAAATTCTCTACAAGATCGTCTTCTGCCAGTCTTAGTAATCGAGCTTGCGAACGTGTTTGCATACAAACTCAAGTACCTGAAACACCACGAAACAAACAAACTAAGTAAGAATCCGAGTCAGTGAACGCTAACGACCACTATTGTCAAACACATAAACTGAAAAAAAACACCGATGATCCCCGGCAGCGGCGCCAAAAACTTGTTATGCTAAACTCACGCAAGCGCACGTAGTCACAAGTAATATATGATTAAATCAAGTTCGTTCCCACAGAGATCTAGAATGGTGTTCAATTCAGTAAATATGCCTATGCAACAATGTATGGTTTTAATTCACTGCTAAGAAAAATAACAAATATGGGTTTGATTACCTAAATTAAACTAAAGTGCAAGATTATAAACTAAGAATTAAACAATTAACGAGAATAACAATCGAATTACTTATATGAGAATAAACATGGAATCCTAGTTTCATCATCTACTTCACTTAGAGTTGCAGCCTTTAATTAAAACATGCGATGGTTTTGATATCTGATCGAATAACACGAAAAGAGTAAAAGTTACCTCTCGGTATACTAATACCAATCTATGCATACATCCACAAAAGAGATAGAAGATGAATAGGCACCTATTATGTTTAGACCCTATATCTCTATAGAATTTGAAAACATAAAGGTTGAAGCACAAGTTATCCACTTAGATCACATAGGGTAGCATAATATCTCTATTCATGCCACAAATCATGATGCTTAACATCAACCTATCCTATGCTAGCATGGCAAGTTCTAAATCTCAAGATCCACTCTCGTTTAGCAAGAGATTAACAATTCAATTTAGATGTTAGCTACGCATCTAAAAGCATTAAGATTAACCATACGAGGATATCAAGAATTCACCACACATAAATCTCTAAGGCATACAAACTACTAAGCTACATAGATAAATCCACTAGGATCCCACGATAACGATTAGTTCATAATCGAACCTTTCGTCACCATGGGATTAGACGAAAGCATGATATTAAACAAGATAAAGAAGATGAATAAATAAATAATAGAATAAGGTTTAGTGAACAAATCTGTGAAAGTAACAAGCATCCAAAAGATACGCCTCCACAAAGGAATACAAGAAAAACTATATCTAGATCTTCTTGTCGTCACGATCCTCGCCTTGGCTTCTCTCTCTCGTGCTCTGAACGAATTATGTGTGTAGATTGTGTAGATGATGATTTTTCTGTGCCCCAAGGTGTGTATTTATAGCCCCAAGTGCCTCCTTGACCAAGCAATTACCGTAATTGAAATAGGATAGAATTTCGGTAATTTTCCTTCTTTGATTTGATTAGAATTGCAATTCCCATGTTTAAATTGAATTCCAGAACCTTCTAACCGACCAAAACAATTGCCATCTTGATTAGGAGAAGAAAACGGCAATTTTCCCAATCAAAATCAGATTCCAGGAATTTTCAGCCGGCCTCCCGCGCGGCCGCGCGCCTTTCCTCTTCATTCCAGCGCGCCCGCGCGCATGTAATTTGCTGGATGTCTGTCGAGCGCGCCCGCGCTGACTCTCTATACACTCTACGCGCGCCCGCGCCCGTAGTACTGCTCAGCAGAAATTTTCTTATCTTTTGCTGATTTTTCCCTTGCCTTCAAATGCAATTCCCATCATTTGCTCTCTTGACCTTTAAGACACTATATAACACTGTAAATCTCTTACGTACACCTGGAATCACATCCTGCACAATTCTCACAAAAACAGATTAAAACACACCAATACTTGAGATACAAACACCAATTCAAGCCGAAATAGAATGATCCAAGTGGATATAAATCCACTTATCACATAGGTAATAAAATCTCCAAAGTTGCTTGATGAATAGTGATGAATAGTAGATTTCAAGAACTAACTTGTGTTTTATGGTTTCTTTAGACTATACAAGCTATTGTAAGGTTGTTTAAGGGCTAGCTAAGGATTGTTAAGTGTTGTTAAAGCTTCAAGAAGGTATAAATATGCTTGCCCTTTTATATTTATGATGGATATTGTTTTGTTTAGTGATTAAGTGGTATAAATGTTAAGATCATGATGTTATATGTGTTTGTAAGTGATTAAAGTGGAATATGGAAGGAGTATGTGCTTGTAACCATGGTTGGTAAGATGACCACATGGTGTAGGTTATGGTGTATAAGGCGGACGGTTGATTTGGAGGAGTTGGATTTTGGAAAGTATGAAAATATAGCCGTTATAATGTCCGATTTTTGTTTAACCAAAGAAGGCCCTGTTTTGGAGCAACAGACGTGTACGGTAGGTTCCTGTTTAGAACACCAACTGACCATGAGATGATAGAGCTTGGTTCATAGATTATTTTGATATAAGGTGCGTTAAAATCTGATGAACGGTTTAGGAGAAAAGTCAGTTTTAGTGAAAGACGTTCGAAAACCGAGAAACGGTAATTGTGTCAACTTTGAGGCTATAATTACCATACCTGTACATTTTTAAAAGTCACGAAATTTTGGGATATGGTAGTAGTGTGGTCAGAGAACTAGTTCCAGTTGACCTTACATTAAAATTCGAAATCTATAATTTATAAGAATTTTTACAGTTGAGCATGGTTGTTAAGGGAAATGGTGAATCAACATAGAAAACCTTGATTTAGCCTAAAATGGTTAGATTCTTGGAACACTTGGGTTATAAATAACATGTTACTCACATAGTAAGCATTAAGGGTGTAGTTATATAAAAGGTGAAGTGAGAAAGGCATGTAGTATGCTAATGACGGTCCTTTTCATGTTTATAGAAACTCCGGGAGAGCCGCGAGCCATACCTTCAGGACACCGAGATCGAGGCAAGATTTCTTCTATCCTTACTTTGGAAAACTACTTATCTTCAAATTAAAATGATTTCATGGAATATATTCATGTGATTCTCTTGTTGCTATATTATTAATGAATTATTCCCTAATTTTGGAAATTAAGGAGAGATGGATATGAACTATGGATTATGAGTATGAATATAGATATGATCAAGCATAAAGTGAACATGCTTTATGATTAAGAGAATATAAAAGAATGACATCAGTTGTTATCTAGAGTTATATGAAAGACAGAAAGAATGGTATCACTTGTTATCTAAGGTTATATGATTTATAATGTTATTCTTTTAAATATTGTGCTTTAATAAGTATTATTTGATTATTATCTACTACTTTTAAAAGTAGATGGGATATTTACATATATAAGAGTACTAGATTTCACTGAATACAGAAAAGGTGTCTGAGTCATAAACAAGGTATTATGACATATGCTATAAGTGACGGTATATGTGATCGAAAGAGAAGATGTGAAAAGAACTGTGAATGGAAAGGTGAATGTGAAATGGTAACAGATATATGTATAATAATATTTTGTAAAGGGGGATGTAGCAGAAGAGCCTTCCTCCAGGGATAACACTCAATATTATTTCGGCCCAAGAGTTGTCGAAGGAGGATGTAGCAGATATAGTCTTCCTCCAGGGATGATGTAAGCAGATAGAGCCTTCATTCCTTCTACCGGTTGTAAACAGAGAGCGGATACAATTAGGCGACTGATCATCATCCTAATGTATCTGGCGCTATCAGATATTTCCAAACTTAAAAGAAATAATTGAAAATGATTTTCAGATTTCTATACTGAAAACAGAAAAATGATACGAAATGTTGAATCCTGATTATTGATGAAGAGAAACTGATATTATAAAACTATATACTTCTTTTCGTACAAAGAGAGTTGGAAAGTGTATATATTGAATGAAAATAAAATTTCTTTACATAATAACTAAAATTGGTTGTGTCTAGTATATATATATAATGGTTTATTTTTTTTCCTTGATGCTAGTTGATAGAATTTATCTTGCTGAGCTATTTTAGCTCATTCTTTCTACTTATGTATATAACAGCTAGGTATGCCAATACTCCGCCATACGCCCCGCAAGAGGGTAAGGGAAAGGCGACCTTCTGAGAGCACGCTGGCACCGATTCCTGAGGTAGTGTAGAGGCAGACGGGTTCTGGTAGCCTTATGTATAATTAATTGTGCAAGCATGTAATAAACTTTTGATTGTTGAAATGCTTCATGTCGAAGTATTATTCAACAATGTATTTAAGTATGATCCTGGTTTGTAATAACTTCCTTAAACTTTAAACTCTTAATATTGTGGATGTTGTTCTTTGAGCATATGACTGGAGTGTGTGTTAGTATTTAAGTATGGGGTCTATTGTGTGAGTTTTATTATGCATTTATATTCCAGCTACAAAGAGAAGAATATTAATAAAGGGAAATTGGTCCGTGACGGCCTGGATTCATGACCCCGGATTTGGGGCTGTCACAATGATCAGGTCATTACTATTTTGCGGTTGTTAATCCCAAAGATGATGATGCTGATTCCAAGTCGATCCTTCAGGTTAAGTTGTCGTCTAATCTGTGTATATTTATAATATTTGTTCAAGCATTTAAGATATCTAAACTTTACTACCTCTATTGCGGAATTAGATTGTATAATTGTAAAATAGATTTTGCTACCAGTTGTAACTCAATGTCTAGCTGTTACAGAGTCACTACACCATATTTGGCTTCTAGCAACACCAAAAACTGATGTTGCCACGTAAAATGTTGCCTTAGATGACTAAAAAAACTTTAAGTTGATGTATGCCAACATCATAATTTAATGTTACCATTGATATCACTAAGTGTTGCCTTAGATGCAAGATGACCATCAATGCCAACACCTACGGTGGTGTTGCCTTAGATACCAAAAAAAGTGTTAAAATAAAGGGGGAGCCCCGCTCCTTCTCCAATTTTTGCCGCTCTTCTCAAATTTTGTTCTGCCCGCTCATCTCAACTTAAAACAAATCAGACAATACAATTAAAACAATTCACAATTAAACATAAAACAAAACAAAACACAGTTAAATCAATTCACACAAAGCCCTTATTTAATAGGTAATCCCTCTCTCTCTCCCTCTCTCTCTAACAAAGAGATTATTCATCTATCTCGTTTGATAGGTAATCTCTCTCTCTCTCTCTCCCTCCCCTCTCTCTAACAAAGCAATTATTCATCTCTCATCTCAATTCGTTGGTGGTCGTCTCTCTCATTTCAGTTCGGATCTTGTTGGTACTCACTCGGTGCTCAGTTCTCATATCTTCATTCGTGCTCAGTTCATCTCAGTTCGTAGGTAATTTCTTCTCTCTGCTCTTACCTCAACTCGAGATTTTTAATTTGTTAAATTTAGGGGTTTGTAATTCGTTAATTTTGGGGGGCTTTAACACCATAATTTTTGGGGCTTTGTTTGGGTATATGGGGTTTTTAAAACCCTAATTTCATGGGATTTTTTTGTGTATCTGGGTTTTTTTGGAAACCCTAATTTTTAGTTTGTTTAATTTCATGGTTTTGTTTTGCATTCGTGGGTTTGTTTAATTTTTTGCTTAATATGTTAGTTTGTAACATTTGTTATCATTCAGATCTTTGTTTAATTTTATGTTAAAGTTGTTAACTTTGTCTTTGTTTAATTTTCTGTTAGCATATAATGAGAGTAGTAGTTAATTATATGTACAGGGGACTTGTAGTGCTGAAAGATTAACAATCAAGCATAGTTGGTTATGCAGATTGTTTTTTGTGTTGATTTGATCTGTAATTAGACATGTTTATTCTTCTTTGGCTACAGGGGCCATTTGTATTGTTTTGTGCTTTACTTATATGTGTGTTTGTTTGTATTCTATAAAGAATGCTAAGGATTGTCAATTAGCTCCTTCTTCCGTATCCTTCTACTTGTGTTTTTTTTCTTCCTGCAAAAATATACTAATCCAGTTCAAATACTTTGTGAATCTAAAATTATAGTAATTTAACCAAATGAAAGTTCCCTGTAATTTAGTTAATGAAATATAGATGATGACGATATGTTGCAAGCTCTTTGTCCATATTTGTAGAAGTAAAATATATAAGAATACCAGTATAATCCACTTAGGAAATGCTAACTGCAAGTTACTATTCTATTACTTTGGATTACCTCTGTGAAATGATCTGTTACTTCTATTTCTTATTTCCTAATTATTTGACTGTAATAATAATATAGGTTGATATTTAAATACAAAGTCCTATATGTAGCATCATTTTTTAAAATGACTCATTCAGACCATATGGCATGTATGGCGTCCATTGCTAATATATTTGTCTTATCTATTTCTGCTTTATGTTGTAACTTGTAATTTGAACTCCCTCCCATGAGCATCATGATTTGCGAGCTCCTACAAATAGCTTCATCGCCCTCAGTTTTATTTAGGCTTATCGATAATCGATTGCCTCCTCATACATCTATCAGTATTTCACAACCGTTGCTCATTCCAAGTAAGTTACGTTCAAAATTCATCATATCATACACAAGCTTACATACATGTAGATGCACGTTTATGATCTTTCTTAAGGTTCAGTTATGTACTCTCTCTTAATCTATCATGTTATGTAACATCGCATGGATAAACTCCAACTTATCACTATGCGGAAGAAATCTTTATAAACACAACATACCCAGTAGAGGCTATTAGCCTGTTTCTCACGATATTTGATCATGGTGTACAGCAAAACCAGTGTTTTCTATTTCTACTAGCTAAAAAGATCCATCACCTGGGAAGATGTCGACTATAACTAGTGAGAGAAACTTACCGCTCAAAGTTGAAGAGGAGAAGCAGGGGATGATTTTCATTCTTGGAACCAACTCTCAAGGACCCAAGCCACCTGCAACTGCCTCCTTCCGAAGAACTCTTTCTGCAGAGCTGACAATTGTTTTAACAAACCTCCGGAAATAAAAAGGATGTCTTCATCTACACAGCTTTCATTTATCTCATCAGGTTTTGACCATCAGTCTTCTTCGTCTGAGGACCAAGCGGAAGAACTTGCTGGTAAAAAAATTGACCAGAACCTAAACAAGATTTGTGGAGTTCAATTGTATCAAAAAAGAAAACAGAGGAGCTACCACCTCCTTATGTTCATCTTCTTGTGAAGAAATCTTCAAGCACCCTGTGCTTAAAAAGTCTCTAGATATGCACTCAAGGCCTTGGATCAGAAACTGGTTCTGACAAGGTCACCTTAGACACTGGTTCTGACAAGGTTGAAGAACCATCACAACAGGCACAGCAAGAGAAAGTGAAACCACCGATTTCCTACTCAGGAGAAACACCAAAAATCGCAAAGTACATGGATGCTCCTATTGAAGCCGATCATCTTCTAATGGAAGCAGCTTTAAATGATAGTCAGGTACCATATCTACTTCTGTAGTGTATAAAATTTCTTATTGATGCTTTCATGTTCCTTTCTTAAAAAAAACCTTCTGTTGATTTTTTTAAAAAAAGTAATGTAGTTTCCCTGCACAATGCGTCTCAGCATTCTAGAATCTAGATATATAAATTTTTTAGTGATTAAGGAGTGGAAAAGTTGATATGATCTTTTCAATGTATAAAATTATCATTAGATTTTATGTGTCTTATCACTTAGGTAATAATTAAAATTTTCAACTGGTTGCTTAAGTTGGGAAAGAAAACAAAATCATCTTGTAGATATATATGTAATGTGGAATATTGATTATTGATGGTCTGTTATGTTCTGTGCAAATATCTTGAATCTTTGGTCCATATAATGTTTGTTTTTATACAATCTTACATGTTTTAAAACCTCCCTTATCGTATTTATCAAGCTAACTGAGAAAAATCTGCAGCCAAAGGAAAAATCTGCAGCCCCTGCATAAAGTATCTCAGATCCGTACTTGGCAGATTTAACAGAGAAAATCAGGGAATAACTTGCGCGTGAGATGGATGAAAATGTTTACAAGAAGGTTCAAGAGAATGTCAAGTCGATGAATACTAAGATAGCAGAAAAATTTTTAGAGTTGAAGGTTGATATTGATGAGCTATATGAGCCATCAAGCATCCAAAACTCTTCTTTGTAAAATTTATAGTTTATAGCTGAGTAGTTTATCATATACCACCAATGGAACAAATGCAGCCTCATGTTTATGTAATTCATGTTATAGTTTATGTTGCAACAACCATGAAAATGTGTAGCTAATATTTAGAAAGTGTTTACTAGAAAATTGTTGGGATAACAAAAAAAAGGTGTTGCTAAAATATGAAAAGCATTGTAACAAATATATGTTGCCAAAGAAATAGTGATGTTGCTAAATACTGAAAGTGTTTTATCGATTAAATGTTGCAATAAAGTGGAGAAGGTGTTGCAAAAAACAAAGTGTTAGATGAACCAATGTTGCAATAGGAAAAAAATCGATGTTGCAATAGGTCTATTACAACATCCCTTTAGTGTTGTTATACATCCGAAAGTGTTGGCATAGATGACTAATGCAACATCTATTGCGATGTGGCCGTAGGGTGGCAAAAGTGTTGGCTTACCCACCTAAGGCCACACGACCAGATCCAACACCACTGAAATTTGAAAAAGTGTAGCCTTAAACCAATTCTGGGCTTATGGCAACACTTTTCAGGATTTTTTTACACTTTTTTGAGGTGTTGGCAAAGATCATATATGGTGTAGTGAGTGTAGCTTAAATATTGTTGTTGCTGCAGGATGTGTTGAACATTTATAGGAAAGAATTACCTGCTATGAATTATGCTGCAAATACCGGGAAGAAATCTACGTTTCTTTAAAAATGTGTGTTGAATGGGTAAATTTCCTCCATGTGTTCCGCTATCTTGTACTCCAAAATTGTAAAGAAGTTATAATCTTGTCCTTTTCCTTTGCTGGGTAGATTCTGCATTTGAAGTTGTATTAAAAACGTACAATGCTCTCTTAAGTTTTGGGCTCAAATGTACTATTATTGTGGTAACTACATGTTAATTTTATTTTGTCTCTCTTTTTTATCTGCAGGAAATTTTGCACTTTACTTGTGAAATCATCTTCTGAGGAAGGATCTGGAGAGCTAGGTTGTTTGAAACATTATATGCATGAACTATATAGCTTAAGGAAACAATATTATATATCAGGTTAAGATTGAAAAAGTTTCAAACAGTTGCTCTTTAAAACCATACCTTATGGGAAAAATAATAATCTAAAACCATAGCCCTTTCTTTGATTTTACTCAGTTTATAATATTCTCATCTGTATTTCATCACTTGATATTATATAATTAGTATTTGCTTATTTGGACAAGTGTGAACTGTCGTCTCCTTTATGTTCCCCTTAATTTTGGTCTTTTTCCTTCACAGGTTATTTCTGCAAAAATGGCAAAAAAATATGGTAGAAATGATATAGATAAAAGTAACATATGACAAAAATATATGGCAGAAATGATATAGATATGAGTACCGCTGAAAGAATATTTTTTGTATTAGTTATTGCTTGAGTGAGGCCGACAATGAGTTATATAACTAGCGGTTAAGGGTTGATAATCTTTTTAGAATGCAGATGCTGGAGTTCAGAGTATTTAACATTTGTAATGGGACTCTGCCTAAAAGAGGGAAACTTCCGATAGCTCCTGGTTCATCTTTAACTTGGTTTGGTTTCAGTGAAGAAGGCCAACTAAGCTCTTTCGATTCTAAGGTTTGGTTATACCAATTGATTCATGTGCCGAGAATAATAATTACTTAAACTTTCGTCAAACTTGATTGAAAATCTGATCGCAGGGTGTTTTGAGAGTATTTACAAACCAGTACGGTGGCAGTTTGCATCCACTCTTCAGGTATTCAGCTATTTAGGCTTCAGAAAATTTTGTTTTTCTTGTCTTCATATTTCAAGAGTTAATTTTTCGACAATTTTTTTATTATAGTGCTAGTAAATTGAAAAAACCAGAGGAGAACTATTAGGTTGCTGGTCTTAATGCGAGCAAGTTGTTTTGCATTGTGTGCAAGTCTCCTGATTCCTTCCCTCAGGTCGAATTCAGTTTATGGTTATTATCTATTTTTCTGTTAGCTATCCAGTTCATGGACTAATTGTTTGACATGAATTTTATCTTCATTTTAGGTCATTCCCAAACCAGTTTTGACTCTACTAGATCTTTCATGTCCTCTTGCATCATCTGATTTGGGAGTAGACAACCTGGAGAACGAGTTTATCTGTAACAACATCCAACTTTGCCAGGTACATTATGTTTTACAAACATTGTGGTAATTATATCTGATGTTAAACAGCCGATTGTGCGGTGCATTGCCTGTGAGCCCTTTTGTTAAATGTCGTAATTGAGTAACATTTGATTGTCTAGCTCTTGACACTCTTTTAGGTATTTAAATATGAAAATTTCTACGATGCTGATTTGTTGTCAAGTTTTCGTATTATTATTGTAAATCACTAAACTTTGGAAGTTTGTACAGATTCAGAGTATGATTGATGAGATGCTAGCATCAGGTCAGGACACCAATTCTCTTGATGACGAGGCATTCAGTGTGGAAGCAGTTCAAGATAGATGCATTTTAAGGTTGATTGCATCCTGTTGCAATGGTAAGTTTGCTCTATTAATGATGAGTAATTAACATGTAACTGCAATATTGTGAATTTGTCATTTTTCACCATTCTATTACCCTTTAAAATGTGTCGAAAATGTACTTGATGCTTGGTTCTGATGCCTTTATAGGTGACAAGCTTGTGAGAGCTACTGAGCTCGTTAAACTTCTATCACTTGAAAAATCTGTAAGGGGTGCAATAAAACTTGTCACTGCATTGAAGCTTTCAAATTTGGTAGAAAGGTTTAATTTAATACTAGAGGTATTGCTTTTAACATTCCGCAAAACAGTTAATCGCATTCCTCAAAAGGTTTAATTTAATACTAGAACGAAGCGCTAGCAAGTAAAAAGTTGCAATATCACTCTTTTTGTGGTTTGAATGGAGTATCAGTTTCTTTAAAAGATGATGTGTAAAAAGATACAAAGTTTATGTGCACTAGCTTGGTTAACTGTCTTCTGGTCCGAGTATCTATAAGATCTATAGATAACTATTCTGTGCAAATCTGGAATTTATGTGGCACATACCCCTAACTTTATCCTGGATTACTTTTTCAGGCTTGAGAATGATCCAAGGGTTGACATTGATGTCAAGAGTAACTAGGTGAGTATTGCACTGCTTGATAAAATTATAACGTTGTGTTTTGCCTTTATCGATATGTTGGCACCAGTGACATACATAACTCATTGCATATTACATGCTTAATATTATTTTATCATGTATTTGCCTTCCACAATATGCATTGACTTTTATGGAATTTTGTGGGTTATTAACCAAAGCAAAGAAAAACAGTTTTGTCATCTCAGGAGATGGAGTTAGCAGCTGCAACAGAGAAGCTAGCAGAGTGTCAAGAAACCATATTTTTTCTTGGAAAATAGTTAAAATTGATGCGTCCATAGCCAGAGAATCAAGGGTCACCGTCCAGAGAGAGGAGTCAGAAGAAGGTTGAAAGCTTTACTGAAGATGAAACAACCACTAGTAACACGAACTTGCACAATGTGGATATGTCTGAGATGGATTTGATGCTTCTGTCTTATTAGTAGTTATAAAATCTTTTGAGACATTATGAAGAACTTAGATTCATGGAACTATTAATTATGTTTGACAATATTTGACTTGTTTATGTAATCGTTGGTTTAAGTATTACTGAAAATTTGTATTGGAAGTTATTTATATATGTTGAAGTTGCATATGTTAATTGGCTTGCTTGATTCTTAGGTTGGATTATGTTTTATATTAATATATTCCATTTAGGAAGCAAGCTGTTACAAAATTATTACTAAAGATGTTGCCATAGCCTGTAAAAATGTTGCTAAAACTTGAACAATATAAACTAAAAAGTGTTACTATAACATGTTAGGATGTTGGCAAAAATGTGAACTGTTAAATCAATTGGTGTTGCTATAGAGGGACAAAGATGTTGGAATAGGCTATATGGCAACATCGCAAGGGTGTTGGTGTTGAGTAGACAGTGTTGCCATAGATTTTATGCCAACACCGGAAATAGTGTTGCTATTTTGCACGAAATGTTGGCATAAGTGCCTAAGGCAACATGATGTTGATGTTTCCATAGTTTTGACAAAATGGGTTGGCTTAACCTCTAAGGCCACATGCAAATTCCCAACACCTTCAAAATTGACCAAAGTGTTGCCTTAAATCTTATGGTAACATTTTTCAGCATTTTTAACACTTATTTTGGGTGTTGCCAAAGACCATATATGGTGTAGTGGGAGTTCTACTCGACTAGGCGCAAGCATCTCAAGCAAGCGTTCTATTTTATAAGAAGACTTCGATACCGGTGTCGCGCATAGCAATGACGAATTCCACATGTCGAATGGGCGGTACTCCGGAAGATCGTTAGAAACTACATGCTTAAACCCAATTGTTAGGAATAATTCATAAGTTGTGATGTTAAGAATAGAATTTACACATTATACTTCTTGTAATCCTGATCTTATAAAGGATTTAGCATTGTATTTAGGTTTTATGTGTAAGACAGTTATCTGTATAGTTTAGTCAGGAATGAACAGTATATCGGAGACTACATGTCAGGAACAGAGAGCAAATCCTGATGACGGTCCAATACTGATGGTTGATCAGATACTGATGCAGTGTACAGATCCTGATATCAGTCATGTTACTGATGATGTCATTATGGATGCTACAGAAACTGGCAAGTGCTATAAAATAGGATCGTTGTTTGAAGAACAAGCAAGAAGATATTATGAAGGAAAGAGTTTTCTATTGAAGGAAACTATCGACTAGAAGGCAGAACATTGTCATGTATAGATTATATCTTTCTGTTATTAGTTGATAGGTAGCATTATAAATACTCTCTCAATATCATTGTAAAGAGCGACGAAGTTGTGAGTTCGTGTGCGTAGCTCTGTATAAGGTTTGTATTCGAGAGTACGAAACAAACAGAGAGATATTTGTATTGTCAGCAGCTGCTAAAGGTATTGTACACCTTTGGTAGAGTTTGTATTTGATCTTATTAATACAAACAAGAGTTTGATTCATTCGTTTATTCTTGTTCTTATAATCAAGCAAAAATCAGACACGATTATATAACTTGTATTCAACCCCCCCCTTCTACAAGTTATTCGAGTTAACAATTGGTATCAGAGCAGGTTGATTTCGAATAATCATAAAGATCTGCAATCATGTCTGGTTACAAGGATGGGATACTAAAATCCCTATGCTCAAGAGAAACGAATATACTCTATGGGAAGTAAAGATGTTGCATCATCTGGAAGCAACAGATCCTGATTATCTTGACAGAATCAGAGATGGACCTTTTGTTCCAACAAAGGTCGTTGGACAAGCAACTGTTGATGGTGTGGTTGTTCCAGAATATACAGCAGAGAAGCCAAAATCTGAATGGTCAGATAAGGACAAGGAGAATGTTCTCAAAGATGCTAAAGTGAGAAACATATTATTCAACAATCTTGATTCCGTTCTCACTAACTATGTTCTCTCTTGTAAAACTGCTAAGGATATATGGGACAATCTTAAGGTTCACTGTGAAGGAACTAAGCCTGTCAGGAAGAATATGAGGACATTACTTATACAACAGTATGAGTACTTTGAATCCAAGTCTGGTGAGTCACTTACTGATACCTTTGATAGGTTTACAAAACTCATCAATGAGATGGCCATGCATGGTAAATATTATGACTTGGAGGATATGAATACAAAGTTCATGAAATCTTTGCCTGATTTCTACAATGAGAAGATATCTGCGATTGAGGAAGCTAATGATCTGGATGAGATTTCATTAGAGGCAGTATATGGAAAATTGAGAGCTTATGAACTTGACAAGCAGCAGAAAAAGAGCAGGAGTGAAGGAAAGATGAAGACTATTGCACTTACTGCTCAATCTGAAGTAAAGAAGCTTCCTGAAGAACAGCATGAAGAGATTGCTGTAAAGAATTCGAGGAAGAAGAAAAGCAAAGAAAGTTCTGAGTCAGAGACAACTGATATGGACTCTGACAACAATGATTCTGAATCTGAGATGCAAGAACTCTTTGCTATGTTTGCTAAAGCTTTCAAGAAAGGAAGATTCAACAGGAGAAGATTTAGCAAAGGACCTTTTCAAAAGAAGGAGGAGAAGAAGAGTGACAAGAGCAAAAGTACAATTGTCAAGCTTGATAAGGCCAAGATCAAGTGCTTTAACTGCAGCGAGCTTGGACACTTTGCTAGTGAGTGTAAGAAGCCTAGGAATTCAGGAAAGGGTAATGCACTTATGGTCACACAGAAAGATTGGGCTGATTCCAGTGACTCTGAAGATGAATTGGATTATGAAAACATTGCATTGATGGCCAATAGTTCAGACAAACCTGGATCTCCAAAGAAAACTTCTCCATCCTCTGTTAAGGGCATAGGAAAGAAGCATTCAATTATCTTGGACAGTGGATGCTCTGGACATATGACTGGAAAGAAGTCCCTGCTTACAAAGTTTGAGAGGAAAGCTGGCCCAGTAATATCTTTTGGAGATGGCAACAAAGGAGAAACTCTGGGATATGGCTCAATTATTTTGGGGAATGTCATCATAGAAAATGTAGCACTGGTTGAAGGCTTGAAACATACTCTTTTAAGTATAAGTCAACTGGGTGATAAAGGTTACAAATCAATCTTTGACAGAGAAGGATGCAAAGTCTTGAATATGCAGAATGGAGACATTGTTCTAACTGGTCAAAGGCATGGTAACATATATGAAGCCAGCTTAAGTGATACATCTAAAGGAATTGTTAGATGTCTCTACAGCAAAGCAACAAGTGATGAAAGCTGGAATTGGCACAAGAAGCTCTCACATCTTAATTTCAAGAAGCTTAATCAACTTGTTAAACACAATTTGGTGAGAGGCCTACCTCAGGCGAATTTTGTGCAAGATGGACTTTGTGATGCATGTCAGTTTGGAAAGCAAAGAAGAACCACTTTCAAGAGCAAGACTGAAAATTCAATTACTGAACCATTTCACATGCTACATCTTGATCTGTTTGGTCCAGTAAACATTATGTCTATCAGCAAGAAAAGATATGCTCTAGTTATGGTGGATGATTTCACAAGGTTCACATGGGTGTTCTTTCTACACAAGAAGGATGAAGCTCCTCAGCAAATCATTGAACTCATCAAGAATATTCATAATAACTCTGAGTACAAAGTCAAAGTACTTAGGAGTGACAATGGTACAGAATTCAAGAATTCTACAATGGAGGGGTTTTGTGCAGACAATGGAATCACTCAACAGTTTTCTGCACCTGGTACACCTCAACAAAATGGTGTAGTGGAAAGAAAGAACAGGACTCTCATAGAGGCAGCAAGAACCATGCTTGCAGATGCAAAACTTCCAACCTACTTTTGGGAAGAAGCTATTAACACTGCATGTTTCACTCAGAACTGTACCTTGGTAAATAGTCATGGAAAAACTCCCTATGAGATGATCAAAGGAAAGAAACCAAGTGTGAAATATTTTCACATCTTTGGATGCAAATGCTATGTCCTAAAAGTTCATCCAGAACAACTTGGAAAATTTGAAGCCAAATCGGATGAAGCAATTTTTCTAGGATATTCAGCATCTAAGGCCTTCAAAGTTTATAATCTCAGAACTCACATTGTTATGGAATCAATTCATGTTGCATTTGATGATAAGAAATTTGGAATTTTGCAAACTGATGAAAGCCATGGCAAATTGGAATTTGAAAATCTGAAGAATTCTGAGATACTCTCAAGTGATGATGAAGGTTCTCCAGAAGAAATTTCTATTGCTTCTCAAAGGAATGCTACTGTTGAGGGGGAGCAAATAAATCAGAGAGAACACAGTGATCATCAGGAGCAGACTAGTCTTTCAGAATCTATTCCATCAGGAATTGATGTTTCAGAGTCTACTCCATCAGGAACTGACCTTTCAGAGTCTACTGAGGAAAGATCAGTAACTAGCAGCAATATGGAATCTACTGATTCTATTGATCAAAGGAGAGTTTTTGAAGGTAGAGAGAATTCTTCTACAAGAGATACCACTAACTTAGGGGGAGAGACTAGCAGAGTTGATTTACCACCTGTTAGAAAATGGACAAAGGATCATACTGAAGATTTGATAATTGGTGATCCAAATAGTGGTGTTCGAACTAGAAGATCAATTCAAAATGAATGCTTGTATAGTTGCTTTCTCTCAAAGAATGAACCTAAGAAGGTTGAAGAAGCCTTACAGGATCCTGATTGGGTAATTGCAATGCAGGAGGAGTTAAATGAGTTTGAGAGAAACAAAGTTTGGAAACTGGTACCAAGACCTAAAGATAGATCTATTGTTGGTGCAAGATGGGTTTTCAGAAACAAGCTAGATGAATCTGGTATGATTGTAAGAAACAAAGCAAGACTTGTGGCCAAAGGTTATTCTCAGGAAGAAGGCATTGATTATGATGAGACCTTTACACCTGTAGCAAGATTGGAAGCAATCAGAATGTTTATTGCATTTGCAGCTCATTCAAAATTCAAGGTATACCAGATGGATGTAAAGAGTGCTTTTTTAAATGGCAAACTTGATGAAGAAGTGTATGTAGAACAGCCACCTGGATTTGTTGATCAAAAGTTTCCAAATCATGTCTACAAACTTGACAAGGCACTCTATGGACTAAAGCAGGCACCAAGAGCATGGTATGAGACTTTGTCTAAATTTCTTCTTGAAAATGGCTTCACAAGAGGTACAATTGACAAAACTCTATTCTTTAGAAAGATAAAAGGTGAATTGCTTTTAGTTCAAGTTTATGTTGATGATATTATTTTTGGTTCTACTAATGAAAAGTTGTGTGCTAAGTTTAGCAAACTTATGCAGTCTAAGTGTTAGATGAGCATGATGGGTGAACTAAATTATTTCTTAGGCTTGCAGGTCAAACAGACTGAGACTGGTATTTTCATTAATCAGTCAAAGTATATCAAAGATCTTTTAAGAAGGTTTGACTTTCAAGACTGTGCAGTTGCAAAAACACCCATGGCAACAGCCACTAAACTAGACTCTGATCCTAAGGGGAAGAGTGTGGATAATACTAGTTATAGAGGCATGATAGGCTCATTGTTATATCCAACTGCAAGTAGGCCAGATATAATGTTTTCTACCTGTTTATGTGCTAGATTCCAAATTAATCCTAAGGAATCTCATTTAATTGCTGTGAAGAGAATCTTTAGATATCTCAAAGGAACTCCAAATCTTGGTTTGTGGTATCCTAGAGAATCTGATTTCTTTCTAATTGGCTATTCAGACTCTGATTATGCAGGGTGTAAGATAGACAGGAAAAGCACTACAGGTACATGTCAATTTTTGGGAAATAGATTGATTTCTTGGGCAAGCAAGAAGCAACAATCTGTTTCAACCTCAACTGTAGAAGCTGAGTACATAGCAGCAGGCAGTTGTTGTGCACTGCTCCTTTGGATAAGAAATCAGTTGCTGGATTATGGTATGACACTTAGTAATATTCCTATGTTTTGTGATAATACTAGTGCTATTAAAATTGCAGAAAATCCAGTTCAACATTCAAGGACTAAGCACATTGATGTCAGGTATCATTTTATTAGAGAACATATTGAGAATGGTACTGTGGAACTTCATTTTGTTCCTACTGACAAACAGCTTGCAGATATTCTAACTAAACCACTTGATGAGACTACATTCAGTAGACTAGTAAGTGAGTTAGGAATGTTAAATTTTTAGATCTTTAACATCTGCAAAAGTAGCAAGGTATGTTGTTCTTAGCTTATAGACTTGATATTTCTGTCAGGATCTATATTTGATTGTTAAATGCTTGAGCTATAACACATTGTCTTGATAAATTTCAGTATGATAGACTTGTTAATAATCATCAGGATTAGATTTGTCATCAGGATGCTGACGTCATCAGTATTGTGTCAGTATCAGGATTATGAAAATTGTTTCAGATCCTGACGTTTACTTTGTGTAGTAATCTGATTCTGTGATGTGTTAAGTCTATGCTAGCAAGTTTTGATATTTGCATACTGATAATTTATACATCATTCAAAAATCAAAAGACAAGAAGATAACAAGAAATTGTATTTTCATTAATAAAAATCATTACATGGAAATGAAATACAACATCTTTTTGTCTAAATTTCTACTCTATACTTGTCTTTGATATGAACTCTGAGGTACAGGACAAGGAGCATCTCAAGAAATCCATCAGGGGATGAAAGCCTCGTTTGCTCTTGGATTCCTTGTCTGGGCGACTTGAATGAGAGCAGCTAACTTAAATGAATAGCATCTCCATCAAGATCAACCTCAGACTCTCGGCCAAATTCTTCATCCTCAAGTTTTGAGGAGGTTAGGGGAAGATTGTATCCAACAGATGGATGTTCTAGAAGAAACCTCTGGATATTATCGAAAACCAATCCATTCATGATTAGTTCGATGAGAAGAGTCGTTTGTTCAAAGAGATGATCAAGAACAGGATGTTCATCGACCAAGAAAAATCTTAAAAATGGGTTTGAAGGGATTTTTGGTTTGAGAAGCATTGTTGAGAAGAAAAGAAATTGAAAGGTTATGGAGAATGGCACAAGGCGTTTGGTTCTTTTAAAGGAAGACGTGAGAAGCTGAGCAGTCACTTGGAAGTCTTAATGAAGTCAAATGCTAATTATTGCATGAGACTGTATTTCTTGTTTCAAGAAATATTGAAAATATCTAACCAATTGATTTTCTGTTCAGATTAATTGTTTATTTTCTTTTTCAGATAGAAGAAAAATGCCACGTGGAAAACTCCATATTAAGTCTCTGATGATATTGATCAGGATTTCATGAGTGATCATCAGGATTTGAAAATTATATTTTTAAATCAAATTGCATTTTGTGATTATTTTGATGAGAGGTCATCAGGAAAAGGAAGCTGATCAGTATTACTTATTTATACCCTGATTTATTTCATGAAAATCAATTTTGGATTTTATTTTCCAAAAATCATGGGTAACCGCATTTTTCAGGGACTGACACCTGTCAATCTACGTGTCAACGTGGGATAGTGGTCTGAAAGATTTGTGAAATATATTTGTTTTGAAACTCTAATCGTGTAATTGCTTTCTCTAATCTTACATTCTCTAAAGCAAAAATCACTCTTGAGTTTTCAAAATCACTAATCCATTTCAAGAATTTTTCAAGTTTCTTTTCAGATCAAGAATGGCAGCTCAGAGAAGATTACCTAAATCAGTAGCCTTCAAGTTTGGTGACTTTGATTTTATGACAAACAATCATGTTGCAGCTATCACCAACAAGGAAGGAGTGTCATCTGATTTTCATCCAATCATGGACTTTCTGGCGTATGGACCATTAAGTTATGCATTGACAGCATCTCCACAGATTAATCAAGTAGCTGTTTCACAAGCTTGGGAGAATGCTGAGGTAATTGATTCTACTCAGAGTCAATCAGGTAAGATTGTTCTACATTTAGGACAAGATTCATTTGACATTACTGAATCTGTTGTTAGTTCAGTACTTTGCTTACCTGTTACTGATAGTTATGAGAATGTACCATCTGATGATAATATAAGAACTATGTTGTCTGAATTAGGTTATAGTGGACCTCTAGATAACATGAGCCAGTTGAATAGATCTTTTCTAAGAAAGGAATGGTCTTTTTACTTTGATCAAATTGCTAAATGTTTTACTGGCAAATGTAGTTCTTTTCAACAAATTACTTCTGTTACATCTCATATTGCTTATAGTTTGCTTTATGACAGAGTAATTAACATTGGTCATATTATCTTAAGTCAGATGAGTATTAAACTTGGGTTAAGAGATCAAAACAGGAAAATGGTTTATTATCATAGATTTATGCAATTGTTTATTAACCATTTCATTCCTGATCTTGAAGCTAGATTTGGTAGGGAACATTGTGTTTCTTCTTATGAACAGCAAAAGAGAATTTTCTCTGATATTACAAAGAAGGACAATGAAAAGAATCTAGATGAAATACCTGCAATTCATTATCCACATCATTTTCAGGTAATTCTTAAAACTCATCTTCCTACTCTCTACAATTCTTCTTTCTTTTGTGGTGAAATGGCTCAGGAATCTCAATTGGAGGAGAACCCACCTGTGTCTACCCAAGTAGCCCAAAACATCATAGTCTCTGAAACAACTCAAGAACCAAATTTTGATCCACAGCCTATTGTTTCAAAGAAACCAACCTCTGGTGTTTCTCAAAAGACATCAGTTGTAAGGAAGAGAAGATTTGTTGTGTCAAGTAGTAGTAGTAATTCTAGTGAAGATGATGATGATTTAACTCTTGCAGAGAGAGCAGAATTGAAGGCTGCAATTCAACTTTCTGTGTTAGTACAAAGAGATGAAAAACCTAGTCACAGCCAGGCTGCAGTCTCACAAAAGGCTGTAGTTCTTAAAAAGGGAAAACAGTTACTGGATACTGTCTCTCAAAAGACTGTGTCTATTGAACAAAGATCTCATCCCAAGATCACTTCTGTGTCTACACCTCTTGAGTCTTCTCAGGATAAATCTTTTGCTCACTATATCAGGAGAACAAGGAGAAAGATTCAATTGTCACCTACACACACAGAGTCTAGTCCAACTAATATCATGCAGGTTTCTACAAATCAAGCTACGTCTATGTCAGTATTTGACAAGAGAGATCTGGATATTGATTCTTCATGGGAAACTACATTATCATACAGACTGGCTATGGGACTAATTTCTCTCAAAGTGAAGTTGTCAAGGCCTGTTCTAGACTTTCTGATTGAAAGAGTACCAAAACTTTTATTTCCAGATGAATATGGACTTCTACATCAAAGACTTGACTTAATGAAGATGTATTTCTATGTATCTGTCAGAAGACAATTAGTCAAGAAATTTGGACTCTCGAAGCATGTTGCACTTCAATCACTTCATGCATATTTATTTGACAAGGATGTAATTATTGAAGATGCTTCAGCTCAAGGTGAACAACTGGAGGAAGTAGATAGAGGGAAGCAGTCAACAGAAGATACTATTGCACTAGTGGTGAGTAGTAGGAAAGATCAGATCACGGTCACTGCAACACAAGAACCATCTAGTCAGAGGAAGGATGACTCAGGAGCTGTGATAGCTGATGTTGAAAGGTCTTCTGTGATGACTGAGAATGCAAGTGAGATACCCTATGATATGGGAGGAATGACTTTGGTTGATTTTTCTGAAGATCAAACAAATTTTGTTCAGTCAGAGTCTATCCACCTTGAGGGTGTGTCTCAGCAAACAACACTTAAAGACGGTGATGTACTAACTATGATGTCTAATGAAGTATTACTGAAGACATCAGAGTCTAGTAAAGAACCTGAAAGTGGTATACTGGAGCCTGTAGTTTCTGAAAGGAAAGAAGATGATTGTATGGGTTCAGAGACTATAGCAGCTCACTCCTTGGAGAAAACCTCAAGCCACATGCCATATGAGGAACCCTCTCTCCATGTGAGTTCAGGTATAAAAACTCCTTCTAAACTCTATTTTTCTGTAGGTCATGAGAGCACTTATCCAAATTTGAGTGATACACTTGAAAAGATGGATATTGATCCACAATTTGAGCGGCTGACTCCTGACCAGGCAAAAGGTGAGGTAGAAAGAGTGTTGACTTTAGTAAGTCAAAGTGAGAATGAGGGTATGGATGATCAACTCCATAGTGAGGGAGAGAAAATTAGGAAACCATCATTTGATTTCTGGGATCAGGTTTTTCCTGAATCTTGGTCTGAAAATTTGGGTATGGATGCTGGTACTTATTCATTCATCAAAATGTATCAGAAGAATGACCTAGCACATCACAATGCAAAGCCAGAAGTTAAAGCTCAGAAGCAAAAGGAGAGGTTTGCAGAAATCATTAACAGGAGAGGTGCCAGGATAAAGCAATCTCTTGATACATATGTACCAGATGAAGATCCTAATGATCCTAGTGTTCCTTTGTATGTACTTCCAATATCAGCTAGAATTGAGACATCAACAGTCTCTGATCACTCTAAGGAGGAGTCAGGATTTGAAGATGTTAGTACACAGAATACTGGTGAAGGAGATGATGATCATGTTTCAGTTCCAGAACAGAAAGATGAAGACGTTGATACTTCTAATCAGGTTTTATTACTTGAATATCATACAACTCAAGCAACTTCTTCTACAAGACTTGAAGATAAAGTTCTTTCTGATTCTGATACTGAAGATACTAGAAGCACTTCCAATATTGAAGTTCATTCTGATGTTTTGAAAGATATTCAGAATTCTCAAATTGCTATTCAAACAAGACTTCAATCACTTGAAGATAACCAAGTCACAATTATGGAAAATCAAGCAGTTCTTATGAATCTCATTTGTTCTGTTTCTGAATCTCTTGGAATTAATGTTGCTGATGTCAAAAAGGGGGAGATAAAGACAATTCAAAGACAACAACAACACTACCAGACTGAAGGAGATAAAGATAAAGCTGGGGGAGATAAAGATCAGACAAATGGTAGTAAAAAGAAGAACCAGGAGTGACAGTGGTGAATCTCAGCTAGGAAGTGGTAAGGAAGAGCAGCATTAATAGTTAAAATTCTTTCTTCTAAGTACTGGATAAATGTCTACATCTGAGAAGGAGGTACTTAACTTCATAATTCTACATTCATAAATTCTATTCTGGTTGTATTGTTATATGTTTTGACATCCACAACTTAGATTTATGCTTCAGTTTGTAAAGCATAAATAGGGGGAGATTGTTAGGAATAATTCATAAGTTGTGATGTTAAGAATAGAATTTACACATTATACTTCTTGTAATCCTGATCTTATAAAGGATTTAGCATTGTATTTAGGTTTTATGTGTAAGACAGTTATCTGTATAGTTTAGTCAGGAATGAACAGTATATCGGAGACTACATGTCAGGAACAGAGAGCAAATCCTGATGACGGTCCAATACTGATGGTTGATCAGATACTGATGCAGTGTACAGATCCTGATATCAGTCATGTTACTGATGATGTCATTATGGATGCTACAGAAACTGGCAAGTGCTATAAAATAGGATCGTTGTTTGAAGAACAAGCAAGAAGATATTATGAAGGAAAGAGTTTTCTATTGAAGGAAACTATCGACTAGAAGGCAGAACATTGTCATGTATAGATTATATCTTTCTGTTATTAGTTGATAGGTAGCATTATAAATACTCTCTCAATATCATTGTAAAGAGCGACGAAGTTGTGAGTTCGTGTGCGTAGCTCTGTATAAGGTTTGTATTCGAGAGTACGAAACAAACAGAGAGATATTTGTATTGTCAGCAGCTGCTAAAGGTATTGTACACCTTTGGTAGAGTTTGTATTTGATCTTATTAATACAAACAAGAGTTTGATTCATTCGTTTATTCTTGTTCTTATAATCAAGCAAAAATCAGACACGATTATATAACTTGTATTCAACCCCCCCCTTCTACAAGTTATTCGAGTTAACACCAATTACTATTATAACCATCTTCATACCAAACATTCCTTTTTTTCGTATCAATCCCGTGTGCTACATAAACTAAACACTTGTGGCATAATAGCCTTCTTATTAAAGTCTTTCCCAGACTTTCTTAGTCCGTCTTGGTTCTTAAAATATATATCCTCTTAGTGCACTCGTGTTACAATAACACACGATCTCCTACTTGTTTTTTTCTCGCCCCCACAAACTCTTGTAGGAGTTTTCTTTTCAAAGATCTACGAACTCTCGTAGATTTTTTTCTCCTCTCGCCCACGACCTCTTGCGGGATCTTTTTTCTATCACCCATGTAACAATTTCTTTAAAATATATGTCTCCTCAATTTCTTCACCCAAAGCTCGAATTTTTGTTACCAACCCATTCAGCTTCATACAGAAATCGTCCAGGGCTCGCTTTCTTTCATACTTGGTGATTCAAACTCAGCCTTAAGAGTTTGAACTCTGTTAACTCTAATAACTTGTAGAAGGGGGGTTGAATACAAGTTATGTAATCATGTTTGGTTTTTGCTCGAATATATAAACAAGAACAAAACGAATAAATCTCAAACTGTTTGTATTAATAATATCAAATACAAACTCTACCAAAGGTGTACAGTACCTTTAGCAGCTGTTGACAATACAAATCTCTCTCTGTTTGTACTCTTGTATACTTACGATTACAAAACTCACGAACACTTTTTACAATGATACAGAGAGAGTATTTATAATGCTACCTATCAACTAATAACATAAAGTTATAATCTATACATGATAATGTTCTGCCGTCCAGTTGATAGTTTCCATCAATAGAAAATTCTTTCCTTCATGATATCTTCTTGCTTGTTCTCCAAAACGACGATCCTGTTTTATAGAACTTTCCAGTTTTTGTAGCATCCATAATGACATCATCAGTAACATGACTGATATCAGGATTCCACCTTACATCAGGATCTGAGCATCCATCAGTATATGACCTGTCTTATCAGGATCTGCTCTCAGTTCCTGAAATGTAATCCTTGATGCCCTGATCCTGACTTACTCTACAGATCAATGTCTAACACATATATCCTATACAAAAGTGCTAAATCCTTTATAAGATCAGGATATACAAGAAGTATAAGTAAATTCTATTTTTAACATCACAACTTATGAATTATTCCTAACAATCTCCCCCTATTTATGCTTTAGAATCTGAAGCATAAATCTAAGTTGTAGATGTCAAAACATATAACAATTCAACCAGAATAGAATTTATGAATTTAAAATCATGAAGTTAAGTACCTCCCTCTTCAGATGTAGACATAGTATCTAGTACTTAGAAGAAAGAATTCAACTATTTGATGCTTCTTTTCCTTTACCACTTCCCTGTTTAGATTCACCTTTGTCACCCTTAGTTCTTCCTTTATCTCTTCCAGTCTGTTTATCTCCCCCAGTCTGTTGCCTTTGAATTGTTTTTATCTCCCCCTTTTTTACATCAACAACATTAATTCCAAGAGATTCAGTAACAGAACAAATGAGATTCATCAGAACTGCTTGATTTTCCATAATAGTGACTTGGTTACACTACGTCAAATTTTGGCTTCCATCACATCAAATATGTGTGGCTAAGCACTTTACGTCACATTTTAATTTTTCAGCAAAGTGTCACCTAAGGTCGGATCATTTTACGCCCCCTACGGCCACACCCCAGCTGTGTGGCTGTAACTAACAGAGTGACTAAAGCATACCACCCCTTGGGTCTGACAGCCCCCATTTTAAGCTCAAAAGTGTGACTAAATACCAGCTTGCAGCCACAGGATGCGTCGTGGCTAAAGAGAATTAATAACGTGGCTAAATACCAACATTCATCAAAGGCTTAGTTTTGGTCGCACTATTTATTGGTAAATCGTGACAAAGAATTTGGGTATGGCCACATTTAATAATTTTTGTGTGGTCGTTTCTATGTTTTATATACTATTAAACAACTGCTTTTAGTCACTAATAATTGTAATAACTATCCCCCAATATAATATAATAGGTAGTGTGGCTGAAGTGTGGTACTAACCACACATACTTAACCACATTACAAACAAGTTCATTTGTAATATAAATGACCACGACCGTACCAAAAGGCCGATACAAATCACAATACCAAAAGGCCACAATCCAATCCAAAAAGGCCACAATATGCAAACAACTAAAATGCCAAAATACAAGTAAAAAAAATGCCAAATTCCAAACTAGTCCATATTAATCCATAAAATCCATACTAAATCCATGATCCATAACAACGATATGGAGTATAACTCCACAATCCATAAAAACCACATACCATAAGCAGAGTACAGAAAATTAACAACTTATCGAAAAGTTCACAACCAGAAAACCACATTAACATGAGTCAAATTCAGTTTACAATTACACCACCAGCTTCCGCTTCTTCCTCAGCTTGTCTGCCTTGTTCACCTTAGCCTTTGAACGTGTTACTGGGGAACCAGTAATGGTATTACATCTCTTCCCCTTCTTAGCTTGATCTGCGCTATGTTCTTCCTTAGCTTGAGCTGCGCTATGTTCTTCCCCTTCCCCATTGGCAGTTGGATTTGGTACCTAGAGTAAAACAAGAAAATAAATACGATGATCATTTCAACAGCCCTCAAGTTAAGACCATTTAACACAAGTAATGTAATTATATAGATAAGCAAGTTAAGACCGTTGGACAAGTAATGTTATTTTATTAAAGCTCTTCACTTTAGGATCTACCAACTCTCCATCTTTGTTTTCCATCCCCTTCCTCCACATAAAAGCACGGGTGAGGACGTCATCAACTGCAATTTGTTTTTTTTGAAACCTTGCATAATGCAACGATGACACAATCAGACAGGAAAAAACCAAAATAATCACTAGTAACACAAAAAAACACATCTGAATTACCAATTTTTCTTTGAGACGAGGGTATCCTCCTCGTCCCAAGCGATGATCAAAAATGGACCGTGATCGCGCAATTTTCGTAGTTTTGGAGACATCCTTCCAATAGTCAAAAGAATTATTTCAGCAAAGTGCATTGGAAAAATACGTTAATTCAAACGATGATCCGTATATTAAAGTATTAAAACCTTGAATTTATCCGTTTGCGTGTGGGCTACGAACCTATCCCAATCAGCTTGCTCTACCAGTGTACGATACTGCCTAGGAACTTTTGCAATTTTTGCTGGTTTATTCAGGTTAGGTTGTATGAATCCTGCATACATCTTTCTTCTGAAATTGCGAAGCAGCCCACCAAGCTGAGTCATTACAAACTTTCGACGACAAAGTTCTATATAAAAAAAATTCTGCAATATATAATACATGGTGTTAATACACATATAAGGCAATCAGATAAGTTGAACAATAGTGTTTCATATTGAAAATGTAAAATATATTTAGAGTACTTAATGTGAAGTAGCTAATTTACCGTTGCTTGATCCCACAGCTTAGCCTTCACTTCTTTTGGCACCTCCTTCCATGTTAACCATCTTAAGCCCACATGCTCCCTGACCGTGTCTCCCAAAAAGCTTGTAAATTCTGATCTGTATTCCCCCATTAACCTACCAAGTGAGTCAAATTCAACCTCATGTCTTTTTCCACCAGAGTTTGTAAACCTGGTACGCAGCTTCGGCAACCTGGTTAGCCCCCTCTTAGCTTTGACATCATTCTTTTGTTGCACTTGTTTGCATTCTTCTTCTACGCTTTCTCCTTCGTCTTCTCCTTCTGTGCTTTCTTCTTCTTCCCTACACTCTTCCGTTGAATATTGGTCCTCAAATTCCTCATTGTCCCTACCTACAACCAGTACAAGAACCCTTAGCAATTACAGGATTGATCTGTTCAATAAACATACACATGAATAAATATGAGAAGTCAAAAATGAGTCTACCTAGGTATTCTTCTTCAATGCAAACTAGTGCAGTAGCTGTGGACCAGGAATGAAAGACATGAATCTTGCAGACTCCAATCCTATTAGAAGCTATAGCCAACTCTTTTAAGTCACTGTCTCGAAGCAATGAACCATATCCATTATCCGGGGTCACCCCATCTTTCATGAAATAAAGCTTATCACATCATCCGAAACTACATCCGCTAGCAAATCCCTAACTTGTTTAACAGTCATGTTGTAGACTTCCATTCCTTCGAACACCTTTGACTTAGGACCAGTGTATTGCCACTTAACACATGTCATGAACTCACCCCCATAGTAAACAACTAACATGTACCTCTTTCCCATGGTACTCAAATTAGCTGTAGACAAAATCACAACAATGTCAGCTATTAATACATCAACATTAAAGCAAAAGTACCCACACAGAGTAACTCATATAACACAAATAACACAAATATTACTCGAGTAACTCAAATAAGTATACCCACATAGAGTGTATCATAGAAAAGGGATGGAAGTGTCAAATAATTACAAGTCAAATAGTCTCAATCTCTAGACAACTCAAACATGCAATCTCTCCAACCATATATCTCAAACATATATCTCTTAAACATGCACTCACTCAAATAGTCTGTGGAAAGAATGGTTTACCTGCGATAAGCAAGGTGATTTAAACGCCGTTGGAAAAACCCTAATTTTAAGAACATAAACCAGATTAGGTCACCAGATTTCACCGACGGTGTAACCTAATTTCACCGATTGAAAGTTGTGGTGAGATTATGGTGCACAGAGAGGGAGAATTTGAAAGTGAATTGAGGGAGAATTTGAAAGTGAATTCAGGGTAAAGCGATGTTGAAAGTAAAGTGAGGGGAAGTTTGAGTTATTTGGGAAAGTTTAGCCGCCTCAGATCTGTACTATTCCACTTTTGAGACAACTTGTAAATTATAAATCAGTATATATGTTGTATTATTTATATTAAAAATTATATATCAATATATTGTATTATTGAGATTAATATTTTTAATTTTTAATTTCATTAAAATTAATTAAGATGAATGAATTTATTATTAAAATCAAGAATTATTTTTCGATTGAAACGTCATACAAGATAAATTATTATTAAGATACGCATTTTTTATTAAGGTAAATTAATTTAATAGTACTTTGGCCAGATCCTTGTAAAAACGTCGTACAAGATAAATTCCTGATTTTTCGATTATTTTTCCCCAACATCACAATGCGTATCTGTTAATATCTGTACGGTTGGATCGTCAAAAAATGAATTTAAAAAAATTATTTCCACTTTCGGGATCGATTCTCGTTATTCGGAGTAGTACTTTGGCCAGATCCTTGTAAAAACGTTGTACAAGATAAATTCCTGATTTTTTGATTATTTTTCCCCAACATCACAATGCGTATTTGTTAACATCTGTACGGTTGGATCGTCAAAAAAGGAATTAAAAAAAATTATTTCCACTTTCGGGATCGATTCTCGTGATTCGGAGTAGTACTTTGGCCAGATCCTTGTAAAAACGTCGTACAAGATAAATTCCTGATTTTTTGATTATTTTTTCCCAACATCACAATGCATATATGTTAACATCCGTACGGTTGGATCGTCAAAAAATGCATTTAAAAAAATTATTTCCACTTTCGGGATCGATTCTCGTTATTCGGAGTAGTACTCTGGCCAGATCCTTGTAAAAACGTCGTACAAGATAAATTCCTGATTTTTCGATTATTTTTCCCCAACATCACAATGCATATCTGTTAACATCCATACAGTTGGATCGTCAAAAAATGCATTTAAAAAAATTATTTCCACTTTCGGGATCGATTCTCTAAGCTGAACACCATACCTTGCTACTTTTGCAAATGTTAAAGATCTAGAAATTTAACATTCCTAACTCACTAACCAATCTAATGAATGTAGCCTCATCAAGTGGTTTAGTTAAAATATCTGCAAGCTGTTTGTCAGTAGGAACAAAATGAAGTTCCACAGTACTATTCTCTATATGATCTCTAATAAAATGATACCTGACATCAATGTGCTTAGTCCTTGAATGTTGAACTGGATTTTCTGCAATTTTGATAGCACTAGTATTATCACAAAACATAGGAATTTTACTAAGTGTCATACCATAATCCATCAACTGATTTCTTATCCAAAAGGAGCTGTGCACAACTGCCTGCTGCAATGTACTCAGCTTCTACAGTCGAGGTTGAAACTGATTGTTGCTTCTTGCTTGCCTAAGAAATCAATCTGTTTCCCAAGAATTGACATGTACATGTAGTGCTTTTCATATCTATTTTACACCCTGTATAATCAGAGTTTGAATAGCCAATTAGGGAGAAATCAGATTCTCTAGGATACCACAAACCAAGGTTTGGAGTTCCTTTGAGATACCTAAAAATTCTCTTCACAACAATTAAATGAGATTCCTTAGGATCACTTTGGAATCTAGCACATAAACAGGTAGAAAACATTATATCTGGTCTACTTGCAGTTAAGTACAACAGTGAACCTATCATGCCTCTATAACTAGTGTTATCAACACTCTTTCCCTTAGGATCAGAGTCTAGCTTAGTGGCTGTTGTCATGGGTGTTTTTGCAACTGCACAATCTTGAAAGTCAAATCTTTTTAAAAGATCTTTAATATACTTTGACTGATTAATGAAAATACCAGTCTCAGTCTGTTTGACCTGCAAACCTAAAAAGTAATTTAACTCACCCATCTTTCTCATCTGATACTTAGACTGCATAAACTTGCAAAACTTAGCACACAACTTTTCATTAGCAGAACCAAATATGATGTCATCAACATAAACTTGAACTAAAAGCAATTCACCTTTAATCTTTCTAAAGAATAGAGTTTTGTCAATTGTACCTCTTGTGAAGCCATTTTCAAGAAGAAATTTAGACAAAGTCTCATACCATGCTCTTGGTGCCTGCTTTAGTCCATAGATTGCCTTGTCAAGTTTGTAGACATGATTTGGAAACTTTGGATCAACAAAACCAGGTGGTTGCTCCACATACACTTCCTCATTAAGCTTGCCATTTAGAAAAGCACTCTTTACATCCATCTGGTATACCTTGAATTTTGAATGAGCTACAAATGCAAGAAACATCCTGATTGCTTCTAATCTTGCTACAGGGGCAAAGGTCTCATCATAATCAATTCCTTCTTCCTGAGAATAACCCTTGGCCACCAGTCTTGGTTTGTTTCTTACAATCATACCAGATTCATCTAGCTTGTTTTAGAAAACCCATTTTGCACCAACAATTGATCTATCTTTAGGTCTTGGTACCAGTTTCCAGACTTTGTTCATCTTAAACTCATTTAATTCTTCCTGCATTGCAATTACCAAATCAGGATCCTGTAAGGCTTCTTCAACCTTCTTAGGTTCATTCTTTGAGAAAAAACAATTGTACAAGCATTCATTTTGAACTGATCTTCTAGTTCGAACACCACTATTTGGATCATCAATTATCAAATATTCAGTATGATCCCTTGTCCATTTTCTAACAGGTGGTAGATTTCTTCTGCTAGACTTCCCCCCTAAGTTAATGGTATCTCTTGTAGAAGAGTGTTCATTTCCTTCAAAAGCTCCCCCTTGATCAGTAGAATCAGTAGACTCCATACTGATGCTAGTTTCTGATCTTCCTTCACTAGACTCTGAAGGATCAGTTCCTGATGGAGTAGACTCTGAATGACTAGTCTGCTCCTGATGATCACTGTGTTCTCCTTGATTAACTTGCTCCCCCTCAACAGTAGCATTCCTTTGAGAAGAAATAGAGATTTCCTCTTGAGAACCTTCATCATCACTGGAGAGAATCTCAGAATCTTTAAGATTTTCAAATTCCAATTTGTCATGGCTTTCATCCGTTTGCAAAATTCCAAATTTCTTGTCATCAAATGCAACATGAATTGATTCCATAACAATGTGAGTTCTGAGATTATAAACTTTGAAGGCCTTTGATGTAGAATATCCTAGAAAGATTGCTTCATCCGATTTGGCTTCAAATTTTCCAAGTTGTTCTGGATGAACTTTTAGGACATAGCATTTGCATCCAAAGATGTGAAAGTATTTCACACTTGGCTTCTTTCCTTTGATCATCTCAAAGGGAGTTTTACCATGAGCATTTACCAAGGTACAATTTTGAGTGAAACATGCAGTGTTGATAGCTTCTGCCCAGAAATAGGTTGGAAGCTTTGCATCTGCAAGCATGGTTCTTGCTGCCTCTATGAGAGTTCTGTTCTTTCTTTCTACTACACCATTCTGCTGAGGTGTTCCAGGTGCAGAAAACTGTTGAGTAATTCCATTGTCTGCACAATACTCCTCCATTGTAGAATTCTTAAATTCTGTACCATTGTCACTCCTAAGTACTTTGACTTTGTACTCAGAGCTATTCTGAATATTCTTGACAAGTTCAATGATTTGCTGAGGAGCTTCATCCTTCTTGTGTAGAAAGAATACCCATGTGAACCTTGTGTAATCATCCACTATGACTAGAACATATCTTTTCTTGCTGATAGACATAATGTTTACTAGACCAAATAAATCAAGATGTAGCATGTGAAATGGTTCAGTAATTGAATTTTCAGTCTTGCTCTTGAAAGTAGTTCTTCTTTGTTTTCCAAGCTGATAAGCATCACAAAGTCCATCTTGCATATAATTTGCCTGAGGTAGGTCTCTCACCAGATTGTGCTTAACAAGTTGATTAAGCTTCTTGAAGTTGAGATGTGAGAGCTTCTTGTGCCAATTCCAGCTTTCATCATTTGTTGCTTTACTGTAGAGACATCTAACAATTCCTTTAGATGTATCACTCAAGCTGGATTCATAGATGTTACCATATCTCTGACCAGTTAGAATAATGTCTCCATTCTGCATATTCAAGATTTTGCATCCCTCTCCGTCAAAGATTGATTAGTAACCTTTATCACCCAGTTGACTTATGCTTAAAAGTGTATGTTTCAAGCCTTCAACCAGTGCTATGTTTTTTATGATGACATTCCCCCAAAAAATTGAGCCATATCCCAGAGTTTCTCCTTTGTTGCCATCTCTAAAAGATATTACTGGCCATCTTTCCTCTCAAACTTTGTAAGCAGGGAATTCTTTCCAGTCATATGTCCAGAGCATCCACTGTCCAAGATAATTTAATGCTTCTTTCTTGTGCCCTACAAACAAAAAGTAACTAGTTAGAAATTTTTAGGACCCAACTTTGATTGGATCCTTTCTTACTAGCTTTAGAAAAAACAGGCTTTGAAGATTTTACTTTGTAGTTACCTGTTGCAGCGTCAATCTAATTAGACTCTAATTTCACAATCTGTTTGTGACTAGGAGTTTCAGATTTCAGAGAATAATAGTCATAATACAGTTCATGGTATTCTCTACACATATAAATAGAATGAAGTAAACACAATGATAACAAGCTTTTAGTGGTTGGCATTGAATTTTCTGAGTCTTGGGAAATCTAGACTCAGTTTTCCAAGAAGGTTTTTGATTGCAGTCTAGGGCCAAATGATTATGATTTCCACACTTATAGCATTTTTTCCTAAGTGCATCAGGTACATTCTTGTAATTATTCTCTTTGTTAATACCTTCTTTTCCATTCCTATTTCTTTTGATCATGCTAGACTCTGAAAGACTAACTAGTTTCTGTTTCAACTGAGACTTAGACAGAAAACCTATATTGACATTCTTAGGTTTCTCTAACACTTTCTCATCTGAATTACTATTGTTAATTCTCTTATGTACAATGGGGGTACCTTTTGAATCAACAAATTTAACATGTTTAGGTTCAGAAACTATCTTCTTACCTTTAGATTTAGATGTGCTAGCTTCTTGTTTACTATTATCATTGACAATAGCTACAGTCTCTTCTTTTCTAGCCTTATCAAAACCTAAACCATTAACTTTACCAAGAATTTGATTTTCAATGATTTCTTGAGTCTTTTTACCAGAATTGTTAATGGTTTTAATCGTATTTCTCTCTTCCTCTTGTTCTTTTCTGACATAGTCATAAGCCTCAAGAATAACACTATAATCATGCTTAGCTTTATCAGAACTTAACCTATATTCTTCCATTTGAATTAACTCAGATTTAAGAAAATTATTTCTATCAACTAATTTATCATTCTTAATCTTAAGATCATCTCTTTCACTAGTAAGAATTCTAAAATTAGTCATAAGATTCTTAAACTCAGCATGGATAGATCTAATATTATCAGAATCTAAGCTATTAAATGAATCAAGAGAGTGAAGTGATACCTTAACAGAAGATGGAGAAGTTTTCTTTGGAGATTCAGGTTTGTCTGAAACATTTGCCATCATTGCAATGTTGTCGTAATCCAATTCATCTTCAGAATCACTGGAATCAGCCCAATCCTTCTGTGTGACCATGAGTGCATTACGCTTTCCTGAATTCCTAGGCTTCTTACACTCACTAGAAAAGTGTCCAAGCTCGCAGCAATTGAAGCACTTGATCTTTGCCTTATCAAGCTTGATAATTGTACTTTTGCCCTTGTCACTCTTCTTCTCATCTTTCTTTTGAAAAGGTCTTTTGCTAAATCTTCTCCTGTTGAATCTTCCTTTCTTGAAAGCTTTAGCAAACATAGTAAAGAGTTCCTGCATCTCTGATTCAGAATCATCATTGTCAGAGTCTATATCAGTAGTCTCTGATTCAGAACTTTCTTTGCTTTTCTTCTTCCTTGAGTCCTTTACAGTAGACTCAACATTCTGTTCTTATGGAAGCTTCTTTGATTCAGATTGAGCAGTGAATGCAACAATTTTCATCTTTCCTTCACTCCTGCTATTCTTTTGCTACCTGTCAAGTTCATAAGCCCTTAGTTTTCCATAAACTGCCTCTAATGATATTTCATCAAGATCATTAGCTTCCTCAATTGCAGATATCTTCTCATTGTAGAAATCAGGCAGAGCTTTCATGAACTTAGTATTCATATCCTCCAAGTCATAATATTTACCATGCATGGCCATCTCATTGATGAGTTTTATAAACCTATCAAAGGTATCAGTAAGTGACTCACCAGACTTGGATTCAAAGTACTCATACTGTTGTATAAGTATTGTTCTCATATTTTTCCTAACAGGTTTAGTTCCTTCACAATGAACCTTCAAATTGTCCCAAATCTCCTTAGTAGTCTTACAAGAGAGAACATAGTTAGTGAGAACAAAATCAAGACTATTAAATAGTATGTTTCTCACTTTAGCATCTTTAAGAACGTTCCCCTTTTCCTTATCTGTCCATTCAGATTTAGGCTTCTCTGCTGTACGTTCTGGAACAACTTTTCCATCGACAGTTGCTTGACCAACAACCTTTGTTGGAACAAAAGGTCCATCTCTTAACCTCTTAGCTTTCCCTTTATCGCTAGGGCCAACGTCCTTCGTATCTACATAAACCATATAACTACTTTAGAACACTATACCTTCTAATCGTCTAATCCTAATCTACCTAACGATTCATATATCGCATTACCACTTAATATATATAACTTATACCAAGTAAACTTATCAAATATCTTACTACGATCAGGTAAGCACATAATCACATAGCATCTATAACATGTTAGTGTAGGTGCCCTAGAGGCAATACATTGTTTCTTAAATAAACCTTATGTCATTTGATTATTAAATAAATGTATTTATTATGACTTTAATTACTGCGATATATTTGTTAGCATAATAAATGTCCTTAGAATCATGATAAATATTGTATAGTTTAAGTACATGACTTGAACTTGAGATTATATAATATATCATATTCTTAAAGGTCCCTAGTTGATTATTATTATATCAGGACAATAATATATATATATATATATATATATAGACTAGTATGTTGTTTGACAGATAACCACATCTCATTGGTTATAAGTATGGAGATACTAAAGTCAATACATAGGTACATGTAGGAGTACATGGTACTGGACAGACCCAAAGTGAGATTCTTCATGTTTAATAAAGTCATAAGAATTACTCACAGTGGTAATGGTGTAATGATCCTTTGACTTGAGATCATTATATTTCTCTACGAGGATTAATATACTTTGACTATATTAAAAGTTACCTTTGGCCGGGTAATGATAAAAGTGGACATCGGGTATATTATGAGTCGTATGAGAAATATAAATGATAGATAAAGGATTTAACCCTCCTATAATTAGGAGAGATATTATTGGCCTCTTGATTGAGTGAGACTATAAAATGCATGGCCGTGCTCAAATAATGATTTGTTGTTAATAGTCTACTCATGGATCAAGTAAACCTGGATTAAATTATGAAGAGGATGACAATAAACATGTCTCGAGTTTAATCTATAATATTTGGTTAAAGGGATTATATTACACGGAAACATTAATCACTAAAGGTTTTATCGAATCACGATTTAATTATTATTTAATTGGGTAGAAATGATGCATTACTAGATGCTGCTCATTGTTTATAATTTTATTGGAGAATAAAATTATTGTCAATTAAATAATAACCTATAGGGTCACACACATAGAACATTTAAAGGAAGAATTAATTTAAATTATGAATTTAAATTAATTAATGATAAAGATGGATTTTATTATATTAATTAAGTGGGACTTAATTAAGCTATAATAAGATGCAAGGATATATGAGATATGTTTTTATGATTTTAATAATTGAGTATGACTTAATTATTATTTATTTAAATAATAGGATTTTATTCAATTATTTAATTAAATCATAAATGGGCTAGGTTTTGACATGGGTTTTTTGGCTTTACACTATCCTATATATAAAGATATGGGGTGAAGGATTTTGGACGTGAAAAACATAGAGAAGCCGCACAACCTAAAACCTAGACCTATTTCTCATATTTTTATTAGAGGCTAGTACCTCTCTTCCGGACAAGATCGTGAGGGTTCTTGAAGGTGTTCGTGTGGATACCGTAGAGGGGGCTTCGAAGAGGAGTGCTCAGTAATCGTGGGAGGCTTGCATCTCCATCGTTCTTTGTACGTAAAGCTTCGATAAGGTAAACGTTCTATCTACCATGATTATTCGATATATTATACATGGATCCGGGGCTTGGTTTCGATTTTTATTTTACTGTTTCCGCTGCGTATTGATGATCGAAACCAACAATGGTATCAGAGCAAGGTTGTATAATATAATAATCTGGTTAAATATGTTGTACACGATCTGTTATTTGTCATACCAGTTCTGATTTTTTCTTCCCGTGGAACCCTACGTATTGCATGAAAACCATAATCATACATGCTACTATTTCTTCTGTTTTGTTGCGTCCAGATGATCGGTTATGTTTTTAATGGGATTAAATCGTGATACTAACATCTAAAACCAGTTACAGTCGACCCTGTAGATCAGTAGTGTAGTTCATGCATACGTATGTATACATACGTGTTTACATATATATATATATATATATATATCTACTAGGTTTTAATTTTTAATCACTCAAGAATCTTTGATATATGTTTGTGATGTAACTGATAAGTAAACGTAGGTCTGAAAAACAGTTTGGAATGCAAAATCGCGATCATAATGATGAATACGATCGAATTGGTGTTCTTCTGGAAATCTGCAGAATATATGATAGTACAGGTGATGCGCATACTGAGTATGCGTATCTGCTAGGTTTTAAGACTAATGCACATACTTTAGATGCATGTCTGCTAAAATAATAGATTAGGTCATTTGCGCAAACTATAGATGCGTATCTGCTATTTTTAATTAAAAAAAATTATTAAAAAAAAAAAATTCAGCTAGGTTTTGCATGCTAGATTAAATTACAAATGTTAATGCTTAACTTGGAGTATGCAAAATTTTATTAATTAGTAATTTTGATTACTAGGTTAATATTTAATTAAAGTGCGTTAATTTTATTATTTATGATTTGATCATATTTAATTTATGTTGTATAAAATTGTGATTATACAATATGTGATGCTTTTAATTGCTATGTGAGCATGATGCATGGTTATGGCCCCAAGACCTATTTTTCAATTTATTTTATTAATTTTAATTTATGGTTTGTAATAATTAAATACGACTTGCATGTTGTTTTTCTTTTTGTAATTATTTCATCTCGAATGCAACTCGAGTTCTTTTGTAAAATGTTTCAAGAGGAGCTTGGAGGCAATCAAGGCAGCTTTGGAAGCTAAGGAAGAGATTCATGTAATAATTAGTTATTACCACCATAGATTGACCTTGATTTTTCCATTAGCTTGGAAAAATCGCATAGGATTGGGCCATAACCATAGCATATTAGATTATGTGATGCACTTTACATATGATGCATGTGTATGATGCATGTGTAGAGTAGAAAAATGTATGCATGTTTTAATTAGATTAATGATGTATGCATGTATTAGATACGTCACCCATACCATGCTTGCCATGCTAAACAAGATAAAATCTGTAACGATTCGAGATTTTAAAATGAACAAACGATCATGAGATTTCTGTGTTTATGAAACACGGAATTAAATACGAATTTTTAATTATTTAGATATGGGGAGATTTTGTCAAAAAACGGGTTTTACCTATAAGGAAGTTGGGTATTAAGTGAGGCCACTTGTGACTCCTCCAACAACCTGGAAATCAAACTATTGATGAATATTGATTTGAAGTATTTAATTCAAGGAAAAATTGTGAATCTCTTTATGATGGGATCATGGTCGTTTTAATTCAAAACCCCTTAACAAAATATTAAGTTTTAATCGGATGCTTTCCAATGAATGAACACTCATTAAATCCTAGATCGATAAGGGGAATGACTGCCAGTGGCAGGGGACTCCTGTCTATCATGGTGAGATGTGACGAATATAAGCAGTTATATTCGACCGTTGTATCATTGGGTCTAACTTAACTGAGTCGTCATAATAAGGTGAAAATAAACGGTTATATTCAAATATTATGAACTTAGAAGCATAGAGTTTGGTTCAAACTCTATTAGATAGACAAGAACAATTGTTGTTCACCAAACTATCCAAGAATTCTATATGATATAATTGACAACTGTTGTCTACCTAAATAATCATGTTTTAAGGACTACCAGTGGTTGACTTAGGATATGACGAAATATGGATCTTGGCTCACTAGAAAGATTTATGGGATATTCTTTCCGATTTAATAGTAAGGGCTATTAATTTGATAAAAATAGTGGGAGATATATTATGAATATATCATAATCATTTGAACATAATAATAATAATAACTCAGACAATCTAATGTTTATTTTGTGCTTTTAACATTGTAGATACTGAATAATGACAAACAACACAAACTCTCTATCCGTTCGATCAATCCTTGAGAAGGATAGATTGAAGGAGGATCTGAAGAAGAAGAAGGCTCAACAAGCTTCTACTTCAGGAATATATGTTATAGAAGTCAATCTGTCTACTTCTACATCTTGGGTATTGGATACTGGATGTGCTTCTCACATTTGTATAAATATGCAGGAACTGCAGAGAAGTAGGACTTTGGCTAAGGGAGGAGTGGACCTACGAGTAGGCAATGGAGCAAGAGTTGCTGCTTTAGCCATAGGAACTTATTATTTATCTTTGCCCTCTGGGCTTGTTTTAGAACTTGAAGACTATTTTTACGTGCTTGCGATTCGCAGAAACATTATTTCTGTTTCTTGTTTGGACAAGAAAGGTTTTTCGTTTATAATAAAGAACAATAGTTACTTTTTTGCTTTGAATGATTTAACCTATGGTGTTGCGCGTTTATTTAATGGTTTATATGTTCTTGATTTAGATAATCCTGTCTGTAACATAGAAAACAAACGACTTAAAGTTAATGACTCAAATCAAACATACCTCTGGCATTGTCGTCTAGGCCATATAAATGAGAAACGCATATCCAAATTACATAAGGATGGATACTTGGATAAGTTTGATTTTGAATCATACGAAAAAATGCGAATCTTGTTTGCTTGGTAAGATGACTAAAGCCCCTTTTACTGGTAAGGGTCAAAGGGCCACTGAACATTTGGAGCTGATACATAGTGATGTATGTGGCCCAATGCGTGTGATGGCTAGAGGAGGCTACTGCTACTTCATAACATTTACTGATGACTTCAGTAGATATGGATATGTGTATCTTATGAAGAATAAATCCGATTCTTTTGAAAAATTCAAAGAATACAAGGCTGAAGTAGAGAAGCAAATAGGTGGAGGTGCAAGTATTAAAATCTTACGATCCGATCGTGGGGGTGAATACTTAAGCACCGAATTTAAAGAGTATTTAAAAGATTGTGGTATTGTATCACAACTCACTCCGCCAGGTACACTGTTAGGTCGAATACACAATATATAATCAATTACTGTATGAATAAGTAACAAGAACACACGTTTTAACTCTTAAAACTGTTTGGAATTAATAATTCCTCTCTCGGTGATGTAAAGTATCACAGAGAGCTGCTTAGGTTACAAGAATGATATTCGTTCACGATGGATACCCTTCTAGGGTTAACCTAACTGTATTTATAAGATATACAGCTACGTACAATCGTAAATTGATTCTCCTAAAATTAAGCTATACAATTGATATCAATTACGATTGCTACACGTCTTCTAAGTCAACTCAATCTCTTTGACAGCTATCCAATCTTCAAAGATATCGCTTTCATATTAATATTAAATTAATCTTCAAACTCTGTTGACTTGTAGACGCTCCCAGTAGACAGACTTTAGCAAACTCTGTTCTCTCCACGCTAACAGTGTTTGCGCTTCCATGTATTCAGCTATCAGTGTTTACGCTTTCCTCTGTCAGCATTTGCGCTTCCAGCAATCAGCGTATACTCAAACTCTGTTACAACTGCTTTCAATAACAAGTTAAACTCTCTTTACCTGTAACACTTAAACACTGACATTAAATCACATCAATTATATCTAACAATCTCCCCCAACTTGTTCATTAGAAAAATGTACAAGTTCACAATAATTGATGATGTCAAAACTAACAAATAAAAACACAGTGTTTAACATATAATCAGAGTTTAAACTTAACTTAGCAAAATTTACAGAAAATACGAATTACTTACAAATTCTGTCTACCTAACCTCCTCAAGATCTGGAGTTGTTCTGAGATAATCAATCAACAATCTCCTTTCAGCATTTTCAAGCTCAATCTCCATAGCTTGCTTGATCTCTCTTAATTCTGGATCATTCTCATCAGTTTGAAAAATAGCAGCCCTGAGATCATAGATCTTGTTTCTTCTCATTTCATTTCCCAATCTGATGTACTTTAATTCTTCAGACTTTACATTGAAATCCAGAACTGTAATTCCAAGATCAGTCTTCAGCTTTGTAGTTCCCTTCTGCATTTCAATCAGATTCCCATTCCAGTCTCTGTACTTAGGAACATACTTTTCAGCAGACTTTGTTCCTGTAGCAATTTTAGCTTTCTGCATATACTCTCTTATAGAATTAGCAATAAGCTGTGTTCTTTGATTTCTAACTCTGAAGATATGCAAGACATACTGAAGTTCCTCAAATAATTTTAGTTTGATTGCTTCTTCATTCACTCTATACACTGACCCATCTGCCATAAAGTATAGTAGAAAGTGAATATCTAAGCTCCTTTGATGAACTACCTGAACTGACTCCAACTTGTCTAGATTTTCTTGAGTTATACCAGAACCAAGAGATACAAGTGCAGAAGGATCTCTTGGACTGTTACTAACCCTCAAATCTCTTCTTGAACCTAAGCCAGAAGTATTCCTGCCTGGTGGCTTTCCTGAACATGCAACATTATGTTGATATCCACCAGTCACTCCTACTTCTTCTTGTACTGGAATTTTTGGCCTTGAAAAACCAGGTAAGAGTTTACTTTGAGTCTGTACAACTTGTGTAGCAACAGAGGTTGTAACTATCATTTTGCCCTTGCTCTCTTCACCAATTATCCCTTTTAACTTCAACTTAGCATCAAGAGAAGACTTTCTAACCAGCTTTCCAGTATCTTCTTCTTCTTCTTCTTGAATACCAGATAGTTTTTCTTTGATTTCAATTCCTTTCATTACAGGCCTTGCAGACTTTGAAGCTTTAACAACTTTCTTCACTTTCTTGGACTTTTGAGCTTTTAAATACTCTTTCTGCAACAGCTTTTCTTCAGCTTGAATATCCTCAAGTGTAGCTTCAGCATTCTCTTCACGAAATAATTTTGCAGCCAATTCTTCATCTGTTTGTGGATTGTCAGAGAATGACAAATCCTTTGGCTTTGAACCAGAAGTACTCTGAGTATGTGAATCTATCACCAAATTTGGCTTTGACCTTGAAGACCTTCCATGTCCTTGTCTGAGATTTGCATTTCTAAAGCCCTTATCAGCATTGGTGCCTTCATCATCAAGATGATCTTTATCATCAAGATGATCTTTCTTTGACAGAGTTTGAGTTTGCTTACACTTGGTTTTAGCAATTCTCTCCCCCTTTTTGACATCATCATCACCATCTTGAATCAGAATAGAAGTAATTAACTCAAGAGAGTTTGCAATGAAATCAACCTTCTCAGTTAGTAAAATCTGATTATGCTCAACTGTGCTCAGTCTGTCATTAATATTTGCTTGAGCTTTAGCAAATTGTTGAAAGAGCTTAGCATTAGCTAGTTGAGCTTTCTCCTCATGAGTAGCAACTTCTGTTCGAAGATCTACAATTGCCTTCTGATTTTCATCAAATCTGTGATTCAAAGTCTTGATCTGAATCACTGTGCCTTGAAGACAAGTAAAGATATCAGGATTTGAAATCTTTGAGGAATGTGACTGTAGAAAATTAGCTGCTCTTCCAGGAGGAAAGATACAATCTGACTTATACCAATCAGCAGTTTGCTTTTTCAAATAATCATCATCAACCTCATTAGCAGAAGGTCCAGCAAAATCTGGTTTTTCACCTGTTTTCTGACCATCAGTCTGATTTTGTGGTTGTTCAACTCCTGTACTCTCAGCTTCAACTGAATCACTCATCGACTCACTAGTAGAGGCAACAGAAGCAATAGGTTCTTGAGCAGAAATAGGTTCTTGAGCAACCTGTTTTCCTTTATCAACTGGAGTTTGCTCTGAAGAAAGAACCTTTTCTGGTTTATCAACCTCCTCACCATGAGCAGAAACATGATTGGCATCAGAGTTCAACTCAGTGTGTGATGCAACCACAGTGTCTTCAAGAACAACAGTAGGCCCATCAGCAACACCAGTATCAATAGAAAGTGTAACCTCCATGAGTGGTGGAGTAGATGCTTCATGATTAAAAGAAATTGGAGTTTCAGCAAACTCTTCCATTGGAGACAAAACATCTCTAACAGCTTCATTTTCTTGAACCTTAACAACTTCTGGTTCAGAAAGCTTGACTTCAGATTCTGGTATTATAGGTTCTATGATAACCTCTGGCTCACCAGTAGGAATATCAAAAGAGATTTTCTCTTGAGCCTCTTCAACATGCTCATCATCAGAATCAGTTAAAATAAGCCTTCTCCTCTTAGCTTGAGGTACTGCAACAAATTCTTCTTCTGCACTAGAACTTTCACTAGAACTTTCCTCAATCGATGGTGTTGAAGGTCTATTTGCCCTTTGTATGAATCTTCTAGAATAAACAGCCTTTGGAGTTGTCTGTTTAGCCCTAGAATGTTTGGTGTTGATTGCAGTATGTTTCTTCCTTTTTGGCTTTGGTGGTGGTTGTGGATGAGTGGTAGTGACAGGGTTTGTTGGTTCAGTAGTCATTTGGTCAGGTTGTGTTTGAGGTTCTGTTTGTGTTTGAGGTGATATGGGTTGATCAGTGGTTGTTGGTATTGGCTCAGGTGATTGAGTAGGTTGAGATGGGATGTTTTCTGTACGATCAGTGGCTAAAGGTTCAGGCATAGATTGTGGTTCTGATTGATGTGGTTCATGTGGTTCATGGTTTGGTGATGGAGAATCTTGTGGTTGATTGACAAAGTTCTGTAAAGCAAGTGGCATTATGAAAGGAGGTATGTCCTTACCAACATCTTTGTTAGTCATATCAGAGAATATTCTCTTAGTGACTCGAAAAGGTTGAATCTTATCAGCTTCATCAACAACTAATCCAGGAACACATGCATTGAACAGAAGTTGACAAAATCTAGCAAAGTAAACTGTAGTAGACTCTGACAACTTATCACCCAAATTCATTAAAATATATCTACCAAAATCAAAATTACTGCCATAGAGTAGAGAATACCCAATTTGCAGACTGTCCATTGGAATAGCATCCCAGTTGGTGACCTTCTTCTGGAATGTCCTGGTGATACAATCAAAGAAAAAATTCCACTCTTTTCTCAAATTTGGCCTCTTCACACTGCCCAGCTTGGCAAGTGATTCCATGTACCCAATCTCTGTTAGCATCTCTCTCAGATTTTCCTCAGAGACAACAGCATACGAAGTATGTGTGTCGAAGTCCATGGCATCACGAACAGTTTGTGGAGTAATCACAAACTCTTGTTCTTCATGAGAGAAGATGATAGACGGAGTTCCACTCTCTCCTCCTTCTATATATCTTGAGTTTTGCCAGAAGTTAACAACTTGGGAAGCAGATAGAGTAGCCGGTTCAACCAGCGCTTGCCCAATCTCAGAATCTCGAAGAAAATTTTGCATTAGATGGAACGCCTCTGGAGCCCGGTCGTTCTCAAGTAAAGCTGCATAATTGTTAGGCACAAAGCGTAGACCAAACACAGTGAAAGGTTTAGTTGCCATTGAATCAAGAAATAAGCAAGAATCAACTGTGAAAATGGTTTGCAAGAAAGGTGTTTGTGAAAATGCCAAAGTGAAAAACAAAGATGTTCTCTGTTTTGGTAAAGTGAATACGAGTGGGTAATAGTGATTGTGGCAAAAAGTAATTTGAGTTTTAATTAAAAACTAAACTCAAACGATTTTCCTTGAAAACACGCAACTGTTCCCTTGAAAAGTGTAAAAGTGAGACATAATGATGAGTGAGTGGGACACGTGTCACACATGCAACGGTTCACTTAATACATGCGCAGTAAAAGCCATTATTACCGCTGTCGTTCCATTTATCAAGACACGTTACCACTTATTACACTAATTAACAGTTGTCAACTACTCCATTTACTCCAAAATTTTCAAATTATCTTAATGAAAATTTACCTTAGAGTACATAACACAATCAATCAGTGTTTGTCATATTTTCAATCTTTATCACAAAAACCCTTTCAAAAATGCACAGTCGTGATTTTCGTGTGTGAGTAGCAGAGTTTACCAAATCAATTTTTATAGCATCTAATATTTCATAAAATCCATAAATCAAAACAATAAACACTGAATGCACAAACTCTCATATTAAACACAGAGTATATGATGAATGCTAAACTCTGTAGTTCCTTAATTACAGAAATCTGAATATCCCTGTTCCAGTTTATGATCATGATTATCCACGTAAGCACACAGTCATTAAAGACAAAAAGATCAGGAGATAAACATCAAAGCATCATTCATTGAGTTACATGTCAAGGATTGTCTCACAAACTCTCACATCACACAAGTGTTTAGGTGAAGTGTTTACTCTCAGATTCAATCAGTAAAAGCAGATACTACCATAAGCTTGAATGTCCACCATATCTACACCACTTCGATTACATATATGCACAAATCAAAAGGACTTTGTTCAAGGTTTTAATTGAGTGAAATCAAACAGATGAGAAGAGATGTTTTTGAATGAGAATTTCGAACTGAACAATTTATTTGATCAAAATGTTCAGTCAAATGGTTAGTACATTTTTGTACAAGATGATCAGTATATATACCCTTTTTTTTTTCTTTTTTTTTTATTTACATATATATATACTGAGTAAGATATCTTTTCTTGAGAAATACTCACCTGCTTGAATTTGATTTAACAAACGAATATAACTGCTCTTAATACGTCAGTATTCAAGAACAATGAGCAGTTAATTTGGCTCAAAGGGTTTACTAAGGGTAGTGTTTTATGAATAGTGTTTATTATCAGTGTTCAAAGATGTTTTGAACAGTGTTTGAAGAAAGATGGTTAATCCTAATGCCTTTATCATCTTTATGCACACATATATCATGTAGTCCCAAAATGGTTTAATGCAAGTTCTAGAGCAACATACTTACTGATGAACATCACACAACAATAAAATCTGATTGATATAAAATGTATCAATCACTTATTCAGCTCAAAATCTCACAGGGTTCAGACATGAACTGGTTCTCACCAAACTAAACAATGACACATCTCAAGTTTTAAAATTTTCACAAGTGCAAACACAGAATCATCAAGAATCAAGTATGACTTGGAAACAGAGTGTCACTAATCAGAGTTTAGAGTTCATCAATATCAGAGTTAATCATGAGAGAAAATGCATACAGTATTCATAGATTCAGAGTTTAGGATCAAATAAACTAAGAGATGCTCTAAATATGAAACAGTATCATGCTGTGTTAAATTACTGTGCAATTTCTGATTAGATTACAGTGACTCAAAACGAATCTTGATTTTTCACTGAAAATCATGCTCTATACATTTTTCTTCATCGGTACTTTCATTCAGACAAAAATCAACTCAGAATTCACAGAGTTTAACAAACGTATTAACAGTGTATGACCAACAATCATGCTGACAGAGTTTAATAAACAATATTCACATAGCACTTTAGCAATTCACAGAAATACGAGCAACACATTTTATTAGAAAAGTTTGAGTCTAACCAACATGTTTAGTCAAAACCAGATACCATTCCTAGTTCATTGACCAGTCTTGTAAATGTTGCTTCACTTAGAGGCTTTGTGAAAACATCTGCAAGTTGTTGATCTGTAGGCACAAAGTGAAGCTCTATGTTGCCTTCCTCTACATGCTCTCTGATAAAGTGATACCTTATGCTGATGTGCTTGGTCAATGAGTGTTGTACTGGATTACCTGTCATTGCAATAGCACTTTTATTATCACAGAAAATAGGTATTTTACTATACCTCAACCCATAATCCAGTAGTTGATTTTTCATCCATAAAATCTGTGCACAACAGCTACCAGCAGCAATATATTCTGCTTCAGCTGTAGATGTAGATATTGACTTCTGTTTCTTGCTGTACCAAGACACTAGTCTGTCACCAAGAAATTGACAACTTCCACTTGTGCTTTTTCTGTCAATCTTACAGCCAGCAAAATCTGCATCAGAGTAACCAAGTAGCTTAAAATCTGATTCTCTTGGGTACCACAGTCCTATGGTTACAGTGCCCTTGAGATATTTGAAAATCCTCTTCACAGCTGTTAAATGTGGTTCCCTTGGATCTGCCTGAAATCTTGCACACAGACAGGTGGCATACATGATATCAGGTCTACTAGCTGTTAAATAGAGTAGAGAACCAATCATCCCTCTGTAGCTTGTCATATCCACTGATGAACCTGTATCTTTGTCCAGTTTTGTTGCAGTTGCCATGGGAGTTGTTGCAGATGAACAGTCAAGCATGCCAAATTTCTTGAGAAGATTTCTGGTATATTTTGCTTGATTTATGAAAATTCCATCATCTGTTTGCTTCACCTGTAAGCCTAGAAAATAGCTTAACTCTCCCATCATACTCATTTGATATCTAGACTGCATGAGCTTGGCAAACTTCTTACAGAGTTTATCATTAGTAGATCCAAAAATGATATCATCTACATATATCTGTACTAAGAGCAGGTCATTACCAGATTGAAAGTAAAACAGAGTTTTGTCAATAGTACCTCTGTGAAACCCACTTTCTAGCAGAAATTTAGCAAGTGTTTCATACCATGCCCTAGGTGCCTGTTTGAGTCCATAGAGTGCTTTGTCTAACCTGTAGACATGATCTGGATATTTTGGATCTACAAAACCAGGTGGTTGTTCAACAAATACTTCTTCTTCAAGTTTTCCATTCAGAAAAGCACTTTTCACATCCATTTGAAAAACCTTGAATTTCTTGTGAGAAGCATAGGCAAGAAACATCCTTATTGCCTCCAACCTGGCAACTGGTGCAAAAGTCTCATCATAATCTATTCCTTCTTGCTGTGAATAGCCTTTAGCTACCAGTCTTGCTTTGTTCCTTGTGATCACACCATCACTGTCAGTTTTATTTCTGAAAACCCATTTAGTACCAACAATAGATCTATTCTTTGGCCTTGGTACAAGGGTCCACACCTCATTTCTCTCAAATTCATTTAGCTCTTCTTGCATTGCTGTTATCCAGTCAGCATCTTTCAGAGCTTCTTCTACTTTCTTTGGCTCAGATTGTGACAAGAATGCATGAAACAGACATTCGTTTGTTGTTGCACTTCTTGTCCTTACTCTTGCATCTGGATCACCAATAATTAAATCAGGTGTATGTGACTTAGTCCATTTTCTTGCAAAAGGCAGATTGCTTCTGTCATCATGTGATCCTCCCCCTTGATCCATGCTCTCCTGATTTTCTTGGTGTCTCTCTTCATTTTCAGATGCTCCCCCTGAATGTGACTGCTCAGAATTTGAATGATCAGAGTTTGAATCAACAGTGTTTGATTCAGAGTTATCAATTGAGTCACTATCAGTGTTTGAATTTTCACTTTGATGTGATTCTTCATGCTCCCCCTCAACTGGTTCTTCCCTTGTTTCTGATTGAAAAGTTTCTTCAGTGTTTACCAGTAGGGGTTCAGAATTGACCTCAACAGTGTTTGTCAGATCTGTATCATCCGAGTTTAATAAATCTTCATTTTTAAAGTGCAGTTGATCATGCTCATTAACATCTTCAAGTCCAGTTATTTTCTTGTCATCAAATGACACATGAATAGACTCCATGATCACTCTGGTTCTCAGATTATAAACTCTGAATGCCTTTGTTGACAGTGGATAGCCAACAAAAATTCCTTCATCTGCCTTTAGGTCAAATTTGGTCAACTGTTCAGGATGAGTCTTCAACACAAAGCACTTGCTTCCAAAAATATGAAAATATTTTAGATTTGGCTTCTTCTTCTTCACCATTTCATATGGTGTTTTACCATGCTTGTTGATCAGTGTTGCATTTTGAGTAAAACAAGCAGTTTGAACTGCTTCTGCCCAGAAATATGTTGGCAACTTTGCTTCATCTAGCATGGTTCTGGCAGCTTCTATTAAAGTTCTGTTCTTCCTCTCCACTACACCATTTTGTTGTGGAGTGCCAGGTGCAGAAAACTCTTGTTTGATCCCTTTACTCTTGCAAAATTCTTCCATAGATGAATTCCTGAACTCAGTTCCATTGTCACTTCTGATTATCTTCACTTGATGCTCTGAACCTTTGTCCAGTTGGATTATATGATCTGTTAGTGTTAAAGCTGTTTCATCCTTCTTTGCAAGAAAATATACCCATGTGAATCTGGTATATTCATCAATAATGACTAATGCATATTTCTTCTTTCCAAGAGACATCACATTTACTGGACCAAAAAGATCAACATGTAGTAGATGATAAGGATCAGCAATTGAAGACTCAGATTTGCTTTTGAAAGAGGTTTTTCTCTGTTTGGCCTTTTGACAAGAATCACACAGGCCTTCTACATTCAACAATGACTTTGGTAGTCCTCTTGCAAGATCATTCTTTATGAGCTCATTAATGTTGTTCAGATTCAAATGAGAGAGTTTCTTGTGCCACTTCCAACTCTCTTCACTGGACATTCTTGTTGACAGACATACTGCTTTGCCATCAGTGTTTGTTGACAATTTTATTTCATAGATGTTGTTGTGTCTGTTTCCAACTAGAGCAACTTTCCCTGTAGATTTACTGATCACTTGGCAGTATTCAGGCTGAAAATCTACATGATATCCTCTGTCACAGATTTGACTCACAGATAGCAAATCATGCTTGAGTCCTGGAACCAGAGCTACATTTTTGATGATGACATTCCCAAGATTAATATTGCCATATCCCAGAGTATGTCCTATGTTGCCATCTCCATAAGAAACTTCTGGGCCAGCCTTCTCCTCATACTCTGATAGCAGGGCTTTATTTCCAGTCATGTGTCCTGAACATCCACTGTCCACGACTAGGGTACTGACCCTTGTGCCCTGCAATCACAAACAATCACTTATTATTAGTTTTAAGGATCCAGACTTGCTTGGATCCTTTGGCTTTCTTAATTCTGTTAGCTTTTGCAGCGGAATTTTCATTAACAGAGTTTAAGCTAACTTTTTCAGAGTTTACATTTGCAGAGTTTACTTTAACCCATTTCAAATTTGGCTTGGGTTCATAGTAATTATAGTAAATAGCATGATAATCTCTGCAAGTATAAATAGAATGCCAAGTACTTCCACAGTGTTTACATAAAGTCTGTGGTCTAGTTTTCACATAATCATTTTTAACTGCAGTTTTAGAGGGCAAAGAATTAATGTTCTTATTCTTACTGCAGAAACTGGCAAGATGATTAGTACTACCACAATTAAAGCATGTTTTCCTGGGAGCTAATGAAGCAAGCATTGGCTTAACTCCTGAGGTTATGCCTACTTTTCCATTTCTGTTTTTCTTAGGCATTCTCTGTTTGTTGACAGACTTTATCTCCTTAAGCTTATGCTTGAGTTGTTTATCTGTCATTAAGCCAATGTTAGCCTCTTTAACAAAAGTTTTAGCATATGACTCTTTAACAGCCTTTTTCTGTGCTTCAGTCTTAGGTCCACCTGTTCCCATGACATTACCCTCAGATGAACAATGTGGTCTAACCTTTACCTGATTTTCAAATCTAAGTTCATCTCCTACAGAGTAACCTAGACCTACTGTATCTGACTGAAACACTTCTTGAGTGTCTTTACCAGAGTGTGTCCAAGTCTTAATGATGTGTTTAGTATCCTCCAATTCTGATTCTAGTTGCTTATACTTACCTAGCAACTCCTGTTCAATAAACACTGCATCATCTCTCTCTTTTTGAATTTTATTCATGTTCTCTAGCTGTTCCTCAACAAGTTTATTTCTTTCTTTGAGTTGAGAACACTCAGACTTTATCCTCTCATTTTCTAAAGTCTGATCCCTATAACTGATATGCAATGCTTTAAGATAAATTCTCAATTCAGTTATATTATCAGTGTTATAAGCATAGGTAGTTGGAGGTACCTTGAGATCATCATTTTCAGTCTGAGTAGTAGCCATGAGAGCATAGTTGACTTCCTCAACTGAATCTGAAGTGTCTGCCCAATCTCTGCCTTTGGTGTAGAGTGCCTTTTCAGTTTTACCCTTCTTGCACTCAGGAGCATAGTGACCCATCTCCTTACACTTGTAGCATTGAATCTCAGACTTGTCTTTCTTACCAGATTTGAAGTCCTTTCCCTCAGATTTCTTGAAATTCTTCTTATCAAACTTTGAGTAGTCCTTGGAGAATCTCTTTCCCTTCTTGAAGTTCTTGTATCCCATCTTCTTGAAGGTCTTTACCATCAATGCAGCCATTTGCATCATCTCCTCATCATCTTCAGAATCAGATGATTCATCTGTGTTTGAGTCAACATCAGTGTCTGATGACTCATTCTCTGAATGTATGACTAAGGCTTTTCCTTTTGCCTTTTTCCTTGATGCTTCCTTCTTTGATGGTTTCTCCTCAACCTTAAGAGCAACAGACTTTGACTTTCTACTAGATCTTTTGTTTCTCTGCTCCAATTCCAATTCATGGGTTTTGAGCAGTCCATAAATTTCATCAATCTCTGTTTCACCAAGTTCATAATTATCTCTTATAGTGGTTGTTTTCACATCCCACTTTTCAGGTAGAGAGAGAAGAAACTTGAGATTTGAATCTTCTAAATCATACTCTTTGTTCACCAATGACAAATCATTGAGCAGTTTACAGAATCTGTCAAATGTTTCTGTCATGGTTTCATCAGATTTTGCCTCAAAATGTTCATACTCCTGAGTGAGTATGTTCCTTCTGTTCTTCTTAATTGCAGGTGTTCCTTGACATCTAACCTCAAGTGCATCCCATATCTCCTTTGCAGTTGTGCAGTTTATCACTTTATTAGACATAACATTGTTTAATGCACTATGAAGTAAATGCCTTACCTTTGCATCCTTTGCAATAGATGAAAGATCCTCAGCAGTTAGATCTTTCTTCTCTTTTGGAATGACTTTTGATTCCTCACCAGCAGCAGCAGCAGATAACTTTGTAGGTTTGTGAGGACCTTCATAAATTCTGTCCAGATATTCTGGATCTGTGGCCTCCAGAAACATGGTCATCTTCACCTTCCAAATTGCATACTCTAATGGCCTCAGTATAGGAACCCTAATTATTTCATACCTACTAACAGTAGTAGGTGCTTTCTCAGATGGTGGAGGTATCTCTGCCATTGATTACTATTGTGTTTGGATCTTTAACTGTAATAAAGTAACAGATTTGGCTCTGATACCACTTGTTAGGTCGAATACACAATATATAATCAATTACTGTATGAATAAGTAACAAGAACACACGTTTTAACTCTTAAAACTGTTTGGAATTAATAATTCCTCTCTCGGTGATGTAAAGTATCACAGAGAGCTGCTTAGGTTACAAGAATGATATTCGTTCACGATGGATACCCTTCTAGGGTTAACCTAACTGTATTTATAAGATATACAGCTACGTACAATCGTAAATTGATTCTCCTAAAATTAAGCTATACAATTGATATCAATTACGATTGCTACACGTCTTCTAAGTCAACTCAATCTCTTTGACAGCTATCCAATCTTCAAAGATATCGCTTTCATATTAATATTAAATTAATCTTCAAACTCTGTTGACTTGTAGACGCTCCCAGTAGACAGACTTTAGCAAACTCTGTTCTCTCCACGCTAACAGTGTTTGCGCTTCCATGTATTCAGCTATCAGTGTTTACGCTTTCCTCTGTCAGCATTTGCGCTTCCAGCAATCAGCGTATACTCAAACTCTGTTACAACTGCTTTCAATAACAAGTTAAACTCTCTTTACCTGTAACACTTAAACACTGACATTAAATCACATCAATTATATCTAACATACACCTCAATGGAATGGAGTTTCAGAGAGGAGAAATCGTACCCTGTTGGACATGGTATGATCGATGATGAGTCATGCAGATCTTCCAATAAGTTTCTGGGGTTACGCTCTAGAAACAGTTTCACACTTAACCGTGTTCCAACTAAGAAAGTTCAAAAGACTCCATATGAGATATGGGAGGAGAAACGGTCAAGCATGAACTTTATGAAAGTTTGGGGATGCAAGGCGTTTGTAAAACGTCAAGTATCTGACAAACTTGGACCTAAATCCGAAGAGTGCAATTTTGTGGGATACCCTAAAGAAACAAAGGCGTATTATTTTTATAGTCCTTCTGAGCAGAAAGTGTTCATTGCTCGAGATGCTGTCTTCATGGAAAAAGATTTTGTTTCCAAAAGAAATAGTGGGAGGACTATAGATCTCGATGAAAATCGAGAACCACAAAATAGCATTGAACCTGAGATGGAACAAGAGCAGAATAACGATAATGCTCAAGAAACACAGGTTGTTCGTAGATCTGGTAGAATTCGCCATGAGCCAGAGAGATATGGGTTTCTTTTGACTCAATTTGGGGATTTGATGCTCATAGATGAGGATGAGCCTCTCACATACCAAGATGCTATGAACAGTCCAGACTCTCAGAGATGGCTTGAAGCCATGAAATCCGAGATGGATTCCATGTATGAAAACCAAGTTTGGAATTTGGTTGATCCACCTGAAGGGGTAAAACCTGTAGGGTGTAAGTGGGTTTTCAAGAAGAAAACTGACATGGAAGGAAATGTTCAGACCTATAAAGCAAGACTGGTTGCGAAAGGGTTCAAACAAATTCATGGTATTGACTATGATGAAACTTTCTCACCAGTTGCCATGGTCAAGTCCATACGGATTTTGCTTGTAATTGCAGCATTCCATGATTACGAAATCTGGCAAATGGATGTCAAAACAACTTTCCTTAATGGGAGCCTTGAAGAGGATGTGTACATTACACAACCTGAAGGTTTTGTCGATCCAAGGAATGTTGGCAAGGTATGTAAATTACGTCGATCCATTTATGGATTGAAGCAAGCCTCTAGGAGATGGAATATTTGTTTTGATGAAACAATCAAGGAGTATGGCTTTATTCAAAACAAGGATGAACCTTGTGTTTACAAGAAGGTTAGTGGGAGCCATGTGGCATTCATAGTTCTGTATGTTGATGACATACTACTAATGGGGAATGACATACCTTCTCTAAAGGCTGTTAAGACATGGTTAGGGAGCAATTTCTCTATGAAAGACTTAGGAGAGGCAACCTACATTCTAGGAATGAGGATCTATAGAGATAGATCTAAAAGGATGATCGGTCTAAGTCAGAGTACATACATTGATAAGGTTTTGCATCGTTTTGGCATACAAAATGCTAAAAGGGGATATGTCCCTGTGTCTCAAGGGATAACGATTTCTAAAGACCAGTGTCCGAAATCATTAGATGAGAAGGACCACATGAATAAAGTTCCATATGCATCAGCAATTGGATCTATCATGTATGCAATGGTATGTACTCGCCCAGATGTTTCATATGCTTTGAGCATGACGAGCAGATACCAGTCTAATCTAGGTGAAGGTCACTGGACGGCAGTCAAGAATATTCTAAAGTACCTGAAAAGGACTAAAGATTCATTCTTGGTGTATGGAGGAGAGGAGAAGCTGGTTGTAAAAGGTTACACCGATGCAAGTTTCCAAACAGACAGGGATGATACTGTATCACAGTCTGGTTTTGTGTTTTGTTTAAATGGAGGTGCTGTGAGCTGGAAGAGTTCAAAGCAAGAAACAGTAGCTGATTCTACAATGGAGGCTGAGTACATTGCAGCTTGTGAAGCGGCTAAGGAGGCTGTTTGGATTCGAAAATTCATTTCTGATTTGGAAGTGGTTCCATCGATTGCAGATCCCATTGATCTATACTACGATAATAATGGGGCCATCGCACAGGCTAGAGAGCCTAGATCGCACTCCCGATCCAAACATATACTCAGGAGATATCACCTCATACGAGAGATTAATGAAAGGGGTGAAATACATATATGTAAAGTGCATACAAATGATAACATTGCAGATCCACTGACCAAAGGCCTGTCGCAGCAGAAGCACGACGATCACACTAGTTCCATGGGTATTAGATACATGGGTGATTGGCTCTAGTGCAAGTGGGAGATTGTTAGTGTAGGTGCCCTAGAGGCAATACATTGTTTCTTAAATAAACCTTATGTCATTTGGTTATTAAATAAATGTATTTATTATGACTTTAATTACTGCGATATATTTGTTAGCATAATAAATGTCCTTAGAATCATGATACATATTGTATAGTTTAAGTACATGACTTGAACTTGAGATTATATAATATATCATATTCTTAAAGGTCCCTAGTTGATTATTATTATATCAGGAAAATAATATATATATATATATATATATAGACTAGTATGTTGTTTGACAGATAACCACATCTCATTGGTTATAAGTATGGAGATACTAAAGTCAATACATAGGTACATGTAGGAGTACATGGTACTGGACAGACCCAAAGTGAGATTCTTCATGTTTAATAAAGTCATAGGAATTACTCACAGTGGTAATGGTGTAATGATCCTTTGACTTGAGATCATTATATTTCTATACGAGGATTAATATACTTTGACTACATTAAAAGTTACCTTTGACCGTGTAATGATAAAAGTGGACATCGGGTATATTATGAGTCGTATGAGAAATATGAATGATAGATAAAGGATTTAACCCTCCTATAATTAGGAGAGATATTATTGGCCTCTTGATTGAGTGAGACTATAAAATGCATGGCCGTGCTCAAATAATGATTTGTTGTTAATAGTCTACTCATGGATCAAGTAAACCTGGATTAAATTATGAAGAGGATGACAATAAACATGTCTCGAGTTTAATCTATAATATTTGGTTAAAGGGATTATATTACACGGAAACATTAATCACGAAAGGTTTTATCGAATCACGATTTAATTATTATTTAATTGGGTAGCAATGATGTATTACTAGATGCCGCTCATTGTTTATAATTTTATTGGAGAATAAAATTATTGCCAATTAAATAATAACCTATAGGGTCACACACATAGAACATTTAAAGGAAGAATTAATTTAAATTATGAATTTAAATTAATTAATGATAAAGATGGATTTTATTATATTAATTAAGTGGGACTTAATTAAGCTATAATAAAATGCAAGGATATATGAGATATGTTTTTATGATTTTAATAATTGAGTATGACTTAATTATTATTTATTTAAATAATAGGATTTTATTCTATTATTTAATTAAATCATATATGGGCTAGGTTTTCACATGGGTTTTTTGGCTTTACACTATCCTATATATGAAGATATGGGGTGAAGGATTTTGGACGTGAAAAACACAGAGAAGCCGCACAACCTAAAACCTAGACCTATTTCTCATATTTTCATTAGAGGCTAGTACCTCTCTTCCGGACAAGATCGTGAGGGTTCTTGAAGGTGTTCGTGTGGATACCGTAGAGGGGGCTTCGAAGAGGAGTGCTCAGTAATCGTGGGAGGCTTGCATCTCCATCGTTCTTTGTACGTAAAGCTTCGATAAGGTAAACGTTCTATCTACCATGATTATTCGATATATTATACATGGATCCGGGGCTTGGTTTCGATTTTTATTTTACTGTTTCCTCTGCGTATTGATGATCGAAACCAACATAACATGCAATCATATAAACCATTTAAACACTTAACACATAATGTCATCTTGACTTGAAATCAACTCATAGGAATATACTATAGACTTTACAACTTAAATCCTAATGAAAATCGGGCAGAGTTTCCTCTGTATATAGGACTATCTCGTTGGAACATAACCAACTCATAACCACAACCAAATCAATCCGATGGATTATAAATCCACCTACAAGCCCAATGGATTCTATATGTCATAACCACTTATAATCATGCTACTTACTACTTATATCAGGTTTTTAACATATCCCGAAATCAATAACTAAACATTCATATCAATTAATCATCGAATTCACATAATTCATTCTCATAATCAAAAATTCGAATTCTAACTCATAATAAAGTCGGAAATTACACTTACTCACAATCCAAACTATATAATCACATAATCATGAAAATTTGATTTTTAGTTTGCTATTTAAATTATGAAAATTGGAATAACTCATATGTATACATAAAAATTCGAATTATCCTACCATTAAATCAGAGAATCGTACATGCATGATAATCAGCTAGCAACAAAATTATTCAATCATCAAAATATAATCAGGGATCAAGAATCGAACATATAATTAATCAAACACTTAATTTATTAATTTAATTAATTTGAAAAATCCGAATTAATATCAATTAAAGCTCGGAAAATCGTTACATGCAACTGGTTTAAACTATCAATTAACACTTAAAATAGGTTATTACTGTTTTACAACCATCACATCAACATCTACGACTATTCCTTGCCGAAAAACTCCATCATCGGCGATGGGGTTTCAACCGGAGCTCAAGAACAATAAAATAAACTCACAAAAACTCATTTTTAACACTTATTCCACATCAAACAATCATTTAAACATTGATTTGATAACCCACGAAGCTTGCATGTCAAATATCAGCCATATACATACACGAACGAACATATACATATATATAAACTCACACCAACTGATACCACATACTAAATAAAAACTCAATTTGGGGAATTAAAATAGTAATATAAACATGGTTTAATCTTAAAAACAAGAAGGAAATGAGAGAGAAGGGAGAGAAACCGAACGCAGCTGAAGAAGCTAGCACAAAAGAAGAAGAAAGTGGGTTGTGGTGCAACAAATAATGCCAGGGGTAATTTTGTAATTTGCCAAAGCTGAGAAAATCAAAATAAAATAGGAATTAAGAAAAATATAAATAAAATTTTTAATTCCTATTTTGTAATTTTGTATTTCTCAGCTTTGGCAAATTACAAAATTACCCCTGGCATTATATGTTGCACCACAATCCACTTTAAAAGTTTATGAAAATCGAAATAAAATAGGAATTAAGAAAAATATAAATTTTAAATTCTAAAATAAAGTTTATGAAATTACAAGGCTCCCCATATTTTTAAAATAATTTTAGGTTCAAAAATGAATTTTATATGAATTTTCGAAATAAAGAATCTTTAAAAGAAATAAAGATTTTTAAATCATTTTAAAATATCAAAACTCACAATTAAATACTAACACTAATTTTAAAAATAAATCACATCTCAAAGATGATAATGCAAAAGATTTCATGATTTAAAATGACTCCAATGATTTTATATGATTTTCAAAAGATTAAAAATGTACTTTAAAAATAGTTTTAATACTCTAAAAATACAAATAAAATTCCACGAACATGTACGACACATACCAATCATCATGTAATCACATAAACATGATTTCACACATATCTTGACTTCAAAAAAATATACTCATCATATAAACCACATAATTTCCACATTTACAATTAAATAAGTATTTATAAATCGCGAAAAATTCTAGGTCCTTATAAAAAACTGATGTTATCCAAGGAATAATTGCCTCAAAGACATATGTATCCTAAAAGGAGCTAATCCACACATGAAAGGATCCTGAATTTTTAAACGAGCCTACTCATCCTCGAAGGTTACTAAATTTACTCAAAGTTCAAGATAACCTATGTCTATATAAAGGCTCTTACCCTCATTATAAGAACTACATTTCTATGGTAGAGTTATACCTAGGCGCATCTTGAATAGACGTATTTAGTCTAGAATAGATATAAATATCATTACAACTTCTAAAAGCTTTCAAACTTAATTAGCACAATCATACAATCTAATTTTTGATCCATAACATTTGGCTCGGTCTATGGGAGTAAGACAATGACAATGGCATGCACCTCCAATCATTCAAGTTACAACTACCAGTTGGGACTCAACCAATCCTCGTTATTACTATTCAAGGGACTGATTCCTTAAGAGATGACTCTAGATCCCGAACTCCAAAGGGATGACTCTAGATTCCCAAATTCAAAGGTCAAATTCTCATCTTTAGATGGTAGTATGGCTTCCAGTTGTTAGCACACCCCTAGGGCTACAAATTTCTACTATGCCCCCATGAACTACTCAAAATCTTACTTACCGGTTGCCCTCATTTCAACCAACCGGTAGAAGTTGTAACGCCCCCTAATCCCTTACCAGGAATTCGGGTCGTCACAACCTTAACCATACACATGCATACCTTTGAGGAATATTCAATCACCTGCTCACAATATAATCTACAACAATATTCATAATAAACTCCATAATCTACTCTACAGGTTATAGTTTTAGAACAAGTACTTAATGATCCAAAAGTTTTTACACATCAGAGTATCCTCCAGAATCTCATTATAACTTCTACCTAGAGTTATTACAATACTTCTTCCATCTTATTCTCACATCCGGAACCTTTCTTCTAGCATGTTGCGTCCGTTGCAGGACCTTTCCTCTTATCACGGTTCGCCGTACTAATGCCAACTCTGATTGCCGCTGTTAATAATATTTAAAATAGCAAGAATGAGCCAAAAATTGCCCAGCAAGTTTTATACACCAGAATAATATATATTTATACTCAAAAGATATGAATTGTACTTCAACAATGTACTATCAAAATCATTTCAAAAATAAATTCTTCTTTCAATTAACAATAAACAACTTAACCCTTAAACTCTCCCACTTTGGATATTCCTTATATATATATATATATATATATATATATATATATATACTACAAACTTCTTCGAGAAATGACTCCCCATAATTTCCTCATCATACTGAAATTTACCCGCAAAAATTGAGTAAGGATATAATATTCATACTGCAATTAATACCCGCCTGTGGTATTAATTACACTGCTGATGGAATATATTCAGGAGATTCTTATCCGCTGGGCTGTAATGCATGATCAGTGCATACATCTTGCAATTTACTACCGGTAGAAGGATTCGCCGACTTGCTTGACCTACCTCCGTGGATTCGCCGACTTGCTCGGCCTACATCCGAGGATTCGCCGACTTGCTCAGCCTACATCCTAAGTCGCATCCGGGCTTTCATGCTATTTTCTATCTCCAGTCCAGAACATATGGTGCCAGAGTACCCCTGACCACCTTTAATACTTATCATCTTAGATGTCACGTATAATTCCACGTGCACCTCAATTCACAATAACTATTATCATTCGGAAACAACGAACGATTACTACTTCCAATAAATCACTTTCCTCTCGAAATATAAGAGGAAAAATATGAACGATTGCTTTGATCATGGATTCGAATAAAATGATCCAGATCAAATCTCTCATCACCTCTCATAATTAACATCACTCCCCTTAATAACAAGATAGTTTTCAAAAACATTTTATCTTCTTTCGAGTACGAACAATGTACCTCGATACTTGTCCCAATCATATGGACCAATAACTCTTATATATACTACTATACTTATATACTATCCTGATAACATTCACAAAAATAATATATATACATGCATTCAATTGCATCAATATCCGGTAGTTGAGTAACAAGATGAAATACTTACAACTTGTAAAAAAACATTTTGAACTAACATATACCATACATGAAACATATATACTCTGAACAATAGAGTAGGGTTTATTATACTTGCCTGGTACTCTGGATGTAGTAGGGGCTCGTAGCGGGGTCCGATAATCTAAACAAAGTCAAGAAAATACGAGCAATTAGTCCCATATACAATCCAATTATAACTCAACGCTCAGACACTTTAGCCAACCACACATAATTCACTAAGGGGTCCCTCTAGACTCGCACTAAGTCCATGTTAATCGACAAACACTTAAGTCATAAATTTAGTCCTAAACCGTTCCTCAAGTCAAGTTAAACTTAACCATTCATAACCTCGTTCTTTACACCATTATGCTACCTTGATAATCCTTAACAAGTTTCGTGTTTTAGTCGACTCGAAATTCCTCTTTTAACTTAGCCAAAACGGATGGTCAAAGTAGCACCTCTAGAGTTGACTTTCCTGCAAATTATTATTCCTTGACTCGCACTCCAACACTTTTAATAAATCGCTGGAAACGTATTTAAATACGAAACCACCTCTAAAATCATCTTTGGTATTTTTAATATTTATCATAAAAATCTTGTTCCGAAAACACGGATCTAGATAGGTGAAATGTATTTTCGAAGTTGGGTCAACTGCGGATTCTTACTATTTGCACCACTATTACTAAAACCTTCATAACTCGATAACCGTTAACTCAAATGATGCACCGTTTTTGCGTGCACGATCTTGAGAATGTCTAGAAGATAACTAACGCAAAATTTGACTCTGGTAAGAAGACCTATCTATCGTAATTTATCAAAACAGGGCAGTGGCTATGCAGTGAGTTTTATGGTCTTCCTAAGGGGTTTTCCACTTGCGCAACCTCGATTTACGCATTTTTATAAAATCAGAAAATAAACTTTCTAACTCGAAACCTTTGCATATATCTTGCTAACTGTCCATAGCATTTTATCATCAAATTTCATATTGTGAAACAACTATTAAGGGTCTCATTCATAGCCTCAAAGTAGGTACATTTCTGCAAAGAAATCTCTTGAACCACTTTCACTAAAACTAGCATAACTCTTAAACCGTAAATTCTTTTAATGCGATTCTTGTGGCAAAATAAACTAGACAACCATATCTTTGTAACCATATGCAGTGGTGATGCTAAAAATCATTTATGGTCTCGGGTATTGACTGTTTTTAAGGATTACCGGAATTCCGCCATTATGACGGCTATAACTCGGATATTTCCATTTTGTCACAACATAACCAAGCCACACCGGGCATACCATACATCCACAACCTCAACAAACAACCTTTTTACTTCTCTAAAGTCAGTGGTGTGGCTACAATCCAACACCCACCATTTTTCATATTAAAACAAAGCCAAACAATCACTAAGTACACTAACATGAACACATCTTTAAACTAACATCAAAACTTCACCAAAACTCATAAAAACTCAAAGGTGGGTTAGGGTTTTTACCTACTTGGGAGCTCTAGCAACACTAACAAGTGTTTATAAACATTTAACAAGCCTTATATAGCCTTTATAAAGCTTAAACCTTAAGATCAAAACAAGAAAACAATGTTAAGTTACTATTCACCACTATTCATCATCATCTTGTAAAATTCATATGAAATCGAAACATAGGAGTTTGGTTCTCAAAATTTTACCACACCTTCTACTCTTCAAGGGCTTTCTTTTGAGCTATAGATCACCAAAACCAAAGCTTCCTAGCTAGGGTTTTCGGCCCTCTCTTTCTGCTGGACAGATTATGAAAAAAAAAAAGTGTTCTTGGTTTTCTTCATCTTTTCTTGCTTTTGATCTTCTTTGACTTATTCAACTTTGGTCTAATGATATTTACAAGATAAGATCAGATGACAGGCTGTGTTTTAATCCTCTTGGTTCTTTTGCAAGATGTGTTAAAGAAGCTTGGTTGATATTTGTTTTGTTTTTGTTTGATTTAAGTGATTTAAATCACTTAAATCCTAAATTGTTTTGTTTTAATCCTTGAATTAAATCTTTTAATCCACTTGATATAATTCTCTTGATGATCATGTGTGGTATCTAATCTCGTTATGAACTCAGTCCATAATACATAATCCGTTCGCTTAATCGCTTAATCTCGTTATAAAGTTCTAGCGATTCCTAGAACGTTCGTTATACTAACTCAGGGGTTTTCGTTCTAATTCCTTAAATCACATATATAAAATAGTAAAATATAAAATCCGTGAATCCTCAATTTAAATATCTCATTTCTTGATAATACTGATACACACTTCACTGCCCGGTCAAATATTCCATAAAAATAAACTTTGGATTTTCTGAATTCCGATCGCGTTTACATACACTTATTTACCTCGTAGATTACTAATATAACTTCGAAATATCCAATTCCTATCCTGTACATAGGGTGACATGAAAAATTTTCTTAGTCGTCAAAATCACTGTTCATCCATAATTTCACTATTCATCCATGTAAATCACTATTCATCCCAAAAATGAAAATTTTTCTCAAGTACAGATATTAGGGTTATTATAGAAGTACTCTCTCTCATCGATATCAAGAAGAGTGTATTCCGAGTATATGAAAGGTTTGGGCCCCCTCCATGAAGGAAATCATGATTTATACGGATCATAAATATGACGGGAGGAGAAACATTAGCTAATGAGAATATTAATCATAGGATGAGGCATCTAGGAATAAAGGTCGATAGGCGGTGGTAGACCTTTCCAACCCCGAGGGTCCGTACGTACGAAAAAATCTACAAAGTATAGAGAAAAGTATTTTGGCTCACCAATTTGGAGAGAAAACAAACAAGGCAACATACTCAACCACCTGCAAGACCAAAGGTGGCCTATACGATTAACTTGGATGAAATTTCGTGAAGGGTAGAGGTCCCGAGGGCTGATCCTATTAATTTGTTGTCACTTGGAGATCTGGATGATCTTATGACTGCCTTTACTAAGAAGATTAGAAGTGTTCACATATCTAGGAAGTTTAAGATATCCACAATCAAGGTATACCATGGAACGGATGGTCCGACTAATCATGTGAGTATGTTGAACTAGAATTACTTGTAGAAAGGGGGGTCTGAATACGAGTATTTGATTGTCTAACTATTTTGTATTTTTATAAATTTTTAAAACAAAATACTAAATGTAAAGAACACAAGACAAAGATGCAACAATGACAAACTCTACCAAAGGTATATAATACCTTTAACAGCTACTCACTATTGTATATTATGTATTACAGAGACAATATCAATATCTTAGCTTTGAACAACTAAACAGTGAGAACGACTGAGAGTATTATATCTATATTCCTATTAGTCAAACAACAAATTAACCAATTATATGAAAGTCAAACAACAAACTAACCAATTATATGAAATAAGGGATTGTATATCATCTGTTTAGCTAACCGTTTCCTCCATAAAGCTTGTTTTGCTAACCATTTCCTCCATAAAGCTTATCTTCAATACGAGTCATATCTTTTGTCATAGACTCTTCTAGTAGACTCTGTCATGTAAACTCTAGTAGACCACAGTCTAACAAAAAATACAAGTATTCTAATTTTACATCATCAATTTATTCCTAACAATCTCTCCCTATTTATGCTTTATACAATGGAGCACAAATATATAGTTGATGATGTCAAAACTTATACACTTTTGGTTTTTAGGGTTTATAGGTGTAGATGTATCAGCATCGTAGAAAAACAACAAATGAAACGTAAACTTCATATATCATTATTATAATGGGCTTGGGCTTATATAAGCCAATACATAACCTTATCTCCTAAAAAAGCTGCTACAATTCAAAATTATTCAAAAGTAATTCAAATCAATCCTAATCTAATTTAACTAAAGATTTGGTTAAATTAACCAATTATTAAAAACAATCTAAAATATTATTTAAAATATTAAACATATTTTCAACACTCCTCCTTGCTTTAATATTTTAAATTACATTAAAACAAAATATCATCTTCATGATCCTGGGTAAAAGCTCCTTTTGTCTTCTCATGCTCCTGGAACATCATTTCTTTTATACTTCCAAATATGTTCTTGTACGTACTCCTCACACATGCCGGTTGTATCCTTTCGCTTTCATTAATATGATTTTCTGCTGTAATTTTTTGTTGTAATTTTTTGGTTATGATTTTTGTATATGGCTTCTCAGCCAAGGCATATTGTGATTTTCTGGTTATGGTTGTATATGACTTCTCAGTCATGGCATATGATTTTATGGTTATAGATATAGTTTTTGGTTATGGTTATGGGTTATAGGTCATGGTGTTTTACAGGTCCCTCAAGAAGAGAGCTCTGATACCATATGTTGGTTTTTAGGGTTTATAGGTGTAGATGTATCAGCATCGTAGAAAAACAACAAATGAAACGTAAACTTCATATATCATTATTATGATGGGCTTGGGCTTATATAAGCCAATACATAACCTTATCTCCTAAAAAAACTGCTACAATTCAAAATTATTCAAAAGTAATTCAAATCAATCCTAATCTAATTTAACTAAAGATTTGGTTAACATAACCAATTATTAAAAACAATCTAAAATATTATTTAAAATATTAAACATATTTTCAACATACACAAATTAACTAGAATACAAAGAAACAAAAATGAACTTCATATAGGGCTATCACTATTCATGAGGAATAGGAATCTTACCGAAAGAAAGATTGTTTTCAAGAACCCTTCCAACATCAATTCCTCTACCTTCGCCAAAGCTTTGCCTTTCTCTTCTTTTAATTCTAGCATGTCATAATTAGCACAAATGATTTGATAATGAAGTGCTCTCAGCTGATTAGGTTTGTACTCAAATTCTTAGAGAATTAGCTTTTAATCATAAAAAACATCACACCCTCCATAACTTCATATTTCACAAACTTTTTATATTAATCTTGTTCGACTTCTAGAATTTTATGTTCATCTTATGAGTTCCATCTACACCGACATACTTCAAGGTGGTACCTTCTCATTATGCATCCTCTTATATATAATCTAAATCTACGTACTAACCAATCTTGTCAAGTCATTCCTTTAAAATCTCATTCCAGCTTCGAGTCACTTCTACTCTCTTTTTTGAGAAGAATATTTCACATTGGTAATCCCATTCTCTCTTGTAATAGATTAAAGTATAAAGATCTACTACAAGAAAACAGCTTTAAACCGACCGTCAAAAATGGTCGGTTATAAAAGGAATCGGTCGGTTATAAATGGAATCGGTCGGTTTAACGACTAAAACCGACCAAAATCGATTGGTTGGTTTAAGCCTGGTTGGTTATGTCATTTGGTCGGGTTTAACACACATAACCGACTAATAATTTGGTCGGTTATATGTGTTTACAAATTCTCTAATGTGGGGTCCGAATTGGACATGTGGCACCACGTGGCGACACCTGGCGACAGACGTCAGCAACACATAACCGACCAATAATGTGGTCGGTTATATGTGTTTATAAATTCTCTGATGTGGGGTCCGAATTGGACATGTGTCACCAAGTGGCGACAGCTGTCGACAGACGTCAGCAACACATAACCGACCGACAGCGGTCAGTTATGACTTCAAAAAAGAAAAAAATACATTTTGACTGACACACATAACCGACCATAGTCAAACGTGCACAATCGGTCGGTTTTATGCCAGTAGCTGTGCTAATTTGTATAACCGACCACTTATAACCGACCACCATAATAAAACCGACCACCTAAACCGACCACCTTCGAAGGGATCGAATGGTAAAAAACGGTCGGTTTTGTCTTCTTGTGGTCGGTTTTCTGGGAATTGAAGGGTAAAAAGTGGTTGGTTATAAGTCTCGTCGGTCGGTTTTCTGGGTTTTTTTCTAAAAAAATTGCAGGTTTTGCCAGTACTGCAACATACCATTCCATTTCAACATTAACAATTAACCACACCATTCAACTTCATAATAACATAATCAAACATAGAAACATAAAAATTTCATAAGTTCGATCATTCCAACAAATATAAAAACCACGCTCATACAAACATTCCAAGTTTTCTGGTCATTCCAACTAATTATAAATAGCTTAGAACAAAAACAAGTTCATAAAAATGAATCACACTTAAAAACCTAATGATCCGACAAAGAAACATCGGATGATTGATCACCATCTTTTTCACCCTCTTCCCCACCATCATCACCAGCGCCATCACCACCGTCTTCACCACCATCTTCACCCATATCCTCATCCTCGGAGGTATAATCCTTTTCTTCTTCCAATGCAAGCCGATCCTTTGCCTATGCACACATAACCAACCAATTAAAAAGTAAGAACATATAAATATACTTAATGGATACAAATAAAACCAAAAGAAAAGACCATTACCGCTTGAACTTGAGCTTCGGTTTTTTGGACAATATCCTCAATTAAGGTCCCGACAATGTGTGCAATCTCACCACCAATGAGATTATTCCATTGCAGCCTTTGACTTGGATCGGTAGATGGATCAGAGGCCTCGAGGGCGGTGCGTGCAAATGTGGCAATCTCTTGATCGGATAGTTGACGAGCAAACCGATCAGGATTGACACGGATCTCCGTAAGAACATTTCTCACGATCGAGAGATAAACATTGTCGGGGATGGAGCCACGTTGGGTCGGAGCGGATGAGGATGAGCCAGCTTCGCCTCGGGTGGAATCCCTATAGCGTGTAGCTAGGGTAGGAAGTAGATCACTAGCTCGAACATTGGGGAATCCAACAACATAATTTTTTTTGGGTTTTTCCCTTACGGGGACCCCCGTTGCTTCCATCCACCAATCCCATGGCTCATCCCTCTCACCCGTTTGAGTCACCTCCACCGGCATACGCTGAAGAATAGAGGCATATCGTTCCTACACATATTCAAGTTTAATTATAGCGTAGACAAAAACATGCTTATAATGTACACAAAAAAATAAGATTACCGCGATGCGCATGGCGGCCGGAGTAGTGTAGGCAGGGTTATTTGGATCGGAACCAACTTTCTGGTGGCATTTGTCCCATGGCTCAAGTTTAGTCGGAGGCTTTTTGTTTTTTCTCGTCATTTCCTTCCAAATAATAAAATATGTTATATTAGTGTACATGGGTTGCTTTATAATATGAAATAACCTTATGTGTGTATGTGTTTGTGCATATTTAAATTTTATTACCGCTTTCACCGAGTTGAATGATCGAGCACCGGCACTATGAAACCTTTCAACACGTTGACGGTTCTCGGCTCCAACCTTTGCCCTACGCAAGTGCCCTTCATTCGTCTCCCAATATTTAACAAGATCCTTCCAAAACGTCTCGGACCAATACGGGGGCTTTAAGGACAATTTAGAAACCCCCTTTCCCTTTGCCACTGTCTCAACTCTCTTCTTAAGCTCACTCATATTCCTTTTTATTGAAAGCTTGATGTGATCTTCAACAATATATCTTGATTTCCTACGACTTTGTCCCCTTTGATGCTTATAAAATTTCTACAAAATAGGAACAAATGATAAGGTCAGATTCATGATCAAATTAACTTCATAATCAAATCATGAAACAAAACATAATAAAAAAAAATTAATATCGTTTTACTTACAAAAAACTCATCAACCCTATCGTTCAACCACTTTGGATAAGCCGCATCGATGTCACTGAAGGTATAATGACCAATGGGCCACCTCTCACGAATCATCCCAAGCACAGTCTTCTTTGCGGTATCATCTTCAATACTACATGTAACATATTAAATAAGTAATAATAAGTACTTGCACATTTAGCATATAGTGATCATATATATTAATATTAATTGCACTATAATGACAAAGTGAAAGAAACATAACACTGGATAAAGAGGCTTACTGTCCATCAGAGATATTGATACGTGTTGGTTCATCAGGCTGATTAGCTCCATAAACTCCACTTGAATGTGATCGAGGCCTCCTTCCTCGCCATTGGCGTTGTTCTTCAGCTGTCATGTTTCCAATCGTCGGGTCCGTTGCACTTCCTTCGTCGCCCGTATCCGTTGGCTCATCTCTCAATGCCAACGTGCTGCTCTTCCCTTTACCTTTCACCTTGCCCTTGCCCTTGCCCTTTCCCTTGCTTGCAACTTGTTTACCCTTGGCCTTGCCCTTGCCCTTATCTTTTTCAACTTGCTTGCCCTTCCCTTTACGTGCCATCATACACACGATCATTGAAACCATTATGATCATCACTAGCCAACCGAGCACCTAAAATTAAAAAAAAAACAAACATAAGTACAAAAACAAATTAATTTAGTACATCATAACACTTGCTTAAGGATTAAATAATTTGCAAACAAAGATGTTCATAGCCTTCAATAATTTGCATCAACAATGACAAAAATATGAAAAGTACGCAATCAACAATAAATAAACTGTAAACTTCATTGAACATTTCTTTTGGCTGTATTATAACCTATCAAAACATCAGCAATACTTTCATATGGCTATCTGCTCATAAAAATAGATTACAACTAATTTCAAAAATAGATGAATTTAAATTTATTCAATAGTTTTGCATCAAAAAAAAATTATTCAATAGTTTTAAAGAAAAGAAATCCGTAGGACTTGTAAAAATTGTTTAAAAACTGAGGTTTTCTTAAAACTACGACTTTTGTGAAAATACAAATTTTAATTTTTTTTTCCACAAATGTGATTTTTGATTAATTTTTTTTCAAAAGTACGAATTTACAACAAAGTGCAGCAAAAAACATAACTAAATTTTTGTTCAAGTCTTTTTGCAAATATTTTCAGAAAAAGTAAATCGCTAATAACTTCAAAAAAAAAATCTTGATAATTGACTAATTGTTCTTACAAAAGTACTCAGCATGTAGACATCTCTGCCAACGAAAATGTCATAAGCTTTTTATCACAGATAAATATTCAGGATTAGTGGTCAAAATCTTTTATGAGCAGATAGCCATATAGGAGTACAATTTTCAAAAGGGCAATCATACGAAAACAACTATATAATCTACAGCAGAGCAGACTGTGGAGGAAACAAATATATTAAAATAACTTTTTAAGTTAGAGTTTTAGATACAAAGTATGCAAAAATTCTTTCATATCATCTGCCCTTAATGTTTTAGCACTCAATTCCTAAAATACTTTGAAGAAGAGGAAGAGTTACAAGAAGCTTACATCAACACAAAATGGAGAAGAGGAAGTTTGGATTCGACTTGAACGGACCAATTTTAGTTGGGAGCGGACTGAGTTCGCAAGGGTACGCGTCATTTTCACTTGAACTGGCTATTGGGATATGCTGATTCTGGAAAGGACACTGAGGACAATGCTTTGACAGAAACAAGTATGATGTAGTCGACTTGTATTGTATATGGTGAATCAGTTTGGTATCCGAAGAAAGAGAGGAGAAGGGATGGGAGAGAGAGACCTGACTAAACATATGGCCATTGACTAAACAAGTAAATGAAAAGATGCCAGATTTTTTAAATTCTGATTGCACAGTAGCCCAATCAGGATCCCTTTGTTCACTTTTTGAAGTTCACTTTGTTCCTGAACCTTGATACTTTATGGTCCTATTTACATTTTATATTATCAATTCACCTTGTTACATTGAAATTGTAAATTTTGGTTGGTTGGGTGGATGGGTAGGATTATTATCAATCATGATGTACACTTTTTTTTTGACTCCACTGATGTATACCCATTAGCTCTTGTTTGTGCTTGTTCATGATTCACCCGAAAATTGATACGTGCATTTTTTCCCAATTTTATTCAATGAAGTATAACTTAAGAATACTAGCTTATAACCCGTGCGAAGCACGGGTTTCTTTTGATAGGTTATAAAATTTATTTAACATTATAATTATGAACTTTGAATTTTTAGTAAATTAATTTAATCATGTAATATATCTTATTATTAGATCTAACGATTCTTATTTATTACTAAAAATAATGATTTGAATATATGGTGAGATATTTTTGAGTGTATATTATTTAATTTTATTAAATAGAACCGTCCGTGATATAATTGGAAAAAGAGAGATTTTAGTTTGAAAAAAATAGAAAAAGATAACGTGAAAATTAAAAGGTGACATACTTTAGGGTGAAAATGGTAATTGATTAGTTTATAGTAATTATAATTTAATTGTTATTTTACTAAATAAAATTGCAGGTAATATTTTTAGAAAATGAGAAATTAATGTTACCGTGATATTTCTAAAAAAAGGAATTTAGTTAGAAAAAATAAAAAAGATGATACGTTTTTAGCTGAAAAGGTAATCGGTTAATTAATAGCATTATAATATTATGATTTTATTTTTATTAAATAGAATCGCCCGTGATATAATTTGAAAAAGAGAGGTTTTAGTTAGAGAAAATAAAAAAGGTAACTTGTTTTGGCTGAAAAAGGTAACCCGTTATATAATTGGAAAAAAATATTTTAGTTAGAGAAAAGAGAAAAGAAATTTTTTTTTATTAGTTAACAGTATTTATAATTTTTTTAATTAGATAAAATATAAAAGATATTATATTTTACCTGAAAAAGGAAACTGCTTAGTTATTAGAAAAAAAAGGTAACACGTTTAACCTTAAAAGTAGGTTGATTTGTAAAGTAAAAATTTTAGTTAAACAAAATATAAAAGAAAATTTTTAAAAGGTAACTCGTGATATAATTGGAAAAAGAGATATTTTAGTTAGAGAAAAGAGAAAAGATAATTTGAACGAAAAAATTAATTAATTAGTTAATAGTAATTATAATATGCTTTTTAGTTAGATAAAATATAAAAAATATTATATTTTAACTGAAAAAGGAAACTGCTTAGTTATTAAAAAGAAAAGAAAATGTAACATGCTTAACCTGAAAAAGGAAATTGATTAGTAAAGCAAAAATTTTAAAGGTAACATGTTTAACCTGAAAAAGGAAATTGATTAGTAAAACAAAAATTTTAGTTAGATAAAATATAAAAAAAGATTTTATCTGTAATTAAGTAAGGGTAATTAGGTAAATTCAATAGGTACCACCTGAAAAAGGAAACTGCTTAGTTATTAAAAAAAATGTAACACGTTTAACCTGAAAAAGTAGGTTGATTTGTAATGTAGAAATTTTAGTTAAATAAAATATAAAAGAAGATTTTTAAAAGGTAACTCGTGATATAATTGGAAAAAGAGATATTTTAGTTAGAGAAAAGAAAAAAGATAATTTGAATGAAAAAATTAATTAATTAGTTAATAGTAATTATAATATGCTTTTTAGTTAGATAAAATATAAAAGATATTATATTTTAACTGAAAAAGGAAACTGTTTAGTTATTAAAAAGAAAAGAAAAGATAACATGTTTAACCTGAAAAAGGAAATTGATTAGTAAAACAAAAATTTTAAAGGTAACATGTTTAACCTGAAAAAGGAAATTGATTAGTAAAACAAAATTTTTAGTTAGATAAAATATAAAAAAAGATTTTATCTGTAATTAAGTAAGGGTAATTAGGTAAATTCAACAGGTACCAACCAACCGACCAACCAAACTTTTAATGTTTCGGAATTTATATAATAGTATAGATATGATACATGTCATAATTTAAACATTATTTTTTTAATTATAATAGTAATTATAATTTAAACATTAGTTAATAGTAATTATAATATGCTTTTTAGTTAGATAAAATATAAAAAATATTATATTTTAACTGAAAAAGGAAACTGCTTAGTTATTAAAAAGAAAAGAAAATGTAAAATGCTTAACCTGAAAAAGGAAATTGATTAGTAAAGCAAAAATTTTAAAGGTAACATGTTTAACCTGAAAAAGGAAATTGATTAGTAAAACAAAAATTTTAGTTAGATAAAATATAAAAAAAGATTTTTTCTGTAATTAAGTAAGGGTAATTAGGTAAATTCAATAGGTACCACCTGAAAAAGGAAACTGCTTAGTTATTAAAAAAATGTAACACGTTTAACCTGAAAAAGTAGGTTGATTTGTAATGTAGAAATTTTAGTTAAATAAAATATAAAAGAAGATTTTTAAAAGGTAACTCGTGATATAATTGGAAAAAGAGATATTTTAGTTAGAGAAAAGAGAAAAGATAATTTGAATGAAAAAATTAATTAATTAGTTAATAGTAATTATAATATGCTTTTTAGTTAGATAAAATATAAAAGATATTATATTTTAACTGAAAAAGGAAACTGTTTAGTTATTAGGTAAATTTTAGTTAGATAAATATAAAAAAAGATTTTATCTGTAATTAAGTAAGGGTAATTAGGTAAATTCAACAGGTACCAACCAACCGACCAACCAAACTTTTAATGTTTCGGAATTTATATAATAGTATAGATTGATTGCAGAATGTGGTGAAACTGCATCTACATAAATCGAGGCAGCAGAGAGATAATGCACGTATTTGTATGTTTTAGTGGATGAAAGGAGAGAGCACTAGAGTAGGATATATAAATATCAAGTGAAGTACCTTTTTGTTTTCCATTTTCAATTCAAGAAATTTTACAATGTGGTTGTTGCAACATATTATTGTTATGCTAAAGGCCTAAAGGGGTTATACCGAATTACTTTACACTTTTGTTTAATGTATCATTGTTTCCAAGTACAAACTTTCAACTTTTAGACTTCAGCGAGTGTTTTTGCCTAGTTCATAAATGTAAAAATATACAAATTAAATAGATTATATTTTACTGATAAATACGATTATACCTTCCTATTCCTACTTTTGCTAATGTTTGATTCAAGAATTAATTTTCCTAAACTGTTCAGAATTTTTTTAGGACATTAATTTGTACTATTTTTAAATGGAGTATATTATACTTTTTTGACAGTTTTAGACCGGCAAATCGGATAATCGGATAATATGATCGGATTTGGATCAGATTAAATTCGGGTCGGATCGATTAAGGTCTTTTCTTGTCTCGGATCGGATTTTGTTCGGATCAATATAAATTAGTTTTAAATAATGTTGCATTGGTTTTAAATCATCATCGAATGTCAAAAATTTGATTAAGAATTTATACACACCCACGTAGTCATAAAAACAAATTTTAAATTCAAAGTTTGGACTTTTTCTATTTTATTAAATTTTTAATTTTTTTTACAAACTAGTTAAAAATGGGGGGAAAATCAAAAAAATTGAAAATTAGTGAAAGTTTGGTAACATTCATCAAACAAATTGTAAGTACGACTACTTTGGTGTGTACGAATTTCAGTTCAAATTTTGGGTTTTTTCCTATTTTTATTTAAAATTTTAATTTGTTTTATAAACTAGTAAAAAATTGGGAAAAAATAAAAAATAATAGAAAATTATTGAAAGTGGGGGTAAAATTCATCACACAAATAGTTAGTATGACCACTTGGTTGTGTAAGAATTTTAGTTCAAAATTTGGTCATTTTCCTATTGTTATTTAGTTTTTTAATTTATTTTCCAAATTAGTTAAAAATGGGGGGGAAATATAGTTCAAAGTATGGTCTTTTTCCAAATCAAATAAATTTATCGAGAAATTTTTAATGTAAAAATTCGTCATTACATTTTCTCTTGATATTCTGAGTGTTTCTATTTGAATAATAATTATTAAAGCATCACTAAATTAAAGATAATAGTACAGTATATTTTCTGAAGATTATCATGACTTTAAATCGCTTAAATTCAAAAATATGAATGAGATATTGATTAAGAAAAATGTTAAAGATACAAAATTAGATTCAAAAATTGGTATAAAATGTTATACAAAATTAGATTAATAAATTTTTTCTAATTAAATCTACGTAGAAGGAAAAAAGATAAAAAATTGACGATTTTTTACGCTGAAAATTTTATTTGATTTATGAATTCTACTTATAATTCGTTTTGATTATCAAAATACCCTTATAATTATTTGAAGATGGTTCTACTAACAACCAAATACAATTTTAATAATAAGTGTAAGAGGGATTTTGTCCAAAACTTTAATAATCGGTAGTCTGGACCTCTATACGATAAATATCTTAAAATAAATAGATGAAAACCGTTGGATCTAGCATAAAAAATATTTAAATTTTAATATGTTATAAACTAAAAAGTGTATTTATATTGTAATACGAAAATATATATGTCAATTATTTAAATCATATATAATTAAGTTTTCTACATTGAATAACATTATCAATGTAGGAATTTTACGTTAAATAGGATTAATGTTAAATAGGAAATTTAAAATATATTTCTCGACGATCCAACCGTACGGATGTCAAGATATATCTAATTTAATGATATTCCCAAATTTTTAATAAATAAAAAATTAATTTGGTTGGAGGTCTTAGTAGATCACTACTATATTAATCGACTAGTACTCGTAACTAGTGCTATGTCCCATATTATTGTTTCTATTTTTTAAAATATATTTCTCGACGATCCAACCGTACGGATGTCAAGATATATCTAATTTAATGATATTCACAAATTTTCAAAAAATAAAAAATTAATTTGGTTGGAGGTCTTAGTAGATCACTAATATATTGACTAGTACTCGTAACTAGTGTTATGTCCCATATTATTTTTCTATTTTTTAAAATATATTTCACGACGATCCAACCATATGGATGTCAAGATAAATCTAATTTAATGATATTCCCAAATTTTCAAAAAATAAAAAATTAATTTGGTTGGAGGTCTTAGTAGATCACTACAATATTGACTAGTACTCTTAACTAGTGCTATGTCCCATATTATTGTTTCTATTTTTTAAAATATATTTCTCGACGATCCAACCGTACGGATGTCAAGATATATCTAATTTAATGATATTCACAAATTTTCAAAAAATAAAAATTAATTTGGTTGGAGGTCTTAGTAGATCACTAATATATTGACTAGTACTCGTAACTAGTGTTATGTCCCATATTATTGATCCTATTTTTTAAAATATATTTCACGACGATCCAACCGTACGGATGGCAATATCCATCCTTTATAATGTTATTTCCAAAATTTCAGGGGGGGGGGGAAATATTTTACACTAATGTTTCATTTTTATGATATTTTCCCCATTTTTAACTAATTTGTAAAATTAATTAAAAAAATTAAATAACAGTAAGAAAAATAACTTTGTATGACTATGTGGGTATGTATAAATTATGAATATTTTTTCTATTTTATTTAATTTTTTTGCCATTATTCATTTTTTTTATTTATTTAAAACCGACCATTTATAAAGGTAGACGGTCGGTTTTCTGGAAATGGAATGGTAAAAAACGGTCGGTTATGTATTATTTCGGTCGGTTTTCTGGGAATGGAATGGTAAAAAATGGTCGGTTATGTATTATTTCGGTCGGTTTTCTGGGTTTTAAAGAAAAAAATTGCAGGTTATGCCATTCCATTTCATTACATTTCAATATTGCAATCACCACAAAGCCATTCAACATTAATAAACTACAGATTCACCACACCTTTCAACTTCATAAAAACATAATTAAACATACAAACATAAATGCTATGAATTTAATGTTCACAAACAACATTAATACTCAACTTCGTGAAAAGCATCAAAACTAAGTTTACAAATATTATTCAATTTCGTCAAAACCATCATCGTCTTCATCATCACTAGACAATACGATCTTATTCTTCTTCATTTTCTTCACCTCTTCTTCTTCTTAAACTTTCATTATCAACCAAATACACCAAAGATATAACCAAATCATCATTTGATGCAAGTAGTTAGGATACCATTGTAGGATTTCCATGCAGTAAAACACAACGCTAACAATGATAACTATAAAAAAATTGGAAATCCAAAACCATTGATCCATGTATAAGGGGGATGATTTGGAGAAAGAGTTTTTTTACTCTAAATTTCGAAAATGAAAGTTAAAAGGGAGAGGAATTTTGATGAAGTGGATGTAGGGATAGAGATGAAATTTGGTGAAGTGGTTTGTTTAAATGAAATTTGGCAAAAAATTTGAATTTTTTAGTTTGGGCTCCATTTTTAAAATTTTTGTGAAATGAAGGCTTATTTCCGACCGATATGTGGTCGGTTATGAGTTTTATCAAAAATTTGAATTTTTCATTTGGGCTGCATTTTCAAAAAAATTTTAGTTTGGGCTCCATTTTTAAAATTTTTGTGAAATTAAGGCTTATTTCCGACCGATATGTGGTCGATTATGAGTTTGATCAAAAATTTGAATTTTTCATTTGGGCGGTATTTTCGAAATTTAGAAATTTGCATAACCGACCACCTAAAACCGACCATCAATTATAAAACCGACCACCTAAAACCGACCGACAATTATCGATCGGGTTTGACATCTAAAACACATCATCAAAACGACGACATTTTCTTCGTTTGCTCAAAACGTAACCGACCGTAGTGGTATCGGTCGGTTTTAGATGACATGTCACAGAAACCGAAAATGTGAGTCAGCAAAATGGGCCCGGATCCGCACCGGTCAGTTTTAGATGGTCGGTTTTATCATAAAACCGACTACCTACGACAACGGTCGGTTATAATCATTGGATTTGTGACGGTCGGTTATGTGACGGTCGGTTTAAACCTGTTTTCTTGTTAGATAAATTTATCTAACAATTCTAGAAGACAAGACAGGAAGTACAAGAGATAATCCTTAGTAACCTCATTTTCAACAACTCCATTCCTCCTTAATTATAAAGGGATTCATGTGCCTGAGGATGACCTCAGGTAGAACCCTGAGGTTAAAAGTTTTCCCATACAATTTTAAGGGTATTTAGGTAAATCTACTGATAAAAAATTGATATTACAAAAATGCCCCTGCGGGGCCACTTATTCTATAGGTTATTTGTCTTATAACCTCAGGAGAACTACCTGAGGACATCCTCAGGCCCATTTTTCTCAATTATAAATTGCTTCTCCTTTGTAGTTCATAGAACAAGGTAAGCAACACGAGTCTATTTAAATAATGTTGAGTGACAACTTCACCAAGTGTGTCTATCATAAAAATAATATGGAGGAGAGACATGCTTGACTACATCAATTATCTTCTTTTTCATGATACTGTGACCAAGACCTATTTTGTCTCTCGTATAGTGCTTGATTACTTTCAGTCACAATCCAATAAATTGGTTCACTAGTATTATTTGTAGACCTTCGATCAACAGATGCACCTCCGAGATTCTTCAAATTAATAGTCTAAATTTTGTACAAACAAGTCTTTAGGTTGAATATGCAACTGCGGCCAGAAGTCTGTCGAGTTGTACTACTTGTGGATTTTTCCTCTATTGTAACAAGTTTTTGAGAAGTGGTAGATTTTGACTTTTGTGACTTGGTCACCTCCTTCCCAAAATCTAACTTACTCATGTCAAATACATCACATAAGCTAAGCTCAGGCACCAACTCATTCCTCAATCTTAAAGATTGTTCTTCTAAAGTCTCCACCCTTCTCTTCTTTGAAATTTCTCTAGATTATGCTACTACTGGTTGACAATGATGTTGGTTGGTAAAGTATTATTGCCGAATATTTCGTCTCCATGTTGGTCAATTCTAAAACAAGAGATATGTTAGTAGTGACTTCCTGACGAGACTTATATCAACCGTAATTTTTCATTGGCCTTATGTTGGAAAGCATTGTTACTAACAGATTTGCTTAACTTGCCAAAGGATATTTCTGTTGTCAAAACTGAAATTTCTTGCAGTGTTTATGGTGACAAAGTTAGAGGATACTCAACACTGACGTTTAGAATTTGAGTCATAGATTCCAACTTTGGGTAAGTTGAAATTAGGTACAAGGTAAGAAGAAAAATCTATAATTCTAGTCATAGATTTCAACTTTGGGTAAGATGAAATTCGGTACAAGCTAAAAAGAAAAACCTAGAATTCTTATCCCTAGAATGTAGTTTCATTAAATATGAAGTAATAAAACTTATGGGATCAAAAACATGCCAATTATTTTCATTTCCGTTAGTCATGTAAAAACCTAGAATTTGAGCCAAGATGACAAATTTAGTCCTTCTAGGTTTTTGGTTTTTACATTAGTAAGTAGAAAGGCGACTCATTTGTTAATACCTGGCAAATGAAGCGCTACTGTGGTAGTCTAAGACGTTCATCTTTGAGAAAGTTCTAGCACTTTCAATATGTACCTTTTTAGGGTGTGGCTAGCCGCTAGTGAATTTAGTGTATGTGCTAGACGCATGCATAAAAGATTTATAAAAAACGAAATAGACTCTGTAGTGGTGAAAGATAATATTCTAAAATATATAAAGTATTTACCTTAATTTTGTTGGAGGCCGTGAATATCAATCTTATTATATATTGAGCTACACTATCATTTTATACATAAAACTGTATAATCCACGTATGCTTCCATTTGTTGAGGATGATCCAGGAAGTGCGTGCACAAAAAAGATTGTGGCATGCCTCTATATCTGGTATTCTAGTACTCCCTCCGTCCCTCATGGTTGTTTATATGAGGAATGGGCACGGAGACCAAGAAAATGTGTAAAAAAAAGTAAAATTAGATGAAAAATGGGTAAAGTGGTGGGACTTATTAATATTTAATTATAGATTTGAAATAATGGAGGAGTGGAGGAAAGTAGTGCATGTAATAGTGTTTTTTATTGTTAAATATATGAGATAATGAGTGTAATAGTGGGAAAAATTTACTATTTTTGGTATTCCAGTAACAAACTATAGAGTGGTCGAAAAAACAATATGGGTGTACCTAAAATATTTAGTTTTAGAAAAGTCCAACATAGCAGCAATGCATATGAGACCATTATATTTTCAGTTTTATTTTTGAAGGAAGGTAAATTTTGATATTTTCCAGTTAACTTTAACCTACAAAAAGGCATTCAACAAGAGGAAGTTCACGGTGTTGAGTTCCATGCTTTAAAGGAGGCAATATGCTTCAATTCTCCACACGTACGTACAATAGAGGAAGCTCCACAAGTTTATGCCGAGGTGGTTCTTATTGACTGGATAAATTAGGGGTGTCCATAAGTCGATTAAATCGATTAAACCGATTAAACTGACCCAACCCGCCCCTACTTTTAGCCGACCCAACCCGATATTATTTAAACCGAACATTGAATGGATTGAATATTAAAAAAACCGAATTAAATGGGTTGGGTTAGGGTTTTGATAATTTTAACCCAATCCAATCCGACATGTATTATGCACTAATGAGCCGTACTACTAATTTACTACTTGACTTAAAGTTAAGATTTTTTGGATATATTATTACATGTTCCACACTAAAATTATGAATTAAAAATATTTAATACAATGATGTGCTACTTATGTGTAACATAATTTAGTTTTGTAGATTGTAGTACAATTTGCACATGTGATGATCAATTGTATAATTGCATACTAGATTAAGTTGTACATGACTTTAATTCTTGGACTTCGAGTTGTTTTATCACTAACCAACAAATACAAATATGTGTTGCACTAACTTCTACTTTATATTTAACCCGATATCAAGCCGAACCAACCCAACCCGACTTTAGTAAGATTTACGATGGATTTGAATTTTATAAACTCGAACTAATTGGGTTGGGTTACTAAATTACTTGTAACCCGCCCAACCCGACCCGCGAGCACCCCTAGGATAAATCACTTAATAAGATTTTAAATCACTTTCATTTCTACCCTCACTCACATTTTATTCACAACACGCCCTTAGAGAAATGTCAAGAAAAGTAGATCTGCACATTATACAAGTACAAAAGAGAAAATAGAAGTAGAAGAAAGGTGTATTCAACACATTCTTTAAAGTGAATCATAAGTTTTTGTTCCTTAATTATTATATCGTGATATTATAACTAGAGTAGCAATAACATATCCATCATATATTTAGCTTCAATCTTAGGGACTCCGGCATAAACAAACTTTTAGTACTAAACAGCTCAGATCAGCTCATTCCCTATGCAACCTCAGATCAGCTCCCCTGAAAACAATCTCCTCCTAACAGTGGCGGAACTAGGATCAATTTTTAGCGGGGGCTCAAAAATGTATTGGCTCTCACGCGAAGGGTGAGAAAAAATTTTGTACATCGGATCCCGCGCGAAGCGGGAATTTTTTTTTTTTATAGTTCGAAATCATTGCTTTATCTTGACTTATATCAATAAGAATAAGAAAAAATAATCAAAGAACTACCTTTATAAAGTGGTGAATCTCTTATTCAATGAATTTGGATGAGATTTTTGTATTCTTAATAATTTGTTTTCTATATAAACTCTATTTTTTATTTTTTACGGGGTGCTGGTCTATAATCTAATACTAATAAAAAATTTATTTTTATTGTTTTTTTGGAAGTCGGGGGCTCAACACCCCCTAGCCCCCCTCTAATTCCGCCACTGCCTCCTAGACGGCCTGAAATAAACAGTGTACTATCTCCCTCATGCACAGAAGTGATAACACCTTCCCACCATCCATCATTATGATACGCATCAACTTCCTCGCTCATCTTGAAAGTCCTGACCCTTTCTCTGGGTGCAATTGGTCGAGCCAGAACGACATTGATACTCTCACGAAGTGGTGTTGCCCCGTCATCACTCATCAGGGTGTCGTATTCGATGAAAAGCTTCCGGGTCTTCTTCGTTACAGTTCGGATCACAGTACCACTAAACCAGGAGCCCCTGAACCCTGGTTCCTCAATGTTCACTTCCACTAGTGCACCTTTCTTGGAAGCCTCTCTTTCAATCTCTTCCATGTTCACTTCTGCCAAAAAATTTCTTCTGTTTAGTAAATATTTTTCTAATGTATAAAGCTAATATTTAAGTATTTAACACAAACACTTCTATGTATGTTGTAGCATCTAAGACCAAAGAACACAAAAGAAGTGTGCATAAAGTAGTACATCTCAAATCGAGATGACAACGATTAAGTAGATATTATTCGATAATTTATCGATCTTTTAAACAAGCAAATAAAGTGAATGTAACCACAAGAACATTTTCGATCTAGAGGTTATTTAGTGGGGGGACGTTATATTACAAAATCAAGAAAAGAATATTGAAATAACTCAATCTAATAATTATTACACTCTTTTTCAACAAAGGGTGATTTGTGTGAGGGGTACTAAGAGCGGGGTTGTTGAGACAAAATATTGGGAATAACATCATAATAGATCGATGATTATGATAGATGAAGGTCACTTATGATAGTTTGTTTGTCAATTTTGGGACTTTTCTTCAAACTAAAAACCCGGACATAACAATTTTATAAATTAACACCGCTTGAAACTAAAATACGAGTAAAAAGTAAACACAAACTAAATATTAAATGGTAAATACTAGATGCACTGGAAACATTAAGAAATACCAAAGAATGTACCTTAGACCCTTATGTCATGACCTCATCATTTTTCGGAGCATTATCTTCATTGTTTTCTGCAATTTTACAATTTTACAAGAACATTTAAGTACACAACCACACCTTTCAGGCTTTCAAAAACAATTCATATAGAGAAACGTAGTCACTGTATTAGCTATTGACACAAATCAAGATTGGATCCGAGAACACATAATCCACATCTTAATTCAATTTTTTTATGGATTAAATCATCTTCCAACATATATTGATAAATTCGAGATTACATACCAGATTTAAAATGATTAAATGCGGCCTACTATGAAACTTGCAATCAATCATCATAAACACATGTATATGTACATGAACATACACAAATGTACAAATACACCACATGAATGGAGATCTATGACAAAACGTTTTGGGGGGAGAGAGAGTTCCTCAAAGGTTGATAAAATGATGTCAACTATTATCCATGACAAAGGTCATGGCAATCAATCTCAATTTATATAATAAATAATGATAGTTCTAGAATCTTCTAAATGTTGGGCTTCTTAAGCCTGTAATATTGTTGGATCCATAATTTTGTGGGTCTTATTTTGTGTTGTCATGATAGTGTTGGATCCATTTTTTCGTGGGCCATGTTATGTTTTAAGGTAAAGGACAAAAATACCCATTTTTTAGGTAATAGTAACAAAAATATCCATTTTTAGAATATTTGACAAAAATACCCGATGAAATACGTCAAATGCATATCCTTTACAAATTTTTTTTTAAATTCAGCTTCGTTCGGAACACGCGCTTGTTTCTTATGTTTGTATCAGGCGTGTGGATTTCACCACTTTTCTGGCACGTGGGCAATAGCTGCATGTCTCCTGCAACTGCAAGCAGTAACCACATGTGTGTTAGACTAGTGCCTCTGCGGTGTACATTATTTTAACAAATACGCATTTTCCTATTGCGTATTACTTACAAAATATGAAGGATAAGCATTTGCCAAATGCGTATTCAAAATACTCATTTGCCAAATGCATATTGAAACGGGTATTTTTGTCAATTTTTTCAAAAATGGGTATTTTCGTTACAATTACTCTAAAAAACAGGTATTTTTATCATTTTTTTTATGTTTTATCATGTTATGATATACTCATCTAAAATAAATTAATTCATATATCAATCTATAATATACTATAAACTATAATATACCAAAATATGCATATTTATTTATCATCAAAAATTACATAAATTCTCGTAAAATTTAAAACCTAATCTTTAAGTAAATTTGATATAAAAAAGTTAAATAAAGCAACATATTATAAAGAGAAAAGACTCCATTGTAAGAAAAATTATTCCATCTAAAATTATTGGAAACTTTTGTTACTTTTGTAATCGAAATTTGAATTATTCCAAAAGGCTATAAAAATGTACGTGTCACAATATAGCATATGTGTTAGATATTATCCATTCAATTATACAATTATATAATTATTTAATGAAATAGTGTTATGAAAAAATTTATATAAAGAGTAGCATACAATTCTATTTTAACAATGCTAAAAATTTATTCTATTCATCAAAAATTGCAATTTAATTAATAAATATTTTTAAAATTTTGTTAGATTGATTGTGATATAAGATTGAGATTCTGAATTAAGGTTAGATACTTGTTGATGAAGATCAGATGCATAAAAAATGTCAGAGTTATTCAAAATATTTTCTTTATTGAGAATTATGGTGAAGGTAAATTCTTTCTCAACAATATCTTTGAGCTCTTTTGGAAATGTATCAGCTGCTTTTTTCTACAAAATATGAAAACAAATATAGTTAAGTTTAAAAAGTTATTTGATGACAATAATAGAGTCTGTATTACAACAAAAGAATTCATTTGTAAATTATACCTTTTTCAAGGCTCGGCTTAAATTCGTTGTAGTTGTATTAAGAATTCTTTTTGCAGGTAGATCAAGGAGGATCATGTTTGATGTTGCAGTTTCATCCTCTACCAACATTAACACCTTAAATCTGAAGTTTAATTATAAGGGATTATAATATTAAATATATAATTAAGCGAATATATATTTTTTCTAAAAAATAAACATATATACGACGCAATTAGTGAGTTAGAATTATTATAAATACCTGTAACGACCCGAAAAATTCCGTGTAATTTATTATATTAAAATATATTTTTAGTTGATTTTACTGTGTGTTAGTTTAATTTTTATGCATTTAAACGCGTTATGATTTTTATTAAATAGGAAAATTATCCCATACGTGTTATGTGACTTCTGTGTATCATAGAATATTTTATTCTATTTTTCTGTAATTTTTATATTTTTAGAATACAGTTATTTTGCATTTTAATTTTCGGACGCGGCCCCTATATTGTATTCGAGACCCTGTTTTTCATAAAATTATTTTTATATAATGATAGGATATTTAAAGATGCATTATTTTGTAATTTTTGTAATATTCATAATTTTTGGGAAATTTTGGCATATATATTATATTTGTTTAAAAATAAAATTTTTACATTTTTATCCCATAAAAATTATTTTTAGGGCTTAATAATTTTAATTAGGGGTTAAAAATATTTTTGGGGTATTAATTTTCAGATTTATATAAATAGCAGAATTTTATTTTTAATTATTAAAATTAATCAAAAATCAGATTTTTGATTTTATTTTCTGGAAAATTCTTTGAATATTGTTCTTGGTGTTCTTGGAGATCAAACACACTTTTGACAGTGATTCCGGCATCCAAATCGTTCATATGGGTAACCAAACTGAAGCTCTTGATCTCTACTACATGTTTATGTGTGTTTTAACATCCTAAATTGCTTGAATCGAAAATTCATGATTTTAGTTTAATATTCGAATTTTCTCGAATTTATTTTGGATTTTAGGATGATTTGTTGTTGATGTGGTTAGTGTCTATAGATTGTATATAATCTCAGGAGCATCATGATAATTTTTGTTTGATTTTTAGTATCTTAAAACTCGAAATCGCGTTTTTGGGGGTGAGATTTAAAAATCGATTTTCTGGATTCTTGAGTGATTGTTTGTTGTGTTTGATGCTTGGTATAGTTTGGTGAAGTCTGTAGCTTCATTTTGATGTAAAGAACGTTTGATTTGGTTGAGAAATGACTAAAATCGAAGTTCACCGGTGAGGTCGCCGGATTTACTTCGATTTTGGCCGGATTTTGAGTTTGGGTGATGCTGGGTTTGTTTGAATGGTATGGTTGTGTTTAGGAGATGATTTGGAACGATTTTGAGCTTAAAAACGTAACGAATGGTACGTTTTTGATGTCGCCGGAGTTCGCCGGAATTTTCTCCGGCCACCGGATTCTGGGCAATCTGCCATTAAAGCTGATGAATGTTCTTGGAGCATTCATACGAAGAACAGTGGAGATGGTGATGAATAGTACCGTTTTGATCTTCAAAGTCTGAAAAACATTTTCTGAAAAATGTTTTTGGGAATTATTTTCAAAATTTATTTATAAATTCGAATTTTATTTTCAGAAATTCGAAAAATCATTTTTAAATTTCGAAAAATTATTTTTAATTTCGAAAAATAGTTTTAAAATCTTAATAAATTATTTTTAATTCGAAATTTATTTTATTTGATTATTTTAAATTTATTTAGCTAATATCTTAATTAATTTAAATTGATTGGTTAATTAATATTAATCAATTAATTTAATTAATTAAATATTATTTAAATATAATTGAAAATAATCAGATTTAATTATTTTGGAAAATAAAATGATTTATTTATTTTCTAAATATTATTTTACCTTTAATATTTATTTCTTTATTTGTTTTATTTGTTTAAAATGTAATAAAATTGTTTTAAAATTCTAAAAATAATCCGGGAGCGATAAAAATAGTTTTAAAATTCTAAAATTATTTATAAACCCGGATTAAATATTTATTAAAATATTTTGGAGATCCAATAATTACCCGGAGGGTTTATTAGCGATCCTTTTTGATTCAAAAATGGTTAATTAAATCTTTTAAAATTCTTTTAGTGCTTTAAAAATATTTTTAAATATTCTAAAAATATTTTGAGTGCTCTTTTATTTGTGAGTCGTATCTGCTATGTGTTAATTTGTTATGTGACAGGTATATATGTATTTAATTCGAGGATTAATGATTATCTCTAGGGTTAATTATTGTCTTGAGGATTAATGACTTATTTCGAGGATTAATTGTTATCTCGAGGATTAATCGTGTCTTGAGGATTAATTGATTTTCATGTTTCTTTATTGAGGAATAAGATAAATGTTTTGAGGATTATTTATAGATTGAGTTGGACTAAGTTGAATGCATAAATGTTTAATTCGAGGATTAATTGGTAAATATTGACTTAGGAATGTCAGCGGAGTTAAGTTGGTATGAGACGAAGAAGGTTGGAGATGGATGCGGTATTGTTTGTGGATTGTAATAAAGAAGGTTGAGATGAAGGCATTGTCTGTGGATTGTTGGATTTATTGTGAGGTGTTTTAACACCGGGAAAACGTCTATGTTCAAAGGGGACATTTCCAATTATTTTCTTCCGACAGAGATATTGAAGTAGACGCGCGGGCTCGATGTCGACGGATCAGACTCGTGGCAATCGCAAGAGCGTCAAACCAACGGATGATTGAAATAGAAGATTGTGATGCCGTAAGATAGAAGAAGAAGGTAGATGTGTTACCTCGACTTTGCGCAATAGCTAAGGACCAGAGGCAAGTATTTTCTTAATCATCCTAAACACTTTTTATTTTATGTTTCATTGATTCATATCATGACGAATAGCTATTGTTCAGAGCTATTCGTGATTCTTAAATATTTTTGTGCGAACACAGTTGCTTGATATTGTTACCCTTGATGTGGGGAATTGTTTAAGATAAACTCTTCATATCCTTATTATAGTATTAAATAATAAGGATGTGAACTGTATGTGAAACTAAGCATTTCCTGTTGAATTCGGAAATTGCTCTATTGGATTGGAAAATGGTAAAGCGTAAGAGGCCACGTTGAGTAGTTGGTCCAGCTATATTTAAGGAGGATATGGTAACCATTCCATCTTCCTATAGGCTAACATTACTTGCCTATTTTGGTACCCTCAAGAAATCCGAATTATAGCACGGGTATCGTAACGTACCAGTGACTATAAAGGGTCCCATTGCTTATGAACCTGATCAGGGGGCAATGGTGTTTCAGTTATATATATCCAATCCATATCGCCCGAATGGCTATTATATATTGTGAGTTGGCAGATGATTCATTTTTATGACATGCCAAATGATTTCAGTTATGGTTTGAATTATATCACAGTGTTGATTCAGTTGCTTTATAAACTGTTTTACATTTCAGTTGATTTTATGCCCCACTTATCCTGGTTTTATATCAAAATTTTTATACGCTTGCTGAGCATTTCTTTCGCTCATACTTGCTGTTGTAAATTCTAACATTTCAGTAAGGTAGTTTGGCGAGACGTATCCGCACAACTCAGAAAGAGAAGAAGCGTGATGCTATTTCGAAGATGACTTGGCTCAGGATCTCTGGATTTAGTGTAAGATCTATTTATATATTTGAGTTATAATATTTATTATTATTATGTACTAGTCTAGTTGGTCTGGCGTACTTCTTATCGAAGTTACACCAGCGATTTAAGATTTGATCAAAGAGAATGTTGGGAATGAATGCTTTTTTTTATCTAATGGAATTTGGATTCTTGTTTCTAGCCCTATAACCTTAAAAGATCTTGGTATTTTTGGGGTCACAGATGTATATTTCCAGTGTTGGACAATCACAAATGGATGATTATTATTAATCAGATGTTTTATTTTGAGGATTTTTGCGTGGCAACCAAATCTTCTGACCCCGGATTTGGGGGGTGTCACAGTTGGTATCAGAGCTGAGGTTATAGTAAACTAGAAACGAGAGTGTGTAGGAGTGTGTATAGTTAAGTAAGGAACGTCAGAGCTCATGTAGAGTTCCTGTTGGACTATTGGATATAGTACCAATTAGTAAGTTAAGATTGGAGTACTCGTTTAAGATAGTTGTGCTGAATTGGATAGATCGCCTGGCGAATGGAGATGTCTACTGTGGAATCTTCAGAGATTATTACGAGTTGACGATGACATATGATATCGATATTCTTAAAACGTGGAACGGAAGAAGCTTAAATTCGAATGACGAGCTATCGAAGGAATTGGCAAAGAAGGCATAAGTAGTGACCTTGGCAATCCTTTTTCTTTCTATGAATTATTTTGATATCCCTCCTAAAGAGGTATTCGTTAAAAGATATATATCTCTTCTTCTAAACAGTGACATTTTGACACTTGTGTTCAATCTCCATTTTGAATCTCAATTGCTTCAGTGGTTATTATGAAACCTACTTTCAAATTTCTGAGACTTTCAACTTTTTGTTTCTCCAATGATTAATAACCTTATTTGCAATATAGTACCACTTGTTCGGTACTTTCTTCCTGGTTCTTCTTTACGGAAAATAACAAATTTGGAATTCCTTTCATATTTCTCTAATCCTACTGAGACGAACAACCCTATTTATAGGGGACACCAGGTATATCTGTCTGTGTGATAGAAGTTGGATGGGACGCCATCACTGGTGTGTTGTGTATTACAAGAAGGCTGATCACCTTTAATTGTAAATGTCGGAGCTAAGACACACAACGTCGGGTTCATGTGATCATATTGATCTCTCAGTTATTCTCTTATTTCAAATCAGGTTGTTTAAAATTCATAAAATTCATAACCACAATTGTGGAACATTTGCTGTGATATGGAATCCGTTCTCTTCAAAATTTCATGATTCTTGATATCTCTATTGAATTTCAAGGGTATGCCAATCAGGTCAGGATAAGCGAAATTCGCTGATAGAAGTTAGATTCGCAACGGAATCTCCAAGAGTAAGAACGAGTCCTAAAATGATTAGAATATCAGTGACATATCAATGGAATCAATTCTCTCTCTCTCTCTATCAAGGATATTATGTTAATGGAAAGTTGGTCGAGCCATATTTGAAACGAATAATGATGGGTTGTAAGACTCCCGTGATAACTGTGTCAGATAGAGACCCTATAGTTGAATTGAGATTTTGGAAAAGTTGTTTACGAAAGGACATTATCCCTAGTTTTGGAAAGCAATTATTGATGATGAGGAGTTAAGGAACCCTACTAGTTGCCTTAGCAGATTCCGAGGACGGAATCCTTATAAGGGGGGAAGAATGTAACGACCCGAAAAATTCCGTGTAATTTATTATATTAAAATATATTTTTAGTTGATTTTACTGTGTGTTAGTTTAATTTTTATGCATTTAAACGCGTTATGATTTTTATTAAATAGGAAAATTATCCCATACGTGTTATGTGACTTCTGTGTATCATAGAATATTTTATTCTATTTTTCTGTAATTTTTATATTTTTAGAATACAGTTATTTTGCATTTTAATTTTCGGACGCGGCCCCTATATTGTATTCGAGACCCTGTTTTTCATAAAATTATTTTTATATAATGATAGGATATTTAAAGATGCATTATTTTGTAATTTTTGTAATATTCATAATTTTTGGGAAATTTTGGCATATATATTATATTTGTTTAAAAATAAAATTTTTACATTTTTATCCCATAAAAATTATTTTTAGGGCTTAATAATTTTAATTAGGGGTTAAAAATATTTTTGGGGTATTAATTTTCAGATTTATATAAATAGCAGAATTTTATTTTTAATTATTAAAATTAATCAAAAATCAGATTTTTGATTTTATTTTCTGGAAAATTCTTTGAATATTGTTCTTGGTGTTCTTGGAGATCAAACACACTTTTGACAGTGATTCCGGCATCCAAATCGTTCATATGGGTAACCAAACTGAAGCTCTTGATCTCTACTACATGTTTATGTGTGTTTTAACATCCTAAATTGCTTGAATCGAAAATTCATGATTTTAGTTTAATATTCGAATTTTCTCGAATTTATTTTGGATTTTAGGATGATTTGTTGTTGATGTGGTTAGTGTCTATAGATTGTATATAATCTCAGGAGCATCATGATAATTTTTGTTTGATTTTTAGTATCTTAAAACTCGAAATCGCGTTTTTGGGGGTGAGATTTAAAAATCGATTTTCTGGATTCTTGAGTGATTGTTTGTTGTGTTTGATGCTTGGTATAGTTTGGTGAAGTCTGTAGCTTCATTTTGATGTAAAGAACGTTTGATTTGGTTGAGAAATGACTAAAATCGAAGTTCACCGGTGAGGTCGCCGGATTTACTTCGATTTTGGCCGGATTTTGAGTTTGGGTGATGCTGGGTTTGTTTGAATGGTATGGTTGTGTTTAGGAGATGATTTGGAACGATTTTGAGCTTAAAAACGTAACGAATGGTACGTTTTTGATGTCGCCGGAGTTCGCCGGAATTTTCTCCGGCCACCGGATTCTGGGCAATCTGCCATTAAAGCTGATGAATGTTCTTGGAGCATTCATACGAAGAACAGTGGAGATGGTGATGAATAGTACCGTTTTGATCTTCAAAGTCTGAAAAACATTTTCTGAAAAATGTTTTTGGGAATTATTTTCAAAATTTATTTATAAATTCGAATTTTATTTTCAGAAATTCGAAAAATCATTTTTAAATTTCGAAAAATTATTTTTAATTTCGAAAAATAGTTTTAAAATCTTAATAAATTATTTTTAATTCGAAATTTATTTTATTTGATTATTTTAAATTTATTTAGCTAATATCTTAATTAATTTAAATTGATTGGTTAATTAATATTAATCAATTAATTTAATTAATTAAATATTATTTAAATATAATTGAAAATAATCAGATTTAATTATTTTGGAAAATAAAATGATTTATTTATTTTCTAAATATTATTTTACCTTTAATATTTATTTCTTTATTTGTTTTATTTGTTTAAAATGTAATAAAATTGTTTTAAAATTCTAAAAATAATCCGGGAGCGATAAAAATAGTTTTAAAATTCTAAAATTATTTATAAACCCGGATTAAATATTTATTAAAATATTTTGGAGATCCAATAATTACCCGGAGGGTTTATTAGCGATCCTTTTTGATTCAAAAATGGTTAATTAAATCTTTTAAAATTCTTTTAGTGCTTTAAAAATATTTTTAAAAATTCTAAAAATATTTTGAGTGCTCTTTTATTTGTGAGTCGTATCTGCTATGTGTTAATTTGTTATGTGACAGGTATATATGTATTTAATTCGAGGATTAATGATTATCTCTAGGGTTAATTATTGTCTTGAGGATTAATGACTTATTTCGAGGATTAATTGTTATCTCGAGGATTAATCGTGTCTTGAGGATTAATTGATTTTCATGTTTCTTTATTGAGGAATAAGATAAATGTTTTGAGGATTATTTATAGATTGAGTTGGACTAAGTTGAATGCATAAATGTTTAATTCGAGGATTAATTGGTAAATATTGACTTAGGAATGTCAGCGGAGTTAAGTTGGTATGAGACGAAGAAGGTTGGAGATGGATGCGGTATTGTTTGTGGATTGTAATAAAGAAGGTTGAGATGAAGGCATTGTCTGTGGATTGTTGGATTTATTGTGAGGTGTTTTAACACCGGGAAAACGTCTATGTTCAAAGGGGACATTTCCAATTATTTTCTTCCGACAGAGATATTGAAGTAGACGCGCGGGCTCGATGTCGACGGATCAGACTCGTGGCAATCGCAAGAGCGTCAAACCAACGGATGATTGAAATAGAAGATTGTGATGCCGTAAGATAGAAGAAGAAGGTAGATGTGTTACCTCGACTTTGCGCAATAGCTAAGGACCAGAGGCAAGTATTTTCTTAATCATCCTAAACACTTTTTATTTTATGTTTCATTGATTCATATCATGACGAATAGCTATTGTTCAGAGCTATTCGTGATTCTTAAATATTTTTGTGCGAACACAGTTGCTTGATATTGTTACCCTTGATGTGGGGAATTGTTTAAGATAAACTCTTCATATCCTTATTATAGTATTAAATAATAAGGATGTGAACTGTATGTGAAACTAAGCATTTCCTGTTGAATTCGGAAATTGCTCTATTGGATTGGAAAATGGTAAAGCGTAAGAGGCCACGTTGAGTAGTTGGTCCAGCTATATTTAAGGAGGATATGGTAACCATTCCATCTTCCTATAGGCTAACATTACTTGCCTATTTTGGTACCCTCAAGAAATCCGAATTATAGCACGGGTATCGTAACGTACCAGTGACTATAAAGGGTCCCATTGCTTATGAACCTGATCAGGGGGCAATGGTGTTTCAGTTATATATATCCAATCCATATCGCCCGAATGGCTATTATATATTGTGAGTTGGCAGATGATTCATTTTTATGACATGCCAAATGATTTCAGTTATGGTTTGAATTATATCACAGTGTTGATTCAGTTGCTTTATAAACTGTTTTACATTTCAGTTGATTTTATGCCCCACTTATCCTGGTTTTATATCAAAATTTTTATACGCTTGCTGAGCATTTCTTTCGCTCATACTTGCTGTTGTAAATTCTAACATTTCAGTAAGGTAGTTTGGCGAGACGTATCCGCACAACTCAGAAAGAGAAGAAGCGTGATGCTATTTCGAAGATGACTTGGCTCAGGATCTCTGGATTTAGTGTAAGATCTATTTATATATTTGAGTTATAATATTTATTATTATTATGTACTAGTCTAGTTGGTCTGGCGTACTTCTTATCGAAGTTACACCAGCGATTTAAGATTTGATCAAAGAGAATGTTGGGAATGAATGCTTTTTTTTATCTAATGGAATTTGGATTCTTGTTTCTAGCCCTATAACCTTAAAAGATCTTGGTATTTTTGGGGTCACAGATGTATATTTCCAGTGTTGGACAATCACAAATGGATGATTATTATTAATCAGATGTTTTATTTTGAGGATTTTTGCGTGGCAACCAAATCTTCTGACCCCGGATTTGGGGGGTGTCACAGTTGGTATCAGAGCTGAGGTTATAGTAAACTAGAAACGAGAGTGTGTAGGAGTGTGTATAGTTAAGTAAGGAACGTCAGAGCTCATGTAGAGTTCCTGTTGGACTATTGGATATAGTACCAATTAGTAAGTTAAGATTGGAGTACTCGTTTAAGATAGTTGTGCTGAATTGGATAGATCGCCTGGCGAATGGAGATGTCTACTGTGGAATCTTCAGAGATTATTACGAGTTGACGATGACATATGATATCGATATTCTTAAAACGTGGAACGGAAGAAGCTTAAATTCGAATGACGAGCTATCGAAGGAATTGGCAAAGAAGGCATAAGTAGTGACCTTGGCAATCCTTTTTCTTTCTATGAATTATTTTGATATCCCTCCTAAAGAGGTATTCGTTAAAAGATATATATCTCTTCTTCTAAACAGTGACATTTTGACACTTGTGTTCAATCTCCATTTTGAATCTCAATTGCTTCAGTGGTTATTATGAAACCTACTTTCAAATTTCTGAGACTTTCAACTTTTTGTTTCTCCAATGATTAATAACCTTATTTGCAATATAGTACCACTTGTTCGGTACTTTCTTCCTGGTTCTTCTTTACGGAAAATAACAAATTTGGAATTCCTTTCATATTTCTCTAATCCTACTGAGACGAACAACCCTATTTATAGGGGACACCAGGTATATCTGTCTGTGTGATAGAAGTTGGATGGGACGCCATCACTGGTGTGTTGTGTATTACAAGAAGGCTGATCACCTTTAATTGTAAATGTCGGAGCTAAGACACACAACGTCGGGTTCATGTGATCATATTGATCTCTCAGTTATTCTCTTATTTCAAATCAGGTTGTTTAAAATTCATAAAATTCATAACCACAATTGTGGAACATTTGCTGTGATATGGAATCCGTTCTCTTCAAAATTTCATGATTCTTGATATCTCTATTGAATTTCAAGGGTATGCCAATCAGGTCAGGATAAGCGAAATTCGCTGATAGAAGTTAGATTCGCAACGGAATCTCCAAGAGTAAGAACGAGTCCTAAAATGATTAGAATATCAGTGACATATCAATGGAATCAATTCTCTCTCTCTCTCTATCAAGGATATTATGTTAATGGAAAGTTGGTCGAGCCATATTTGAAACGAATAATGATGGGTTGTAAGACTCCCGTGATAACTGTGTCAGATAGAGACCCTATAGTTGAATTGAGATTTTGGAAAAGTTGTTTACGAAAGGACATTATCCCTAGTTTTGGAAAGCAATTATTGATGATGAGGAGTTAAGGAACCCTACTAGTTGCCTTAGCAGATTCCGAGGACGGAATCCTTATAAGGGGGGAAGAATGTAACGACCCGAAAAATTCCGTGTAATTTATTATATTAAAATATATTTTTAGTTGATTTTACTGTGTGTTAGTTTAATTTTTATGCATTTAAACGCGTTATGATTTTTATTAAATAGGAAAATTATCCCATACGTGTTATGTGACTTCTGTGTATCATAGAATATTTTATTCTATTTTTCTGTAATTTTTATATTTTTAGAATACAGTTATTTTGCATTTTAATTTTCGGACGCGGCCCCTATATTGTATTCGAGACCCTGTTTTTCATAAAATTATTTTTATATAATGATAGGATATTTAAAGATGCATTATTTTGTAATTTTTGTAATATTCATAATTTTTGGGAAATTTTGGCATATATATTATATTTGTTTAAAAATAAAATTTTTACATTTTTATCCCATAAAAATTATTTTTAGGGCTTAATAATTTTAATTAGGGGTTAAAAATATTTTTGGGGTATTAATTTTCAGATTTATATAAATAGCAGAATTTTATTTTTAATTATTAAAATTAATCAAAAATCAGATTTTTGATTTTATTTTCTGGAAAATTCTTTGAATATTGTTCTTGGTGTTCTTGGAGATCAAACACACTTTTGACAGTGATTCCGGCATCCAAATCGTTCATATGGGTAACCAAACTGAAGCTCTTGATCTCTACTACATGTTTATGTGTGTTTTAACATCCTAAATTGCTTGAATCGAAAATTCATGATTTTAGTTTAATATTCGAATTTTCTCGAATTTATTTTGGATTTTAGGATGATTTGTTGTTGATGTGGTTAGTGTCTATAGATTGTATATAATCTCAGGAGCATCATGATAATTTTTGTTTGATTTTTAGTATCTTAAAACTCGAAATCGCGTTTTTGGGGGTGAGATTTAAAAATCGATTTTCTGGATTCTTGAGTGATTGTTTGTTGTGTTTGATGCTTGGTATAGTTTGGTGAAGTCTGTAGCTTCATTTTGATGTAAAGAACGTTTGATTTGGTTGAGAAATGACTAAAATCGAAGTTCACCGGTGAGGTCGCCGGATTTACTTCGATTTTGGCCGGATTTTGAGTTTGGGTGATGCTGGGTTTGTTTGAATGGTATGGTTGTGTTTAGGAGATGATTTGGAACGATTTTGAGCTTAAAAACGTAACGAATGGTACGTTTTTGATGTCGCCGGAGTTCGCCGGAATTTTCTCCGGCCACCGGATTCTGGGCAATCTGCCATTAAAGCTGATGAATGTTCTTGGAGCATTCATACGAAGAACAGTGGAGATGGTGATGAATAGTACCGTTTTGATCTTCAAAGTCTGAAAAACATTTTCTGAAAAATGTTTTTGGGAATTATTTTCAAAATTTATTTATAAATTCGAATTTTATTTTCAGAAATTCGAAAAATCATTTTTAAATTTCGAAAAATTATTTTTAATTTCGAAAAATAGTTTTAAAATCTTAATAAATTATTTTTAATTCGAAATTTATTTTATTTGATTATTTTAAATTTATTTAGCTAATATCTTAATTAATTTAAATTGATTGGTTAATTAATATTAATCAATTAATTTAATTAATTAAATATTATTTAAATATAATTGAAAATAATCAGATTTAATTATTTTGGAAAATAAAATGATTTATTTATTTTCTAAATATTATTTTACCTTTAATATTTATTTCTTTATTTGTTTTATTTGTTTAAAATGTAATAAAATTGTTTTAAAATTCTAAAAATAATCCGGGAGCGATAAAAATAGTTTTAAAATTCTAAAATTATTTATAAACCCGGATTAAATATTTATTAAAATATTTTGGAGATCCAATAATTACCCGGAGGGTTTATTAGCGATCCTTTTTGATTCAAAAATGGTTAATTAAATCTTTTAAAATTCTTTTAGTGCTTTAAAAATATTTTTAAAAATTCTAAAAATATTTTGAGTGCTCTTTTATTTGTGAGTCGTATCTGCTATGTGTTAATTTGTTATGTGACAGGTATATATGTATTTAATTCGAGGATTAATGATTATCTCTAGGGTTAATTATTGTCTTGAGGATTAATGACTTATTTCGAGGATTAATTGTTATCTCGAGGATTAATCGTGTCTTGAGGATTAATTGATTTTCATGTTTCTTTATTGAGGAATAAGATAAATGTTTTGAGGATTATTTATAGATTGAGTTGGACTAAGTTGAATGCATAAATGTTTAATTCGAGGATTAATTGGTAAATATTGACTTAGGAATGTCAGCGGAGTTAAGTTGGTATGAGACGAAGAAGGTTGGAGATGGATGCGGTATTGTTTGTGGATTGTAATAAAGAAGGTTGAGATGAAGGCATTGTCTGTGGATTGTTGGATTTATTGTGAGGTGTTTTAACACCGGGAAAACGTCTATGTTCAAAGGGGACATTTCCAATTATTTTCTTCCGACAGAGATATTGAAGTAGACGCGCGGGCTCGATGTCGACGGATCAGACTCGTGGCAATCGCAAGAGCGTCAAACCAACGGATGATTGAAATAGAAGATTGTGATGCCGTAAGATAGAAGAAGAAGGTAGATGTGTTACCTCGACTTTGCGCAATAGCTAAGGACCAGAGGCAAGTATTTTCTTAATCATCCTAAACACTTTTTATTTTATGTTTCATTGATTCATATCATGACGAATAGCTATTGTTCAGAGCTATTCGTGATTCTTAAATATTTTTGTGCGAACACAGTTGCTTGATATTGTTACCCTTGATGTGGGGAATTGTTTAAGATAAACTCTTCATATCCTTATTATAGTATTAAATAATAAGGATGTGAACTGTATGTGAAACTAAGCATTTCCTGTTGAATTCGGAAATTGCTCTATTGGATTGGAAAATGGTAAAGCGTAAGAGGCCACGTTGAGTAGTTGGTCCAGCTATATTTAAGGAGGATATGGTAACCATTCCATCTTCCTATAGGCTAACATTACTTGCCTATTTTGGTACCCTCAAGAAATCCGAATTATAGCACGGGTATCGTAACGTACCAGTGACTATAAAGGGTCCCATTGCTTATGAACCTGATCAGGGGGCAATGGTGTTTCAGTTATATATATCCAATCCATATCGCCCGAATGGCTATTATATATTGTGAGTTGGCAGATGATTCATTTTTATGACATGCCAAATGATTTCAGTTATGGTTTGAATTATATCACAGTGTTGATTCAGTTGCTTTATAAACTGTTTTACATTTCAGTTGATTTTATGCCCCACTTATCCTGGTTTTATATCAAAATTTTTATACGCTTGCTGAGCATTTCTTTCGCTCATACTTGCTGTTGTAAATTCTAACATTTCAGTAAGGTAGTTTGGCGAGACGTATCCGCACAACTCAGAAAGAGAAGAAGCGTGATGCTATTTCGAAGATGACTTGGCTCAGGATCTCTGGATTTAGTGTAAGATCTATTTATATATTTGAGTTATAATATTTATTATTATTATGTACTAGTCTAGTTGGCCTGGCGTACTTCTTATCGAAGTTACACCAGCGATTTAAGATTTGATCAAAGAAAATGTTGGGAATGAATGCTTTTTTTTATCTAATGGAATTTGGATTCTTGTTTCTAGCCCTATAACCTTAAAAGATCTTGGTATTTTTGGGGTCACAGATGTATATTTCCAGTGTTGGACAATCACAAATGGATGATTATTATTAATCAGATGTTTTATTTTGAGGATTTTTGCGTGGCAACCAAATCTTCTGACCCCGGATTTGGGGGGTGTCACAATACCTCTTATCAGGAACAGGGAAACCTCTTGGACAAAGTAGGCATTTAAATGTGGCATCAATCTTATTAACTTCTCTTTCGCACTGAGAGCGGTAATTGTAAAACCATTTGAACTCCTCATTGACCTTGCTAATCTCGATACGACAAATAACTTCTTTCTGCGCATAAATTTTTAGATGCATATATAGATTATGTTTTATATTAAAAACTTAGATATTGAAATGAAGGTATATTGAAATTCAATTTTTATAATACAACATCGATCAATTCGGTATCTTTTAAATTACGGAGACCATTCAAAGTGTAAAGTTCAGTTTGAGTGTTGTGAGTTTGTTCCTCAATGATTGTAGATTGAGATGCCAAATATCCAACTGTTCGCTATTTTCTCTACGCAAGTATACGCAGTCCAAAAGCAATATAAGGAAATAAGGATCGTTCCCACGAAGACTCGGTTATTTTAGTAAATATGTCTATTCAACAATGTTTGGTTAAATATAGAAGCATGAACGAACTAAAATGGTTTATTTGCAGATAACAATTAACTAATGAAGTAACGGCTAATTTGTTTAAAATAATATGATAGAGGCATGGGGTCATAATTTCATGAATGTTTTAGCTCTATTAACTATCAAGAATTAATGTGTTACAATTGTTAAGAATGCTAGCGGGAACACGACACTAATATGAGCCATCTTTCAATTAACTCACACCATTCCAAATAAACATCCACAAAAGAGATAGAAGTTATAAGGGCATCAATTATATCCAATACACTATATGTCTATGTGAATAGGTGATACAATCGATTTAATCACAAGTTCCGCAATTAACTACATAGGGGAATAACGTTCTTTCGAAACTATAATCCGAAATGCGGAGAAGCCGACATACCTATGCTAGCATGGCAAGCCCTAAATCTCTAAATCCACTTTCGCAATCATTAGAGATTTGGCACAATAGATGTTAGCTATTCACCTATATTCAATTAAAACAACCATGCAAGGCAATCTTATATAGAAATTGTAAACACAAATTATCTATCAAAT